>JAJTUV010000666.1:147500-747500 GCA_021653895.1 Mastomys natalensis
CCTCCAGTTTCCAGCGCTGCCTTCCCCTCACGGTACACTAGAATTTGTAAGTAAACTAAACCTTTTCTTCCCCATGTTGCTTTTGGTCAGTCATTTTAACACAGCGACAGAAAGCAAGTGAAAATATTTCCCTTAAATTTGTTTTTGTCAGGTGTTTTAATCACAGCACTCAGAAGTTTAACTTAGGAGCCAGAATAATCAGCCCCAGTCTTCCCACAGTTGTTCACGGGTCTCCGTTTGCTACAGCCTTTTGCTAAAGTCAGTCCATTACCTGCCAATTGGGGTGACAGATGTCCCCTTCCTCCCTGCCTTCACTTATTTGCAGGAAAATGCACACTGAGAAGAACACTTATAATAAACTTTAAGAAGATAACACTAACAGGGATTTTAGCAATGCTCTAATAGTTCTTAACCTGCCGCAGGGTCCCTGGAGAGGTGACAGTTCTCTCCTCCATCTGCCACAGGCTCAGCACCTCTAGGTGAATGACAGACCAGCCCTGTGCAGGGTTTAATCACAGTTACAGCTTTAGCTGGCTGTAGAAAGCCCTGTAGCCAGTGAACTGAATAGACTCTGAGCATCTAACTGTAAGCTGAAATCAACTTACTGGCTGGCTGAAGAGTCTGGCCAATTAAGTTGCCGTTTTGTTTTGTGTGTGTGCCTTGTTTCATCCTAAAATGCTGTGAGATGCCCAAGTTGCAAGTCAGATATATATATATATTTTTTTTTGTCTGAAACTTTTCTAAATTTAATTGGTATACAGGATCTTCCCTTTCTAGGTAGCCAGAAAAGCCAATGAAGAACTTGGAGGTCCAAGAGCATCTACCTGGTAACCAGGTGAGGAAGTTCATTGTCAATGGCTGCACCTGGGTGGTGGGTAAGTTCTCTCCTGGATTTTGAAGCTTTGTGGATTTTTGACTTGAGATGTCTGGGTTTGTTTCAGCAAAAGTTTCATATCAAACCATGTTTGGTGGACATGTGACAGAGATGGGATGAGACCCAAATGGGAGTATTACTGGGTCAGACACAAACTCAGCTTAGTTCAGTGGGCCATGGACTGGGACAGCAGGGTAGCCTCTGGCCTCAGATACCGCCTTTGGCCAGAAGTCACACCCAGCCAACAAAAGCTTGGAGATTGGGTTCAATAGGTCAGTAAGGGTGGCAGTAGTTGGTAAAGCCTGGGTTCATCTGGACCCAGCTCATATGAAACTCTGCCTCCAGATTTCTATCGAGAGTTAGTTTGTGCATCTTCAGGAGTCATGTCTTGTGGCAGTGCAAGGGTCAGTTTGTATTGTACGAGGGGCTTATGGGTCCTGCCTAGTTAGATGAACTAGACTAAGTCTGTTTGGATTCTGGCCAGCTTCATTTATGAGAACTACCAGAATCTATACTTCTTTTAGAAAAATGAGTAAAATTTAACAAGAATAATTTGGAATTATGTAGCCCCAATAAGGACGATTTGGCTTGGATACAATTATTTACATTGGTAGAGTGTGTTAGGGTAGAGCCAAAGACCTCATCTAACCTGTGAGGCTGAGCTCAGAAAGCCTTGAAAGGCTAGGTGGGTGGGGAAAGAGTGGTCTAAGGACACCGAGGCCCAGACACAGGATGTTCTTCATCTCATTTTGTGCTTTGGTTAAGATGGCAACCCCAGAACGACATGCAGAGAGTCTGATTGCTGCCTGGAAGACACTCTGCTCTCCTCATTTGCTGGGGAACTCTGCTCCAGACTCAGTAATTAAGTTGAGAGATTACAGAGTAGATTGGAAAGTGGCCATCCTCACTGCAGAGTCTCCATTTAGGCCCTGATTTTAATGCTTCTCTCTTCTTGAAGAGGGTGGCGGGGAGGCTCTTACAACAGAGAAGGCATTTTGGATTTGGGACCCATGCTCTCCTCCTCCTCCTCCTCCTCCTCCTCTCCTCCTCCTCCTCCTCCTCCCTCTTCTCTTCTTCTTCTTCTTCCCCTTCCCTTCCCTTCCCCTTCCCCTTCCCCTTCCCCCTCCCCCTTTCCTCCTCCTCCTCCTCCTCCCTTCTTCTTGTTCTTGGTTTTCTTCTTGGTCATCTTCTTGGTCTTCTTCTTCTTAGTCTTGTTGTTGTTATTCTTCTTCTTGTTCTTGCTCTTCTTCTTGTTCTTCTCCTCATCCTCCTCCTTCCCCTTCTTCTTCCCCTTCTTCTTCTTCTCCTCCTCTCTTCTTCCTCTTTTCTTCTCTTCCTCCTCCTCCCTTCCTCCTCTCCTCTCCATTCCTTTCTCCCTCCTCCTCCTTCTCCTCTTACTACTCTTCCAATTCTTCCTCTTACTCCTCCCCTATCCATCCTCCTCTTCCTCCTAGACTGATAAGTTTTAGGCCTGAAATCTGATTTAGAGCCAATCAGTCAAGAGAAGGGGCAGGGCCATTTGGCCAGTGTCATCCCTAACTGTGATGAGCTGGGAGTGAAGTAAAGATCTTCAGAGTCGCTTTTTTTTTTTTTTTGGCAAAGAGGCGAATAACCAGTGACTTGTGACAAGGTCTGCTGGGGTGTGGTGAAGCCGCCTTTCTTATGATAAAGGTTTATGTTGCTCAGAAACTCCTCCACATGGACTGTGAAATAAGGGAGAGTCATGTGGATTTGCATTTTGCTGTGTGTTGTTGGTGGTGGTGGTTCTTTTGGGGCTTTATTTATTTATTTATTTATTTATTTATTATTTATTTATTTATAGTGTTTTAAGGTTAAAGTACCTCATGTATTTTGGAGAGAGATTTCTCCAATGGCTAATGCTGTGAGTGAGCAGGCCACTCTCAATTGTTAGAAATAAGGAAGCTAGGTGGAAATAAATGGAGGAAAAGTTGGCAGAGGAAATTTCCTGGAACCTCCAGGCAATTAAGTCGCCTTCTGGTGGATCAAGTGGCAAGTTATTGACAAAATGTCTGAGTCATTTAGTGAAAGCACTGAACCTTTTGTGTGACATTCTGATCTTGTTCTGTGTTGGAGGAGAAACTGGAGACAGGAGACATGACTGAGGTGAGTGGGTACTTCCTATTTTGTTGATTGGTTGGGGTGGTCCACTTTAAGTTGTCTAAACCAGAAATGACTGCCCATTGCTTTCATTGTGGTGTGGAAAGTCTGGGTCCACAGGTAACCCCAAATAATGAATGTGTTTATTTCACAGAATTTTACTGTTTAGACATAGGATACACTACATCTATGTTCTGACATAGTCTAGGGTCCATCTTGTCTGTAATGCAAAAAAAGACAGTGTTTCCCCCTTCCCGGAGCATCATGGGAGAGGCATGTGCACATGTGGTAAAAACTATGTACTTACAGAGAATCAATAACGATGCCAGAGGCTCTGATGGAACTGGACGGCTAATCCATTGAATCTGTGCTTCTCCTTTGTAACTAGATAAACCGCTGAGTGGAACATGCTTGTCACCTTTTTCTAATTCTAGCCATAGTCCTGGATGATCTGGCCAACGTTTGATAATAAATAAGCCCTGCTAATGACATTTCTGTGGCTATAGGATTTGTCCATGAGTAGGAAATAGGTTGTGCTATGAGAAAACATCAACTTTATATTTTATAAAACATTTGTATGAAGTTGCTCAAAATTTCTTGTTTCCTAGGCTGTCATTAGAAATTAAGATTATTAGTCTCAGCAGCTGAGAGCGTGTACTGGTCTTCTAGAAAACCTGAGTTTAATTCCAAGCACCCATGTCAGGTATCTCAATTATTCACACACACACACACTTTAAAAGAATAAAAAATATTTATATAAAGCAAGTATTTTTATTTTAATAAAATTAATTTATTAAATTAATTAATTTAAACTAAAATTTTAAATAAAAATAAATTTAAATAAAAGAAATTAAGATTATTAAGGGTTAAAATGCCATTACATGACTGGTAACTACAATTTGAAATGACTTCTTAGGTAAGGAAGGTAAGATATGATTTTGGTGACTGAACCAATGAGCTCTGAGAGATGCCTTTTTAAGGAAACATTTACTTTTCTGACCTTAGTAAAATGACTGGCTGCTCCTTACTGGGTAGCTATGATGACATAGGGGACAATATGGGGACAAACTGTGGAGAAGTTTTAAGATGTAAATCCAATAAAGGGATTTTTTATGATCCAGCTAGCTCCAGTTATGAAGGTGGTATAAGACTGTCTAAGCATTGGACATTAACATCAAAGATGTGGTTATCCAGATCCATTCCTTTCCTTGGGCCAGACTTTGTTGGAGGACTGACACCTACATAGACAGCGTTACCAGGTCCCTTGCTGGAAAAACAGTCATCTGCGTGGATGAGTTGAGCTGTTTGTTGTAGCTGTCTAACTTGCTTTCTTTAACTGTCTTGGGTTTATCATCTGGGTGGGATGAATGAGTTTCTCACTGTGAGCTGTGATCCTATTTGAGATTTTGAACTTCTGATTTTTTGACGGATTTCCCAGGGTCAAATCCTGAGGTACCGTTTTGACCTACGATGAGAGAGATATAAAATTAGGCATGCTTGACATGGACGATCATAGCTGATGCTAGGTCTTCTTCTCCCAGGCTGCATTTGTGTTAAGAGTTGTGTGATGGTCTCAGAAAGTAATTCTTCCCCTTTGTGCTGTCAATCATAATTGTAGTCAGTAAGAGGTTGTCTGTAGCAGAAACAACAGTCCTCGGTTGTTTTAAGACGATAATGAACTCTCTTGAGAGGTGTAGTCATGGCTTTCGTGAGTCTTATACTACAGGTGGCTGATTGCTCATTCCGGTTTAAAGTATTTCATCTTCAAGGGAATTCAGGCAAAGGATTCTGACAGCCATAGGTTTTTGATCACTTTGAGATCCTATTACTGCACTGCGTAAGGATTTCTAGAAGTCTAGGGGCGAGATTGATGGCTCAGAAGCGTACTGTGTCAACCTCAGGCAGACCAGGAATTGATGGGCTGCCAAAGAAACTCTGATGGATTTCCCCCCTGGGTTTGCAAGAGCCTATGCTTTGAGCACATCCATAAGGTGGAAGGTAGCAACCTTAATTCTTCGATTCCCTCCTTTGGCCTGATTCCTAGGCTAATAACTGAACTTAGAGACATGCATTCACACTCCCTGCCTGAGTTTAGCCAGCTAATTACTGACTAGTGTGGAAGAGTCTGTACAGGTGTTAATATTTTGTGGTACTTGTGGATAAACACATTGAGTAATACAGCAATTCAGTTATAAGAGCATTAACAGACAGGCTATTCAGTTGAAATAGATGCATTCTTCATGGGTCTGTGCTTTAACCATATGATGTGTAGTTGGTGGGGATGGGGAGGCTGGCTGGACCAGAAGCCTGGATCAGAAGCCAGACTCTTGGCATTGTCCTAATAGTCCTCACATTCTCCCTGGCGCACTGTGTTCTCTTGGTTTTAAATGTCTATGTGCAGCCATCTGCTGAATGTTAAATGGCCCCCTGTGGCTAGAGTGACAGGAGCTCATGCGTGGTCATGAGGACACTATAACTTATGCATGATATGGAGAGGTGGAAATCCAGGATGGTGGTGACTGAACGGTACCCATGCCCTGGGTTTTGGTCAACATCTTGGTGGGATGTATATATATCAAAGACTGGATGGGATTTGTGTAGGCAGCATTCATTGGATGAGTCTGCATTGGGCCAGCAGACCAAAGGAGAGTTTAATGGTAAGAACTGAGCTCCTGGTTGCAGAAGTGCTCGTCTCCCTTTACCTGAGGAGGCTGTGAATAAACGGCCAGTGAAGCTGGAAGCAACGCCATAGTTACCTATAACTGTAGTCAACCAACTACTTTCTATATCTCCCTCAGTTGTATGGAAGTTCCCAGAAATCTCTTCGAATTTACCCAACTTACAAGTCATTTTGTTCTGTTCAAATATAATGAGCAAAGTGGGTGTAAGCAATTTTCATACAGTTATTACAGTTATTACAAATTACAGCCACAAAAGTTTCAAAGTTTGAGGCCTATGATAACGCAGGAGATCTGAGTTTCAGACACGAACAGGGAGGGTATGGGCATACTGTGGAACATAAATGAATATAACATACATGTGGAAACCCTTCTCCACATGAACAGTAGAACATGTCCCGAGTTCAAATTGTACTCCAAAATTCATAACTTAAGCCATAGTGAGACGTCTCATAAGTCGTCCAATGCCTGTTAAATATGAATGTCTCCAACTAATTTTGACATGAGAACTTCTTTTTTGGCCCATGAGTAGGGGACTTCCCACCTTACTTAGCTTTTCTGGATTCTGAATAAAATGACCAGCACAAGAGGTATCATTAAATAGTTTATGCATGAGTGCAGTCAATCCCACAGCCAAGTAAGTAGAAGGCTGTACCACAAGTCTGTGAGCATCTGTTCTGTGCTCTTCCTGGGGATGGACAGATGAGAAGGCACAATGAGGAGAGAGCACAGGCTATGCATGTAGCTGAGCTGGCTCAGTGCTCACTTAGTGTGGGGCAGAGTGCTTACCTAGGATGTGGGTCACATGTTTGAAACTCAGTACTGCTAAAACCGGCGCATCCCTGTAAACACAGCAGCATTCAGGAAGTTGCAGTAAAAGGATCAGAAGTTCAAGGTCAGACTCAACTATATGGTAAGTTAGGAGGTAGCCTGGGGTATAGAAGACTGGATTTCAAAAGATTACTTAGCAGTGCACAGTTTGCCTGCTATAGTGAGTAGCCTTTTCCTTCAAAATGAAACATTTTCTCCTGGAAGAAGGAACGAGGCTTTCAAGGCTCAGAAAGCTCTGGAAACATTGTTTCAAGAGCACACAGCCCCTACCTATACTCCGCACCCACTGTACAAGCAGAAACAATTGTTGCAGCAAGGAGACTCAAGCCAAGCTTAGAAGCCTGAAATGAAAGTTGGCAGTAAATTTTCTGTCCTCAGCTTGTTCCAAAACTAACAGTCATAGCGAGTTGTGTCATTGCCTTGATCAGATGACCACTGACTGCCATGCTAAACACAGCAGCTATCGTCTTTCCGTTTGCTAGGATTTGACATCTCGGTAGTATTTCTTAGCAATGTCTGTCTACTCCCTTTCCTATTTGTTAGATGGCTCCATCAGCTCTGTCTGTTCTGTTACATCCTTAAGTTCTGGAGCTGGAGAAGACTCACACACGCTTGCCTTGTTCATTCAGTCTTACGCTCCTTTTTCTTCATGCTTCCTGCCCATGTTTCCCTTTATTAAATGGATTCAGTTTCATGCTCAGTGGCTCACGGATGGTTTGAACACACGGATCTGACTGTCAACATACCCGCCTTGTTAGGATGTTTCTAGGTATCCTGAATCCTGGGATATACAAAATGCTCTGTGTAGCGCCCTCTGATGTCCCTGTCAGTAACGAGCATCCCTATCCGGCTGCGTCTCTAAGTCAGAAAGCTAAAACCCAACTCCATCTTTCTCCTCCATGATATTTGGTCTACAAAAGCTGCGCTTTCCAAGCCTATGTGTCACTTTCTACCGCGCCCACTGTGGTAGTATAAGTGACCATCCTTTTTCGTTTGTCTTTTCTATGTAGTTAGACAAAGGTTTTCAAGAGCCAACTCAATCATTCGTTCTGCCAGCTCTTAAATTGATGACTGAAATCTTTCACAGGGCTCACAAGGCCCTTCTTAGGCTGATCCGTGGACTACTTGAGAAACGTATCAAGTGTAAATACTCTTCAAAGCTTCATGGATACATGTGAACCAAGAAGGACCCCTGTCCTCATGGAGACATGGGGGTTACCTTTTAGGATGATAATAGCTTTGAAGAAAAACAACTAAGGGTTCAGGAATAATTTTTAAAGGGGGACAAAGGAAGCTTCTATAGGCTTCTTGGGAACCAGATTCTCAAGATGGTGCGAGTTTTATTTATTTTGATTAATTTGTATGGAGACAAGATCTCACTGTGACACAAATGTTGGACTTGAATTACCGTTCTCCTGCCTTGCCCATCTGGATTCTATAACACCAGGTATGTGCTACTCTGGCTGGCTTTGACTGCCATTTTAAATATTTCCCTATGCTGAGGTTACCACAGATCACTATTCATCTCTCCCCCATTTCTTCCCCATGCTCACTCTCCTCCGCCCCCTTCAGTAGTCTCCTCTTCCTTTTCCAGTCCTTCCAAGGATGTCTTGAATTTCCTACCCTTCAAATCCAGGCTAAACTCTCTGGGAGACCATTCCTGGCCTTCTAGACGAATCAAATCCTTGATGTGTTCTCATGACCTTGTCTTAAGCTGTCAGCTGACCTTTGAGTTGTATCTGGGAGATTTTAAACCTCAAATGGAGTATTTAGTATTTCTCATAGTAATAATAAAATTATTAAAGTTACATTTTAGCTAGTTAGCTCTTCCTAACATTCACCTCAACTTCCAATCTAGTCATTGGCTACATAAAAACAAGTAATATGGATACCTTATTAATGTAATAGTTATTATGTTTTCAATAGACTAAGTTCTTAACTTGACCTGGCTTTCTTAATGTGTTCTCACATGCTCTAAATTATTTTTTCTTTCTTTTTCTGTTTTCATTAAGGTCTGCCTCCTGAGTGCTAAGATTATAGGTGTGTGCTGACAGGCCTGACAGATATTTTAACTGAGAATCTCACATGTATCATAGAGTCTAATTCTCCATAATTTGTTGTGGCTATATTGACAACTTGAACACATTTTTTCCAACCTTAAGTACTACTTTCAAAACTAATCTCAGCTTGTATATGTAATTGGTTAGATTACAATACACTGTTTTTACAAATGCTCTCAATCAGATTATCTGTATAGGTTAGATTAAAATAGAAAGCCTATTACCAGTTCAACATCTGATCTGCAAATCCAGTGCGATGGATAAGCTTAACTATAACTGTGTTTTCAATCAGTGATTCTCTCCCAGCATGCCTCAGATCTGAAGCTCTCGGCCTTGGGGAGAGGCAGATGGGGACTGAGTTTGCCACAGTGTGTATACGATAGTGTCCTGCAAGACCATCCTCTCATATCTTTGCTGTTGCCTCCAGTTAGCAGCTCCCAGGTTTCTTTAAAGTACACTGATCTAATACTATGGCAAAGGTTGGGCCCAGAGCTATTAACATCACAATCAAACTATTACAACTGCAGAACCTTAGAAAGCCCAAACTGAAAATGCTAATGCCTTGGGTGGGGGGGGGCGGGGTTGGGGTGGTGTTAAAACTCTGGGCTTATCTCCAAATTCCCAGGATATAAAAATACCTTCTGAAGTGAGGGGAACAGATTTTCCTCTCTGGCCAGCTAAGATCACTGGCCTAAGACTGATGGATTTGGCTACACGTTCAGAATAACTCTACTTGAGCCATGGATTTAAAAGGCGAGCGCTGTCTTAGAGTTGGGCTCTGCCTCCTTCCCAACTCTTGGATTCCAACCTCTCACGATGGTGCTGGCTTGTTAGAAAGGGTTTGCTTGCCCACTGAGCAGAATAAAGCCCTCTCCTGGTACTTTCCAGCTCCTGCATCTCAGATGATACTTTCTTCTCTGTCGCCTTCATTGCCCCCACAGTGTTTCAAATACACAGCAGCAGGGTAGTCTAGATTTTATAGGTACATCCTTGACTGCCCATCTGTCCTTGTCATGTGACTGGCTTCCGTCAGCCCAAATCTGCTTGTTGCTGGCCGTCTATCTGCACCGTGTGCCTGTAAAGCATCTACATAATGTACGAGTGAGAAAATGAACGAGAGCTGTCTGGAAAGGTGTGCTGTACACTAAGACATGAGAGCTTTACACAGTGAGCTATTTTGTAGACCATTACATTGTTTGCTTTGTGATATTAAGAAATTAAATTAAATAATATTAAAATAAATGCCTGTGTATTGATTAGAGAGATGGCTCTGTGATTAAGACCAGTTGTTGTTCTTGTAGAGGACCCAGGTTTATTTCCCAGCACCTGCATGGCAGCTTGCAACCATCTCTAACTCCAGTTCCAGGGAATCTAGACCCTCTTCTGACCTCTGTGGTCCCCAGACATGCATATAGTACGCATACATCCCTGCAGAGAAAACCTTCATACACATAAAGTCTAAACTTTGAAAATCCTTATGGGAATAACATGCAGGAGTTACATGAGAGGTTATATCCGCCTGCCCCACCCCCCGAAAAAGCTTGGCTGTAGCAAGTATTGTAACTGACTCTTCTAAATAAGAAAAACAATGACCAGAAGATCTGCACAGATGTGTAAACTGTATCTCAATGGGGCTGTGTAGCAGCTGTGGTTATCTCAGCTCAGTGCTGACATTGCTTGTCCTAGCAAACCCCAAGGAGGTGCTGAGAGTATCTGGCTTGCATTAGAAACGCCATCCAGCCCATGAGGAACAAGACATATGGCCGTGAGTCACATCCAAGGCCCTCTTTCCAGCCGTCCTCCCCGCTTCATCTGTTTCTCCAGCCTTCCTTCTGGTCTCTGTCCCAGGATCACGGCCTCCAAGTTCATCTCAACCTCTCTCCTGGCTCCTCACACATTCTCTGTCTGCCCTGAGCTCCCAGGGTGCCATGCTTTGCACAGAATTAATTACACATTAAGCACCCTGCTTGCATCCTTCCTACACTGTGGACTGTATAGTGGCAAGAGAGATGGCCAACTTGAGAGAGAGAGACAGCCTTCATCCCCAGTGCCTCGTGGGGAACCAGGCTGTAGAACCTGCTCAGCAAATTATGCTGGCCGCTTATCCAAGGAGACACTCTGATCACACTGGCCTTTACCTGAAGGGATGGAGTTCACAGATCTGGGCGATGAGTCGAAAGGCAGGGGGTTATGGTCCACTTATGTTTCAGAATTTTTACTGGACTGTGGTAAGCAGGCATTCTGGCTCGTGGGTCTTTCTGGGCACTGAGGAAGCAAGAGACCATTCTTGAGGGAGAAGCTGAGTATAACCAAACCTATCTGAAAGGAAATCCCTTGGGGAGTCTCTGTAGCTTCTCCCTCAGGCTCCAGTTACTTCATCTGCATCTCTTTCTCACTTCGAGCTTTGTTTTTGAAATACTCATACATGATAGAAAACCTGACTCAAGCTCGACCCCGAAGGCAATTCTGTGCTGAGAGAAACTAAGAGGCAAACGGTGAAAGGCGATTTTCAGAAGACTGCAGCCATTGGAGATGCCTTGTCCTTGGATTTTAATTCAATTTGGTGACTGTGCAGCTATTTAGCCCATGAATGTTATGATCTAAATTTATTCTGCAGCGAATCTGTGAAGAGTTTAACGTGTGATGGAAGAACGGCTCGTCTTACAGGTTTCATCCGGGAATCTATTTCCACTTGAGATGAAATGGCAGCCAGGGATTATTTCCCTCTTTTCCCAGAAGCCTTTGGGTTTAGTGGGAATGAAACTTAAAGCAGATGTGGGAAAAATATAGAAGGGGCTCCTCACTTGAGGTCTGGGCAGGGTCATACCCAAGGGAGGTGGTCATAGTCTCCTTGGGACCAAGCCCTTGTCTCTCCCCAACTTTTCTCTGAATTCAGCATCCTCACTGAACAGCTGACAAGAAATGAATGCATCAGGTCTCATTTGAAAGTTTTTATGCTGTCCTTATTTCGAGAAAAGTCTGTGGCTGAAATCGTTGTAATTTGTAGGTAGCGCCTAAGTAAGCGATACTCTCAGTGCAGGATCTCCACATGCCAGACCCGTGCACTACACCCAGCTAAGCATATAGCCCAGTTAATCACACAAGCCCCCCAGTCTTGCACTCAAACAGAATTCACATGACTTCTCCAAAGCCACAATGACATAAGCTGTCTCAAGACTTCAGCCCACCACGTTTGGTGTAAAAATTACTTTCTAGTACTTGTGGACAAGCTTCCACAGAAGAAGGCTGAAAGGCACTGGTTCTGACTGCGTCAGTGGTGTCACTGGCCTGTCCCAGATCTCTGTTGTGGTGTACTGGTAAACAATTTAACAGCCTCGACTTGGCTCTGTTTAGCTGAGGCCGCCATGTTCTGTGGCCAGAAGCGAAGCGGGCCACAACTAGAATTGGCCAGGGGCCATGCGCGCCACAACTAGACCCGTGAGACGCCAGCCAGCGTGGTGGTTCGCTCTCCCAATCCACCACGCTGTCTCCACAATTCTTAGCTGATCCCCTGGTTAAACCTGCCATACCCGTGGCTCCCGGTAGAATGAAACTCTCAAAGCTCAAAGGTATCCAATTGGTTCGTATTAACAAGATGCCCACACAAATAGAATTGTTAACCCAATTAACTAACCTAGATATGAATAACTACCTGAGACTACTAAAGACACGCAGACATCTTCCGCCATCTTCTCTCTTCCTCCTGCTAGCTCCTCCTCTTCCTTCTCTTTCTCTCTTCCTCTCTCTTTGCTCCTCCCACATTAGCTCCTCCCCCATCAGCTCTACTGCAGACAATGTGGCAGCAGCAGGAAACCATCCTGCTACATTGTGGTTTCTGTGACTCTTTGAAGTCACAACCTTATTGGTCTGAACTTGGCAGGGATAGCACAGTGTGCTCAGTATAGGGCAGCCGAGGCCAAATCCACAAAGTATATTTGCAACAGGATGACCACAAGTGGGTGGGTCACACCCAGTTGGCTTTCCCAGGGCCAGGCACAAAGGCTTCTCAGTGTCTCAGATGGGATACTGAGCACACCCACTATGGCCTCTCAAGGCTTGGCTTAAGGAGGGTGGGTCTGAAGAGGAATCCCTTCCCTATTAGTTGAGGAGATGCTCCCAGATGACTGACAAGGATTCTGCTTCCTGAATGAAGATTTAAAATGGAAAGGTGAAATAAGAAATGCTTTCAGAGCAGCCTGCAGCTACTGAGCATTGAATGGCAAAGATCTTTTTCATATATTTTGGGGAAAAAAAAATCACCTCAGGGTATGTAAGGAAGTGGGGTGCTCTTAACATTACATTTGGTCTTTCTGCTGCTTGCTTCTGCTTGCACTTCATGGGCTAAGGCATACCCAGATAGCTTTAGAGAACATTGTGTGTGCTGGTTGCTTCTGCTTGCACTTCATGGGCTAAGGCATACCCAGATAGCTTTAGAGAACATTGTGTGTGCCAGTTGCTGCTGCTTGGGCTTCATGGGCTAAGGCATACCCAGATAGCTTTGTAGAACATTGCCTCTGGGTGATTCTGCCCTTCAGGGTGTTTCTGGAACAGCTTGGCAGTGGAACCAGTTACCTGAGAATGGCAGACAGTCTGATTAGTTGAATTTAGGCTGTGACTGCTTTCTGCTCTTTCCTTGGACACTGATGTGCCTGGTTTCTTCCACTGGCAAACTACATCTGAGTTCTGTTTCTGATTTTCCTCATTCTTTACCAGGCCATGGGGCTCCTTCTCCTTCATAACCTTGTGTGCCAATTGCCGTAATAAGCCAGTATGTTCTTTGTGTGTCTGTGTAACCATTTGTGGTTCTGTATCCGTGGAGGACCTTGAAACTGTCTTCTGAAACAGAACCTTGTTGTGATCACCTGTAGCTCTTGCTGCTTTTTCCAGGTCTGTAATTGAGAACAGTCAGCATCTGCTCTGTGGCAACATTCATTATGGCCTAACCTCCTTTAAAAGCTTCTAAGAGGATGCACATGTCTGTCTGTCTGTCTGTCTCTCTCTCTCTCTCTCTCTCTCTCTCTCTCTCTCTCTCTCCCCATATGTGTGTGTGTATGTGTATTAATCACTCATTTTACTGAGGACTTATGTGCCAGGCCTGTGTTAAACATTTTTCTAGACACGATTTCAAGACTTAATTTCTTATATATGCCCGTTAAAGTGGAAGGAAAATTATTTCAGTCACTTGTTCAAATAAGCAGAAAATCTGGAGGTCATACACAGGTCTGACTTAATCATCACCATCATTTCTTTAAACAATAAACTCACATTAAATAAGTAATTACAGATTTCCTACTGTGCACTGCTATGCTAGAAGCTGGCCATAGATATAAAGGAGAAAAAGATTATGTCATTGCCGGTGGGTCAGTATTCCTCATCAGGAGAAGGAGCAGACCCTTCAACCCCTAGATTCTACCTCTCAGTGCTGGCTATGGCATTTTCCTGGACAGCCAGAGCCACAAAGCTCCCCACTGTCACCCCAACCCACCACACTCCCAACCCACTCCCACCCCTACCACGCTACCACCCCAGCCCCCACACTCCCACCCCACCCCCACCACATCCCCACCACACCCAAGCAGAAGTACCGATACAACTGGGAAGCTTAGAGCAGTGTTCTCTATTCCAGTGTCAATCAAAAGAAAATGGTACACCCAGAGTTGGGTACCCAGTGTGATGCCTTGGTGACAAGTGCATGGTATATGTATATTAGATGTGTATGTGTCTATCAGATGTGTGTGTATGTGTGTGTGTATGTGTGTGTATCTATCAGATGTGTATATGTGTGTGTGTGTATCAGATGTGTGTGTATCAGATGTGTGTATATTAGATGTGTGTATATCAGATGTGTGTATCGTCAGATTTGTGTGTGTATCAGATGTGTGTGTGTCTATCAGATGTGTGTGTGTAGATGTGTGTGTCTATCAAATATGTGTGTGTGTGTGTGTGTGTGTGTGTGTGTGTGGAGAGAGAGAGAGAGAGAGAGAGAGAGAGAGAGAGAGATCTGTGCCCAGGAAGCAGATGGAGGACAATTCGGACCATAAGGGAGTATCTCTTAGATGCTCCAAGTTTTATTTCTTTTGTTCAAAAGAATCAAATATTCTGCGGCAGCCATGTATTTCTGATCTAAAAAGATAACATAAATATTATGAGACTTTAATTTTAGAAAAGCCTGACTGACCGCATACCGTTCCAGCGGTCCCCTCTCATGCCTTCTCATTTCTGTTCCTTCTGTGAGAAAAGTGCTGCTTTTTGCCTCTCAGCCATACCAAGTCACAAGTATTTCTCATTAGGAAGTGGAGCCTTTACCAGAGCTTTCCTGAGTTTCCTCTACCTTTCACCGCTGGCCATTCCTACTGCCACCCTTACGCCACCCCCTCCCACATTCCCTCCACACTGAAGAGGAGGCACAGATAGAACTGAGAAGCCTAGAATAATCCTCTCTCTCCCCCTTCTTCTCAGCCCCAGGCATGCTTTCTGGTATGAATCCAGGGTAGGGGTGACTAGTGACTCAGAGTGTCCTCAGTCCCCACATTCCCTTCTGTTTTATTGGGTCTTAGATAGCAGAACATGTAGCCAGAGCCAGGCAGAAGATGGCATCCTAAACCTGACTGGCATGGGCTCACAGCCCCTCCCTGCTGACCTGTTTACTCTGGCTGGCCTCACAAGGTGAGGACTCGGGACCAGAGGACAGTGGGGATTTCTAACAGAGAGCATAGCTCCATATGGGTGGAAGACCAAGGGCACACTTGGTCCCTCTAGAATCCACACCATTCTGGATGGGCACACACTCGGTTTTAGGACTGTCCTCTGCCTGCTCAGCCTGAAGGCCCTGTGATGCCAAGTCCCCCTCACTACAGCTAAATTCTCTACCTTGAGGGTGAAGCTCTCTCCCAATCTCCTGTCTCCTTTGCTCACGGTGCAGGAGTTGAGCTACACCATTAGCACATGTGCTTAGCACATCTTATTGCTAGGTAAGCTGGCTGCGTCCCTGACTAAACTGGGAAAGCTTTGAGGAAAGGCAGTGTCCTGTCCTGATTTGTTCCATGCTGAGCTTCCCAGGATGTTTGCCAAGTAGACGGTCTTTGGGGTGCTTCCTGGTCGAGCTCAGGCTGGCGTCTGCATCCCCCAAGGCCGCTGGCCATATAGAGTCATTTGAAAAGCATCCGTGTCTTTAACTCTCAACTTGCTCAGCTATATAATGAGAATGATGATTGCTAGCATACAGGGCTTCTGTCCATGAAGGTCATATAGCATGCTTGGAGTCCGCTATAAAGGACAGGCACAAACAAGGCGTTTCCATTGCCTTTTCCTCAGTGTATTTTGTGAGCTGCCATGATGGTTCTGGAAACCAAGCCTGGGTCCTTGGCAAGAGCAATCTGTGTTCTTAACCACGGAACCATTTCTCCATCCCTTTCAACAGATACTTAACTTTATACAGAATATCTCTCAAAGTGATTTTGATTAATAGTCCCTATGCAGGGACATTATGACTAGTGTTTGGCTTGGCGTTGACATGGCATTTGTTGTTGTTTGTTGTTGCTGTTTTGTTTTCCAGAATCTAGGTGTTCTGACACATGTGCTGTGGGTTGTAGTAGTATCTCGCTTTTGGTGTGAACTCACCTTTTCTGAATGTCTGCCGAGGCTGAGCACATCCTTATACCTTGTCTTTGCTAAACCAAATGTCTTTTCTATGTACTGTGTTGTTTGTTGTATGTTCAGTTTGCTTTTTTCTTCACTTTTAAGGATTCTACAAGCTGAATATAACCCCCTTGTTAGCTATTGGTAGAAGAGTATTTTCTTACTATTTCTTCCCTTTCCTTCTCTTACCAGCTCATCAGGTTCTGCCAAAGGGTAGACATCTACTCCGACATTCACCAGGAACCAGATGCGAGGGTAAATGTTACAGGACGTTTTCTGCCCATGTCTTATAGCTATAATAAGATAACCAAGGTAGGCTTATCTCAAAGAGCAGATTCACTTCAGCTCCTGGACGTGGAGGTGAAACATCTGGGATTCCCTCTGGTGATGGCTGATGCCCACTGAGGTCAGAAGGCTATGAGCCTGGGACTGGAGCTACAACAGTCGTGAGCAGCCTCGTGGGTGCTGGAATCAAACCCATGTCTTCTGCTAGGGCAACCAATGCTCCTAACCCCTGAGCCACTTCTCTGGCCACTCTCTCACTGTTTTATAGTCTCACTACTGCCCTGTGGGAAGGGCCTATTCTTGTCCCCACTTCTCAGCTGCAAGTTGAGTCTCAGCAGCAAGAAGTAGCTGTCTCTGCATGAGGTCATACATAAAGAGCAAGCCAGAAAGAACAGTACAAGAGTCGTGGGGCTCACAGTTAAATTCGTGACTGCAGAATCAGATCCTGCATCACCCCCACAGTGTGTGCCCTTCCCCCTGAGACATATGATCCCCTCGACAAGCATTTCCTTACTGTACAATTCTCAGATATCAGACATAATAGTCAACAGATCACAGAAGAACAGTGTGTGCTCAACAGATAAAAGCATTTGGGTTTGATTCCCAGCACCTACATGGTGGCTCACAACCAAATGTAGTTCTAGTTCCAGGGACTCTGGTGCCCTCTTCTGGCCTCTATGGGCACTTTACCCACACAGAGTATAGACATGCAGACAGGTAGAACATACATACATACATACATACATACATACATACATACATAAATCCTTAAAGAAAGAACACATAGCTATGACCACTTATTTAATTGGAATATTGAATGAGTATGGGGGTAAAAGAGATCCTTCCAGCAAGAAGACAACTTTTCTATATTGGTTGGAATGTTATAAAAGACTAAGTTCTCCACTCAGCTGCTGGAAAGGACCCTCCATTCGGTGCTGTGCTCTGAGGGAGCTTGGGTGGTCTGTCAACAGTAGCCATCTAGTCAGGCTACAGCAGGAACAGAACACCGCCCAGCAGGAATGGAAGACTGTGCTCCCTCTAATCAGAGCCCTCTGGAGCAGCACCATGCCCTGCTCCACTCTGCCCTGCAGCACCCTGACTTCCTCCCAACCTGTCTTAGGGTGATAGGGACCTGCCCCTGGCATTGATCTGAGCCCCGGGCTGTGCAGAGAGCAGCATTTATTCAGCATAGCCTCCGTATCTATCTTCATAAAATCTCATCTAGATGCATTGGAACCCTGCTAGCTGGGCAAGACACATCCCCTGCTATCTGTGTGTAACTGTGACTGGTGACTCAGTTCGGGCCAGTGGAGGGAGACCTGTATAGCCCCTTTTGGTTTAAGTGTGTTCCAGCCAGTAATAGAGATATACGGATGATTGACAGTTGCCTGAAATTTAAAACCAACTAGTTATGTTCTCCATTTCATATAGAAAACTTTTCCCGGGCTAACCTCTCAAGACTGAAGCTCTACCTTCTAGATCCAATGCCGCTGTGCTGCCTTGACAGCAGTGGAAAGGTGACCCATGAACATGAGTGTGACATTTAAAAACCATTCATTTACAGAAACAAGCTGTATTTGACCATGGCTTATAATGTCACCGGCACGTCCTCACATGGAACTTGCTGGAAAAAGTAAATTCTAAAGCTCTGGTTAGACCTACTGGGTCAGAAGATCAAGAGTTAGGATCAGCTACCAGGGCCCAGAGATTCTGACACCTGCTAAAAGTTTAAGGGCCACCCCTCTCCCTATCCAGATCCTTTGTTTCCAAACATGGATTGGCCTGCAGGATCACCTAGATCACTTCTGAAGGGTCAGACCCTTGTGGCACCAGACTGAGTCAGAAATACAGATGGGAATTTAAAGAGGTGTGGACAAGATGAAGGTGCGTGTTGTCTGCAAGCCGTGTGATACTCAGCTCGTGCTGAAGACGCTCGCAGAGGTGGGCACACGCCATTTCGTGCCTTGCTGAAGATTCCAGAACATGAGTGAAAAGAGTTAATCCTCCCCAAAATAAAGGACCCCCGCTGAGCCCAAGTTAGCTTTAATAACGATATGCCAGATGGCAGAAGTAGGTCAGATTGGAAATATTACAATAGTGTGTCCTTTACTCAGCCGTCTTTCCCCTTAAAAACTGAGAGCCTAGGAAGTCTGTCTGGAGGGGGTTGGTCCCCTGGACAGAGCTGCTAGACTCAGGCCTGCTGCCAGTCTCCCTGTGGGGAGAAAACCAACAAAGCAATTTCTACAGGGTAATGCACTGTGGCTCTTTACTACAAAGGAGATTATTCTACACAAAGAGAAATAATTAAAACAGCGACCCACACTTCCTTTTGGCCAATTCCTCTTTCCAAACACTTTCCAACCTGACAAACAACGAATGTGTCAAAATGCTATAAACACAGGGAAGGAAAACTCATTAAATGGCTGCTTCTCTGTGAGCCAGCCTCAATTATGGCTTTAGATGTTATTAGTTCTCCTTTTTATTAAAAATAGTGATCAAAGGACTTCGGGCACGGGCTTTCCATCTCCTTTTCTTTCCTGAAATTGTTAATTATAGCTGGAAAAATGAAGTCTTTCCTCAGTAAGTTGTGGGTTTGGAGTAGGTTATTGGGGTTTGTGAAGAAGCTCCTGTGTCTCCCCCCCTCCCAAAAGACCCCTAGAAACCTTAGATTTTAGGGGAAATGGTACTTTCCTATGTCTCCAAAATGGGCCACTGAACAATTTAAATGGGCAACTAAAGTTCTAGTAACCTAGAGAACAGTTTGACATCAACACAGACAGATGCTGTGTTATTTACATATACAAGCATTTAACTGAAAATGTGTTTAAGTGTATTTAAGCCACTCTGGAAGGGCATGCTTGGACTGGGAGAAGGAAGGGAAAGAGTTAAATGTTGGCCTGGGGAGTCATGGGAGGAGTGGGGGCTTCTGGATAGAAAGGGAGGGTTGGGGGGAAGGAAATTCCCCAGCTGGAGGCCTCTTCCCCAAGTCTCTCCTTTAAGAACCATCTTCCCTGGATCATTTCTTCTCTTGAAAACTCAAATGAAGGAAACTTGACATTTGACCTGTTTATACTTGTGAGGAGAATGAGAAACTAAATCGGGCCTCATTTTGCAAATGAAGGTGGACCTCTCCCAAGAAACCCAGGAGCAAACCCCTGTTGTCTGCACTCTGCAGCACCTGCCAGCCGATTGGCTGGGATTAGCACATCTGTCCTGAACAGCTGGCTGCTGCTTCTAACAAACCTTATAGGACTAGAAAGAAAGTTGGCTCAGTGAGAAAAGGGACTTCCTCTAAAGTGCTGACCTTAATTGGATGCCAGAGACCCACCTGATGCAAGGAGAGAAAGAAATGTTACGTGCTGTCCTCTGACCTTCACATGTGGGCTGCAGCACACATATGTGCACATGCTAAATACATAAATAATAAATATGTAAATAAACATAATACTAATAATAAGTCTGTTAGCCCCTCGAAGCCTAGCACAGGCACGGAGTACTTGTGAGTAAGTGATCAAAGCCTAGATGCTGGTTTCCTCTGGAGTCTGCTATGCACTTGGTTTTGAACATGTTGTATACCTCAGACGATGTATTCCTTATGAGAAGCCTTTGAGGAAAACAACATTTTCCTTAGCCAAGACAAGTAAAAACCAGTAAATAATTTTGCCCTGCTTAATGATTTTGACACAACTTAAGAGTAACCCTGTGGGGATTTGAACTTGGATCTTGCCCTTTACTGTTTCCTTGTTATGCTCAGGTTCAACAGGTAAGATGGCTGTGTAGCCATGTGCTTTCCTAAGCCTTTGTTCATTGTGGTTCAATCGAATCACCATGAGGACAGCTTCCAGGATGCTGAAGCTGGAAAAGAGGTGACATCAACACAGACAGACTTTGTGTTCTTGGGTCCGAGCATTTAACTGGAAATGCAAAGTGTCTCCTGCCCCAGTTCCAGTGTAGACGCACCACAGTGGATGGTCAAGCCATGAACTGTGAGGAAATACAAAAGCAGGCCCAGTCTTATACAATCTGTACCTGTTTCTCTATATATAACTTACAAATGCATGCACGACTTGCATTGTATAAATATCTCTTTAGCCTCGAGTCTTTGCCAACTTCCCCCTCATTTTTAGTTCTTTAACAATCTCCTGCAATGTGTTTTGATCATATTCTAACCCCTCTCCCAACTCCTCCCAGTTCACCCAACAAAACTGTAAGTAATTCTGTAAAATAAATGCGTAAATGCACACAAATGTTTGTACTAGTAATCACTCTTAAAACATACCGACATTAAAAGAGAAAAGTTTTAAAAGGGCAGCGTCCGGTGCTGGTGAACTCCACTCCTGTGAGAAAGTCTCATTTTCCTTGTTTGCAAAATAGAGATAGAATGCGTGATTGCTTTATGGAGCTGCTGGATGGGTCATGGTATCTATTTTGTAAGATCCCTTGGAGATACTGCATCTGTTTTCTGAGGTCCTTAGTAGTCATTATGTGAGAACTTCTGGCCTATTGCTGGCACAGCACCAGCATTCAGGAAATTGTATCCCCCCCCCCCAACCCCGCTTTCTTTCTGGTCTTGTTTGCATCGACTTCTTAGCCTCTGTTTGAGAAGTGTAGTGGGACCACACACTGTTCATTACAAAGTGTGCAGATTAGACCCGTGTGTCATGCAGTAGCTCCCGGAACCAGCATGCAGGTTCATGACTCTTAGAATAATATATTTTAGTCTTCTTTCAAGATTTTTTTCAATTAAAACCCTACCACTTAAGTTTTTTTTTAGTAGACAATATATTTCCAAATACTTCCTCATTTAACATTTCAGTAAGCAAGATAAATAAGGGGTCATTCAAACCAGAAGGACCAGAGACCATGCCTGTAATCTCAGCACCTGGCAAGTAGAGACAGACTGATCAGAAACGGAGGAGTGTCAGCTACATAGTGAGTTCAAGGCCAGTCCTGGCTGATTTTAGGCCTTCAGTGTATAAGCAAGGCTGCCCTTGACAAAGAAAGAAACTGTAGGGGCCCGGGAGGAGGAGCCAAAAGGGCAAAGAAAAAAGGAACTTTGCCTATCCAAGAGCTCCTAAACTTATGCTTGAAGATTGCTTTGCAACTCAAAAACAAAGAATAATCTTTTCTATTTAGCTTGCAAGGAGGTCTCTGTCCTCCTCTCCCATAGCTGGTACACACCAGCATATGCTTGGGAGTAGCATCAGGAGGAGGCCAAGGAGACCATGCCTATGAAACCCACACTGGAAGGCGTTCTTCTCCTGTGTAGACACTGGCCATTCACTAGCTCCACTGTGCCTGGGTATCTGCTGGGTCACAGAAACATGGGCACGGGTCAGCCCATGCTCAGGGGTTTTCAAGTATCATTTTGCTGCTACCTATGCGACTGCCTGAGTTACCAGGTCATTGTTTGGAAGTTTCTGTTGCAGGATAATTTCCTGCTACATTGTATTTTCAGTAAGCTTGGTGATTGGGCAGTAGAAGACATGGGTGGAGCTAAGAGGGGGAAGGAGGAAAGGAAGAGGAGAAGGAGGAGAGCTAGGGATCATGGAGGAAGACAGATGAGTTGAAAGCAGTCCTGGGTAACAATTTATATCTAACGGTTAGATATGGGATGACAATTTTAATTGTGTGAGCATCTTGTTAATTGAGTATTCCAAATATATAAATCTATTGGATGATCTTTAAATTTTAAGAGTCTTCATTCTACCAGGTACCACGGGCATAGCTGATTTATCTGGGACTCAGCTGAGCTTTGTGGGAGTGGTGTGGTTGGACTGGTGGAGCCAGCCACCACGGTTACGTCTCATGGGTGCCTGGTCTGGCGCTTCTAGTTAGCAGGTCCGTGGTCAGAGCAAGAACTGCGGGAACATGACGGCTGCCCAGGAACAAGCTGGACTGAGCACCGTTTTAAAAATATTTCCCATTTCAATTTTCCACCCAGGAAACAATATCAAAGAACTTTTGGACACATTTGTAGACTCTGCACCGTCTCTATCCCCTTCTGCCCAGCTACCCAGGAGAGAAGATACCCAGCCCAACAAGACATAAGTGTAACTCTGTGTCCCACAATCTGAGTCTGTCAAACACGAGGGAGCCAATACATGTCAGCTGTGGGATTGATTACGTCCATTAGGCTCTTTGTTATGGACTCACTGGCCGTCCAGACTTCCAGACCTAATACATCACTAACACCAGAGAGCCCTCCATTATCGAGCGCTGAGATTTATGTGGGAGAGCCCACTGAGCACTCTGTGTGTACCACCCTAAGCTATACTGTGTGGCTGATGAAGACAAGGGCTCTTAGAACAAGGACGGATGCCTTTTCTAACGCCACCCCCTTAGGTGTGCTTTCACACTCAAGTCCTGCATCTGTGAGGTGTCTGTGAATCTCTGTTCCTATCCCGTGGGGCGGGGGAGGCTGGACGGGTAAGGAGTGGAATCGTGGGCGAATATCGGGCATCCTGTGACTTTACCCTTAGTGTAGGACTTGGCTCCTTTGTGGCCACGTTGTGGAGAGGAAATGACGCATTTTGTAGCAGAGGATCTAGATAAATACTTGGTCCCAGAGTCATAACCCCACCCTCTGGGGGGTGGA
Source organism: Mastomys natalensis (assembly GCA_021653895.1). Classification (NCBI taxonomy): domain Eukaryota; kingdom Metazoa; phylum Chordata; class Mammalia; order Rodentia; family Muridae; genus Mastomys; species Mastomys natalensis. The sequence continues at coordinate 170,583 of JAJTUV010000666.1, forward strand.
GCTAACTTGGTGACTCCTCCCTTTGCAGAGCCCTCTAGAGGAGGCAGTCAGTTCCTTTAATCATTCTTAGCCCCGAGTGGCTTGTTCACTGACTCTTTGGAACCCAGAGGAGAGGGTCTGTCTGTGTTGCATTGTGTCGGCTTCTGTGGGTGACCAGTGCCGCCTGGTTTTGTAGAAACCCCTGGGACGGTGGTCAAAGCTGAAACTCAGAATGCTGAGTTAAGATTTTTTTGGGGGACTATATGATTCAGCTCTAAGAGTACTTGAGCAGACAGACACGTGAGTTTTATTTATTTTAAAGAAAAGAGTTTATTTGATGTCGTGTCCGCCTTGACCAGCAATTAAGACACAACACGGTCGGATCCTTCTCAGTCAGCTTTATTGCAGGAACGACTCTTGACTTATGGATGGGGACAGGATGAGGACCCCCAGCAGCAGAAACGAGCAGCTTATATATCTTCCTTATATATCTTATACCTTATACCCAGGCAAGCTGGGTGACGTGTTCTCTCAGGATAGGTTAAGCTGCCAATACCTCATTAACATAAGCCCGCTCGGGAGGGGCACAAGGCCGACGCATGCACAAAGGACTTGTTTACCAGTTTAGCTGAGCTGGCCACGCTGGAAGCCAGCTGCTTACACTGTCAGGTGCTAGTCATACGACTTTGCAACTGTCCCAGGTGCTATCTTAAACACGGCTGCCTACCATTTGAGATCACGGTGGGATATATGCTACAGTTCTGACACGTGAGGGGGCCCAGCTGGAGCATGAAGGCTACACATGGGAAACCTACAATGGAACTATCACCCTGTAGTGCAGTCAGTGCACCTGTGACACCGAAGGACTCAAGAGGCTGGTGGCAGTTCACAGTTTCCTGCAGGCACACCAGTCAGTGAAAGAGAAATAAAGGTTTCCCCAAGAGGGTTTGTTTGGTTTTAGAGGAAGGCAGCAGAGTCGTAGGGACTGTGGTGGGGTAAGAAAGACCGACCCATGGCGCGGGCCCTGTGCTGGTGTAACTAACGTCTAAGGGTTTTTCCAGCTCGGCACTGTCACAGTGCCCGCCCTGTTTTGGATTCTACAGCTTTATCTGGAAGGAACTTTAGGGATTTCCATGTGATGCCCTTGTCTGGGAACAGGAATTGGGAGTCTTAGATCCCAGTCTGTAAAGCCAAGGGCATCACTGGCTATCCGATGGAGAGTGTTGGGTATTCAGTGAAGTCATGCATCATTCTGTAGTGTGCTTTAATGACTTAGCACATGGTTGTTCATGCTTTTATCACCTACCTTCTGATAGAGCAGCAAAGATCCAAGGAGGCTGCATCAGAACTGGACTGCAAGTCTCTCAGGAGCTGCCTCTGAGGGCAATAGAATTTGGGGTAAGAAGCAGGGGTTTGGTGGCATGCTTCAGTATCTGAGAGGTCCCCACTATATTAGTTATTACACAACCGGTTCCATGGCCTCCTCGGTGGCACAGGGAAGCACTGTCACTTCTAAGCAGAGCCTGAAGTTACATAAGACAATGTATGATGAATGGACTGTGTCACTCAGTCCTGGGGCAGACAGACAGGCTTGTTCTGGCCACAAGGACAGCATCTTTGTGTGAGTTAGCGCCTTGGATTTACTGTACAGCAGAAGGTTGCCTTACATTCAGAGTGGGAACCCACCAAGGCAACAAGGTACCATGAGAGGGTCCATTACCCTCACCCCGTCCCTCTCCCTCAGAAAAGCCTGGCAAGCATCCATCTCCCGAAGCCAGCAGAGATGCTCTGAGAGAAGACTCTGAAAACTGCCACTCATCCTGGCAGAGCCTCATCAGCTAGAGCCCTTGACATTTCCATGAAGGAGGGAAGGCTGCCCCGCCATGCTGAGGCTCCTTGGTGTTCCACAGACACACCACAGACACATCTATTTACTTACCCCTCCTTCCCCATTCTGCTGATTCTGGGGAGAAGCCAAGTCAAAACAAGCACTTATTGAATACCTACTATGTGTCAGGTGTTTCCTCTTCTTATCAACTTTTATATCTCCAGTTGGGGCTGTAGTTTTAGAGTCACTAGCCTGGGTCAGGAGAAATTCACTGTGTGATTAATAACAGCTATTTAATAGCTCCCAGCGGAGGACTATCTGTACCTCATGCTTGCTTGGATAAATGCTCTTGCTGTCTAGGTAAATATCTCCTGTTACTATGTGAAAACTGAGGAGTTGAATAGCCAAGAGCCATGGAATGGGTAGGAGATGGCATTGGAGTCAGCTCATGCCCCAAGTCCATGTCAACTGACTAGTTAGCTGTGTGAGACAGTAATTGCGTGAGGTAAGAAGGGATCTGTGTCCCTTCATCATGGAGGATGAGCAGACACAGCATGACCTCCTGGCATGAGGCCAAGGCCAGTAGCTAAAAAGAAAGGACCTGGAGATGGTAGCTCACTCCATGAACTAGCGAAAGGTTTTTGGACTCTTCCCAAGTCCAGGGGAAGCAGCTACCCTGCCAGATTGGACACAGAAGTGAAAACTTTGTTCTGCTGCTCTCCAGATTGGTGACCCAGGCTGGTCCCTTAGCTTCTCGGAGCCTTAGTTTGAGTCTTGTAGAAGCGGACGGCATTACCTGGTGTCTGAGGTGATGAGAGCCTCAAGCAACTTAACAGCAGTAAAATACATACAAACATATACATGCACATATATATACACACATACATATGCATGCACATATATATGTATACGTGCACATGTACATGAGATGCACAAAAGGGGCTTGAAGGACATAGAATTTCCCAGATAACTAATCTCCAGTCCAAAACCTGATGTGCTGATTGAACATAATGCTGGTTTAGGTTCTAGAACACCTGGGTTTGAATCCTCTCGCACTGTTTATTCCTGTCTGGTGTTATATCTTACCCTCCTTACATAAGTCATGGCACTGCCTGTGTGCAACCTGGGCTGAGTGCTTAGTATGTGCCTCACTGTTTGCCAATTGCTTTGCAAGAAATAAACACAGAACAAAAAAGCTAACGTGGACGCAGCTTTTGTGTGGTCACGATTAGAGCCATGAATGCTGAGGACAGTGGTCAGGAGAACGGCCTTGTCCCAATTTCCTGATCACAGGATGTCACCAAGTCCAGGGATGAAGCTCCATGGAACCAAGAAGCAAGCTCACATCACAGAGGCTGGCATCTGGAAAGCAGGGATGAACAGGGGTCTGTGACAGAGAGTTACAGATCCAGATTGGACTCCAGGTGTGAAGGTCAAGGAAGGTCACGGACACTGGCAAAGCTCTTCCCCTTGGAAATTGGTAGTGTTCATTACCATATTAAAGGCTTTGGAAGAGCAGAGAAGGTACCCAGCAATGATGAATTTCCCCAAACTGTCCCACCCACAGACTATTTTTCCCTACAGAAGACCTTTTAATCATCCTTTTAAAATTAATGTTCTGCCAAACGCATTCTGGAGACCTGAATCCTGCAGTTCCTCTGTAATTAGCTGGTTTTGGCAGCCCCAGGCAGGCGTCTTTCATCTGGTTATTCCTTAGACCAGGGTGACAGTAGGGCTGGTGGGAGCTGCGCCTCCAGGTGGCCCATTCACTCATGCCTTTCCTCAGGGATTGATTCCTTCTCTTTCTTGAAAGTCCTACTGGTACATTTCCTTCTGTCTCTTTGTTAGCAACCCGGTCTCTCTCTGCCTTTTTCAAAAGGATATAAAAGGTCCTTTTCAGGGGGCAATGAATCCAGGTGAATTGCACAAGCTGTGCAACCTGCCGGGCCTGACTGTCTCCTCCCCCCCCCTCGCCCCCCCCCCAGTGCTGCTGCTGCTGCTGGGCCAAGTGGCAGAGACATTCTAGATGTTCTATAATCAGCCCTGGTTAGGGGCTGCAAACCTCAGTGTTTGAAGCCTAACCCTAAACACCCAATGAGATCAATTCACCATCACCAAATAATAGCATGGAGCTTAAGAGAAAATGCTGAACGAAGGTGGCCCTGAATGCAAGGCAGACTTTACTCCATGCACTCCCCGGATGACAAATGAATAAACACACACACTTCCTGAAATGAAACAGCAGGTGTTTCGTGAACTTGTGTCCGATGAACCTGCATGTGGACTTTAACTCAGGCAGCACACTGCTCCACGACTTATCTATTACTGTCTGTGAGCTTTTGCCTTCTCATCCACAGATTCCCATACAAGGATTGCACACACACACACACACACACACACACACACCATTCTCTGTTAACACCATAGTATAAATTATCCATATCAGAGAATGGGGGCTGGGAGTAGGGAAACAGGTAGTGACAGGGAAAAGAAGAAAGGATTGGCGATGGTAGAGAAACTCAAAAGGGTCCAGAGTTCAGGCCCCTTGGTATATTCCCCACAAATACTAAGCAAGGAGGCTGTGGATACACGTGCTGGTACAGTCCAGGGAGAGCGGAGCAACGCCCTGGGAGAAACGCATCTTAATGTCATTGCTCAGAAGAGTAAGATGTGGACCTCTGATGTATCTGATGTATGTACGGTGTGAGTTCAGAACCTCTTTTTGGCCTTGGCAATGACGTTTTCCTGTTCTGGGCCTTGATGACCACGTGGCCAAGAGAATATCCTGGCTCACCTCCCTCAAGCACGCCAGAGATCATGAATGGCACAGAGAACTGCTCATCGCTAGGCTTAAAGGTGTCTGCTTCACTCAGCTTCCTCAGTGCACAGGTAGGGAAACTGAGGCATAAGAGAACACCTGTCCTGTTCTAGTGTAACCGAAACCTGTTCTCTTGAGTGCTGTGGTTTGTTCTAGCCCTGCTGCCATGTAGCAGGCCACTCAATGTCAGCAGCACCTGTCAGATCATGGACAGAATGCTGTGAGTTTGAGCCCTGAGCTAAGACCGTTCTTAAGAGTCTGATTTCACTCTTCTCCTCCCACCTTCTTGAGCCTTGTGCTGGTGTACAGAGCTTCTGGAAATCGTGGCAAGGCATCCTGGGAGCTGGAGCTGAGTGCTGAGAGGCAGAGCAGGGTCATCCACAGTCTCAGAGAGTTGCCACAGAAATTTGACTTGACTTACATGAGAAAAAGGTCTCTATTGTACCCAGTGTGTCTAATAGAGACTGTCGACAGGGGTATGTTGTCTACTTCCATGTCAGTTCCAAATTCCAGCTCTGCACAACTTTAAATAACTTGTATCTCTGCTTGTTTACATTTAGTTTAAATTCAAATTTTGAGACTTGTATACATGAATGGTATATTTACATAATTTCTGCTTCCCTCTCCTCATCCAATTCCTCCCACTTTTCTCAAGTTCTTTCTATCTATCTATCTATCTATCTATCTATCTATCTATCTAACATTGCTCATAGGTATGTGTCTAGGCTGTCCACTTGGGATTGAACAACCTATCAGAGGCTCTTTGTCCTGGAGACAATGGATTCTCCCTGTCTTGGCAGTCATTGATTGTCTATAGCTCTTCATTGAGGGATGGAGCCTTGGAAGATTTCCCCGTGTTGTTGAGATTCCGTGGGTGTAGTTTCTCTGATGTAGAAGACACACTAGCAGCCAGTATCCTAATTGCAGAAGAGGAGGTGGCAAGACTTAAATAACCTTTTTCTTAACCTTCCATCTTTTGAGACATCTAGAATTATTGCTACTTAGTGCTCTATACCGAGACCTATGCTCCATATCCTTTCCACCTCCACTGTCTAAAATGTTAGAGAGGAAACTGAGACTGAGATTAGCAGCTCGAGTTAGAGGAATTACATATAGAATAACTAGACTTCAGACACTGTTCTTAACCACATCACAGCAAATTGACTTGTTGAAGCAGTAATGCATCAAATGACACAGGAGGTGTTCTTTGAGTACTGGCGACTGTGACCATGCTAGAGAATAGCTATCAATAATTCAAATAAATAATCAACTTGTAACAACCTGGAATTATAAGTATTACATCTTAAATTATGACGAAGACGTTGCTAGGGTTTCGTGGTGAACAGAGGCCAAGGAATGCAGTGCATATCATACCACCCAGGGTGGGGGTGGGGGAGGCAAAGGCCACCTGTGAGCTGGAACAAGAGAGAGAGGGAAAGAGGGAGAGGGAAGGGAAGGGAGAAAGGAGGAAATGGGGAGAGGAAAAGGGAGGGGGAAAGTGATGGAGAAGGGAAGGGGAGAGGGAGACGCGCAAGAAAGCATTGTGATGACGTGGACTTTATAAAGGATAGGAGACTCATGGTGACAGTGGGAATGTCTCATTTGGCAGAGCTGGTGACGGCGCAGCTGTTGGCACTGAGCTGCTGAAGGCGGGTTAGAGAGCACCTATTTCTGAAATATAGGTGGTTCTCAGTTTGCCAACAGACATGTTTCTCTAAACTAAGATTATAAATACTTCCTTTAAAAAAAAACAACATTTTATTTCTTTTTATTTATTTAGCTTTGGTTTGGTTTTGTTTGCTTCACCATCCCTAACCCATTTTTACCAGTGGGAAAAAATGATGACAGCTAAGAGGTAAAGAAAGAATTAGGGGCTAATCCTGGAGAGCTCAGGGATAGTTACCCTACATGCATGAAGAGCCAGGTTGAGGGAAGGTTTTCATTCGCCACTCCTGGCCGTAACTAATTCTTCCTGTGAGACCTAAAACCGATGGTTTCTTTGTATTCAGCACTCTTACAGAATGGTGCATGGGCAAGGAGTTGCTGGGCCTTGTGCTTGGATGCCAGCTATGTTAACAACTTAGCATGGACCTGAAGCAAAGGCTTCTGCATTTTGGGTCCTAGTTACCACACTGCAAATAGAGATGCCTGCGTGAGGTTTGCCCAGAGGACCTTTTCAGTTGCTCTGCTGTGAACTTCAAGTCCTCATAGCATAAACACAGACTACACACTTCACTGAAACCTCCGTAGACAGTCACTGCTAGACCCTGGGAGTCCCTTCTCAAGACAAGAGTTACATCCCCTTAGGTATTCAAAGCCTATGTTAATTTCAAGACTCCTGAGAGATTAGTCTTAGTAGTTTATCACAGAATCATTTTTTTCCTAAGGCAGCCACTGCAGCTGCTTTTAAAACTTCTGAATATTTTAGAATTAAAGAAGGCTTCAAAATGTCAATAATCCTCAGATCTGATCTCCTTCCCACATCATGCTTGTCAGTATTTCCTGACAGCAGCATGAGGCATCCTGGGCTCCCAGAATAAAGAGAAAGCACGGCTCCTTATACATTCTTAAAATTGTTCCCGTTGTCTCTTGGGTGTCCTGGCAGCTGTCCTAAAGATGACTGCATGCTGTGTTGTTTGCCCACTGTACACCCATATTCTAAGGCTCCTAACTGGGTAGGAATGACAGTGAGGGAGGTTTAGAGGCAGCCTCAGGGCAAAGACCCACCCCTCAGGGAGAAGTTTAGGAACTGATGGCAACTTCTCAGACTCTGTCCCATGTGCCCATTCACTCAGGGGACCAGCCAACAGGAGAACTTCCCAAAACACAGGGAAGAGTTTCCCAAGACCATCTTGCACTGTAGGACAGCAGTTAGCATTGTGGTGGTGGTGGGAGAATTAGCTTTCCCTAGAGGCTGGGCTCCGCTGTGTGCCGTCCTCCTTCCTTCTCTCTGGCTTTCTGACTATGACTCCTGACATTTTATCTTTGTTTCTTTGCTTTCCTTTGAATGTTTCCTTATTTTTTTTTTTTACACACCAGTGTTAAATAACCCTTATCCTTTATTTGAATTTATTAGTTTTTCAATTAGTAAAATCAAACCAGGAACCACAGTGACAGCTGTGTCACTTTAGTTTGGGGTTCCTGCTGATTTCTTTTGTTGCTTTTAGAACCTTGGTAATCGTGAGGACTACTAGCCAGATACCCTGGAGAATGTCTCCAGACTGGGTCTGTTAGCTGGCTGTTAGCCAGGTGGCTCAGGTGTTTTGGAAGATGACAGAGACTCCACTTACTGCCACTGACGTATGAACCGACATGGAGGATATAGTGTCTCTTCGCTGAAGAGTTACTCTCTTTCCTCTTACTGCTCTTTAGATATGAGCCACTAAGCGTAGCCCACGGTGGGTAGGCATAGCATAAAGTAAACATGAAGAGGCATACAGGATATTTTTTCAATATAAAAAAGTCTCATGTTTTGTGTGCGTGGTGGTGAGGGGAACTCCATGTGAGTATATGTCATGTATGGATAGAATATTAGCTACTCTGGGTCTGACGTTACAAGTGGCTGTGAGCTGCCCGACATGGATGCTGGGAATCAAACTCAGGTCCTCTGCAAGAATAGCAAATACTCTCAACCGTTGAGCTTCCCCTCCAGCCCCAAATGATATCTTTCTGAATTTAATTTTAAATTTATTTTTGCTGGTATTTAAAAATACAACTGATTTTTTTTTTCATATTGGCCTTGCTTGTAAATATTTGGTGTGTAATTTACTTCTTAAACCATTCTGGATATTATTTTAAAATGGCTTTGTATAAAATCACACCTGTTGTAATTTGATCTTTTCCTTTCTAGCTTAAACGCACATATTTTCCTGCCCTACTCTATAGACCAGTGCCTTCAGCATAATGTAATACAGATGTAGCTTTGCCATGTATTACTGCCTTATTCTTAAAGGTTTAAACAGATCATGGTGTCTCTTCACAGCAATAGAACAGGGACTAAGACAAAAGTTGGTACCAGGAGTGGTGTACTGATGCAACAAACCTAACCATGTTGTTTGTTGGTAGAACATGGACGATGGAACTTGGATTATGAAAGCAGCTGAATGCTTTAAGCAGGACTTAATGGGCCATAGTATTAGGAGCATGGAAGACAGTGGTGCTGAGAGCAATATATATAATGATGGTCCAGGCCAAGGGGTTTCAAGGGGAAAAATATTAGTAAGTGCCCTAAAGAGCATCCTTGTGTTATTTTGCTAAAGAATGTAGCTGCTTTCTGCTCTTATCCAAAAAAAAAAAAAAAAAAAAAATTCTGCCTGAGGCTAAATGGAAGAGTTTTGGATTAATGGCAATGGCAGAGGAGATTTCAAGACATCCTAGTATTGATTACGTCCTGTGGTTATTACTCAGTTGTATGCAGATCTATAATGAAAAGGATCAAGCTGGCCAAAGGGGAATATAAAACGTACAGTCCGAGGAGAAAAGGAGCAGCAGAAGTACAATAGTGCTCAAGGGGGTGAAAAGTTTAAAGAAAAATCTGATGCTCAATGGAATAAAGGAGACCTCAGGGTGAGGCCCATTCCAGATACTATAGGTGCTATATTGCCATGAAGGTACCGTGACCATAGCACTGCCTCTTTACAAAGAAAGCATTGAATTGAGTTTGGCTTTTGTTTCAGAGGTTTAGTCCATCATTATCATGATGGGGAGCATGGCAGCACGTTAGCAGACACGGTGCTGGAGAAGTAGCTGAGAGTTCTACATCTGAATCTGCAGGCAACAGTAGAGAGGGCCACAGGGCTTAGCTTGGGCATTTGAAACTTCAAGACCATGCCCAGTGACATACTTACTCCAACAAGGCACACCTATCTCCAACAAGGCCATACCCTAATCCGTCTCAAGCACTGCCACTTCCTGATTATTAGATTCTCAAATATATAAGCCCTGATCTATAAAATGCTAAGAAAACAAAGAGATGAGCTGAAAAAAAAAAAAGTCCTAGCCATAGAGTTGAGACCTTAGGTATACCAGTACATGGATGCAAGGTTGTGTTTGTATTGGGCCTCTGACCTCCTATTTGGCCGAGGTCAGATACGCTGGTGACCACAGGATAAGATGAATTTAAATGAGCACTGAGCTTTCTGGGCACAGGTGAGGTGCCCTAAGGAGGCTCAGTCTCCCATGGTTGTTTAGGGGGAAAAAAGGAGGGTACTTAGTAGTGATTCAATTATACAGATGGCAGTGACTTGCTTTGTTATTGATTTTATATGTTCAAAGAGTCTTTAAAGTGATTATTCTGTGGGCAACAGCCACAGCATTGATTTCTGTGAGGCTGATGGTACCTGGAGAGATGCCAGTCCGGTTGGACAGAATACATTGGAAATGAAGTGGCAGGTTTCCAGTGGGGCCTCCAAGAGGAAGATATGTTGGATGTGGAGTGAGGGAGGGAGCTGGCTCAAGGCAGACTGCTCGGAATAAAGCCAGCGTGATCTGGTCATGCTCCATGTACCTTCTACCTGCACATCAGATTCAGAGCTTACACAGGACATCCCTCACCATCGCTCCAAACCTTGGGAGTTTGAGAAGCCAGACATAGAAGGCATTGGAATGATATAGTATAATTTCAGATCACTTGGTCCTGATGCTGCTTATATTTACAGATACAACGAAATACATACATAAGACTGACAGTGGCTGTCTTTTGCTAGATAACAGCTTGTAATCTAAAAGTTTATATTCAGAAATACATTGGTATAGCCCCATTCAATATCCCCACTTTTGGAAAACAACTGAAAAAAATATATAAACACTATATAATGAACTATAACAGTGGGAGAGCGGCACATTTAAAAAGTTTCTATTGTGAAATGAGTATAGTGAAGATGGTATGATGAAATGAATGCTGGTATAGTTGTAACATGGAATTTAACTTGGATTTTAAATCATAAGGGTTGGGAAGTGCAGAGATGGCTCAGTGGTTAATAGTGCTTGCTATTAATTTTTAAGTTAAAAATATTTATAAAATATATTCTGATTGTGATTTTTCTCTTCTCACTCCTAGATCCTCCCCATATTCCTTCCCACCAAATTTTATGTTCTCTCTCTCTCTCTCTCTCTCTCTCTCCTCTCTCTCTCTCTCCTGTCTCTCTGTAAACAAGCAAAACAAACAAACAAACAAACTCCACAGAAAGAAAGACAAAGTAAAATGAGACAAAAAGTCAACAACATACACAAATCAGAACAAACAACAAGCATGGGGCTTGTTTTCTGTTGGCCAACTGCTCTGGTGCGCGGGGCGCACCCTGGTCTATAGTTGATATTCCTAGGGACACTCCATGGCAAAGAATTGATTTTCCTTTGGTAATGTGTATTAGTTGTACGTAGCTCTTGGGTAGAGGTGGAACCCTTTGTCCACTTCCCTTTCTCAACACTCGCTACTCTTACAGAGGACATGGGTTCAGTTCTCAGCACTCGCATGGTGGCTTACAACTCTCCACAACTCCACTTCTAGGGCATCCAGTTCCCTCTCTGGAATCCAGGAGGCCAGGCATGCATAGGGTGCACAGATACACCTGCAGGAAAAACACTCATAAAATAAAAATAAATCTTTAAAAGGTAAAGAGTTTGGGTATTTCTTGTTGAAAGCATGTGACACATAAAGAGAAAATACAAGTTACAGATTCTATTGATAGTATAATTTCAATATAATCTTCTTTAGAATAATATTAGCAGCTGCTCAGATACTCAGTGAGTGAAGGTCCTTGTCACCAAGCCCAAGAAGTTGAGTCCATTCCCGGATCCACATTATAAAAGGTGAGAATAGACTCCCTTAGTTGTCCTCTGGCCTCCACATGAATGTTGGCACCCCCCCACACACACACACACTAAACAAATGTAAAAACTTAAACATTAAAATGCTTTCGGGCATTAGCTTTGGACATCAATCCCGAGCACTATTTTCCACATGCATTTGCTCTGCTTTGTTTGTCTTCTTGGCGGTCTCATGGTTTTGAAAAGTTTGTGTCATAAGGAACTTGGACCTCAGCAGGTTAGAACTTTGATTACCTAAACTCTAAAGAGAGTAATTGAGACTTCAATGAGAGTAATTTTTATATCCGTCTAATTTTTCTCTCTAAGCTCCAGATTAAATGCTTCCACAGTTATTGAAGCAATTGCTAGCATGATTTCAGCCACCACTTGGAAGTCACACTGAATGTTCGCGCAGAGGCACGGGTGAATTGAGTCTGGCAGCCTGAGGTTACATGTCATCCCCTTAACTTAAAGGGAAGCTCCAGCATGCAGGGCCAGTCATCAGCCAGTGCTTTCTCTAAGTCCCTCCCACTGAGTGAGCGTGGGAGTCTGCACCGCTTACCCTGCTGCAGAGTACTTCATCTCCCCTGAGGGATTTGAGGGGCTGGTATGTTAAAACCCTATTGAATTTAGATTCCCATGCATCTTCTCACAGAAATGCTGCTCTGTGCAATGCCCATCTGTATAGATGCAGTGTACCCTTGGCCCCTGGATGCTGGCCTTCCAGGCAGTTCCTCAGAACATTCCCCATGGAACATTCTGGTGAGTAGGACCCAGTAGCCAGGGCCCTGAATCTTACAAATTCCTGTTCTACCTCCCTGATAGATGGCTTACTTCTTTCCTACCACCGAACCTCGTGATTCAGTTGTGTGTGTGTGTGTGTGTGTGTTGCAAGAGAGGGAGAGGGAGAGGGAGAGGGAGAGGGAGAGGGAGAGGAGAGGGAGAGGGAGAGGGAGAGGGAGAGGGAGGGAGGGAGAGGGAGAGGGAGAGGGAGGGGGGAGAGGGAATGTATGTGTGTGTACAGAATATGTATATACGCATGCAGGTGCCTGAGGAATCCAGAAGAGTATGTTGTGTTGGATCCCCTGGAACTAATGTTACCATGTGAGCCACCATGGAACCATGGGAGTTCTGGGAACTGAGTTAAGATCCTTTACAAGAACAGTGAGTGTGTTTAACCACTGAGCCATCTTTCCATCCCCTAAATAATTTCCATTAACCAGAAACTGGATTGAACATCATGTAGACATCACGGGAAAAAGAAGCAGTTAAAACGAAGGTGTTGGACACTTTGCCCAAATCAAATGCTGTAATCCTTAAAATATTAAGTACTTAACACATAAGTGATTCACAAGAGATGCCCACTGACTCTACTATTATGGGGAATAGCCATCAAACCAACACTACATATTAGTAATGCTATAGGGTTATGTGCCAAGTTCCAGTGAGAACCATAGACTTCAGTGGACCCTTCAGTCTGACATGCTGATGTGCCTAAGCGCTTGTCCATTAGGATTATAGTGCATAGAAGATAATCAGGGCTGAACACCCCTCCCTTCCCCTTCTACCAGAAAAAAAAAAAAAACAAGATAAAAGTGGCTTTTGTTTTGCTGTATTCTGGTTTCTTTTTGAAACCCCTGGAAACAGAGTTACAGGCAGTGTACAGATGCTTGACTTGGGTGCCTAGACCAAACTCAGGTCTTCGCAAGAGCAGTAAGCATTCTTAACTGCTGAGTCATCTCTCCAGCCCGACTGCCTGACATAGTGTGTGCTTAACTAAAACAAACACATCATTTTAGGCTTCCAGCATGCCTCAACAGGCTTGTCTCATGCTTTCTCTGGTGTAGACAGGACAGACACATGCACGCATGCACACGCATGACTTTTCTGAAGGACTGTCCTATACAGAGTGACTTAGAGCCCCAGGTCACTTCCATGATCCTCTCCACCTTTGAGGGATTTGTGCTTCTGGCTGAGCATATAGGAAACAGAAAAAAGGAAGAATTGTTCCAGACCCACCCAACCGCCTCAGACTACAAGAATTGGACTCTAGATTCAAGAGCTAGTGAAAGTTATGATCACTCTCTATCCCAGCAGCAATGCATGCAATGTGTGCACATGTAATGGTGCCCGAGCACACGCACACACAGGGAGGGGGGATGGATATTTGGTGGGAATTAAAGCCTGTGCTCCAGGCCTTACATGAAATAGGACACTGGCTGGAAGGCAGCTCCCGTCAGACAGCTCTCCCCGCACTTCCTTCCTGTGGCAGTTGGGAGCATGCTGGCCACCTGAATGGCTCTCTCAGAGAAATACCAGTCATGCATGTGGACAGGGAGTTCTCAGCCACAGACTCCTTTCAACCTTGGGCAAACTCGGCTTTCCTTAAACTAATGTGCCTTCTTAGGTGTCTCCATTGGGTTCTCTGAAGATACAGAAGTGATAGAATGTGTTCGTGTGTGTTCGTGTGTGTGTGTGTGTGTGTGTGTGTGTGTGGTGTGTGTGTGTATGTATCTATATTTCCTTCCTCGGAGTCTTTTTATCTGGGCTGCCAACGGAGCTACCTTTGATACATACTATTTCTACCAGGAGATGTTTCTCACATTTAGGGTGGGACTTCCTGCCTCAGTAATCTGATTAAGAAAATCCTCCACAGAAGTGCTTAGAACAGTGCTTCTCAACCTGTGGGTCACAACCCCTTTGGGGCTCAAATGACGTTTTCACAGGAGTCACCTAAGACCATCTATAGACACAAATATTTACATTGTGGTTCATAGCAGTAGCAGAATTACAGTTATGAAGTCATCTTATGGTTGGGGCTCACCCCAACATGAGGAACTGTATTTAAGGTCCATGGCATTAGGAAGACTGAGAACCACTGTCCTAGAGGCTTGTGTTTAATTTGATTTCAGATGCAGTCAAGGCGACAGCCAATATTAGCCATCACATGGCAGCTCGACCCCTGCATGCTCTGTCACTGATGCTTCCTTGGGAACTGAGGCATCCACCTATGGGCTACTGCTTTTCCTCAGCACAGTCTTCTGCCAAACAGACCCCAGCTCTAACCATAAGCTGCAGCCTCAATCCAGTAACTTCTTTTATTTCTTAAAACATGTTTGCAGTTAAAGTAATTTCTCTGAGCCTGTCAACTCAATGTGTGCTCATTTGATGCTCTTCGATGGAGCCTTAAGTCATCCGTGGTGACAGGTTCAATCCCAACCTCTGAAGAAACGTCACAGACATGATAAGGTTCATCCTGACCGCATGATATATACATTCCGCTTGTGAAGCTGGGCCCTGCGGTAGCGTTGATTCTCTGAGGGGAAGTGAGCGGCTTTCCTGTCCTGATAGTGTGAGGGCCAGATGAGGGGCTTGCTACCTGGCCAGCTACTTCTGTGCACTTTGAAATCTGAGCTTCTCCTCTGTGACTAGCTCCCTCAGTCCCCAGGCCATCAGCACAGGGAAAACTCACCCTTCTGGTGTTCACCTGAGAAGGAAAACAGTGTGTAACAGTACCAGGTGTCGGAATGGTGGGGAAGGAAGAGAGATGGGGTATTTGGTTTGGCCAAAGGTAATACATGGACAGACATACAGATACTTGAATGTCTCCTCCTTTCTTCTGGGCCACAGCATGTTGTACACTTATAAATTCTCATCACCTATGTGCTATTTATTTTCTTCTTCCTTCTGGCTCGTTCTGTCAGTGTGAGCATTTGGAGGGAAAGAAATGTGTCTCATGTGTCTCTCACATCAAAGCGCTGAGTTAATTTTTCCTTCTGACATCCTAGTAAGTAGCTAAATGTCTGTGTTATGCACAGGCTTAGTAATTACCCAATACATAGAAATCTTACACTATTGGACACACACACATACACATGCATATTCACACATACACATACAAATACATGCACACATGTTGCCAATGCGTCTAAGAGAATTGAATAGCCAGTGATCAGGAGTAACTCACAGTGTTAGACATGTCCCCATGTCTAGCTTGACAGCAAGTCAATCTCTTCATAGCAACTGTCAAGTCAGACTCCACAGTGAGTTATCATCACTTCCACTTCACTCTACACAGCGGCCTCATTGTCACTCTAAGCACAGGCAGGCCCTCCACCTGTCACTCTAAGCACACCGCTAGCCTGTAGGGTCTTCTTGGTACCTAAGCACATCCCTTCCATATATATTGGCTGGGTCTCAGGCTTAGAAGAACAGGATAAAATACTTCTTCCTGCAAACCATGGCATCTTGTCAAAGACTGAACACAGAGCAGGCTTTGTAAAACTCCTAGAGCTTTTCACAAACAGTCCTGAACAGTTTGGGTTACAGAGGGTAGAAGACTCTAGTCAACATAATGTCCTTGTCATTATCATGCCAAGTTTCAAGATGTCATTCCCGCCTGAACATAGGTCTGTGATTGTCAATTTGACACATCTGGGGAAAGGAGCCTTGATTAAGGACTTGGCCCCATCAGCTTGGCCTGTGAGTATGTCTGAGGGGCATTTTCTTGGTTGTTAATTGATGTAAGTGGGCCGAGTTTACTGTGTGTGCACAGTCCCATCCCTAGGTGGGCAGGCCTGAACCTGGGAGCCAGGAAAATGTGCTAGTCCGCAGTTTCAGTCTCAGCTCCTAGCTTCTGCCTTGCCTCCTCCCTGCCCCTAATGATAGACTGTGATCTATAAGCTGAAATAAGCCTTTTCTTCCCAGGTTGCTTTTGGCGAATATTTTATCATAGCAACAGAGAAGTAACCTGGACAGTCCTTGGCCTATGGGCTTCCCTTAAGCTGCCTAACAACAATCTTATATGACGCATGCTGCCATTTCCTTGGGCTTCATGAGTTAAAGATCTTGCCATGCTTACAGATGAGAGACAGGGCACACTTAGAATCTGCAGGCTGACTCCACAGTCCCTGTGCGACAGCACTGTTCTGGGGACAGGCAGCCTTCCTTGGAATTTGTGCAGAGCTCAGAACAGTTTTTACAGGAAAGGATTCTGTGCAGGCTTCTGTCTACCTGATGCTTTAGTGCCTACAAAACATTCTTACATAAAACAGATTGAGAAGCAGGGCAGAGCACATGAGGACTCTCCCCTGAGGGGCATCGTTTTCTAAAGCCTGCCCTCCATTCAGAATTTTTAGATTCTAGATCTATGCTTATCCTGTGTGGACTCTCTCCTTCACTAGTCCTTGGGGGATGGATCTGTGAGTCAACATTTCCTTCAAGCTTCGTCAGTTGGAATGTCTTCCCATCAGCATAATTACAATCAGTTGGTCGATGTTTTAAGTCTTATAAGAACAACATATGGATTTTTCTTGCTGAGTTATGTGACCTCACTTCATATTATTGTACATACTAACTTTACTCATTTTTTTTGGTTGAATAGTAGGACTCTTAAATGCAGATCTTAGCCATATATAGATATATGCATATAACACAACACACACACAATATATACATACATATACACACAAGCATATGTGTGGGTTTAGGATAGCATATGAGGAGAACAAAATGGTAAATGGCAGGAGATGGGTACAGGTCATGAAAGAGAATATAAAGCTAGTCCTTTTCTGGTTTCAACCCGTCATGGATGTTTTGGGTTTGGGTGAGGGATAAGCATGTAAAAACAAGCTCAACAGAGAAGAATGTGACATCCGGTAGAGCGCTCTGCAGCTTGAGAAGCGCTGTTCTAACTGAACAGAGGTTCATTAAAACATACAGACTTTGGACGTAGTGGATGTTAGTGTGTGGTGTTTTAAATTTGCAAGGTCTTTATAATAAAGTTTTAATTAATAAATAAAAAGAGACCCATCAGGACATGGAGATACAAGGCCAGTGTGAGTGCTTCATGCCTCATTGTCGGAGGGCAGAGAATGCTCGTTTCTGGAGATGGGAATCAAAAGACTGTTCAAGGATGCATGCCTGTACTCCTAGCACTCAAGAAGTTACAAGTTTGAGGGTGGCCTTAGCTATTCAGAGAGTTGGAGGCAAGCCCTGGCTACCTGATAAGGCTCTGTCTCAAGAAATAAGTGTACCTTCCCTCCTTGCCCACAACAATAAAAGAAAAACAAACAACATCAAAAAACCCAACAACCCCAAGTAGCTCAGAATCTAAAGTCTGAGTGACAGATGTTCCCCCTTATAAGATGCTGCTGCCTGGCTAGTTCTCACTAGGCTACTTGATGACCCTGAACCCTGTGCTCTTCAGAAAAGCCTATAGCTCCAGTAAACATGCTTGCTCTAGTTTTTACTTGAGGATGTGCAGATAGGGTGCTAATTGCAACAGTGAGCTTGAACCATGGCGCAGGGTCATTCCTCCAGATGAAGGACCAAGGCGAGTGACTTCCTTTCTGTATCCAAAGACACACTGGCTAGAATGAAGGGGCTTATTTACTGCTTGTTCAAAAGACTGGCAAGCTTCCTCTCCTGACTGTAAAGTAGGCTGCTGTTTCTAACACTGCCCCTGGCATGCCACACCGCAGAACCTATAGCTGCTTGCACATGGTCTCTCACTATATACTCTCTCGACACTACAGTGTGTTTCTTGTTTCTGGAAGGCTATGGCACTTCCCTGATTCCCTTTCCCACATGGATCTGACTGATGACTATGAGATTTAAGACTCAAAAAGAAGCAAAAGCTGAGCTGTCATAGTTAAAAGATAAGCAGGGCCATCTGGTCAACCTTGAGCAGCCCTTCTTCCCTTACTATTTCCCATGCATTTTGCCAGATTTATCAGCCCATAGCAGCTACACAGCAGTATATTACAAAGGCACAGTCAACTGTGTAGATATAGGTATAGGACTCTCTCCTTGTGTTTCCATATTGGCAGCTGGTTGCATAAAACTTCTATTTTTCTGCGGACTTACATTTGGCCAGTCCTGCCTTTGCATCAGGCAGATAAAGCCAGTGGCTCTCTGCTTAATTATTCTGTGCCCATCTCACAATCTTTACTTTCCCACATTGACATTTTTCTACATACTGATCAATCTATTGAGTCTTTTATTTCACATTTCCAGAGGTTCTGTTCTCATGACTGACACATGTGAAGAAAAAATAATAACAGATAATAAGGTTAAGACTTGTTAACAGACCTCTTTTGTGCTGCTATAACAAAATGCCTGAGGTTAGAGCATTTATAATAGAAGGAACTTCCTGGCTTACAGTTCTGGAGGCCTGGAGTCTAAGATCTAGATTCCAACATTTAGGTTTTCTTATTATATGATCTTGTTCCACTTCAGAAGCTGAAGAGCCTCCTAGTAAGAAAACCAATAGATCAAAGGAAGTCACAGGCATGAAAGGACCATGACTGTGGATGTGGGCAGCTCAGGCCTGCTCTACAAGCATGGTGAATGGCATAACCCTGCTCTCCCAGATGACTCTACAAGGCCATTTCCCCTTTCATCTCCTCCCCTTTTCCTCTTTAGCTTAGAGACAGGGTCTCACTAAGTAGCCCAGCTTGGGTGACACTCAATGGCGAATCCTCCTTCCTCAACTTCCTCAGAAACCTCAGCGATATGCTTCTAGAGGGCAGATTTTACCTCCATGCTCTAACTGTGTAAGAAAGTCCCGGTGACCTTGGTGTTGTCTAGTAATATCAGGGTTGTAATGAGAAGTGCCAGTGAGTAAAGAGCCCCGCTCCCCCCCCCCCCCCCCCCCCCCGCCAGTGAGTAAAAGAGCCCCGCCCCCGCCCCCCCCCCCAGTGCCAGCCTCCCTTTAATCCTCTGTTACACAGGTTCTCTTTGTTTACCTGGTTGGTCCTTTTCATTCTGAGCTGTGCATTGCATGCTTCTTCCACTGTTGGGAATGAAAATCAGCAATTCCATGAAAGTTGCATGGAAAGCCCATCACACATCCCGGGATTTGTGGGAACAATTGAAGTTTGTTAATTCCATCCTAGCCTCCTTCATCCTGTTTCAGACTGCTTCCCTGGACCATGCCAGTTTATAGCAGAGTGCAGATATTCTTAAAGCTATAAAGATTAACAGAACATTATTTATCACAGCAGCTTTGGGGACATGTGTGTGATGCCACATCTTAGGCTGGCATCTCGCCCCTCACCCCCAAATATCTAAACCGCACAAAACACATCATTAAGAATTAAAAAACAACATTTTTGAAATGTCATAGATTTGAGATGCGCTGCAGGCTGGGTCAGGAGAGCCATTTCCTGGCTTCTTTCTAAATGATGCTGCCTGGGAATTCTTCCCAGGGTGTTGAGAGATGGATGCAGACTTCTGTGCTCAGTCCCCATTACAGTGCCAGCCTGTGAGAGCCAGCTCCATCTGTTCCACCTGCAGGAAGATCTGTCAGTGGATCTGAGGAGCCTTTCCTCCATCACTGATTAGAGGATGGGGATGAACCCAGCTCCTCGATGTTTAGAGGACCAATCATAGAAAAGTAGACTTCTACTAAGGTGTAATATCAAAGGGGTCTTTCAGCGACCCCCAGATTTGGTCAGCAATCTGATCATTTCTTCAGCTGCCGCCTCCGCCCTATACCTGATATAAATGCTATTCAGAAAATTTGAAGAGGCTTGGAGCTTTCTCAACTTCCCGTTGGTTGGTCTAGCACAAACTTAATACGGTTAAGCAACTGTACAGCTGCAGACACAAGCTGGCAGGTATCAAAGCTACATTTCTCTTTTCAAACAAGTTTCCGCAACCATATGAACTTGTGACAACGTATGTCAGAAGAGCAGCTTGCTTATAGTGGTGACAGGCTACTGAGAATAGGGGTGAGCTCGGGTTGAGTCTACCTCCCCAGGGAAGACCAGAGATTAAGCTGACTAATGAGGCAGAAGAATGGGTTGGAGAGAGTGGTCTGGAGAGCCCCACGGGAAGGCTGCACAGTGATCATTAGGTTGACCAAGCAGGAGGCTGGACCATGCTCCACCTACACTAGCTGAGGCAGACAAGATCTAGATATGAAGGTGCAGGAAAAGGCACAGAGACACTCTAGTTTATGGAGGTGACCTGTGGCTCGTGGGTAGAGGCGTTAGATGCTAATAAAACATGTGACACGGGAAGTTGTATGCTAACAGTTAAAGCATCCAGGAAGTCTGTGCTATTCAAATAACCATAAAACCTGCCTATGTAAATATCCCCAAACTGGTGTTATGTGACATCAACTCCCCATCTCTTTGAGTTACTAACTTCGAATGTTTGGGTCTCCATTCTTGCTTGGAAATGTATCTTTTCATAGTGAGCTCTCCTGCCCTTGCCCTAACTGCTTGCCTCTCTTCAGTTCTTTGTTCTGAGAACCCCCTTGGAGGTGTTCATTGAACCTCCCAATTTCATCACAGTAAGCCCGCAGGTCTTCCTGCTCTCATCTCTCGGCTTTCTATATACTTCATGGCTGTTACCTCACGGTTTCCTACACATTGCGTGACTGCTACAGAACCATGGAGAAACATGATTCTTTCTCCAGTTTGTCTAAACTGTAAAGAAATCTCATTTTCACTTACAGTGAGAAACAAGACCTTCACTCTGTGCTAAAAATACACGACATGAGAGGCGAGGCAGTTTTATTTTATGATTCTGTAGTAGGGGTGTCAGCCTAAAGAAAGGCAGAAATGGCCCCTCAGTGGATTTAGTGCAAAGTGTGGTTTTCTTGTCATTATTTTATTTCATTTTTTTCATTCATAATCACATTTCTTACTACCCTGAATTCCTCATCAGCTGGATTCTTCCAGATCTGCTCTTCCTGGTGTCCAGTGTTGCTTTTCCCCAAGGCCCCCATCCCATTGGTTCAGGACACCAAAAACAAAGCCATAGCTAGTGAATACTTGGGACTTGGAATTCCCTCCCATTTCTAAGTAGATTCAGTCACATCACAGATTGCCTGAACTTTCCTAGGATGAATTGAGAGTGCCCAGACAAGCAGGTGCCAACCTCCAGCTGTGGAGGACAAGGGACCCAGTACCTCCTGCTTCTCTGTTACTCTGATGACTGTAAAGACACTTTACACTGAAATTGAAACATAATGACTTATTTCTTACATTTTCTCATTTATGCTTCTAAATTTTCTTTGACCTATATATACAGAAAGTAAGGCAGAAGACAATGGACCCAAGGGGGTAGTGACATTCCTAGGGGCCAAATAGAGTCATGGATGCCAAAAGCCTCTCTATAAGGATGAATAATATCTGGAATAGCTATTGGTATAATAGACAAATGATGTCTCACTGGACTTTGTAAAACTACTTCCAGGTCTGGTTCTTCTGTCTTTTGGTAACCTAGATTGGCTTTTTAGGTGACCCACTCAGACTTCTTGGGAAAAATCTCTGTCTCTGACAGCTCCAACATGCCAGGACAGCCAGCATCCCAATGTATCAGTTAAAAAGAAAGGCGGTGGGGGGGGGTTGGGGGGGGTGTTGAGAAGAACAAATAGAAGAGTCCCATAATCTCGGGTTTGTCTTCAGGGTATTGACATGAGCTGAAGGTTCCAATAGAGAAAGAACTGAGAGGCAGAGGACAACAGTAGTATGTAATTTAGTCACTGTGGCGAAGGGCGGGGGATAAGAGGTATGAGTCCTTTAGTCAAGTTGGTGCTGGCTGGTCATTGTCTAAGCATTGGTTCTGCAATGTGTCAAAGAGATCCTTAACCCTTCACAGTGCGGGGCACAAGCTGGTCCCCGTGAGATGACCACCCCACTACAGGGTACAACCTCACTGTACAGCTCTGCCCTGTACAGCTCTGCTTGTCCTGAATCCCAAGATGGATGCAGGTTTAGGACAAGGACTTGTTTTGTGCTGTCTTTAAAAGGGGTCGATACGATAGGTTATGAGACAGACATTTCCTGAGTGGTTACTATGCTGCATCTGTGCACAGTCCAGCAGGTGACTGAGCAAGGACAGAGGAAACAAGCACACACTTAAGGCAGCAACGCTGTGTGTTCTTTCTGCTTCTAGAGAGCTGCTGGGCTCCATTAAGGACTCCAACAAGGACGGCTTAAAGCAAGAAAGGCTTCTAAGCCCCTGTTGTAAGATTATTATAGCCTCTGTCTGTATTCTAAGCATCCTGCCTGAGGCTGGATGAAGGACTCTATGGCAGCCTCCAGGGTTACTTCACCATGTTTCTTACCAGCTCTTCAAGGTTTGTTGTGTTCTAAGTCCCCTCAAAGATGTGTACTTCACAGATCAGGACCCCTGTTTTCTTGTGGTTTCAACCGCATTTTGTTTAACTTCGTATTTAGGAAACAACGACTTTCGTAGTAACCTCTCCCCTCCCTCAGGCTTCTAAGACAATGTAAGTGTCAACAATACTTAACTCTAATTATAGTAATAATATTTTTGCCAAGCACCTTTTACCTTGTACCTCTCTCCTATTTTTTAAGGTGCACGTGTTTATCAACATGTGCCCACATGAATATTGGAAATTTCATTCCTTTCTTCTTTGCTCACCGAGTATCAGTTTATCTGTCACAGCGTGCTCAGTTGGCTTTTTGTGGGTCAGCAAGAGGAAGAAACTGATAGAGTCATGGGAGAGTAATGGGGTCAAAGGTCACAGACTGCCTGGAGGGTGCTCTTCTCTGACTGAAATGGGAACATCCTGACAAAGGTGAAGATATTATGGAGAGACAACATGCTGTGCCTGTCCTTCAGACTCTCACACCACTGAGACAATAACCCCCCAAAGGACTAGCAGTTTCCCAGGGGTCTCATGCCTGGAACCCTGAGGCAGCCAGATTGGAGATTTTGTCTCCTGTAAAGAGATTTCACACAATAGAGACAACTTTTCAAACCATCTTGTAGGAGACACAGAGGGTAAGAAAAAGATGCCTGGCCTGCCTAGTTAGCAATGCAAGCTTCTTTGCCCTTTATTTAAATGCAAGCTCTATGCCAAGACCCCAGGAGATGGACTTAGGGGTCACTGGGGGGGGCCTTTTCATTTATTCTTCTTGCCAATACTGTTGCAGTGATTATATTTATCTCTTTTCTCTGGTTCAGCTCAGCATAGTAACCAAATTTTACCCTCAAGGCTGTGGTCCAGGGGGGGGTCTCTGTCCAGAGCCACATTTCACAGTGGCTCACACTGCTCTGTGACAGATACAGCCCATCCGAATCTTTCAAGTCTGGGGTTCTTCATCAATAAAAGTATTGATTGTACTAGATCATAGGGTTAGCAGGATGATTCTACTAGTGTGTATCAGTTTGGCACTAAACTCAAAGCATATTAAGTGCCTTGCAATTCGCTTTTATGGATATGAAGGACTTCAGGCAGGTATGGGGCTGCCCAGTCTCCTTAAATGCTGACATCAGGGCTCATGTGAATTTGTTTTAGGTTTACAATTAGGAAATTAAGCAAGAGTTTTCTCCAAGACACTAACCAGCTCACAGAGTGAGAACACAACTGGCTATTTTCCCAGGATAAATTGTGCCACACAACATTTTTGGACTTTATGCCTTTCCTTGGCTAATTCTTAATCCACTTATAATATCTGTCTGTGGAATGTATCACACGTAACATAATCCTAATAATGAACGAGTGTCTTTCCTATTCCACTTTGTACACACACAACACACACACACACACACACACACACACACACACACTCACTCACCCCAATACTGAATTATATATCAGTTGGGATTATATATATAATCTGTAGACCAGACTGGCCTTGAACTCAAAAATCCGCCTGCTTCTGCCTCCCAGTGCTGGGATTAAAGGTGTGTGCCACCACTGCCTGGCCAGTTGGGATAATGTTATGTATATTTTGCAGCCTACTGTGGTATAATGTCAATACTTCTGTGTCAGTCAAAATTGTTCCACCTAATGATTCCATGGTGTGAAAGTTGACTTTATGAGTTGTTCAAGATTTATTTCTGATTTTTACATTTTTCAGAGTGACATTTTGATAAAGATCTTGACATGTGTATCTTTGTGTACAGGCATTGGGCTCTTATAAAACTGTCAAGACACAGGAACTCGGTGTCAAAGAATATGCACATTTTTATAACACTTATTCCATCTTGCCAACTTTCCCATCAGAAATCCTAGATCGATTTATACTCCTGGAGAAGAGCCCTGCCAACTGAGGTGTCTTCACTTCAAAACCCATGCCAGCTGGAGAAATGAACGCACTGGTTAATCCTCCTTTGATTTACATATCTTTGAACATTTTCACACCTTTGTTGCCTGCCCTTCTAGACCCAACCCACAATGGTGGGATGAGACTGGAAATGTAATTCTCCCTAATAAGTCTCGTTGGCTTCTGGGACTCAAATGTGAAGTTAAGAAGTGACAGTGGACTGTAGCCCACCCCCCCCCAACTTGGTCTTCATTCTTCATGAGCTTTATGTGATCTGTGAGTTGAATCTTGGGTGTTTCAGGCTTCTGGGCTAAAGTCCAATAATCAGTGAGTGAATACCATGTATGTTCTTTTGTGATTGGGTTACCTCACTCAGGATGATATTTTCTAGTTCCATCCATTTATATAAGAATTTATCGAATTCATTGTTTTTAATAGCTGAGTAATATTCCATTGTGTAAATGTACCACAGTTTTTGTATCCATTCCTCTGTTGAAGGGCATCTGGGTTCTTTCCAGTTTCTGGCTATTATAAATAAAGCTGCTATGAACATAGCAAGGGAGCAAATATGGATGCAAAGTGCAGGACAGAAACTGAAAGAGGGGCCATCTGCTGACCATTCCACCTGGGTATCCATCCCATGTGCAGTCACCAAAGGTAGATGCTGACGTGGGTGTCAGGAGGTGCATGCTGACAGGAGCCTAACATAACTGTCTCCTTAGAGGTCTGCAAGAGTCTGACATATTCAGAGGCAGATGCTCACAGCTAACCATCAAACTGATCATGGGGTTCCCAACAGAGAAGATAGAGTGAAGACTGAAGGAGTCAAAAGGGTACGGGACCCCATGAGGAGAGCAACAATACCAACCAACCAGAGACCCCAGGGTCTAAACCACCAGCCTGGGAGCGCTTAGGGAGGGACCCATGGCTCCAGCTATATATGCAAGGGAGCTATATATAAGTGGGAGAAGAGATCCTTGGTCCCATGAAGGCTGGACATCGTGGGGGGGTGGTATTTGAGGGTGGGGAGGTGAGGTACTGGGGAGGGTGGGTGTGGGTACACCACCATAGAGGCAGGAGGAGGGGGGAAGAGATAGGGAGTTCCTGGGAGGGAGGGGGGGAAAAGGGGGGTAAGGGGAAAACATCTGAAATGTAAATAAAAGTTCCAATAAAAAAGAAATAAAAAAATAAAAAAAAAACCAAATGTAAACTTCAGCTATTAGAAATGTGTTACAAATTAAACATTTTCTTTGAGTCAGAAAAATGAAAAAAAAAAAAAAAAGTGACAGTGGAAATAGAATATTACCATCTCACAGGCGAGACCACATCCAACATAATATACCAAGTCCAAGAGTCACCATGTCTGCTGTGGACACCTCGAGATTAGAGCAAAGAGTTCTGGTAATAAAAATGATGATTAAGAGACTCTGGCCTAGAATAGTTACTGGAAAGGGGTAAAGGAGAAGTCCTCCATCTTAAAATAAGAAGGTGTTGTGTAGCCTTCCCATGAACACTACCTGGATATTTGGGAAATCTACAAGGATCTTGGGATTCTGTCATAGAATAACGAGATGTACTCTTCACCCACAGACACTTGAGAAGCCAGTCTTTCAGCAGTTCTGTCCCCACATTTATCCATAGCTGCAGCTCTGAGGCATAGCATTCAAATGAAAAATTAGAAGAATTCTGATGAAAACCCTGCTGAATTACCCCCAGGAGATTGCCTATAGAGCACCCCAGGGGAGACCTCATTTCAAACTCACAGGTTCATCCTGCCTATGATAAATGATTTAGTACAGGAGTTGGCTCGTCAGTGTGTGTGTGAGTGTGTGTATGCGTGTACGTGTTGCTCATTTATAAAAGCACATGGGGTAACTTTTGACTGGAGAGTCCAGGCCAAGGCTAGGTGGGAGGGCCTGGGCTGTATGAGAATGTTAACTAACCATGAGGTGGGGACCAGGCCAGTAAACAGCCTTCCTCTGTGTGTGGGGCGGGGCAGTTCTCACTTCTTGAGCTGGAATTGCAGGCAAGCTGGCACCCCCCCCCCATGTGTTTTGTGTATTTAAAGTCTTCTTGGTTGTGTGGCCAAGCTTTAATACCACCCCCCAATCTCCCAAGCCCCTGCTGATTGTTTTTTAATTTGTTCACTCTGCCACCGTTTTCGAGAGCCCCTTCTATGCCAGTTGCCTTTCTCCTTGGGGATATTGTGTGCATATCCACTTATAAAACGTTGACAACATTAACCTATTGTACACGCTGCATGTTGAAATTAAATGGTTTTGCTTGTCTCAGATCCTTTCTCTTGACTTTCTCTTTAGTTACTTCTTTTGCTTTTGTGCTTTTAAGTGCCCCTTCCCACAGGACACAGTCGCTCGTCTGTATTTTGTTGTGGCTTTCTCTTGGCTTTCCTTTCTACAGTCCTTGGTATGCTAGAATGATATTAAATAAAGATCTAATTTTAAAAATGAACACATCCCAGCAGTACTTAGAAGGGCAAATCTGTTCTCCTTGACCTATCTCTCTTTCTATATTGATCCCGTATCTGGGCCTGGTTTTGGAGTTCTTTTTTTAAAATTTTATTTTTAAGTGACACATTAAAAAAAAAAAGTGGTCCGCACTGTTGAGAGACCACATGGTGTTTTGACATGTGTGTACTGTGTATGTTTAAGTGCATTTAAGTGTATCCACTCCGACATTTGTCTTTAGTGGTCAAACGTGGCAGGCTATACCTTCTGATGGACATGTGCAATGTGTGCTTGTCTTTGCTGCTCTTCTGTGTGCCCGCATTCAGGAGCCTCTGGTTCTTATTGCTAACCTAGCCTCCACTGATCAACCATACCTACCCCGTCTCCCCACTCTTATCAGCCCCTGCCAATCACTCTCCTACCTACCTCCCAACTGCCGTGAGATCAGCATTTTTTTATAGTTCACATATGAGCAAGGTTATGTGATGCTTGGCGTTCCAAACCCATCATGCTTTGCTTTACAGAATGATTTCACTTATATTTTATTTTCCACTCCATATATCTGTAAAACATATATTAATCATCTCCACCCACAGCTACTTCCCTCCAACTCTCCCTGGAGTCTCCTACTCTATATCATATCCTTGCCAATTTCGTGTCCACATTTTATTTATTTGCCGTTGCCATTAATAACTCCCTGAGTCTAATTAGTGCTACCTGTATATGCAGGGATGTGAGGCTATCCACGGGGCATGATGAACCTACTAGTGACCACATTCCTAAAGGAGAAGGATTCTGCCTTCCTCAGCAGCCATCCATTTCCAATAGCTAACATGAGCAGGGATCCCTCTCTCCATCCGTGCTGGCATCTTGATTAGTTTCATGTTGTGCAGGCAACCACAGGCACTGCGGGCTGGTGTGTGTGCCAGCCATGCCGTGTGTGTCCGGAGAGAGCATTTCACAGCTCTCCTTCCTCATCTGCCAATGTCTGCATGCTTTCCACCGCTTCTCCACAAAGCTCCCTGGGCCTTGGATGGTTGGAGGTTGATGTAGATGCCTACCCATAGCTGAGCACTGGAGGTCTTTGTACTCAGCACTTTGACCAGTAACATAAAGTCTCTGCATTAACCGCTACCCACTACACTGCAAAAAAAAAAAAAAAAAAAAAAAAAAGAAGCTTCTTTGACTAAAGTGGAGAGCAACACAGATCATAGCTATAAATATAAATATTTAAAGGGAAATTTGACTGCAGTGGCCATTTAGCAAAATACCAACAGTAAGTTTCCCACCTTACCTATAATCTTGCCCAGTCACGGTCTTTTGACCAGGTTTGCAGTCATGAATTTGGTCCTGTGAAGCAGAACTCATATCCAATGAGAAACTGGTTGGTTACCTACCATTATAGCATCTGTGAGCGGATCTCACCAGCAGGTCAGGATGGTAGCAGCCAAAGTCTTACACTGGATGAAACCACTGGTGTCTTTAATCCTCAAGCAGCCTGGCACACCCTGGCACTGTGTAAGCTAGCCAGCAGAGATGGAGTTTCCTGGTCACTTTGAGGTAGATTTCTCTTGTCCTGGATTGATGGGCACTTAGACTGTTGCTGTGTCTTGGCTGTTACGAATACAGCAGCAATGACCAAGGGCATGCAAGTGTCTCTGCAAACTACAACTTCCGTTTCCGGTGCATAGGGGACAGTGATGGAAGAAAGCTGGATCGCCTGGCAGCTCATTGTTTAGCTTTTCAAGAGGTCCGGGTACTGTTTGCATAACTGCTATTTACTTTCCATTCCCATCCATGAGGGCCAAAGTCTCGATTCTCCACCTCCTCCCTGGTACTGTTCTAATATTCACAGTCCATGTAACGAGGTGGAAGAGACGATTCACATGATTTTCATCTGCCCGCCCTGGTCACGTGATTTCATCTGCCCCACCCTGGTCACATGATCTCATCTGCCCCGCCCTGGTCACTTCTGTCTCCTTACCTGTGAGTCCTCTTCTGCTTTAGTAATTCTAACCTTTTATGCACCTATTAATCAGGCAGTTCAAGCTTGCTGCTTCCCTGCGAATTTCTTTTGTGTTTGTGTATGAGAGTGTGGTCTGCATGTGTGGAACTTGATAAGTGGAGTTTTACAGTAACACATGTCTGCCATGGAATATATATGCGCGCGTGTGTGTGTGTGTGTGTGTGTGTGTGTGTGTGTGTGTGTACTCTTGTGTTTTATAAGAAAGGAAAAGGAGGAAGGAGTATGTTTGGTAGGGAGAGGTATGGTGTGGGGGAAGGGGGTGCCTCTGCGGGCCCGTGCTGAGGCTTTCCTTCCCATATAGGTACCAGTATAGAATAGGGTTTATTCAGGGCATGGAGAGAGGAGTTGAAGGGGTATTAGGGATAGAGAAAAAGAGAGATGGGGAGAGAGGGGGAGAGAGGAAGAGAGAGAGAGAGAGAGAGAGAGAGAGAGAGAGAGGAGAGAGAGGAGTAGTGGCTGGCCATGAACATGTGAAGAGAGAGGGAGGGGAATGGTGAGAGGAGGGACAGAGAGGGAAGAGAGGAAGGGAGGAAGAGAGCAAGAAAAGAAGAGAGAGAGGAGGGGGCAAGTAGCCCCTTATATAGGGAGTCAGGTATACCTGGCTGTTGCCAGGTAACTATAGAGTGGAGCCTAGAAGACATGCTAACATATACAGGCACATGTTTGCCGTGGTATGTGTGTTGACAGTCTAAGGATCACCTACCCTGTCTGAGACAGGATCTTTCAGTTGTTGGTTGCTACAGGCACCAGGGTAACTAGCCAGGAAACCTCCTGGGATCCGGATCTCCTATTTTACTTTAGGAGAACCAGGTTTGCTGACGCTCACTCCTGTAGGTTCCAGGATTCCAGTCCAGCTCTCCACGTTGCCTTGTGCTTTACCCACTGAGCAACCCATCGCCAGCCCTTACTTTCTTACAAGTGACTTTTTAAATTCATTTGAAAGTATCTCCTAAAGTCTTAGTAGGATGTTTGAAATTATGTTTACATTTGTAAAAGGATCTGTCGATGGTGGTCTACGAATCTTTCTCAAGTTCCCTCCATTTTTCTCAGCATTTCGCTTATCTCAGGACACATCCCTTGTCTATATTACTTCTAGCTTTTCTTTAAATCGCTAGACGTTTTTAAAAGTTATACGCTTGCCTCTATGGTTGTGAGAGAAACGACCATTACTTTTAAATTCTGGATGACACTGAAGTCTGCAGCACCTCGTCAGTACTAAATATAGCCTGCTAATTATGCCGTTCTGTCTTTCAAGAGAAGCCAAGTGATGTTCTACAGGCAAGACTTCGCTTTTATTCCAGTTCTCAGTGTCGTGAACTTTCTGTGACACCGGTGGGGAGGAGGCAACCTTAATTTAGAGGGAAGGAAAGCTCTCACCTCTAAGGAGATGATGTTTCTTCTGGAGCCCAGGATGAGCGAGCACCTCCCAGGAACACAGACACTGTTACTCAATCACCCAGCTGATAACACAAGGCCCAGAACCTGCATGTATCAGTTACATGAAGACCTACTTCCTTTGCCTTAAACGAGGCCTTCCTGTTTACTTACCAAGCGCTTGGCTTGACACAGCAAGGACCTGATTAATGCTAACTACTCAGAAAGAATCTCATTTCACTAAACATACCCTTTCTTTACCACAACTCCTGCTGGTGTCATGCCCCAAGGGAACAAAGGGTGACCTGAAGTTGGTTTTACCCTTCACTTCTGAATGGGAACAAAGTCTTCATCCCTTTTAAGATTGGGTTCCTGTAGAGAGGGGTTGAGAGAAAACATACCTGTGGCATGCAGAGAGGGCTGGGCTTGAAATCTTATTCCACATGCAAGTCCCCTTGCCTTTCTGTGTGTTGGTCACCTCAACTGACTCAATCAATGAGTGTCACCACCTGGCTGTCTCATAAAGACCAAGCGAGGTAACAAAAACAAATTCAGTTAAACCACTAGAAGAGAGCTCTTTTGAGAAATAATATTTATATTTTATTAGAGATCTGGTGACAGACCCTAGACCGAGTTGTTTAACAAACATCTCGTTTAAATCTGCAGTCGCCCTCGGAGGTGTTCTGTGGTTGTGGCTTTATAGATGCAAAAGCCCAGACAGACCGTGGCTGGGTCAAGATCACAGATAAGCAAGATCTTGGTGTGTCTGTAGCTTCTTCATTGCATTCAGCTTCTCAAGTGAGCTCTGCTCGGAGTCTGATGAACCTGGAAATACTCTGAGACAGTGGTGTGTGAATGCTCCTACCTAACCGCTCTCCCACAGCTCCAGCCTTCATGTGCACACATGCAATGACAGTGGCATCCTCTCCTGTCTGCCTCCAATTCTCCTTTCAGAGAAGTCACTTCACATTTCATAGAAAAGGGAAGGAAGGAAGAAAGGAAGTTGAGGCAAAAGAGAGTGCCTTGGACTAGTCATCAGCATTGTCACGGCCCGGCACTATCTCTCAGAGCTGTCCTGGGAGCAGAAATGTCTTTTATACTATAAATAATATTGATTGAGATCCACCTCATTGTAAGCTCCTTTCTGAATCTGGAGAGTCTAACAATCTGCTGTCTTCACAACTAGAACACTGATGAAGAGCAGGCAGATCCCAACCTAAGGACAAGGACGCATTTCACCATGTGTAGGTCAGTGAGTGAGACGCCCTCTTCCATTCCTGTTGGAATCATCTTCTTGTTGCCATAAAGGCTGTCTTTATATTATTCAGATGTTGATTTCTGTGCCGGCAGAGAGGTGAGTATAGGCCAGACTTCAGTGTTGTTATTTTTATTGGATCATCACCTACCTGAAGAATTTTGTAAACATTCTTCTCCATCACCTTCTGATTTGGTTTAATAAAGAGCTGACAGCCTATAGCAGGGCAGGAATAGAAAATGTGGGACTTCAGAAAGTATGTTCTAATAACATAGAAGATGGATATCTGCCCAGCTCTTGTGCTGTTTAAGGCTCATCATAACTAATAAAAGTTATTTGTCTTTTATCCAATAACTAAATGGTTAAAGGTAGGATAAAAGCCCTGGTTTAAAATTAAAAATTTCTACAACAGTGAAGAATTGAGAGGCAGGAGCCTGGCCAACCAGACATGCAGGAAGTCGAATGTATTGGGACCCAGTGAGAGGTAACAGGCCATGTGGCAAACGTGGATTAGAGTATACTCTGGTTGTAGCCCTTTGGAGGTGTGGACTCTGATTATCACCCTGCAAGAGTGTGGGGTCTGGTTATCACCCTGCAGGGGTGTGAGCTCTGGTTATAGCCCTGAGGGAGTATGAGGTCTGGTTGTAGCCCTGCAGGGATGTGGGGTCTGGTTGTCATTCTACAGGAACATGGCTCTGGTTTTCCTCCTGTAGGCATGTGGGCCCAGTGTGCTCACTGCTTTCCTGAGAAGGTCTTTCCCAGACCCTTCCTTCAGTGAGCAGACACAGGGCTGTTTGGGACGAGACAGCCATTCCTTTGGAGTGAAGCAGCAGTGTCTCAGGGGCATAAGCGGATTGGCAGTCTGGTGTCAGAGCTGGTGCTCTTATATACCTCCCTGTTACCACCTCCCATGGCCAGTGTCAGCCAGTTCACCCGTCCTGCCACTCCTACCTGTGGACTCTGTCCCTGCTGACAGGGAGGACTTGGCATCTGTTGAGAATCATGAAATGCCCGATCAGGGTATGTGTCTGCATCCTTCACCCTTTTCACTGGGTTCTACAATGTGACAATGCACTCACCAGGGAAACTGTAGACCAATATTATCCCACTAAGGATTCTGGGGAACCGATGGGGTGTGGCAGGCACACTGACTTTCTAAAGCACCTCGAAGGTACTTGCAGGCCCCGGCTCTGATACACCTACCATTATCTGGTTCACCTCACACGCAAGGGTAGGCTTGTCTGTCTGAGCAGATTATACTTCTAGATGTTGAAGACAGTCAAAGCCGAGCACAGTGGGTACACGTCCAAAGTGGGAATCCATTTATGTTCTAGTTCTATAACATAGCAGCAGAATGCAAGTACACACACACATGCATGCACATTCACACACACACTCGTGCACACTCTCACACACGTGCATACACACAGTCACACAAACATTTACACACGTAGTCACACACAACTCATACAAGACTCACACATAGTCACATACAAAACACACACACACACACACACACATCTTTGTGTTATATGCCCTTCACAGTTGGGCCCTTGAAGGATGTCTGCTCAGGGATCCTAGCTTGGTGTAATGTCTCAGACAGTTTAAACCAATCCCCTCTGCTCTTGAAGCTGTTTCTTCAAGATGCTATTGTAATAGAAAGGGGTCTTCTAAGAATAGAACACTGTTATCTCCAAAGTCAGCTAACTAGGACTGTGGCACATGTATAACTCCTGTGAAATTACAGTAAAGATAAACCCTACTCACTCATCTCTGATTTATGCCTGCTAGTATTTGGAGGCCGTTCCTGCCCAGCAGGGCGAGGAGGGTGTTTTGCATAACCACAGTGAAGAATGAGAAAGCTCAGCCACTCCTAGCAAGGCAAAATCGCCATCTTTTACCCCCCAAGAATACTCCCCCCAACACACTGAAGCCATGTCTTTCTGGTGCTTCCAATCGAACAAGGAGATGAAGGTCGGATGGTTAAAGCCAAGCAATTCCATAATTAGTTATGAGGGAAGTCAAGAAATCAGGTGTGTGAAGTCAGGATAGAGGCAGATCATTATCTGTAGCCCAGGGAATGAGCCACACATGGGCTGAAATGAAGGCGGAAGAGCATTTCAGGTTCCCACCCAAGGGGCGGTGCCCTGGCGATAGCTCAATCAGTGCCCCTCAGTTATCCTGGGCAGAAAGCACAGCAAATATGTGAAACTGGAAGGCAAGGTTGGATCGGTCAGCACCTTGGAAGTCAGGGAATGATTTGGGGTTTATTCTGTGTGACAAAGAACATCTTGGGGTTGCTTAGTGAAAGCAGCACTTGGGAGGCAGAGGCAGGCGGATTTCTGAGTTCGAGGCCAGCCTGGTCTACAGAGTGAGTTCCAGGACAGCCCGGGCTACACAGAGAAACCCTGTCTCGAAAAACCAAAAAAAAAAAAAAAAAAAGAAAGTAGCCTTCTTTCAGACATAAGTATGCTTGCCTTTGAAAGAGGGGACTAGAGAAGCACAGAGCACAGGAGGGTTCTGGAGAGAAGGGCGCACATAGCATTGGACAGGACGTCTCCCTCCCTCTCACTGTACAGTGAATGGGGAAGCAGGGTGTACGCTGTCCGTCCATCAGCACAGGAGAAACGGAGGCAGCCATGATGGTCAGCTGTGTGGATCACTCAGCTGCTCTCTGGGTGCTGACTGCACAGAAATTCCTGCCCTTTGGGAAGATGCCATCTCTGCTCTTGGTGTTGAGTAAGTCATGGGTCCTTCTGCTCTTGAATAAACTCCAGGGACTCTTTCCACAGTTTCTAACTGACCTCCCTGCTGGGTTTTGAACTTCCAGTTTCATTCTGCTAATCTGCTGATGTGACTACTCATATCTGATCTCATTCAGAGGAGTACTAACCTGGTTCCCCCTGGATTTACATTACACAATGAGTTAGCAAACGATCTCCTGTTGGCATCCTCGTATTGGACAATAAGACCACTCTGCTCTGGACCCCTCTGCCTCTGAACTCTGTCCTCCATCTCTGGAAGCAGCCCTGCTTGGCATTCTGGAGTGATTTCTCCTCTGAGCAGGACAAGAACACAAATATTCACAAATTCTCTTTCCTAGTTAGTTTTGCCATCCGTCCATCTGCCCTACAGGCTCTAAGGGGAGACCTGGTCAGTTCTTCACTGGCTCTGCCCACTTATGTCCTGCACCAGGAAACACTGAGCATGACATGTGACTTGAAACTCTCTCTCTGCTCCAGTCTCAAGAATTGTCAGTTTTGCAATACGGTCATGCTCATTGGCTCTGACCATTGTTCTTTCTGGGAAGTATGCGTTAATTTCGAAGACCTGCTTTCTACCTTATCCTGATGGTTTTAATTTAATTTAAGTTTAAAGGCAGGGTCTTACTATGTAGCCCTGGCAGGGCTGGAACTTCCAAGAGCTCCTGCCTACCTCTGTTCCCACATGCTGGGTTAAAGGCGTGCACCACCACGCCTATCTTGCTTTGTCTCTTTAAGCTAGTATCTATTGGAGTTTGATCTTTCCTTTTCATGGCAGCACGGGTGGCAGAGATGTCACCCTTGACACCCGTTTCTAACTGTGTTTTCTGGGTAGACATTTCCCTTGGCCAGAGTAATCGTGTTTGCTGTGTCTGGATTCTTTCTGCTTCAGCCACTGCTTCTCTCTCCCAAAAGTCCCTTTCATCAGTGACAGAGAGAAAGGGGGTGGTTCTATTTTCACCTCTTCTTGCAAATGGCTGTCCACTGACAGCTGTGGCCAGCTGTTGGTTAACTGGGTCCCAGAGAAGGCAGCTGTGAAGCGGCCTGTGCACCATATTCTCCTGATGGGTTCACAGGCTGGCGAACTTAAGAGCACTGCTAGTGGGCATGTCATAAAACATCAGCTGGTCATTGGCTGGTAAAGCATTTTCCACAAAGTGTCAGAGGGCATAGCTGTGTCCTCCGAGGGACAGGGCTTCTAACACTGTGGCTAGTGGTTGCTAATTTCTCAAGCACCTTTACCAGTGGTCAAGGGTGTCATAGTTCTTAAATGTCAAAGAAGATGCAATTGATGCCACTGTGACTTTAGCCTGGGAAACTGTGACATCTTGACAGTCCCAGAGTGATGTTTCCACTTTGATGCATGTGTCCAACTTGCCCACTTAAGTTTTACAGTGCTAAAATACTGACAGCATCTGATGCTGGTGAGAATCTAGCAACAAGAACTCATTCGCCATTGACAGAACTATAAAGTACCATAGCAGTCATTTTGAAAACAAGCCCTGAAAGTTTTTATTAAATAAAACAGATCTATTCTTTAGCTTTTACCCTGCCCCCACTCCCCCTCAAAAAACATGACAGGGATGGAGAGATGGCTCAGTGGTTAAGAGCACTGGCTGCTCTTACAAAGGACCTGATTTTGGTTCCCGGTGACCACATGCAGCTTACAACCGTCTATAACTCTAGTTCCAGGGAATCTGGTGCCCTTTTTTGTCCTCAGTGGGCATTGCACACATGGGAGGAGTACAGGTATGCATACAAGCACATATGAGCAAACACTGACACATAAAATGCATAAGGAGAGGCTTTCATTTAAATATGCATAGCAGCCTGGATGCCCATCAATAGAATGTATGCGTATGAACCAGCATATAACAAGGAGAAGAGAACATGAGAAGATGGCACCATGAGCAAAGGAGCCTCTGCCCAAGCCTGGCTTCATGCTCAGGATTCCTGGAACCCATGTAAAGGAGGAAGGTGAGAACTGACTCCAGGAAGTCGTCTATGTGTGTGCATGACAAGTGCATGACATGGGTGCCTCCCCCACGAGTGTGCACATACATAATGATAGGATATACATCTAAAGGGAATCATATTGCAGATAATATGGAACAGTGTAGATGTATCTGGAGAACATGCTGAGTGAATGAAAACTTCACTTAACATCTAGGGAAGCTGGCGGTTGTTGGGGAGATGCAGGGGTGGAGGTGCTGATGGGAGGGGGAAGTTGAGGAGGGGCTTGAATATCTTCATTATAAATCTTCCATTCTGTTCCACTAAAGCAGACTCTCTAGGCAAGTAACCTTTTTTTGCCCTGGGGACCACACAAAATGGCTCCTGCTTACCCTAACCAGTTCACAGACTCTCCCAGCCAGGTTAATCATGTCCTCCTGTGAAAGCAGAAGGCATGTTGCCCTTGGTTACCATACAGTCTGCCTCCCATCCTCTGCTTGATCATTTTGTTCCCATTTCCAGCCTTCTTGTAGCCCTGTGGGTAGATCGTTCCTTCCTTTTCCTGGAACTGAGTACATATAACTGATTAATATTACCTATGAAATATATACTGCAAATATATAAATATTACATATGCAATATGGACTCTGTAAAATGTACTAGAATGTTCATTTGTCTATCACCATAACCCTAGAACGAGATTCATTTCCTTTTCGGTAGGGTGGATAAGAGACAATTAAAGCGTATTATGAGAGCATCCTACACTCAATCTGTACACATCCTTTCCATATTGCCCGTGTCTTGTGGCCCAATAAACTGAGAGCTGAAAAACATTAGGCAGAAAGTTCCAGAATTAAATGATTCAGCCATTTTAGATTACATGCTGTTCTTAGTACCGTGGGAAAACCTGTGTTCTTTCCTACTGTGTACAACTTAGGATGTGAATATCTTCATCAATAATACTGTCAAAATTACCCACAGCTAGGTACACTACTTCCCTTTAGCTACTCAGAAGCCATCTTGGTTGTCAAGGCAGTTGTCAGGCATCACAGTACTTGCATGTACATTTACATTTATTCTTCTTCGCAGTGGAACCAGACCACAAGAGATGACTTGGATATGCCTAAGGGACTCTACAGTGTGAATCCCACAAGTGAAAAGTTAAATGTTCTCAGTAAGGAAACCCAGTGTTGCCAGTTCAGGATCCAAGGCAAGCATGTATCTTCTATCCGTGACACTCTAAACAAGAAAAGTGTTCCTACAATTCTGACATGTTTTTCAAAGGAATGCACATAGTGGGATGGCATTATGCGTATAGTGTTCAGTTCTGTCCAGGGTTTCAGGTGTCCACTGAGGAGTTTGGAAAACATCGTCCACAGATAGAGGTGGGACTGTCATGTGTTTGGAATTTTCATATAAAACACGGAAACCCTTCACAGGCCTAGCAGATGTGACATTGAAAGAGAAAGTAATACTCCTGGCTTTATTGATTGATCTTCTAGTTTATTGAGATAAATTTCAGGTACTGTGAGGTCACACAACTATTCTTAAATGAGGTGAAGATTCTGCAGCTGCCTGACTGCCCAGGACCTCACAGAACTCAGACATCAGAAACAGTGTCCTGATGCAGCTCAAGCTGGAGAGCCCTCCAACAATAACTAGTTACTGTTCTGTGACCTTTAAGCAAATCATTTCCCCTCTAGAGCCCCATCCCTCATACATAACAATGAGGGATTGCAGAAGCTCACCCTCCCAGTTGTATTAGGACAAAGAAAAGATTTTTAGATTAGCATGAATTGCTGCACTTATAATTGCCTTGCAAAGGGGCATATTATTTCTGGGCCCTAATTCCCAAGTACTTGGGAAATGGCATTTTCTTTGAAAATGTTCTCCCCACTCTGCCTAAGCACGGGCACCACCTGAAGATCAGGGATAGAGTTAGAGGCTTAACTTAGTCACCGGATACTGAGAATTTGCCTATCAGCCAGCATTTGTCCTTGTTACATTAATACTTCTCATTATGAATCAAATAGGAGAGTAATTCCTCCAAGCCTCCTTCTGGATATCATTGCTCTGGAGTGTATGGCTTCCTGTAAGGTACAGAAGAATAAGTGTGATACTTGCACACGGGTGTGTGACATCCTCACTGCCAAGCTGAGTGTGTTGGGAACAATGGGGAAGGTGGGTAAGATGCCACCAGTGTTAGCTCTGACCCCATGCCTGCTGAAATAGAGTTCTTTGGTTTTCCGTAGGCTTCAGCTCTTTAACTTTGGCAGAAGATGCCAGCTGACCTGAGCCATGTTCACTAAAGATAAAGGCAGGCCTGGTGGTGCTTAGGAGGTTCATTTTCAGGTTGCATTAAAATCTGACTTGAGGGTCTTGGGAGAAAGAACAAAACCTACTGGTTATAGACCCACCACATTCCTGGGAAACCGCATCTGACTACCCATGCCTACATGCTGGCCTTTCCAGCAGGATGAAAAGGCCTCTTTCTGATGCTGTGACAGAATGCTATAGCCAACAGCAGCACAAGGACAGTGTACTT
The DNA here is from genome assembly GCA_021653895.1 of Mastomys natalensis. Classification (NCBI taxonomy): domain Eukaryota; kingdom Metazoa; phylum Chordata; class Mammalia; order Rodentia; family Muridae; genus Mastomys; species Mastomys natalensis. Next base: position 209,429 of record JAJTUV010000666.1, read on the forward strand.
TGGCTTAGGGTTTGAGTGATTTAGAGTCCGTATTGGAGGGGGCCATATGGCAGTGGGTTGCTGGAGCAGGAAGCTGATTGATTATATTTCATAGGCACAGTAGGAAACAGAGAACTGGGAGTTGGTTAAATCTATACACCCTCAAACCCTTTAGTGAAGTACTTTCCCGGCATCCTTCTCCAAAGAGCTCCATAACCTCGGACAGGGCCACCACCTGGGACTAACCACTCCAAACCCTGATCCTGGGAGCTTTTCATTCAAACCACCATCCCAGGGCTCCTAGCCTTGACACTCTTGTCATTTTGGACCATGTAATTCTTTGCTGTGGGGGCTGGCCTGTGCATTATATAATGCCAAGTGGTGCAGCCTGAAGTGTCTCAGACACTGTCTTCTCCTCTGGTTAGAGAATGTTTCAGTCAGTATGGCGCCAGGGAGGTGTTTCAAACATCTGGGAAGACAGGGGAGGAACAGCAAGAAATTGGCATGATAGGGCTAAAACACAGGAGAGCTCGACACTGTTACTCTGTTTACATTGTTGTTGCAATGTCCAGAGTATCTTTATGTTGCAAAGCCTAGACTACATTTATTGTTCAACTCCTTCCTCAGCTCCCCAGCCCCTGCTTCCCCCTTCTGCCTTCTGTGAATTTGACTTTTCTAGTTAGCCCAAAGCCATCATCCACAGTGTATTTCTTTGTGGCACGCTGTTTGATTCTGCACAGCGGTCTTCAAGTCAGTCTGTGCTGGAACGTGGGCCAGAAATATTTTCCTTTGTCAGGCAAGACATTACTGAATTGTCTCTACAGGCACAGGGTATTTACTCATCCATCTGTCAGTGGACACTTGGCCAATCTCACCCCTGTAGCGTGGCTGCAGACATGGATATGAAATTATTTTTCTGAGACCTTGGTTTCTATTGCGTTTGTGGTTTTTTAAAGATTTATTTACTTTTACTTCATATCTCTGGGTATTTTGCCTGAACGTCTGTCTGTCCCCACATGTTGAGCTTGGTGCTCCAGGAGGACAGAAAAGGGTGTTGGATCCATCTGTAACTGGAGTTACAGATGGTTGTGAGCTGCCATGTGGATGCTGGAATCAAAGCCAGGTCCCTGGAAAAACAGCCAGTGTTTGTAACTACTGAGCTTGGCTCCAGCTTCTCAGTTCTTTCTTGATACGCGTTGAAAAGCTCCGTTCCTGCACCAAGTTGCTTTATTTAGTGTTATAATTGCTATGAGGAAACCCCATGACCAAAATCAAGTGGGGGGGGGAAGGGGCAAGGTTTTATTTGGTTTACACTTGCACATCACTCTTTATCATTGAAGGAAGTCAGGACAGGAACTTACTCAGGGAAGAAACATGGAGGCAGGACTGATGCAGAAGCCATGGAGGGAGGTGCTGCTTACTGGTTTGCTCCTCATGGCGTGTTCAGCCTGCTTTCTTATAGAAAACAGCACCTCCAGCCTGGGGTGGTCCCACCCACAAAGAGCTGGGTCCTTCTCCATCAGTCACTAATCAAGAAGGCTGATCTTATGGGGGCATTTTCTCAATTAAGGTTCCTTCTTCACAAATGACTCTATCCTGTATCACATTGACAAAAAGTACTGGCCAGCACAAGATGCAAGTTTTATTTAAATAGATTTTAGAAACTGCTATGTTACTTTTCATGATAAAAATGCCCACTGTCAGTGGACCTGAGTTCTAGTTTATCCACATTTTCCCCAACATGCTACCACTCTGTAGTCTTTAGGTTTGAATTGGGTTGTTTTTTTTTTTTTTTATAGTCATCCTGATGGGTCTAAGGTGACATCTCCTTGGGTCTTCATGTGAATTTTGAAAGTTTATTAAATTATAATGGATACACAAGCAACTATATATTCATTTAACATTTGCGATTTGAAGAATTTGATCATGTGAATGCATTTGTAACAGCTCAACTTATTGAAAGTAGTAATCCTGCTTTTTATGTCCCTAAATTTTCTTCAGTTTTTTGTTGATTACAATACTTTATATAAGATATACTTTTAAATATTTTTCTTATATATTTATTATAAACATCATGTAATATATTTAGATATATAAATTTATAAATGTAATATAAATATAATATAAATGTAATATAAATTTACATATATTATATGCACACATTCTCTCTCTTTGCATACATGTATATATATGCAAAACCTGCATGCAGTGCCTGCTAAGACCAGAAGGGGGTGTCAGCTCCCCTGGAGCTGGAATTAATCAGCACTTGTGAGCCACCTTGTGAGTTCTGAGAACTGAGCCTGGTCCTCTGCAGAAGTAGTAGGTATTTACCAAGCCATCTCTCCAGCCCCTTCTTAATACAGTTTTAATGTAACAATGCTGTTATTAATTATAGGTTCTATTGTGTACAGTAGATTTTTCATACCTTGCTAATCATATATGGCTTTAGTCACACACACTAATTAACACCCATTTCCTCCTTGTCCCATCTGTGTTTTCCTAGTGACAGTGACCTTGGTCATCTTTGCATATGCTGGTTGACTGTGTATCTTCTTTGGGGAAACAATTTCTTCTCGGCACTTGTGTTCAGCTTTTCATTGCACTGCTCTCTTTGTTGTTGATGTCTGTCTGTCTGTCTGTCTGTCTGGCTGGCTGGCTGGCTGATTGGTTGACTGCTTGGTTGGTTGGTTGGCTGGCTAGCTGATTGGTTGTTGGTTGGTTGATTGGTTGGTTAGTTGGCTGGCTGATTGGTTGATTGGTTGGTTGGTTGACTGACTGACTGGTTAGTTGACTGGTTGGTTGGCTGGTTGATTTGCTGGCTGGTTGGTTGGTTGATTCCTTGGTTGGCTGGTTGGTTGATTCCTTGGTTGGCTGGCTGACTGGCTGGCAGGTTGTTTGGCTAGCAGGGTGGTTATTTGGCGGTTGGTTGGCTAGTTGGCTGGCTGGTTGGTTGGTTGGCTGGCTGGATGGTAGGTTGTTTGGCTGGTTCTAACTCCTTAGCAGATGTATGATTTACACATATTATCTCCCACCATAGAAGCCATCTTCTCAGTCATTTTCAGATGCACAGGAGTTGTTGGTTTTTATGTAATTCAATTTGTTTCTCCTTTGGCTGCTTATATTTTGGGGGTCATCTCCCCCAAAATGGAGTCCTGGTTCAGAGAAAAGTAAAATTTCTCAAACTTACTCTTTTGTAGCCATAACTCTCTTAAAAATTCTCCAGGAGTTCAGGGGGCTTTACATGTTCTGAGGTAAATTCTACCAGCCTGTGGGTGTTAACTATGATAGACTGTCAGCCCTTTGAAATGGATACCAGCAAGGTCAGTGAAGTGGCATCTGCCATCTGTTGGTCATAACTCTATTTCCCATTCAAATCTTGGTTTCCCATAATCCACCACTGCCATGTTGAACAACTCAAGGTCTCTATCACACTAGTGCTGGGTAGGCATTGGAGCTATGGTGTAGTGTAAGTTGACATGGGATACACATTCCCACCTCTTTATAATGGCTCATTGTCCTAAAGTGGCTAGGTATTCAGTGGGCTATTTTGTTTCATCAGGTGAAGCACTATTGTGTTTGCTGACTGCATCTTTCTCTCCCTAAAATTCAGACTCATGAATCTGAGGCTGAGCTTTAGATATGGCCATTGGTAGGTAGCCACTGTGCTGTGCCCAACACTTATTTAGACAATACAACTTTGTCACAGGGCAGAGCTGATGGCACTGGGAACCACTTTCCCTCTGAATGAATGCTGCCACATGAGTCCCAAAGTCACTACAGAGACTCACCTCTTCCTCTTCTCTCTGTGTTAAGTGCCCCATTGTGGCACCACCTGAATTAGACTAGAAATAGCCTGAGCTCTGAAGTCGCCTATGGATCATCCGTGAGTCATTTATGTATCCGATGAAACTCCAGTGTGGGCTGTTCCTAAGTAGATCCATGAATCTTATCTCTTTGGCACATATGAGTAATCTTTGTTCTTTACTTAGAAGAGATATTTGTCATATAGCATCTGATATTTATGAGTTAATTTGTATCTCACAGTAAAACAGAACACAGACTCTAACAGAAGCCTCGTTACCCTCCAGTTGTGTACTGCTGATGACTGTTAACTCTGTCTTCCTGAAGTCTTACTGATGGGGCGGCCACCATTCAAGGTGCTCCGGAAAACACAAAGTGACCTGTCAGTGAAGGAAGAGTTAGGAAGTACAGCGCTGTGCTAGGGTAGAGAGGAGAAGAACTTGCTCAGATTTACAAAAGGATTTTTTTTTTCCAGGTCTGGTCAGAACCTAGTCTGCACTTGCTATCCAGGGGACGTAAGACAACACAGTGTGTCTGATAACCTCATTGTGGAAGTCTCCTCCCTTTCCTTGAGAAATAAGATTTAGGAAGTATCCCCAGTGAGCTCCCATCACTTCTGCAGCCTTCCCAGGTGGAGCAAGGTCTGGAGAGTCGCACTCAGCACTTTTCCAATAACCCTTCTATCCTATACTTCATCTAACTCTAAATATAATGTTTATATATAAATGTACATGTAGTCTATGACACACATACATACAAGTGCTATTATTTGATTATACGTCATGTAGTACATATTCCTGAGAGATAAGGCTGTATCACCAGGTCTACTTTGTGAATGGGGGTTTAGCTCCTTGCTTGCTTCTTTCTTTCTAGGAGAAGAGCTGGTGTCACTGATTTTTTTTTCTGTGACTCATTCTCAGCCATGCTCCGTGTATCAGAGGTGTCAATGGCAGAAATTAATACATTATTAACTGTGTTGAAAGCTGAACTTGGAAGACAGTTTGCATCTCAGAACAGTCCGACTCAATTTACATCAGAACATATGGAATCCATCTGGACCTGAATGGAAGGCAGACACCTAATGCGTGCTAATGTATTAAAGTGCTCTGCTGAAGCCACCAGAAATACGTGAATGATGGCAGGCCATAGCTCTGTCCCTGGTGGCACCTGTGGCTGCTCCTATGCCTTCAAGACTAACTCCAGGACCCTCCTCAGGGTGTGCCCACCAACTCAACAATGACCCCTGCTGTTTTCCTCCAGGTTTTCCTTCTCAATCTCATGCAGGCTCTATTTCACATTTTATTATTTTTTTACCTTTCTTCCCAATCTAAGAGAGTGTCGATTTCTTCTTCTATTCTTTCACATCCTAAAACATCCAATTGAAGATTACTGACATCCCAAAATAAGATCAATGACCACACAATGCAGATGAAAAACTGAAGAAACTCTTGGCAGTCAGTTCCTTTTGTAAGCCCAGGTGAATCCTCTGCCTTTGTCACAGAGACATCAACATAAAAATGTTCTTCCTTAGGGTCTCCAGAGCTCAACACACTGGCAAATGGAGCAGATGAGGTTTTTGCTTAGAAATTGTTGACTGTTTGAAGCCCACATGTTGTCTCTGGATCCAAAAGGCTCTGTCTTAAGTTTCCTTTCCTTTGCTATGATAATAATTAAAAAAAATATAAAACCTGACAAAGGCATTGTATAGGAGAAAGGGTTTTCTTGGATCACAATTTCAGGTTATTGCTCATAATTGTGGGGAAGAGGAGGAAGCAGGGATTTGAACCAGGTCCACAGTCAAGAGCAGGGACTGATGAATAAATTCATGCCTGGCTCAGCTTGCTTTCTTGCTCTTACACAGCTGAGGACCCCTTGCCTAGGGAATGGTGCCACCCACAGTGGGCCAGTCTCTCCACTTCAATGTAGTCAAGACTCTCTCTCTCCCAGACATGTCCACACAGGCCAGTCTAATCTAGACAGTCCTTCACTGAGATTCCCTCCCAGATGATTCAAGATGATCAAGCTGACAGTTAACAACTAACTGCCGCAGCCTCTAGTTCTAAATCTCAGCATCTCCGTCTTAAGCTGCTTTCTACTCCAGATCCTTCTACTGAGAAAGCTCAATGTTTCCTCTCATCTGCAACCCTAAAGTTCTCTAAGTTCTTGCTGGTGGATAAGAATCTCTTACATCTGCTTAATTGTGAAGTTGAATTTCAGTGGGTTCAGTTAACTCACTTCCATAAAACCCAGTGTGTGGTCTTGGATGTCGGGACAGTGGGAAAGGTCTTCTGAAAACTGACTTGGTGTCAGCAAGTAACAAGTGAAAAGAAATGGATAAGTGCTCAACAACAGCTCATGGGGACAATAACCATGTCCCTAGGAGCTTTGGGGTGTAGGCATAAATTTTTGTAACTTACTTTTAATTAAGGGTTCACCCTTTCCTCCAGCCCACCACCCAGCAGAGGTAATGGGAGAGAAAAGTTACTAGGATATGAAAGAAATGGACCTGTTCAGCAATAGTTCTTTGGGGTGAGCTTGATCCTCTTTGGCAGCAGTTCAGTCCTTTAGCAAACATCAAATATGATTAAGCAGCTGCAGACCAGGCCCCTAGGCAGGCAGACACCAGCACAAACCAGCAGCTACAGTCCAGCCCTTTCACAAGCAGATACCAGGCAGCTGTAGCTCAATCCTGAAGAAACCACCAGGCTCAACAACCTGCCTGAGGTGAGGCTGCAGAAGTGGCAAGCTGCTGTAGGAACCTCATGAGCAGCTCTTGGGCGAGCTTCTCTCAATGTCAGGAGTTATCACAAGTTGAATTTAACAACTCTATGTAAGGTGAATCAACACATGTGTGTCTTTAGCAAAGAAGAGTCAGGCAGAGCAAACCAAACCAATGGTCAGTGTTCCATGCCCACTGTCTGCGGGGTCATATTTATACTCCTTCATCAAGAATCCTTTCAGGTGTCTGTTATATCCAAATATCCTCTCACCTGTGTCTGCTTCAGGAAAAGAGTCTTTCACAGGTTTGCTTTAGCAAGACATCCTTTCACCTGTGTGCCCCAGCCAAACATCGTTTAGCATAAGTGACTTTCCAAAGAACTGGAAGTTTCCACTTCATTGGGGTGATAGAAGATGAAAACAGAATAATGTCTGTTTATCTCTTCATGTTCTCAAAGTGGTTCTAATGCTCTACAGACTTACACTGGGCTCAGCTTCTTTCTCAACAGGACAGGCTCTCCATAGTCCCTGATCAGCAGTGGCTGGGTTTCCAGGTATAATCTTGACCTTTTTGGTAGCATCTACTTCTTTCTCTCCTTCTTGTGCTATTAGTCCATAACCCTGGTCACACCAGGGCTGTGTCTCCCTGCCCCCACTCCTGCCAGCTGCCAGCCTGCCTGAGAGTTGCACATGTGAAACCAGGAGTGTGTCTTCTGTCTAAGGACTTCCCATGCAATGTAGAAGTCTCCAAGGTCCTTACCTTATCCTGCAAGGCCACTGTGATCTGAGACCTTCCTAATTCCTTCAGTCTACAGAGCCTTTTTTCTTTTCCTGAATTTCTTATCACGTTTCACATCAGGTGTGCTTCAAGAAACACAGATGGCGGTTTGAAGACTTTTAAACCACGAGAGACTGTTCACACACAGTGGACTTATAAGGAAGGTTCCTGAGTTAAACCTGCTGAATTCAAATTGTGATGCCTTTCATTGTAAGGTGTTCACCTGCTGGCTTATCTTTTAGGAGCTTCTGTTTGCTCATAAGACAGGAGGACTTCGTGAACTAACAGAGATGAGCTGCAGTAGAATGCAGGCTACATAGCAAACACATGACTAGTGTTTGTACATAGACGGGAGGAAGTGCTGGCTTCTTACCCAACGGTGGAATTTCTGTTGGCCCAAAGCTCTCTATTTAGCAAATAGTAGTCAACTTTAGTTTGGGGAAGGGTAGGCAAAGATGGATGGAGATGCAATAGGAAGCTAGCTGTAATACCTTCTCTAAGAAACTGATAGGCACTGAGGAGGGGTGGGAGCAGGTGGTCAGAAGTGAGGGAGCCCATGTGTAGGACTGGGTTGAATAACTAGTCAGAAGGCTAATGGTCTGTGTGGAGGGGGTGGCCTTGCTCTGTGAGAATAAAGATGACATTTTTAAATTTATAATTTTATTAGTGTACTGTCTCATGAGGATTATAAGTTAGTCAAGTGAAGCAGTTAATTTTGCTTTTTTATCTTGTACCTTTGCACTTAAATTTACTTGTGATACATAAAAACATAAAACTAAACACACATGGGGTATGGCATGATGTTCTAATCCATATATTTATACACAGTGCAATGTTAAATTCAAGGTAGGCAATATTTGTCTCCTCGAAGGCTTACTTTTTATGGGGGAAATATTCAAAAGCTGTTCTTTTAGATTTTAAGATATATTGCATGTTAACCTTTTCTATATCCATTCTACTGTGTCATAGCAAGAACATGGTCCTGTGACACTGCAGCTGTAGCATCCATGGATCAAACACGTCTCACCCCATTCTCCTTTCTATTCTCGGTGTCTGGTGGCCACAAACGTATTCTCAACTTGCACATGATTGCCTTTTCTTTTCTTTTCTTTTCTTTTCTTTTCTTTTCTTTTCTTTTCTTTTCTTCTCTTTTCTTTTCTTTTTTCTTTCTTGTGAGCAAGCACAAGCGGGATTTGAACTCAGTTGGGAGAGACAGACAGACTGCCACCTCTTCAGACTCCAGAGCGCAGTGACTACAGCGGTGTACCACCACTGGCCGGTTGTGATTGCCTTTTCTGTATTCTTCATACAAGTGAGATCATGAAGCACTTGTCTTTCTTTCTCTGCCTAACATGCTGTCTGGTCCCATCGGTTATCTCCTTTAAGACAAAAATTTCATCTTTTTATGGATAATTAGTGGTGTATATCCCCCCCCACCCCCGTGTGTGTGTGTGTGTGTGTGTGTGTGTGTGTGTGTGTGTTCTTTTTCAGGCAATTTGCTAAGCATAAGTAACATTTCTGAATTTTGTGTGTTTAATTCAATTTTTTTTTTTTTTTTTTTTTTTTTTTTTAGTTCAAGTAGTATTGCAGAAGCATCTTCAGGGTTTTCTGGGTAGAAGACGGCACCATTTTCTGACAGCGACTTTACTCTGTTTCAATTTGGGGGCCTTTGTTTCTTTTTCTTACCTGATCAGTTCAGTTATAATTGAAGTGTTATTTAAAATAAAAAAGTAAGCAGGATATCAGCTCTTGTTGTGTTGTTGAGTATCCACGAGAGAAGACTGCTCAGGCATGGGTTAAGTCCTTACAAAGTCTTTATTAGCTGGACAGTGACTACCCTGGGTGGTTGGGTCCCCAATGTACCCCTGAGCCTTTCTGGGTGAGCTTTAAAGCACAAAACCATATCTGGTGTTGACATACTTCAGTTAACAAGTATACTTAGATAGAGCAGAACTACGGAAGCTAAGAAGTAAGGTTAGTACACTTGGAGATTTTCCCAGAACTATGAACTTTGATGGCTTAGGTCTTTGTTTTCATTTTGGCCTGTGGTGCTGTGTGCAAGCAGAGTTCCTGGCATGAATGGAACTTCCATCATAGAGTCAGCTGTGCTAAGGTCTGGGGGCTTGTTACAATTAAATGTTTTTTTTTAAATCTATTGATATAATTTTATGAGTTTTCCCATCATTCTCTTGATAAGGAATTTTGCCTTTATTGATTTTCATATTTTAACCCTGTTTGCATCTGATATGAATCCCACTTGATCAAGGAGACTATTTTTTGTTAATATGCTGTTGGATTTGTTTCTGTACTGTTCTGTTGAGGATTGGGGTGTTTATATTCATCAACTATATCAACCTACTGCTTTGTCCTTGTGTTTGCCCTTGTCTGACTGCTACATGTAGCTACACTGTTTTGAGTTCCTGGCGAGTCACAGGCATGTACCTGCCCAGGAGCTATCTCAGATCTGCAGATATAAAACACACACACACACACACACACACACACACACTTCCTGGCTCAATGACTGGGCACTCCTAAATCTTCCCCTGCTACCCTAGGCTCAGTCAGGGAAGTGGCCAGAAGCCACTTATCCAAAAACTTGCATGGCCAGTTGGCTTTATCTCCTCTACTACTGTGTCCCCTTTTCCTCTCCCCTAGTCTTCTGATTCTCTTCCTCTCCATAGCCTGCAGGAATCTGGAAGTCCTGCCTCTTTCTGTCCACCCAGTCATTGGCCACTGGCATCTTATTAATAGATCAAAAACCAATTGGAGGTGAGGACCTTCAGCATCAGTAAACACAGATCAAAGCATCAGAACCAATCCCCTACATCTGACTTTGGTACTATGGTAATGCTTGCTACACAAAATATGATTGGAAGCATTTTACCCCTCCCCCACTGTATCTGCCATTTATATGGATGCCATTTATATGGGTCATCATGCTTGTGTGGCGAACAGTTTACCCACTAAGCCACTTCCCAGGACCTGGAGCACTGTTTAAAATAATTTTAGACACTTGAGTCTGTAACATGGCCATTGTGCACCTGACCCTGCAGTTCTACTGTAACTCATTTCCTATTTCTATCTCATAATTCCACAGTATTTAAGTGATTATTTTTCTAATAATAGCTTTAGTCTTTGCTCATTATTTTTGGTTTTTCTGTTATTCTGTTTGCTTTGTAGTTGCCATATGTTTTGATAATAATAAGCTATTTTGAAATATTAGCCAAGCGTGATCATGACCATAAGAAGAATTGAAGGGAGAAGACAGATGAATCAACTCTATACTTGCACTAAAGTCCTTCCCACTTTTGAAGATTTAGGCTTCTATGATGTCTACTTCTGGTTGTCAACTTGACAGTATCTTGAATTAACTAAAACCCAAGCTGCTGGGTATACCTGGGAAGGATTTTTTTCTTAATTAAATTGTTTAAAGTGGGAAGACCCACTTGTCTGTATCTTTTGAGATGGGAAGATCCACGTTATATCTGGTCCAAACCTTCTGCTGGCAACTTATATAAAAGATATGGAAAAAGGAAGTTTACTCTCTACCAGCTTGTTCTCACTCTCTCTGGGTAGTCTACTCCATCACTAGCATTAGAGCCTACTTCTTTGAGATTCTGTCATATACTGAAGACCAGCTGGGACATCTATCCTTGTGGACTGAACAAACTACTGAATTCTTGGACCTTGCATTGGTACACAGCCATTGTTGGACTAGCTAGACCACAGCCTGTAAGCCATTCTCATAAATCCTGCATATGTATGTATGTATGTATGTATGTATCTATCTATCTATCTATCTATGGATATAGACACACATATACATGCATATGTGTATGTATATATGCATGACTCCGTGTATAAAACTTTTGACAGTTTGTGGGAAAACAAAGAAACCATGGTGCTGGTAGGTTGCTCCTAGCATCTCTGGATACATTTTCAAAGTAAAGGTATGTGCTCATTGATACAATTCACCAACCTCAACATCTCAGGGAATAATGAAGGAAAATAATGTGAGGAAACTGACTGCTCCAGATGCATAAGCAGTCAAAAGGTTTCCAAGTGTGCCCTGAAAGAGAATCTTCTCTCGAGCAGCCACAGAGCTCAAGTTGTGGAAAACTAAACCAAAGCCGTCACTATAAGGATGGCTGAATTACAAAGGGAATTCAAGTCCCAGGCTAGGAGGATGCCAGTGGTTACAGTAAGAGCATTAAGTGGTAAAGACTGGGGCTCTATACTCTGGGATAGGCATGTGTGGGAGAACCTATTGAAGCTGAGAACATTGAACCCTCAGATTCTCAAGGGTTTAATCTCACCCAAGAAAGTAGTCTCTGAGTATAAGATGTACTCCATCCCCTGAACTATTTTGCCTTTTCTGCCTCTGATTGAGGAAATCAATCCTTTATTGTTTGATAAGCCAACAGTAGCCTTTTCTGAAGGAAATGCAAGGCAAGACAATACTGATGTCCCTCAGCGCCCAGCAATAGTTGCCTTCAGACCTACAAGGAGAGGCTAGCCAGGCTCCTGGAGGGGAGGTAGAAAGTATAGCCCATGAGGAAAAGCTTTTTCCAACACGAAAAGACTTAATGAGTTTGCTAATTCATTTTGAGAAGTCTGGGGACTATGTGTGGGAATGGATTTAAAGACGTGGGATAATGGTGGGAGGAATATAAAACTGGATCAGGCTGAGTTTATTGATATGAGCCCTACAAGTAGAGATTCTGGGTTTAATATAGAAGTTTGCTCAGTTGAAGAAAGGTGTCAAAAGTTTGAATAGCTGGCTGAGGCATTTGCTGAAAGTTGGCCTACTGCCTAAAGGAGTTGGAGTTGCCTGATATCCCTTGGCTGAGTGTTGATGAAAAGATTTTAAGGCTCAGGGAAATTGCAGTGCTGGAGTGGGTACACTGTGTAAAACCTAATCCCCCACACTGGGAAGGCCCAGAAGGCACGCCCTTCAGGAATCCTAGAGGATGCAAAATGACGAGGGGGCACCAGCACATTTGAAGAATTTTTTATGGCACCGTTTTCCTTGTGCCAGACCTTAAGGTTGGAGACACTGCTGCTCGGTGAATGAATTAAATGCAATGGGTTTAGTTGGGCCCTAAAGTAACAGGGGCTAGGTGGCAGCACTGGATCACCAAACACAAGGTGATCATAGTTATTGTCATGGGCAGCATAGAGAAAGCAATCAATGTCCATAATGGCCTGACTCACAATGGACAACACAGGCAAAGTGGTTTTTATTGTGGCAGTACTTGTATGGACCTTTGTTATTGGCTGATCAATCATCATGTTTCCAGGAATAAAATATATAAGAAGCCTACTGCATTTTTGTTTGATCTATATAAGCAGAAAATCTCAAACAAATGAAAGAAAAGTCCCACTGGATTTTGGCAAAGGGGAATCTCGGCCAATTGTGCTAGCTAATTTTATGTCAGCCTGACACAAGCTAGAGTTATCTGAAAGGAAGGAACCTCGATTGAGAAAGTGCCTCCATAGATAAGTCTGTAGGCAAGCCGGTAAGCGTTTTCAAAATCAGTGATTGATGGGAGAGGAACCACCCACTGTGGGTAGTGCCATCCATGGCCTGGTGACCCTGGGGTTTTCAAGAAAGAGGGCTGAGCAAACCATGAGGAGCAAGCCAATAAGCAGCACGCCTCCATGACCTCTGCATCAGCTCCTGCCTCCAGGTTCCTGTTCTATTTGAGTTCATGCCTTGACTTCCCTCAGTGATAAAGTATAACTTGGAAATGTAAATTGAAATAAACCCTTTCCTTCCCAAGTTGCTTTGGTCATGGTGTTTCATTACAATAGAAACCCTAACAAGGACAGTCTGCAAACCAATTTCCAGACTTGAGCCAGTTTTCAGACCTAGAACCCCTTTAGTGAAGGATCAACCAGGTTCCCCTGAGGAAGGACCTTGATAAAATACCCAAGTTTTACTGTTAGCCTTTCTCTGTTACTGTATGCTGGGAAAAAGGAAACAATTAGACTTTTGAGGTGTATTGGATACTGGTTCTGAATTGATGCAGATTTCAGGAGCCCTCAAGTCACATTGTCGCCCTCCAGTTAAGGAGTAGAGGTTTATGAGGGTCAAGTGATTAATGGAAATTGCTTGGAGTTCAACTTACTGTAGGGTAGGTCCAGTGTGTTCTCAAACTCATTCTGTAGGTATTCCCCTATGCTCAACATATAATTGTGATAGATAGAATTAGAAGTTGGCAGAATTCTCTCATTGGCTCCCTGACCTGTGGAGTGAGGGCTAGTATGATTGGAAAGACTAAATAGAAACCTTTAGAGTTGCCTCTGCCAGGGAAAATAGTGAATCAAAAACAGTATCGTATTCTGGAGGAATTGAAGAAATTATTGCCACCATCAAGAACTTGAAAGATGTAGTTCCCACCACATCTCCCTTTAACTCTCCCGTCTGGCTGATACAGGCGACAGATGGATTGTGAAGGACAATTGACTGTGGAAAACTACATCAGGTAGTAACTCCAGTTACAGCTTCTGTAGCAGGTATAGTGTCCTTACTGGAGCAAATTAACACATCTCCCTGGTACCTGGTATACAGCTATTGATCTAGTAAGTGCCTTTTTCTCAGTACCTGTCCATACGGACCACCAGAAGCAATTTGCCTTCAGTTGACAAGGCCAGTAGTATACCTTTACAGCTTTGCCTCAAGGATATATGAACTCTCCTGCCCTGAGTCATACTTAGTTTAATGTGATCTTATCATCTGCCTCTTCTACAAAATTCACATTGGTGCACTATATCAACTATGTTATGTTGATTGGACCAAGTGAGTAGCAGGTAGCAACCACTTCAGACTTGCTGATAATACATATGTGCAATCATAGGATAGGAAAAAAGCCAACCAAAATTCAAGTACCTTCTACCTCACTGAAATTCTTAGGAGTCCAGTAGTGAGTGATATGCAGAGACATTACTTCTAAGACAAAGAGTAAAGTATTGCACTTGGCCCCTCCCACCACCATTTAGTGGCCCTATTTGAATTCTGGAGACCAGACATTCCTCACTTGGGTGTGTTACTCAGGCCCATATACCAAGTAACTCGGAAAGCTGCTAGCTTTGAAAGGCTGGGATAGGAGAACGCTCTTCAACAGGTCCAGACTGCTGTGTAGGCTGCTCTACCACATAGAGCATATGATCCAACAGATTTGATTTTAGGTGTCAGTGGCAAATAAGGATATTTGGAGCCTTTGATAGGCCCCTATATGTGAATCATAGAAGAGAATTTTGGGGTTTTGGAGCAAGGTTCTACCGTCATCTACAGACAATTCTTCCTTTGAGAGACAACTCTTGGCCTGCTATTGGGCCTTAGTGAACATTTGATAGTGGGTCACCAAGGTACTATATAACTTTAGCTTCCCATCATGAGCTGGGTACTATGTGACTCAGAAGTCATAAAGTAGGACATGCACAGCAGTAATCCATTATCAAATGGAAGTGGTAAATACATGATTGGGCCCAAGCAGGTCCCCAAAGCACAGGCAAGTTACAGGAAGAAGTTGCCCAAATGGCTTCTATATGATTTCTCCTTGTGTTACAATGCTGTCTGCTGCCAAGCCTGCACCTATAGCATCATGGGGAGTGCGTGATCAATTAACTGAGGAAGAGAAGGGCCTGGTTTACTGGTGGTTCTGTACATTATGTAGGCATCACCCAGAGGTAAACAGCTGCAGTATAGGGACAACCCTGCAAGTCACCAGTAAAAGGAAATATTCACAATGGGCAGAACATGTGGACATGTGTTTTGCTTGGAAGGAGAAAGCGACCAGATGTGTGATTGCACTGATTCATGAGCTGGAGCCAATGGGTTGGCTGGATGGTCAGGGACTTGGAAAGATCACAATTGGAAAATTAGTGAAAAAGCCATCTGGGGATGAAGTATGGAGATCAATCTCCACAAATGGGAAAAGGATGAAGATACTGTGTCGATGTAAATGCTCATCAAAAGATGAATTCAGCAGAAGAGTGGTCCAATAATGACCTGTCCCATGAACCGTCAGCCTCTTTCTCCAGCCATCCCTGGCAGTTACCTGATGGAGGTTCTACATTGGCCCTAAAACAGGGACTCTCACTCATCAAGGCTGACTGGCTATAGCTGCTGTTAATGCTATATCTGCTAACAACAGAAACCAACACTGAGCCCCAGAAATGACACTATTCCTTGGGGTGACCAACCAGTGACCTGGTTACAGACTGACTACATTGGATCACTTCCTTTCTAGAAAGGACAATGCTTTTTTTACTGGAGAAGATATTTATTCCAGTTATGAATTTGCTTTTCATGCATGCAATACTTTTGCCAAAACTACCATCCATGAACTCAAAGGATGCTTTACTACCACCTGTCATACTCCACACAGTATTGCTTTCTGATCAAAGTAACGTCAGATCACAGGATCATAGAACCCACTATCTTACCATGTCCCTGCAGTGACCTGATAGAAACATGTAATAGCCTTTTGAAGACACAGTTACAGTGCCAGTTAGGTGGCAGAAGCCTAGAGGGCTGAGGCCAGGTTCTCCAGAAGGTGTTTTGTGTTTTGACTCAGTGTTCGTGATGGCTATTCTTGATTGTCAACTTGACTACATCTAGAACTAAAACCCAAATGGAGGGATTTTTGCTCCATTTGAAGTAGATTTTGATCTTTTTTTTTTTTTTAAGATAGGAAAACACACATCTTTACTTCAGAACTTGAGATAGGAAAGATACACCTTTAATCTGAGCCACTACCTTCTGGTGGAAGTCTATATAAGGGCAACATGGAAGCTTTTGCTCTCTGCCTGCTTTCTTTTGCCCTCTCTAGCAAGTCCTTTCCTTCACTGACATTAGAGCCTACTTCCTCAGGATATACTGAAGACCAGCTGAGACATCCAGCCATCCGGCCTTGTGGACTGAACAACTACTGGATTCTTGACCTTCCATTCAAACAGCCATTGTTGGATTATCTGGACTGAAGCCTGAAACTCATTCTAATAAGTCATATATATGGAAGGAGAGAGAGAAAGATGAGAGAGAAGAGAGAGAGATTCATTCTTTAAGTTCTATCAGCCTGAAGAATCTTTATTAATACAAGGTCCAATATATGGTAAGATTTCTCCCATAGCTAGAATCCACGGGTCCAGAAATCAAGGGTAGAAGAAGAAATGGTTCTATTCACCATCACCCTTAGTGACCCACTAGGAAATTTCTACTTCCTGTTTCTATGATCTCAAGTTTTGCTGGCCTACACATTTTGGTTCTAGAGGGGGAGCACTCCTGCCAGAAGACACAACAGATATTTCATTGAACTGGAAGCTGAGACTTCCTCCTGGCCGTTTGGGATTTTGATGCCCTTAAGCCAACAGGCTAAGGAATAACAGTCTTAGGAGGGGTGACTGAGCCAGATTAATGTGGGGGAAAAACTGGAGTCCAGGGATCACCTCACAAGCCACACAAACACTGTCTAGTGAGTATTGAGTTAACAGATTTCTACCCGAAGATTGTTTTAAGCCCCAAATCCACAAACATCTGTGTCAAGTTATTCCACCAGTCAGGGTTTAGGAATGGGGGACTTCCTTAGGAACATGTTTTGTTGTACATTTATCCTATTTCCATTGGTTGGGGTATTCAACTGTGGCAGGACTTGCCTTGTCTAATATTCATGTTCTAACTCGTCTATCAGGATGGGACTTGTCTAACATCCATGTCTTAACTTGCCAGGAGGTCAGTTACCCACGTACATGTCCCTGGTTGATCAGCCTGGGGCATATGATGAATAAACTATCCCTGTCTGTCTGAGATCAGTGTTCGTGTGATTTGTGAGGCGATTCCTGGACCCCAACAGAAAGCAGGATTATAGTTGGCATGAGTGTCTCAGTCACATTTTGCTGAAATGTGTTTGCATGGATATTTGTGTTTTCTTTGCTCAGTTTCTTTATTATGTAATATAATATCAATTAAGAGACTATCAGTGGCTATCGTATTTAGGTTTTGAGATACAAAAAGAATGTCCCTTATAAGACATTGTCACCTATAATTTATAATGCACTTGTGATTTACGAAAGGGGTGGCTATATCATGTCAGGTGTAATGATGAACTGGTTATTGTTTTCATTTGAAAATTAGGGATGACATAAGGATTGTGTGTCAAGTTGACAAGGGATGGACTTGTGATGGCTATTCTTGGTTGTCTACTTGACTGGTCTGGAATTAACTAATATCCAGGCAGCTGGTACACCTGTGTTGGACTGTTTTCTAATTAAACAAATAAAGTGGGAAGGTCCACTTTGAATCAGGATCATTTGGGTGGGAAAAATATACCTTTAGTCTGGATCTTTGGGGGTGGGAAGCCCCGTCTTTAATCTGGGCCACACCTTCTGCTGGCAACTGATATAAGGACATGGGAGAAGGAAGCTTGTTGTTTGCCTGCTTGTTCTTGCTCTCTCTGTCAACTGCATTCCTTCACTGGCTTTGGAGCCCACTTCTTCCAGATTCAGGCATACAGTGAAGACCAGCTGAGTCATCCAGCTTCATGAACTAAACAAGTACTAGATTCTCAAAACTTTGGTTGGTAGACAGTCCATTTGGACTAACTGGTCCCCAGCCTGTAAGCCATTCCAATGAATCATATATATATGTGTGTATGTATGTATGTATATATATATCACACATATATACACACATATATACATATATATATACACACACATATATATCACATATATACAGACACACATACATATATCCACACACACATATATCACATATGTACATACATATATACATCATGTATATACATACATACTTACATGTTTATGTATTTATATATACAGACATACACATGTATACATTTATATTATGTGGCAGATGCCATGTGAGTTTCCGTTTGGAAAGTGGTGCTGATAGTTTCAGTAATTCAGTAATGCCACAAATATTCAGATGATAAAACACAACACTCACAGGCACATTGAAGTGAGACAAATGAGCGTCTGTCTCTGGTTGTAACATAAGGTAGCCTAAACTACATTGCGTTGATTTTTTTTCTTACATATTCATATGTATGATGGCATTTAGTTTGTAAATTAGGCCCAGTAAGAGATCAACACTAACTGTAAAACAAAACAATAACAACAGCACAGCATGATAGAAGTTAAAGTGTTTATGGCTATGTCTAGGGCTTTTTCTTTAATGTTTTCAGCACCTGGTTGACTCTAGGCAGCTGAGCCTTAGAAGCACAACCTCGGATAAACAGAACCCCTCGGTTATC
Organism: Mastomys natalensis; assembly: GCA_021653895.1. Classification (NCBI taxonomy): domain Eukaryota; kingdom Metazoa; phylum Chordata; class Mammalia; order Rodentia; family Muridae; genus Mastomys; species Mastomys natalensis. The sequence continues at coordinate 227,987 of JAJTUV010000666.1, forward strand.
CAGGCTGAACCGCCTGTGCACAGACATGCTTCTGAGGCTCAAGCCTCTTGTCACGGCGCATGAGATAGTCACAATCCACTCCCCATCTCTGTATTCTGCTTCTGCAGATCTGCAGTCGGAATCACATTGCCATCCTGGGTCCTCTTTTCCCCCTTGGGGTAGCCAGGCCTGTTGCACTCGGGGCTGGGCTGGAGGGAGGGAAGCTTAGCTGGCTGATGCGGGTGGGTACAGGCAGGATCTTGGTCAGAGGTGAGCGTGTAGGTGACAAACACATACATATCTGTGAACAACTTCAGAAAGTGGGTTCATTTATTGGGGGGAGGGATGTTTATGCCCCTGGAGAGGTGGCCAGGATCTCCGGGGCAAGGTTTATATGGCTATGTACAATTGGCCAGGGCAGCGGTGTTGGAAGATGCTTCATCTGTGTACTCGAGGCGGGGGGCGGGGGGAGGCTGTAGAGCATTTGTGGTCCTGGTGGCGGAAAGCCTTATAACTATCAAGGTAATAAATTCTTACTAGGTTTGCATGGTGGGGGAGCTGACTTTGTGTTGGGTCGGGGTGGGGAGCTAGCCCACTCCTCCCGTCCTGTCTTTGAAGTTTCCAGGATGGAAGCTGTCTCAACCCTCCTCCAGGTCCGTGGACCATTATGGTCCCACATCACATGACACACGCCTCTTCAGACACGTTTCTTGTACACTACCACTTGCATTTGAGATTCTTGTGTCGTCTCCTGGCGTTTCTTCTCAGCACTTCCTGTTGTTCTGTTGATGGCTCTTGCTTATGGGCTTACGTAGGAGAGAGACACCCTGGCCGTTCTCTGGGATTTGGTGATCACGGTACAGCTTTCATGAACTGTTATGTGCAGCGTTTTATAGGCTTGTGAGTCTGGAGCTCAGCAAGTGCTGTGCCCTCACCCTGTTCCCTAAGGCCTTTCTGCCTTTGCCTAGTGAACAGTCCTCAGTTCTCCCCTGAGGACCTGTGACCTACTTCTGCCTCCTCGTACTGCCTGCAGGGTCTTTTCAATGCTGCTTCGATGGGCTTTGGGTCTTTCCACAAAGCCCTCCCTTCTACACTGTCTGACCTCAGACGCTGGGCATGGGGAGTGGAGAGAGGGAAAGGAATCCTGTCTTCCTCCCGGCTACTGTTGTTGTTGCTGCTGGCTCTCACAACAGCCTGTTTCCTGATTGTCTTTCTGTCTGCGTTAGGCCTGTATCAAGACCCTTCTTTCTTTTAAACACTTGGGCGGGCCCCTGGAGTGGACATCAGCTTATCTCAAAAGCCCTTCTCTGCACCAATTCTCAGGCCAGCAGTAGAGAAAGGTGGATAGTCCCAGGTATGGTGCTCACCATGAAAGCCAGAAAACACGTCGCTAGATACCCGGCATCTCTGTCGGTTTATCTGTGAATGAGAAATGGCTGAGGTGGTGGGTTACTGGTAAAGGTCTCTCCTGACAGGCACTAGCTGAGTGGAGGTTTGAGTTACTGGGAAGAACAGACTCAGGACTGACTCAGCAGCTCACTGATCTGGGTCTTTGAGGCCACCGCCCTGTCTGGTGTGCTCACAGGCTGAAGGTTAGCTCCCCAGCGGACCAGGGACCTGGGTGAGATGACTGGGGCCATGCTACTCTGCAATATCCCATATAGACACACTGACCTGACGCACCAAAGGTGGATAACAATGTCCCTTTCTGTCCCAGAGACCAAAATAAACAGTCGTGATAATGCCACCGCTTTGGGGCCAGGGCCCTTTATTCCTTTCTCAATATTAACATTTCAAATCCAAAGCGCTAAATGCCTTTGTTCATGAAGGTCACAAGGAAAGCCACACAGAGTCCTATCAGCTTTCTTAAACAGTCCATCTGGTCAGGCATTCCAGAAGGCGTAGGCTCTAGAGAGCCCGTCACTTGATGACAGGAGACTCAGGGGCACAGGGTTTTTAAATACTAATTACCCAGCTCCACAGTGCCACAACCAGAATGAGCCTGCCCATTCTTGTTCTGTCACAGGCTTGCCAGGTGACTTCTCTCTGGGGACACTGATTCTTCATTCTGCATTAAAAAAAAAAAAAAATGGTAGAGACACCAGAACAACCACTTCACTTTGGAATCACCCGACACGCGGTTTCATTTTTAATTTCATTCCAATGAGGATTCCTGAGAAGAACTGCAGAGATGGGCTGATCGGATCTGTGGTGGTGGGGAAGGGTTGGGATGGTGCAAATCCAGAGGCTGATTGCTGTGTCTCAGGCTAGCTTTAGGCCCCAGAATAACCGTTTCCTGTCCATCTCTGTGCTGGAGCCAACATCCAGTGACTAACAGATACAAACGTTTAAAGATCTATTATATCAGATGACTAGATCCCACCAACCCAAAGACTAAGAATATCATTAGATTGTATCTGAGGTTTGAAGGAGAGCTCCCCCCATCCTGCAATGAAAGCCTCTCTGATGCTCCCAGAGATGTATTTTAAACCTTCATTCATGACTTTCTTTGTCCTGTGAAACTATACAACATCATGAAACTGTTTCCATGGTGGAACATGAAATTTAGGGTAGCCTAAGTCTGTGTTCCCTGGACGTGCTGGCTCAGATTTGGCTCCAGAGTAAAGTATCTCTATTCCCTTTAAGATGAGCTAGTGTTGTTGTTGATGATGCTGATGTGCGTGTGTGTGTGTGTGTGTGTGTGTGTGTGGTGTGTGCGTGTGTGTGTGCGTGCATGTGTGTGCATGCGTGTGTGTGTGTGTGTGTGTGTGTATATGTGTGTGTGTGCATGTGTGTGTGTGCATGTGTGTGTGTGCATGCATGTGTATGCGTGCATGTGTGTATGTGTGTGTGGTGCATGCGTGTGTATATGTGTGTGTATGCATGCGTGTGTGTATGTGTGTGTGTGTGGGTGTGTGTATATGTGTGCCTCCCTGTGGGTGCACATGTGTGTTGACAGGTCCAATACCACACTTTGTTGTGTTAATTATTTAATGCAGCTGCTGACCAGGCCGACCATCCAAGCTGCAGCGGCTCTGCCTAGCTCAGCCGCCATGTTTCTTGGCTGGAGGCCACCTGCGTGCTGCAGCTAGAAATGGCCAACTAGAAACACCAACCCTGCCACCCACGAGATGTCAGTGTGGGAGATGGCTCAATCTCCCACACTGTCTCTGCAGGACTGGGCATTGCCCAGGCCATCACGTGGGCTCAGTAGAAAGATGAGACTCTAATGCTTAAAGATTAATCAAAGGCTTATATGTTTGATAATGATCAGTAACAAGATACCCATACAATCAGAAGTGTAACCCAATACCCAACCTAGATATACCAACTACCTTTGACTGCTACGGACATGTGAACATCCACCTCCGTCTCCTCTCTGTCTTGTTCTCCTCTCTGGGGCTGTGATCCCAACTTTGTAGTTAGGTTACTTCCTCTAAATGGTAAGAAAGCCACTGGGTCCCCAGGAAACTGTGTTTAGGAGCCACTGAATTAAATGGTCCCTCCAGGGCCTTCACTATGATTGTCCTGAAAACAATTTAATTATCAGGTAGCAACATAAAATATACTCATCTTAGAAGACTAATCAGTAGGGCGGCTAGCAAACGGCTCTAAGGGATGACAACTCTTTCCCATGACCCTATTGTCCTTGTGCATGTTTCTGAGATTTTTCAAGCTGTTTGGTTTACATATGTATAATCAGACTACAAACTCAAATTGGCATATCTCCTGGGATCTTTTCTTCACCAAATGTTTTCATAAAAGGATCTCCCTATGTCTTACCCATTTCTCCCAGTGCAAATCTTTAAGAGTAAACCACAATTTGCTAGTATAGATCCGTTTCTTCTCGGTGCCTTTTTTTCCATACTTTTGTCTAACTGCTTTCCCTGTATCTAATTGCTATGAGGGATGAGCATCGGCTCTCCGGCTCTCCGCTCTGGCTCCCTGCTCTCCGCTTTCGGCTCTCCGGCACTAGCCTTTGTAGAGCCCTACGCCCATACCATGCTTTACTTTGGCAGTTGTACCGATGAGGACAGATTCATTCCCTTCTAAGAGAAGTTGGCACAGTGCCTTCTCCACAGCTTATTGACCCTCTGACCTTGGTGCCCTGTGCCATCACTGCTGATAGATAGGATTAGCGTCGGAATAGATTGTTCTGGCCTAGAAAGCATCTCCTGATAGTCCCTGTCAGTTTTCATTTGCTATGGCGAGTTTGGCTGCTTTAAGGGTTGCAGTGAGTTTTGGTATTAATTGGTGAAATCTCAGGTCAGAGAACTCATTCGTCAGCCTCATTACAAGCTTCTTACACTGAGGAACAGCAGAAAAGTCAGAGCTAGATTTGGGGCAGAGCTGGTCTCAGGGACCAGAGGCTCAGGGAAGAAAAGACTCACAGGTAACGTAGTCTCTACAGAGGAAAACCAAGACCGGGGAGGTAAAGGCTTAGTTTCAGTATGGAGGCAGAGGCCTGGAACCAGGGCGGGTGACCTGGCATGATCCGAGATGATGACCCAGGAGCTCTGTCATTACTCCTCATTCAGGAGGTGCTAAGCTCACAATGACCTCATCTGGTGTCCATGCTCCCCACCCCAGATCTACTTCAGAACCCATGTCATGGCCACGCCCACATCCCGTCCTGCCTCCTCTCCTGACTCTCTTGCCCTTCACTCATCCTCTTAGCCTTCCCTTCACAGCAGTGCATAAGCAGAAGGCAGGTATGGAGCACTTTGCTGTGGTGCCAGCGAACAACAGGCTGGCACTCCAGAGTACCTTAAAGGGGCCTCAGCAGTTCATGGAGAAGCCTCATCCCAGGCTTGAGAGAAATGGGAGAAGAGCACCCACCCCACAGTCAAATCCCAAGGGCCTGGGCCGTGAGAGCGAACCTTGTAAATTGTGAGCCTGGGGAAAGTGTCCAATGTATAAAGGCTGTGTGAGGAACCTTGTGACGTGTGTCCAAGGAAAGCATGAGTTGTCGGGGCAGGGGTACAGTGAGGGCCGCAAGCAAGACAGAAGATAATTGGAGAGGTTCAGGCCCTCATGGACTGGCCATACTGTCATTTAAACTTAACTGAGGGGCAGAGCACGCTCAGGTTCCACATGGACCATGACTGTAGGAACTAACTCTCCAGGGGGGAGAAGCAATGGTCACTAAAGCCAAGGACAGGCAGGAGGAAGTAGGGGTGGTGGGTGGGGAGGTAGGGGAGAGGTGGGGTGTGGGGAGGTAGAGGAAGGGAGGGGAGGGAGGGGTAGTAGGGAAATGGGGGAGAGGGAAGGGAGGCAAGGGGAGTGGGGCAATGAGAGGTAGAAGGGAGATAGGGGAGTGGAGAGATGGAGGAGGGGGAGATAGGGGGTAAGGGTAGTGGGGAGGTGGGGGGAGATAGGGAAGTAGGAGGGGGAGACATAGGGAGTTGGAGGTGGGGAGGGGGACGAAGAGGGAGTTGGGTAGTGAGAGGTAGGAGGGAGGTAGGGAGATGGAGAGGTGGGGGAGGGAGAGTCAGGAATCAAATATTTCTGTCACAGAGTCCCTTTCATTGGGCTTCAGGCCCCCAAGGGTCACTGTTTCCTTCCAGGGCACCTCTCAAGGAGTTCCCAACACAGACAGAAAAGCCACCCAGCTCAGTTTACTGAGTTTTGTCTTTCTCTAGTTGCTCACCACCTGTGGCTGATTCCGACTGGGCAGAGCCAGCTCAGCCTTAGGAGGTATTACGGCCACAGTGTGTACCTTTGATGAGGGTTAATTGAAGTTTTGTGTTTCTAAATTCATTATTGATGGCCAGAAGAGGAGGAGTGGAGTGTTGTACTTTTCCTTGTTATCTAAATAAAACAGACATCTACAACCCAGCCCTTAAAGCTTGCAGCCAATTTTTCTCTCACCTAAAAATGCCTACTGGTACAGAGCAACTTTGGTGAGAATTCATACGTAAAATTGCATACACTTTATTCACCCCTTTGTCCGTAATCCAAAGTTGCTGTCATGCGTCATAGCCAAAGGATAAAAGAACTCTGTAGAAAATGCAAATGGAAGGTTGAGGTGGCATGCAGGACAGGAGCAGAGTCTCAGCACTCCAGAGGCTGAGGCAGGAGAACAGCCTGGCTACATAGTAAATTCTAGTCTAGACTACAAAGTTGATACTGTGATGACGATGATGATGATATTGCAGCAAAGACCAGGGTAAAGATGAAGCCCAATGGTAGAACAGCACTTACCTGGCATGCAAGAGGCCCCAGGTTCAATCCTCAGGACAGAAAAAAAAAAAGTTTATATCTATGATTGTCTTAGTTGGGGTTTTACTGCTGTGAACAGACATCATGACCAAGGCAAGTCTTATAAGGACAACATTTCATTGGGGCTAGCTTACAGGTTCAGAGGTTCAGTCCATTATCATCAAGGCAGGAACATGGCAGCATCCAGGCAGGCATGGTGCAGGAGGAGCTGAGAGTTCTACATCTTCATCTGAAGACTACTAATACTGGCTTCCAGGCAACAAGGATGAGGGTCTTAAAGCCCAATCCACAGTAATACACCTACTCCAACAAGGTCACACCTACTCCAACAAGGCCACACTACTCCAACAAGGCCACATCTACTCCAACAAGGCCACATTCTCACAAGCACATTCAAAAGGCCACATCTGCTCCAACAAGGCCACACCCACTCCAACAAGGCCACATCTGCTCCAACAAGGCCACACCCACTCCAACAAGGTCACATCTACTCCAACAGGGCCACACCTTCTAATAGTGCCACTCCCTGGATAGAGCATATACAACCATCACAGTGATGACAGATGAAGTAGAGGGACATGTCTTCCTACCTCTCCCATAAGGGGGCAAATCGTGGACGTTGACACAAAGGGAAACATCACAGTAAGCATTGGTCACTTGTGCCAATCCCTTGAGGCCAAAAGAGAAAGTCTCCTGAAGACCTTTTCCAAGTGCAGCTATGACTTGGAAGACTCTGACAAAGCTGTGTTCTCTCAGACATCTCTGCTCTTCCTGTACCTCATCAGTCTGTCACCTGGATGGGCATCAAGGTGAGAGAGATGGGCAAGGGTCAGATAATACCCAGGCAAGTCCCACTTGTCCCTGTGGGGCTTTACTGTGAATCTCCTAAGTGTCTGACGGAGGGATTCAGAAAACGCTGCCACAGAGTTGACAGGAGGAAGAGAGCTGGGGACCAACTTCACTTCTGCATCAGCTGTGTTCTGAAGCCAGACTCAGCATCCTTTTCTCAGGGATCTTTGATGGCCTTCGTATCTCCCCAGTGTCCTGGACAGTGGGCTGTGTTGTTTTTGTCAAAACAAATAATGATCTATTATAGGAGTTTTTTGGGGGGGTTGTTTGTTTGTTTGTTTTGTGGGGCTTAGATGTTATGCTCTATCACCCCCACTGGGCTTATGGGCTGATTCTGGGTGACTTCAGCTAGTTTGAAACAGAAGATCCTTAGACATTGTCGTAAGCTTATCTCCCCTTGCTGTGTTGCTAAGGATGTCATAGAATTATTTCAGAGACACATGGTCCAGCTGCACTTGTTCTCCAGGAAGCTATGAAACTCTAGGAGGCAGACAGTGTAAAAATAAACAAGAAGAAAGGCAAGGCTGGAAGGGTGATTGGCTCTTTCGCTCTTCTAATTCAATTTAATCCTCTGTACAATTCTTGGAGGAAGGCTTTCATATCTGCTTTTCTTATTGAGGAAACACACAAAGGAAGGTAACTGAGCCCACACAGCTGAGTGTGGTTGTAAGGCAGGCCCCGAGGACCCTTGTCTTTCTAGTCCTTCCCTGACCATGGGCAGAACCTGTGGATAGAGCAAGCATTAATTTCATATTTAGGTCATGTTACATAGCTGAAGAGTTCTTTGGGTATCATTTAGATTATTCCCTAGTTGACTGAGTTAATCAAAAGATACTGTCCATCTGGAAGTGATGAGGTCCATGAACCCTTCAAATAGACAGCGTGAGGAATCTGAGAGAGATTAGACCATTGTTGTCTTGGGGAGGGGCACATGAGAAGGGATGCAAGTGACCTTAGCAGTGGAGAGCTGTTCCTAGGGAATTTCCTAGGGGAAAGACAGCAACAGAAACAAGCACCAGTCCCAAGGCCACAGAACTGACTCTGGCCGGCAGCCACATTTGCCTGAGAGCCCACACTCTGGGCAGGAGGTCCACCTAGCAGACACTTGGCTGCAGCCTTGTGAAGTGCAGCAGAGAACTGAGCTCAGCTCTGTCAGACTTCTGGCCTGAAGAAACCAAGAGAAAAGAATCCCCGTCTTGAAATGGGTTTGTGCTCATTGGTCGTGTTGCAAAAGAAAGTGTATGCAGAATAGAGCCAGACTTGAACTCCAAGGCTGTCTGGATCTACCTACGGACATGCTGCTGCACCCTGTGTAGTACATGCTCCATCTCCCGCTCCATCTGGGAAGAAGAGAGAGGAATTAGTGGGCAAGGAGCTTCTACAGGTGTTTAGTGAGAGCCTCTCTGTGCATACCTATGGATCGGGCAGTGGGCTTGCAGTATGGAAAGAGACAGGATGGCATGGCCTAAGGAGCTTCAGACTGGCATGAAAGACAAACTTGCAGATGAAGATACTGCGGGAGAGTAGTGACAGACAACAAAGCGGTGTTCGGGGAGAGTAGGTGAGGGGCAGGTTCGGATGAAAAGGAACTTTGAACTTGGCCCTGAACCTGGGAAGGAGCAGGGGGAACGAGTAGGAGATGCATGTGAAGGAGTGGAGATAGTCCAACACGAAGCACACAGTATGCGCCTGTTCTAATGAGAAGCCTGCAGCCTGCACTGCATGGGAGTCAGTTTTGAGGTGGGCTGAGATCACAGAGGGTAGGGAGAAGGATGCAGAACAGTTTATGCACTGATGTGGCAGTTGGACCACTTTCTTGCTGCCATATAATGTCTCTACCCTTTCTGCTTCCTCTGTTCAGGGACTTTAAAAGAGTAGCTCACCCACTAGACCATGATCTAGATTGAGTTAATATACACTGAGTGGTAAACTATACACCCTCAGGTGGCTTCCACTCCCTTTCAGTTCATTTAATCCATGAATCATTCCACAACCCTATTCCTCACACAGTTTCTCTTGCTGGCACTGTCAAGGTCAAGGAGGACATAAACTCCCTCTCTTTGCTGAAAGCCTTATGAGACTACCTTGATCATGGGTTGCAGGCGGGGTAATCAGAGTGGGAAGCATTAAGAGGCTTTTCCCAGAGAAGAGAATCTGGCTCCTGGGAAGAGAGGCAGGAACCGAGCAGAAAAGATCAAAGATTTTTCTTTCTAAAGCATTCTGGAACTCCCTATGCCCGGGAGACCTCTTGCTTTGATGACTGGCTGTCAGACTTCAGTGGGAAAATGTATGCAGCTTACCAGAACCAACCCCTAGCTGGAGCCTGTGTCCTACTTAACTGGAGGCTCAGGCGGGAATCACCACACATCTGTCACCTTAATTGCACGATGGGATGGTTTCTTTTTGTGAAAATTGTCATGATGACATCATAGGCAACCAAGTGTTTCAAGCATCTTTGGGGAATGTGCTTTTGTCTACAGCAGATCTGACCTCCTGGACCTGAGGAGTCTATTGTAAATAGGAACAAGAAATGTGTAGGGTGGAACTGGCAACTAGTGGCCAACCCCAGAGCTGGTTTCTTTGTGCGTTTGGTCAGCTGTATAGTATCCATTGAGAGGTTCCAGCCTATATGCCTGGATTTGGTAGCAAGGCCTCAAGGATGTAATTAAGGTTAAGCAGGGTGATGTCACCATGCAAGAGGATGAGCCTGAATCTGGGCAAGAGGCGGGGAGACAGGAAGGAAGTCTTGTAGTTGATACAACACAGTACCATAGGCTGGAAGAGCCAGAAACAGTAGATGCTTGACTTCCTACAGTTCTGGAGCTGTAGATCAGATGTGGGAGCCAATGGAGAGGGGTGAGGGCTCACCTCTGGGTTGGATACTGATGTTCCATGTGGAGATCACCACCTTGTCAATGCACAGATCAAAACCAAAATCAAACACCAAACAAACCCAGAATAAACTCCTTTATTCTGGAGCCAGGTCTGAGGGAACATGACCAGGGACCAATTCAAGTTACCCCAAATATTCCCAATGTGGAGCAGTTTTAATAACTTTTTTTTTTATAGAAATAGAACAAAGAAAATAATAAATCAAGACACTGTTTTAAAACATCAGGGAGATGGTGACAGTGAAGCAGGACATTCGTGGTGGGGCGGCACGCCCAGAGGTTATCTAATGATACTTTTAGCATTTGGGTTGATGGAAGTTAAGCAGTTGTGTATACATTTCAAAACCTTTACTTAATAGTCAAATGTCAAGCACAATGTGGCCCACAGATTTTTTTTTTTTTTTTTTTTTTTTTGGCACTGAGATAACCCAGAATAGACTCTGGGCCTGTACTATTCTGGTTCTCCAGAGTCATTGGGGATCTGATAGATAAATCAGCTTTGTAAAATGTTAATATTGGTGCAGCTTTTTTTCTTTTTCTGGAAACATTTGCGACAATCTTATTTAGCTTTTCTCACATCCTTGAAGACGTTGAAAAGTAGGTATAAGGAAGTCAGGGATTCAGTGTATAGACTTTGAGTAGACACAAGTACATCCATAGCAAGGGTTATACAGTATCCTAAACTCATGAATTTATGTGTTTTACAGGAGTACCAGTGGTTATAGATAAAAGGTTATTGATAATTTTATATATTGATAATTAGCTTATAAGTAATATAAGCTAGATGCAGTACGTACCTATAATCCCAGCACTAAGGAGGCCGAGGCATCATAAGGAACCTTTACCAAATTAATTAATTAAAATAATAAAAACTAACAAAACTAAAGTTGAAAAGCCCTGAAACAAATGTATGGCATGTTTAAAGTGGTCTCTAAGAAAGTTGGACTAGTTCTTACTTCACAGTGAGATGACCAAGTCACATCTCACCAGCTGAAGAATGGCAACAAACATCTCCCTGATCCTCTCATCACCCTGGGTTTTCATCTGTCCCTTGGTGACCAGTCCCCAGAGACCAGGGCTTGAGGTTTTCTGTGTCCTGAGCCTGAACGTCCTCTTACCCAGGAAGCTCTACTCACGTCACCTTTTACTCCCCTGGGCATTTAAAGCTCTAACATCTGAACAAAAATTGATGGTCTCTGATTTTGAGGAGTCTATTTACTACCTACTCCTGAGGACAAGGCATTCCAGAAGAGCGGCGGGGTAGCTGTGCTCTGTGCGTAGTGTTCCCGGTTGCTACACAGTCCTCCCGCAGACTAGCCTCCTTAGGTCCAGACTCCCATCAAGGCTGCTCTTGTCCTGAGGGGCTTGAGTTCCAAATCTCCTATCCTGTTATCGACTCCTGCATGGAACGTGCTGTCTTGGGCTCTATAAAGCTTGAGTTTCAGAAAACAAGCTGCTGGAAGGTAATGACTAAGGCGCTCTACCGCTGCCTCTGAATGAAACAAGCAGTGTTCTGGAGACAATGTAACAAGCAGTCTAGAGACAATGTCCGGGAAACCCAAGCCATCCTGACAGATCACAGGCGTTCCCACTGAACTCTAACTCTTCCTCCCTACTATGTCCAGATGAGTCACATGATTCCACTAAGGAAGGTCCCTGTTATCTATTCTGAAGGTCACCAAATCTCTGATGCTCTCAGCCCCAGGCACTCGGAATGCGTAGGGCACTTCCTAACCTCAGGACACAACCGTCCAGCAGTGCAGATAGACTTTATCTTCTGGGGGTTGGGGGGATGAGAGTCACGAGGCTGCAGACATGATGGGATTTCAGAGCATCTCGAAGGAAAGAGGTGTCACTCCTTCCTAGATGCTCACATGCTTGTCAAGGAATGCTTCAAAGAGACGTGGATCCTGGGCATGGCATGGAAACGAGAATCCTTGGGAGGAGACACATCGCAGAGGACACCTGCTCGTCACACTTGTCCAGGTCACATTCCCCCTCTGCTAAGCATTGTCGTGTGGCAGCTATTACCTAGGGACTGAGAATGCAGCGGCAAACAAATTCAGATTCGACACATGAGTCTATCAGTACTCAATACTGTGGTATCTCATTTACTTTCTTTTTCTGTGTGCACGAGTGGGTGTGTGCATCTCATGTGTGGGTGGCACACGTGAAGGTTCACACAGAGGCCAGAGGCCAACCTCTGTTGTCAATCTTCAAGGTTTCTCTACCTTGGGGTTTTCGGTAAAGGGTCTCTCACTAGAACTAGGCTGGCTACCCCAGAGCCCCAGGCTCTGCCTGTCTCTTCCATCTCTAGTGTGGGGATTATGAGCATGCGCTACCACATCTGCTCTTTGTGTGGGTGCTGGGGATTGATCTCAGATCCCCATGCTTGCACAGCAAGGACTTTTGTCGGCTGAGCTCTCCACAGCCCTTCACCAGCACCTGTCCACCTTAACTGTGTGATTGACATGCATGAGACATTTGGGGGAATGCAGAAATGACGTATGCAATACTGGCCTCAGAATGCTTGCCACAGAGGGAAGGAGATTACAGGAAAGCACATGTAAACACGATAGCCCTTTCACCTTTGCGATGTTAGCAACTGTATTTTATCTGTCTGTTCTATGTTCTTGGTGACAAAGTATAAACATTACAACAAAACCAAAATTATACTGGCCTGATTCTTAGACGTTGATCAAAGCTTCAATATTTATGTTCTTATGAACAAAATAAAATAAACTCTGGCCCCAAATTCTGTTTCTACTCAAATTTAGGCTAAACAGTATTGGGTACCCATTGCAAAGAGGTCTCTCAACTTGTACATCGGCCTCTTGTAGTATCTGAAGAGGGACCGAGAGTCAATATTGCCTTAGCTGTTATGTTGAAAACCTTTGTCACATGGATGTTTGAATACCTACCTCTGGATGTCAGAGAGAAAAGCAGAGATGTGACATTTATACATTGTGTGAAGGAGAATTCTGTCATTTCAACTAAGATCAGCCTGAGCTAACCTGCAAGTACAAAAACTGTGGAATCCTGGCTCGTGGGCTAGAGAATTCGAGCATCACCTCTTTGGAACGCAAGGTTGGAGCCTGGAAGTGATGTTTCAAGCCCACCCGGATAGCCCATCCCATGCCATCCCACAAATAGCCAGAGGTCTCTACCACCTGCCTGGCTCTACAAGAGAAAATGTTATGAACCAAACTCCAAAAGTTAACTAGATATAAAATTTGAACAAATAACAAATTATTTAAAATTTTTTCATGGCAATGGAGTCTAGAAACACATCCAGCCCATGATACATCACTTGGTTTGTGAGTTCCGAAGAGAAATAGCACGTGGAACACATGTTAAAGACAGTCTGTAGCCGTGGACCTTCGACCTAAGTCTTCATTCAGCGAGCAGCACTGTCCCTTTCCTTCCACACTAACTAAGCTCCCTCCTGTCAAACTCTGGGCCTCCAGTCAGACATCACTAATCAATTGCAATGCACTGCTGTTGATCCAGAGAAAGCCTTAGACTCATTTCCATTACAAAATTCCCAGGAGCCATCCCTAATTCGTAAGATCAGTGTAAAGATTTAAGCCTGGTTTACTGTTTTCAGATCCAGAATGAGAAACTGCTGCTTTTGTATGCCTTTGTCCTGTGAGCTGCCACTGACCTCTCCTGCTGAAACTTGGCTTCATAACTGTAGATTTCAATCGTAGACCTTCCCGCTTTCTCCACTCTCACCGGCAAGGTGACAGTGCAGCGATCTCCTGGCCTCTATCTGTACGTCACTCTCCTAGCTGGGTGTCATCCCTTGCTCTTGTTCTTAACCATTTCATACTCCTTAATGAGTCTTTGAACTTAACCTTTTCAGGTATATGACTGTTTGCCTTAATGTATGTATGTATGAATGTATGTATGTATGATGCATGCATGTATGTATATATGATGTGTGTGTGTGTGTACCTACATGTATATCTGGCACCTGTGGAGGCCAGAAGACAGCATCAGATCCTCTGGAACTCTGGTTACAAATAGCTGTAAGCCACCATGTGGATGCTGTATACAGAACCTGGGTCCTTCACAAGATCATCAAGTCTTCTTAACTACTGAACATCTCTCCAGCCCCCAAATTGTGACTTAAAAATTTATTAGAAGGGTTAGAGGGATGGCTCAGTGGTTAAGAACACTGGCTGCTCTTCCAATGGCCCTCTGTTCAGTTCTCGGCACCTACATGGTTGCTCACAGCCTTCTGTAATCCCAGTTTCAGGGAATCTGACTCCTTCTCTGTTCTCTGTGGGCACTGCGTGCACACGGTGCACAGAAATACACTCATACACGAAGCAAAGCACACATACACGAAGAATAAAAAGAAATAAATCTTTTTTAAAAAAATAACAAGAAAAATAGAGACTTGATTTCTTTAAAAAAAAAAACAAAAAAACAAAACTATGATTTTCTATTGTTAATAGAACACAATAGTAAATGCCAAATTTTCTTCTTCTGGGTTGCACCTTCTTAACTTAAAGTAGAAAAAGTAGAATTGTCTCAGGTTATTTTATGCTTTACTATGTCAAGATGGTCACAAGATACCTGTTAACTAATATTCCTGTCAAGGAAGCCTCAGCTTTCCCCACCTCCTGGAGGGAACTCTCTTCACAGTGCCCCATAGCTGCCCTCAGCCCCCAGGTATGGCCTGAGTCTCCCCTTCCTGTCCTTATAAAGTCAGGAAGATGCCAGAGAAAGAACATGAATGACCTCACTCATTCCTAAACGCAAAGGCTCTTGGGAATTGACTGATAATGTCTGCCGCATGTGGAGGAAAGAATTCAAATCAGTGTTTCCCTCTGGTATCCTGAGGTTTACTCAGAGGAAGGTATAATCAGATCAGGTCTGCTTTCCAGGCCTCATTCCCCAGAGAATGAGAGACCTTGGGGGAAGAAAGAAGCCCAGCAGAAAGGCAGATTCTCTCCTGCTGTGCAACCAATCAGCTGCCTGTGGTGCCCGCTGAGCAGGTGAAGCGCCAGGAAGCAGCAGGAAGTGATACCCTTTAGGGCCCAAGTCTCTTGCAGGCACTGGGTCCTTCAAAGGTTGTGGCTCTTTGTAGCATCAGGAGGGGGTCCGTGTGCCCTAGGACTGGGCAGCGGCTACAAGGCTGCCAACAACCAAGACTTTTTGGCAACCTTTATCCATCCTTTAGTTCCTTCTCATCTCTTTCTTTGTGTTGATTCTTGCCTGACTTCTCTCCCTCTCTTGGCCCCTGCTACTGCCGGCTGCTGCTGGGGTGATGCCGGCTGCTGCTGGTAGCGCTGCCGCTCATGCCCACTGCTGTGATTTCCATCTCTGCTGACACTGCCGTTGTGGTCACAGCTGCCATGTCTCTGGTCTCTTCTGTCACTTAGCCGCCATACCTCCCAGTCTTTACTGCATCTCCAACCTTTGCCATGGCTTTTTCGCTTCATGCTACCGGTCTCAGCTTGTTTGATTCATGATGAGGGTCAAACTGGGCAAGGAAAAAAGCTCTCAGGGAGAGCCTAATTTTGCAGCATCCCAGGAAGTGGCAGGGCATGAGAGAAGCTGGTGGCAAAGTGTGTCCAGGAGCCTGCTGGTAGCTAGAACACCCTCTGGGCATAACACTGTTAGCATTCTGTCCAAACTCCACCCCCAGAGTGACCTGGCTACAGCTAGGTATGCTCCTCCAAGTGGCAACAGCCAGGTAGGCCTGGCCCACTATAAAAGGGCTGCTTGCCCCCTCCTCTCTCTCTTGATCTCTTGCTTTCTTGATGCCTCTGTCCCCTTGCCCCTTCCCCATTCCCTTCCCCCTCTCCCCCACTGCTCATGGCCAGCCTCTATTCCTCTGCTTCTCTACTCTCTCTCTCTCTACTCTCTTTTCTCTCTCTCTCTGCCTCCTCTGCCCACTACCCTCCTGGCTCCCCTTTCCATGCCCTGAATAAACTCTATTCTATACTATACTATCCATGTGGCTGGTCCCTCAGGGGGAAGAGATGCCTCAGCATGGGTCCACTGAGACATCCCCTTCCCCCATACCTCACCACACACCCACAGAACATACTGTGTATCTCTTTATCTTTTTATAAAACACATCAAACCCATCCTGTCTTTATCATGAAACCAAGGCCCTGGTCAGGCAGTGAAGTAATGGGACAATATAGTGATAGCTAAGTATTCCATTATGGTAACAGGATTATGAATGCTCACACACAGAAGTAGAGAGGGAGTAGAGTTACCAGATCCCGACGTGAGATTGCGTCTGCCATTCATTCCCTCTACCCGCGGGCTGTGTACAATACTGGAGGAGGTGAAGCAGACCAGTGGTTCTCAACCTTCCTAATGCTGACATAGGATTTCCCTCTTAGATGGGCTTTGCTATAAAAGAGACCTTCAGGCCACAGGCAGCCAAGAATGGGAGAGAACTAGAAGAGATAGCATAACAAAGGTAGCACAGGGTGGGCCTTGAAGGAAGGGCCTCCATTCTGAAGATCAAGGGGTTTTCTCAGTCAAGGTAACTAAGGTCCTGGGACCTAACAGTCATTGATTCATAACAGCGGGACATTTTTGTGATGCACTCTTCTTTGTTTTAAATCAGCCGCATTCCTATAAGTAACCCTTCCTGCATGCTTCTATAAGAAGCCCATTGGCTCACCAGGTGGGACTGGATGCAATTATTCTTTTGCCTGTTGGTGGCGCTTTATCTGGCATGAATAGATGTTCAGCTCCCTAGGGAAGGGCTACAAGGCTGCAGCTCCACCTTTAAGAGCCAGAGCAGAAAGGAGCTGTGATTGTTGTGTGTTCCTCAAGACCTCCAAGGCTATTCTATTGGGAATGGCTAGTGGTGACATAAGACTCACCCAAATGGCTGCTTCATTAGCATCCTTTGTTCAAGGAAGTCCAGACACCAGGGAAGAGTCTAAGGGCTGTTAATAAGGAGACACAAATGGCCCCGTTTTCCAAAGTCTCTGTTTATTTACAGAGAAAATGCACATAATATTAACAGTGCCTTTTAACGGTGTTTAACGACGCTTTAGTAATATCTAACACCTTTCAGTGCTTGGACAAACATGGGTGCTCAGTCTGTCTTAGCTGGCAGATGCCTTGTGTGCTGAGGTTTGAGGAGGGAATGGGGCCAGGCAGGAGTGATGATCTCTTTTGCCTAAAACATTGTTCTTCAACCTGTGGGTTGTGGCCCCTTCGGGGCTTGAACAACCCTTTCCCAGGGGTCACCTAAGACTATTGGATATTTATATTGGATATATAACACAGATATTTACACTACAATTCATAACAGTGGCAAAATTACAGTTCTGAAGTAGCAACAAAAATAATTTTGCAGTTTGGGGTCACCACAAGATGAGGACTGGATTGGAGGATCACAGCACTAGGAAGGTTGAGAACCACTGTTCTAAAACCGACGAAACTCAACTAGGGAATCACCAGTGGTCAGGACTACAGGTGTCTTCAGTGTCCCCTATCAGTATTCATAACAGTGACTCACAGGCTCCATTTCTCCAGCTTTGCCTCTAGTTAATGCACCCTGAGCATTCATGATTAGATGAAATATGAGGACCAGATCCTATCACTACTCCTGGAAAGGCAAAATATTCATATATACAACAGAGATCTGGGACATGATCAGAGAAGCCATTTTTGCTGAGGAGAATGAGAGAGCCTGCACACCCATGCCCATGGCTTTTGGAGGTCACAGGCTCTGATAAGGAGTCATGCACATCTCGGCCCTCCTGGGGGCTGTGACAGCAAGCAGAAAAAAGAATGAGAAGAAACTAAAAACCAAATAAATAAAAATCAAAGGTTTTGCAATAGGTCTTGACATTACAGTCTTACAGATTCCCATGTTCATATCAATCAGGAGGCATGTATGGGATCCCTTCCCAAGCTGAGCCTTCTGGATTTACTCTTGGATAAGATCCTGGGCCATTAGATGAACTGTTTTCAGTTCTGGGCATGGCCAAAAGCAGTTGGAGGTGGTGCCATCTCTCCTTGCAGAACTCAGGGTATGATGAAGAAATGCTTCCCGTGTAGTTGGAGAGATGAGGGGCTGCTCCTTCCAGCTTCCGTTGGAAGGAGCCATGGCCAGCTGTCAACGCTGAGGCGAGAGGAGCCAAACCAGGGGGAGGCCAGGGACAAGTCTCAGGGAACCAAAAGTCAGACCTGAGAATGTCAGATGAGGGTGTGTTGGGTAGAGAGGACAGAGGAGCCTGGAATCTGAAGCAGGAACATTTCTGCAGGAGACACCTGGTCTAAAGCACCGTGAAAAACCGGGACTTGGGGTCAGACTCAAGGGCAGGCAGAGCTTGTTAGAAAACCAGCACCAGCCTTTCAGGACAGATCCTTGGCTGACTGAGGAAAAATAAATCTCTTCCATGGGACAGAAGGTCAGAACACCATCAGAAGTCAAGTCTATCTTCCCTGTCACCTTCTAGAAGTTTCTACTGCCTCTGGTCTTGAAAGCCCAGCCATCCAGTAGTGTCTACTCTAGGCTAATGGATGTCAGGGCTGTATGTGGGAGGGAACCCAAAAGGACCCATATTTTACCAGGGGAGCAGACTGAAGTTACTGCCTCGCCTGTGCTGCTGAGCAGAGACAGGAAGCAAACCACCTCTAGCTGTTTGTGTCCGAGCTTTTCCAGTAATAAAATCCTTTTATTTCCAGAACATTTTGCGTTTTCTGCGTTGAATTTGTACTAATTATTCATGTGGAGATGTCACAAAACCCAGATTTGAAAACTGCATGTAGCCGGTAGCTTTGAGGGTGATGTTAGGGCTCCCCCTGGTAGGACTCTTTGCCAAAATGACTTTCATGGTGCAGGTGTTTCTAGACAAGCTTCTCTAAATACTAGGGCACTATCCTTCCAGTGTCTGGGCTCCCAGAGAGATGCAGAACTGGCTGACCTTCCACAGTCCATTTTTATATTAGGAGTAAAAGCCATAAAAAGTGGGCTTCGTTTTCTGTTGTTGTTGTTCTGTTTTTGAGATGGAAAAAGCCACTAAAGACATAAGATAATCGATGTTTGACCCCAGAAAGCCAGAGAGTTAAGCACAATGTTCATATCATTTTTTTCTCTGTGATGTCCCTTTTCTTCCTTTGCCTAGAGGCATGCTTTCAGACAATTCCTCAACTTTACAATATGTGATTTCAGCAGAAGAGGGGACAGACAATCTGTCTACCTACTGTGAGGTGCTTTGTCTTTGTCATTTTAAAGGCACTGGATTCTAATACTCTACCCTGGCCTTGAATGACCACGGACTCGATTACCTTGCCAGTCAGATGTTTGTAGCCTCAGTCCAGAACATGAAGAAGGCCTTCTAGGAATGTGGCCTTGGCTGTTAGGAATGACAAGGATACTCACTGAAGAATAACCCGACCTTCATCCGTCAAGCATTGTCTCACTGAAATATCTTATTCTAGCCTGTGCTTGATATCATTCCAAGAAGCATCCAGAGTTCCAGGTCCAGGTGCTCCCTGCCCTGCTTGGCTTCCGATTTTCTCTGTCCTTGATTGCTTGTTGAGTATAACTCGAAGGGAGAAGCCACCTTCAGCCCGTTCTAATGCCATGCGCAAGGAGCAGCTGATACTCCAAGGTAAGAAGCAGATGGCCACAGAAGGGCCCAGAATCTACCCTGCTTGGAAAGACACATGATTGTACACACAACACCCACATCACTATATTGAAGCTTATCCAAAGGAGGCCAGAGAAAGGGTTCAGCATATAACAACAACAGCAGCAGCAGCAGCAGCAGCAACAGGTGTTCCTTGTCTCATGGAGTTCACAGTCAGAAATGATCCTTCCCTCAGAAAATCACCCAAAATGGGGCCTTTTTATGAATTGTTCTACGTGCCTGTGGTGGTTTGTATATGCTCAGCACAGGGAGTAGCACTGTCAGGAAGTGTGGCTTTGTTGGAGTAGGTGTGTCACTGTGGGTGTGGACTTTACTACCCTAATCCTAGCTGCCTGGAAGTCAGTCTTCTGCTAGCAGCCTTCAGATGAAGATGTAGAACTCTCAGCTCCTCCTGCACCATGCCTGCCTGGATGTTGCAATGCTCCTGCCTTGATGATAATGGACTGAACCTCAGAACCTGTAAGCCAGCCCCAATTAAATGTTATCCTTATAAGAGTTGCCTTGGTCATGGTGTCTGTTCACAGCAGTTAAACCCTAACTAAGATAGTGCCTTTTGTGAATTGTTCTAGGTCCTGAATGCATTTTGCTTTATTTTGGTTTTGTGTCACTCTCTTTTTCAAACTATCATTCTTTTTTTATTGTTGTTGTTTAAAACCATTTTTAATTCTTTAAAAATGTCATGCATGCATATAATGTATTTTAATCAAGGCTATCCCTTCCTTCCACTCTAATCCCACCCCCATCCCCCTAGCAGATATCCCTTCCCAATACCATGCATTCTTTTAATGCTCACAGTACATGTATGGTATAAGGCCATCTCCTGGGCCCACATCCTTGAAGAAAACTATCTCTTCCTTATCTTGGGCGCTATCGATTACCAATAGCTACTCAGGAAGGGGTGAGATAGTATGACCGCCTCAGCCCCAGTGGGATTTTGCCTTGATCTTACACATGCCGTCACAACTGATGGGAGTTCATATATGCAACTACCCTGTTATGTCCTGAAAATACTGTTTCTCTGTAGGTCACTGTGTCTGGCTCTTTATAATCTTTGTTCTCCCTCTTGGGCAATGCTCCCTGAGACTTGGGAGGCCATGGTGTGATGGAGATATTCTATTCAGGGCTGAGTGCTGCTTAGACTCTTTGTTTTCAGAATGTTAACCATTTATGGGTTTCTATGAAAATGCTATTATGGCACAAAGAAGCTTGCTTCTTTGATGAGGGTTGGAGGATCTATGGGTATAAAGATAAGTCTCTAGAAGTTGGTTTTATGCTATCTTCATTTAGTAAACTAACAGCAGGCTCTCCCCTATGGCCCATAACATAACCAGGGCCCTGGTCATGTTTCCTTGGTACTGTTGATGGTTCCAGGTATGAGTTCTGCTTTGTAGACCTTAAATCCAACCAGAGAGTGGTTGGTTACTCCCATAACAGCTACAAGTCTCTTGTACCAGTGAGTGTATCTTGCCTGGCTGGTCGTTATTGTAGCTTGCAGGGTTCACGGTTGGGTAAGGTTGGTGATTACCCATGCTGCCCAGAGTATTTATAATACCTTCCAGGACAATGAAAGCTAGCCAGGAAGAATGACGCTTGTTTTAGTATCAGCGTGATTTCTCTGTGGTGTATGGCTCAATTATCTGGTAGCTCCAGCAATCCACTCTTCTCATAGAATTTGAAGAGGTCACCAAGAGCAATGGCAGTAACTTGTAGTTTTGGGGGGAGCCTGTGGAGACCACTGGCCAATAGCTCTGAAAGAAGTAACCCAATGTTGACACTAAAATTTTTATTGGATGACTTGTAGTGTCTAAGAGAGGATTTGTCCTTCTTGATATAGGATAACTCCATTTAACCTCCTCTTCCTCTTCTTCTTCCTCTTCCTCCTCCTCCTTCTCTCTCTCCTTCTCTCTCTCCTCTTTCTCTCTCTGTGTGTACATGTGGGGGGTATGCACGTATGTGTGTGTGTGTGTAGTAGATTTTCACATGGCCTCTGTGTGTGTGTGTGCAAATGCACACGTGTTTGTATGTGTGTGTGTTTAGTAGCAGATTTTCATATGGCTTTTCAGATGTCTTTAGTGTTAGTTATTCCTCCTCACTCTCACGGCTGCACATCCCTCTCTTCCCCAGCCCCACTTACTCCCTTTCTCTCTGCTGTTTCCCGTCAGTCATCCCTCTGCATTCTATCTCCTCTCCTAGGAAAGCTCCCTCCTCACATGGCTGCTTTCTCTGGGTGCTCCATTAAAACACACACGCATCTGAAGATGCAGAGCCAGCACCAGTCAGGTGAAGAAGCAACTGCCAGACGGGAAAGTCTTTTCCAGGTCTACATCTGACAGAGGCCAACGTCTAGAATATACAAAGAACACAACAAACCAAACATCAAGAAAGGAGAAACCCAATTAAAATTGATAAGAAACTAAAAAGAGTTCTCAAAAGAAGAAGTACAAGTAGCTCAGAAGTATTTTCTTAAAACTGTTCATTGTCTTTAGCCACTGAGGAAATGCAAATTTAAAAAAATGCTTTAAAATTTCATCTTACTCAGTAAGAATGTCTAAGCTCAAAACATAGAACAGCAGGTGCTGTGGTGGGCGTGAGGAAAGGGGCCCTGACTCACTGATACCTATCAGAAAGATGAGACCACTGTGGAATTCAGTGTGGAGCTTCCTGCAAAAGATAGGATGCACCAGGTATGTTAATGCATGCCTTTAATAGCAGAACTCGAGAGGTAGAGGCAGGCAGATCACTGTGAGTTCAAAGCCAGACTGGTCCTCATAGTAAGTTTCAGGCAAGACAGAGTTACACAGTGAGAGCTGTCTCAAACCAAACAACAACAGCAAAGAGCTGGAAACAGATAGACCATAGGACCCATCTGTACATCCCTCAGCTCATCTACGTCCACCGCTCTGTTCGCAATGGCCAGGAAATGGAAGTGGCCGAGCTGTCCATCAACTGGTGAATGGAAAATAAACATTGTATATTTCCACAGGAATTATTATTCAGCTGTTGAGAAAAGAGAAATTGTGAAACTCGCAGATAAATACCTGGAACTGGACGTCACCCTTCTGTGTGACCGAGAGAGACAACTGTGACTGTGTGGACTCTCACGTTTTGTGTTGCTTGTTTTGTACATTTCTCTCACACCAGCTTCCTGTCTGCAGAATTTCCCAACCCTCCTCATAATTAATCCCGTTTTCCCAGTCAGAGGTCAGTACAACTTTTACTATGTAGCTGTGTACCCTTAATAAAACTCTGGGTTTTCTGGATAACCCATGGCCGCAAGAGAGGTGGGCGGAGAACACTGGAAGCTTGGAGAAGAAATGCAAAGGAAAACAGATCCCACACCTCTGGAGTTGGTGGGTGAGGCAGGGTATGATCAAGTAGGATAGTCTAAAGCATCCTGTTGCAAACAGGTCCCCCCTCCCATGCTGAGGAGACAGAGGGGCCCTGCATACAGAGAAATGTGGCTTGTGGGATGTCACCAAAGCTATTCTTTCTGCTTCCCTTGTTAACCCAGAGGTGTGTGCAGAAGCCGAAATGAGCCATGAAATGTGTTTGTTCTGTAGCAAAGCACAGTGAGGTTGGTTTTAACAGCAGGTAGAAATGAGCTCCTTCCATAAATTAATTCAATTGTAGTGACAAAGCATTCAGACACCAGGAGGCTGCAGCTGGCAAGCCTGCAGCCCGACTGTATGTAATTAAAACAGGGGAGTTCTCCTTCCCAGAGAGATGAGCCAGAAAAGCAAATAAAATGAATGCTCAAGATGGATTTTCTTTCCCCAATTAGTTCAAAGAAATGCTAGTTAGTTGAGTCTATTAATGAATCATGTTTCTAAACAATAAAGCTGGGTGCTTCACGCCCCCCTGTTAGAGGCACTTTGATGTCTCTCGAGTCCCAGTGTTCCCAGTTAGCCTCCTCATCACAAAACAAACATAGCACACCTACGCTGACTTCTCTTCCAACTCAGTGATGTAACTCTAAGGAAAATTAGACACTCCTGTTTAGGTAAACAGGAGACAGTCCTGCTGGTTTCCCGAATAAACCTTTTGTTTGAGATTTGCCACCAGTGTGGACACACGTCACACAATAACACATACCCCACATCACATCACACACACACATAAACCACTTACAAGTGCACATGTAACACACACACTCCATATATACACATACATACCACATAAACACACACCACACTTATAAACACAACATGCATATCCTACACAAACAAAACTGCATACACACAACAGATACACACATACATACATGTACACCACACACATGACATACTAAAAATGTATGCATACACAACACACATGCTCACACACACCACAGAAACCCATGCATGTACATACACTTATAACACACACACACACACACACACACACACTTTATTTTTGTCACAAATGCTAGACAGTAGTAAGCTCAGTGAGTGGAGACAGGGTGACTAGTTTCCTTGCTGGGGTCACTAGACACTGGGGAAGTAGACACTTGAATTTGAGTTATGAAAACCAGGATGTCCAAATTCTGTGAGGTCACACCCAGCCACATTTTCTGGTTTCTGTTTCTCCATGGCTAGGAGGGAGCATGCTCCAAATCCCCTACTGTAATAAAACCGTGTTATTTTAAGAAGAAAAGCAATATGAGGTAGCTAGAAGCAATATACTTATATATTCAATATACAGTTATTGGATAAATTTATGACTTAAAATATTAATGTTATAATCATGAGATACGACTATAGCAATCATGATCGGGATAGTTATAGTCCCTATAAGGCATAAAGTCTACAAGTGTTTCTGAAAACTCTCAGAGACGTTTCTGGGCCTTTCTCCTGACCACAAGTGATAAAGATGTGTTCATTTCCCAGGGTCCTCAAGGCTGTGTGGACCCCTCTGACGTCACTAAAGGAAGTCTGTGCACTCAGATTCTGTAACTTAGAAGCTGTTGGGGAAAAAAAATACCCTAGTTTCTCATGATTTATCCGGGTCACTAAGTCTGAGCTTCATGCTATTGAAAATTATGACGTCCTCCTCTATTTGGAAATAGTTGTCCAGGCAAATAACATCAAGAAGTCACTGTTTACTGGAAAAGCAGCTGGGGTGTCTTGGAAGAATGTTCACCCTCATACAGGTTGGAATAAAGAAGCCTTCACGTTTCAAACCAAGTTAACATGCTAGTGAGTATGATTCACTGCCCCACCTGGTGTCATATTTGTCATAAAATGGAAAAATCTACAGTGGCATCTTCCAGTGCACCTAGAAGCTGCACCGGGAGCCAGCCAACCAGGCGGCTGAGGTAAATGATGCAGAAACTTCGTAAGAAACTGTATGGAAGGTCAGATTGTTAGGGACCATCTCAGACCTTACAGTTCTGGGTGCTTTCTGTGTTCTGCTGCCCAGGTGAAGGGGGCACCAAGTTCGCTCACTGTGCATGCATCATCTTCAAGAATGAAGCTTCGAAGACTTCCTTTTCCTAGAAACCAGCTGTGATGGTTTGTATGTGCTCAGCTCAGGGAGTAGCATTATTAAAAAGGTGGGGCCCTGTGGGAGTAGGTGTGTCACTGTGGTGATGGGCTTTCAAGACTCTCATCCTAGCTCCCTGGAAGCCAGTATTCTGCTAGCAGCCTTCAGATGAAGATGTAGAACTCTCTAGCTCTGCTTGAATCATGCCTGCCTGGATGCTACTGTGTTCCCACCTTGATGATAAAGGACTGAACCTCTGAACCTGTAAGCCAGCCCCAATTAAATGTTATCCTTTATAAGTGTTGCCTTGGTCATAGTGTCTGTTCACAGCAATAGAACCTAACTAAGACACCAGCCAACATCCCTGGTGCTTAAAGAATAGAATTCTGAAGATAACACTGTCTTAATCAGTTTTCTAATGGAGATAGGATTTCCTTAGGTCAGGATTATAGCCCACTATGGTTGAGAGCCACAGAAGCAGGAGCTAGAGTTTGCACTGCACTCAGTGGCATTGCAAGTAAAAACCAGAGCGGCTTTCCAAAGCCATAGCCTCCAGCACTGTGATCAAGGCACTACTGAAGGAGCACACAGGCTTCTACACCTACACCCCATAAATCCAGGGAACACTCAGGCTCCTACACTAGCACCCATAAATCCAGAGTACAGTATTTCTTCTAGGAAGTGCCCTGGGCCTTTTGGAATAAGAAATTCTAGCCCATCAACCACAATATGCTGCGATTCTGGCCTGTGAAAAGCTCCAGGACAATGGCTAATCTGTAACTACCGGAAAGGAACAACGTTTCTGTCCAGGTGTCCTCTGAGTCACAGATGACTATACCAAGTGTCCAAACCTGAGGGAAGGGTCAGCATCATCCTAGCTGAGCATTTGGAATTTGTCTAGAACATTGCTGGCTGGGCCATATTATTCCTTATTGCTAAGAGGTTGACCTATGAGGTTTTCTAGAGTATTACAAATCTGATGTTAGTTTTGCATTGGAGGATGCAAGATTTCTGCTCAAATACAAATCTGGGAAGGTGGAAGACAGCTTGGAACTGTTTTTCTATGGAAAGAGTGATATAAAAGTTGACATTTTTTTTCTTCTATGAAGCAAGAGACTGACCATATGTGGAATGGAGGCACTAGGGCTGAAACAGGAAAAAAAGTTTAGTGCCTGTCTCCTGAGTTTACACTGCACTGGATGGAGTAGGTAGACATGAAAGCCCTTTCGGAATAGTTGAATGCATCGAAGCCAACTGAGGTAAAAAGCTGGAGGATTTCCGAAGGGTGTGGGCTGGAAGAGCTCCTGGTCCCTTGAATGTGCAGCCTAATGGGCTAGGGCCTATTTCTGAACGAGATGAAATCATCCAGTTATACTGAGAATATAAGTTAAAGTGGGACATTTTACACCAAAAGATGGGAGGTAGTCATTTAAAGAGCTACCGCCTTTTTGTGTGACAAGTTTAAAGATATAGGGGGGCAAAAATCAGGGAGTGGTAAAATTTGTACTCAGCTCAAATCCTCCTTAATATTCAAACTAGGATACTAACCTAGGGAATGGTGTCACCCACAGTGGGCAAGTCTCCCACCTAACAAGATAATCCCTCATAGGCATGCCCAGAGGCCTATGTGATTCAGATCTTACCAAGTTTGACAACTGAGATTAACCACCACACAGCTGTGTGGATAATGGGAAAGAAGGGCCTGCCTCTGCCTGGAAGACATGTTGGATGGGGGTTGGGGAGGGCCTGCAATAACCCCCCCCCACACACACACACATTGTACTTATGAGCCTTTGCATGCTGGGCATGTGGGTTTCTTGCAGATGTACCCTTTCTCCTTAGTGTTGGTGACAACTAGGTTGGTCCTGGGTACCCCAGACCTTGGTTATTCATCAGTGATTACCAAGGCCATCTCTTAAAAACACATATGGGCAGATTCCCAGCCTCCATCCATTTCAGTAAGTTCAACTTTACTGCTATGTTCTAATCTGTGGAACATCTGTAGACCATAACTTTCTAGGTCAGACTAGGAAATCCTCACCATTCCTTAGCCTCCTCCTCTGTCTACCTGCAAACAGAATGTCAATATCCAGGGACGTATGGAGGAAGTTACAAGTGGAAGATGGCGGAGTACCGGCAGCCTGGACTGCTAGATGAGTCCTTCCCATGAGTCCTGCGCTCTGAGAATAAGAGAAAGTTCATCTGCTGAAGTGATGGAGCTAGGTCTTCATGGCTACTTAGTGACGTGTAAATGTCTGCCTGGGTTCCTAAAACCATGCCTTGCAGTGCTGATGTTCATGGAAGATTTTGATGTTCCCCTAATTAAGTAAACCATCCACCGCGGCTTGGAAAACCGTTGTCTGCAGTCTTGACAGATGAATAAATCATGGGCAAAATCACTGGATAAATAATAAACAGATCTGCCGGAAGCAGGTGTCTTGGAGGGCAGTGTGGGCAAGATGGTAGAGTAGCTCCTGCCCTGAGCCCTCCTGTTCATATGCGGAACAGCTAGAAGCAGTCAGTGATTTATTCATATTCAAGCAAGATCTACGTCACAATTCAGGCCTCTGGAGACCCAGAAAGAGAAGCCAGCTCATCTCTCCTGTCCTGTGGGTGAGCAGAGAGGATGGACACAGAAGGAGGTGAAGTTGCTATTACTCTTGGGCAGTAACACACCCTGGGATTGGGTGGCTGGAAACAAAGATCATCTTTCCATGGAACTTATATCTAGTTGTAATTTTGGAACAATAAATACCATGACTCATATAACACAGAATGACTATGTGCCAAGCATCATTAACTAGGTAATGACAGGCCCAGGAAGATGGCGATGGTGCTTAAGAATTTATTCTGAAGAATGGGAGCTACACAGTTGGCCACCACTCTGAAGTAAACTCACTGTTAGACACAAAACTGGAAGAGCTCGCAAACAATAAAATACAGCCTTTAGTTACTTCTTTTTAACCCCTTTTTAAGAAAAAGGGGTCTGCATGGTGCATGTTATTCCGTGTCTGATTATGTGTGGGTGAAGCAAACACAGACCAACTTCCTATGTCACTCATGAACCCCCACAGATGCCAAACACGACTCCCTTTTAATGTGGGAGAAACATGACACACCCCCTTTGGGCCTTATTTCCGAGTTTTTAATATTTTTCCCCCAATACCTCCCATTGGTTTTGGATCATGGAAAATCTCCATAGTTGATTCTCAGTCTTGGAAAATGGCCGGTCTTGCTCTGTATTAATCTGATTATTTTCAAAAGTGGTTTTAAGTCATCATATAGTCAACATATGGACTGAAAAGCTTCCAAGTCCAGAGTCCGTCCAGAAATTTCTTTAGAGTATCTGAGTCTGGGTGTTTACAGATCGTCTAATCCCCAGACTGGAAATCAAGTCCATGAGTTTCCAGCTGATGTCTCAGGTGATCTAAGATTATATTACTTCCGATGTCTGAAAACACTTAGCCCAGAGGGATGCCATAGCTCTTCTAGGTAGGGCTTCTCGTGACTTAAAGGTGGCCAGTCCTCATGGCAGTCCAAGACTAGGCCTTAACTGCACAGGTGACTTTTAAAAGTCAATCTCAGGACTTTAGAATGACATCTCCACGGAACCTTTGCAAATGAGCACACCGTCATGGGAAGGCAGAAAGTGGAGCATCTCGGTGACGGTGAGTCTCTGGGCTCTGAGGTTGTTTAATCAGGTACCATCACAGACCGTACAGTTTCAGTTTCCCACAGCAGATTGTACGTCTTCTTCATCCATCTGAAATAGGATACAGAAAGACACACAGAGCTACAGCTAACTCCCTCCTGTGCACGAATCCTCAATAGAGTAGTTTACCCTCCATGTCTTGGGTCAGCAGCTGCTTCCATAGAACTGTTTCTAGACTAAAGAACCCTGGAAGTTCTGACCAGTCCCTGGAGAGATCTAAATGAAGGCAGCTTTACTCTCTGAAACTCACTCCAGGAAAATGCATGTGAAGCTTTGGAGATCACTAGTATCTAGGGAAGTCTTTTCCTGGAGACTCAGGCCTATGCTTCCTCGCTGAAGATGCTGGAGGCCTGTGGGCTTCATGAAAGCCAAAAGTGGGTAGAAACATCTGCAGAAGGCAGTATCTGCCCTTGTGTCACGTTTTTGTTGTTGTTGCTTTGTCAGTTGACACACTGTGTCACAATTTGACAATGGTTTTCAATGTGCATTGTGACCTCTTTGAGGATCACAGATATTCTGCACATCATATATTTACATTAAGGTTCATAAAAGTAGCAAAATTACAGTTATAAAGTAGCAATGAAATATCTTTGTGGTTGGGGGGTCACCACAACATGAAGAGCTATATTAAAGGGTCACAGCATTAGGAAGGTTGAGGAGCACTAGGCTAGAGTTATCTGGGAAGAGAAACTCATTAGAAGAGAAAGTACCTTCATTAGACTGACCTAGAGGCAAGTCTATAGGGTATTTTCTTGATTAATGATTGATGGGGAGGGCCTGGCCCACGATGAGGGTACCATCTCTGGGCAGGTGGTCTTGGCTTGTATAGAAAACAGGCCGAGCTCCTCAGGAGGAGCAAGCCAGTGAGAGGCACCCTCCAAGGCCTCTGTGTCAAGGTTTCTCTTGAGGGCCCCTCACAGCTTCTAGACTGGTTTAACCTCTAAGCTAAATAAACTCTTTCTTCCACAAGTTGTTCTTGGTCATGATATTTTATCACAACAATAAAAAGAAAACTTTGTCAATAAAATCAAAGTATAGGAGGGTTAGATTTTCTTTGGGGATCCAATATTCTTTTTCTAAGAATCTAATTGATGTCTGTCTTGGGCAAGGACATACTGTGGTCAATGAAAGTATTGGAAAATGTCTGAGGTCTCCCAATATCTTCTGTGAAGTTTATTTTTTTCTGAAACATCAGTGATATTTGAACCACACACACTTATTCTTTTATCTGACAAATCAATTTTTGTTGTTCAGCTTTTAAAACCACATTAAATCAATTTATGAATACCCAGAGCGGGCCTAATTCTTTCTAGGTATTCTTTCTCTCTAACATTACAAAATAAATATTTGTGATCCCCCTGTGGGAGCTCTGAGACATCAAAAGATTCTTAGGTTGGAAGAGGCCTTTTTTTCCCTTCTTTTTAAAATTCTAGCTGATTTCAGGATGGCTAAGTGGGGAGTTAGAGAGCTCTGAGGACTGGAGATTGCAACAGTCGCTTGCCTGCCCGTTAGAGTGGCTATGCCGTATTTGATGACTACTGAAGGAGGTGCAGAATTTCCCGGAACCTTAGATTATTAGTAATCAACGGCGTGATGAAGTCATGAGAGGCACAGGAAACTATTCTGGTGAGAATCAGAATCCTTGCTATCCAACAGATAAACTGACATGCAGAAGAACCTTTGCTTTGCTCTCCTAAGGGCCCAACGCCCTCAGATCAAGTTACCATATGACGGATATATAGGCATATGTATGGCATTTCTCAGCCTAGGCTGGGCTAGAACTTACTATGTAGTCCAGACTAGCTCGAAATGTATGGTGCTCCTCCTACCTCTGGCTTCTGAGTGCTGGGATTGCAGGTGTGGACCACCACACCCGGATGAACCACCACACCTGGATGAATAGCCACATCTGGATGAACCACCACACCTGGATGAACAGCCACATCTGGATGAACTGCCACACCTGGATGAATAGCCACATCTGGATGAACTGCCACACCTGGATGAATAGCCACACCTGGATGAACCACCACACCTGGATGAACCACCACACCTGGATGAACCACCACACCTGGATGAACTGCCACACCTGGATGAATAGCCACATCTGGATGAACCACCACACCTGGATGAACCTCCACACCTGGATGAACAGCCACACCTGGATGAACTGCCACACCTGGATGAACCACCACACCTGGATGAACAGCCACACCTGGATGAACCACCACACCTGGATGAACCACCACACCTGGATGAACTGCCACACCTGGATGAATAGCCACATCTGGATTAACCACCACACCTGGATGAACAGCCACACCTGGATGAACCACCACACCTGGATGAACCACCACACCTGGATGAACTGCCACACCTGGATGAACAGCCACACCTGGTCCATTTATCACTTTAACAGAGATCCAATTCTCATTTTTATAATATCAGACCCCAAACTATAGATTCTCATGTTCTGCTTATTAAACTCGGGGATTTTTGCTGTTATGCTGCATCTTTCTTTAACTCTGTTGATGAATTCCATCTTAAAGAAATGACAGGGAAGAAGCAGGAGGGAGGAGGGAGAAGTGAGGAGGGAGGGGAGGAAGGGAGACATGAGGAGGGAGGGGAGGAAGGGAGACATGAGGAGGAGAGGAAGGAGGGAGGGAAGAGGAGGGAGGGAGGGAGGGGAGGGAGGGAGGGAGGGAGGGAGGGAGGGAATTAAAAGCTACCTGTCAAATGCTTGCATTCATGCAGACCCCAAGGCTTACAGGACTGTAGAATATGACTCCCAACCAGTGTGTCTTTAATACTTTCTCCTTGTAGCAAAAGAAACTTCCATTTCCTAGGATCCTAAGGTATGGCCACTCTATAACATGACAAAAGGACACAATCACAGTTACTTAGATACCCAGACCATGATCAGCAACCAATATTTTTATATTTGATTTTATTTAGAAATTACCCAGGTAACCAAAGATTATCCATTAATTACTTTAATTTTAAATTGGCATGCAGTTTTAAAGTTAACTATGGATATTGAAAGCTATATTCAAACACGTTTGACAAACAGAATTGGTATAAAAGGCTTGTCAGTATTACACAGCTCAATTTATTTTAGAATGATTCAATTTAGTTGAAAATTTTTACATTCCTCAGTCCTAAATATTACATAGGGACAATATTAGCTAATTTGTATTATACCTCCTACTGAAGAAACCCCCAGTTATACATAATTATTGTTGATTCAAAAACCTGATGCGGTTCACTTTGTATGAAATGTTATTCCTTAAAAAATGCCAGGAGCTTCCAACCCTGTCTCATTTAATACATCAGAAGTGTAGTTTCTTTAGTTTGAGGGGAATTCTGGGAATATTAATGTAGGTGCTTAAAAATCTCTATGAATAATTAAGGAGATGCCATATTCTAATTTATTAGCACCTTTCAGGAAAAGGAAACTATTTCTCTGTCTTACACACACACGTGCACACACACACACATGCACATACATGCATACACTCACACATTCATAGACACACACATACTCATACACACATTCATACACACACACTCACATATGCACACACTGAGTTTGCCTTGGTCACATGCAGTTATATGTGCACAGACCTTGCAGTTTCCCTCCTAGAAACTCAGTTACAGGAGAAGATGTGTGCATATCTGAAAAGGTCAAACTTTGTATCACAGATGGCCACACAGTTCTGGAGGCCAGAAGTCAAGCAGACAAATTGAAACAACCAAACAAGTAGAGTCTTGGCCATTTCTCATCCAAGAGAAGAGACGTTCTCATCCCTGTTGGGATTGCCAGATGAGCGCATGCCACCGGGTCAGTCACTGGAGCCCTACAGAAAGTAAATTATTGATTAGCCATAAACCAGGAGCAGAACCGAAACTGGATCCAAATAAAAACAGAGGAGGGAGGTGGGAAGTGAGAGGAAGAGACTCTGGAAAGAGCTGGAGTTGGGAGGACGCCAGGAGCCAAAATAGCTGCGTCAGTGGTGGCACGGCACCGCACCGTGCTCTTCCCTGGCACATTTTAATTGGCACAGACAGGTTTCACTGAAGCCTCCAAACTGACAACTGTAATGACTTCAGTCCTCTGAAAGTTAAAAACACACAGAGACGAAGTGAGTGTGTGTGAAGGAGGGGCTGAATCATCAGTCCGGGATCAGTTCTGGAATCAGGCAGGTTGTCACGCTGCTGAGAGGGTCGTGTTTCCAGGAGGCGGCACCCTCTCCTGACGCTCACTACTTCATTTCTTGTCAGTTTCCATGCCGAGGAAATGGGGCTGTTTAGTTTACCAGGACCCACACTCTGAAATAATCGTTATTTATCTATTGTGGTGGCCGGAAGAGTGACCCAGCAAAAATGTCTGTACCTTCATCTCTAGAGCCAGATAGGAACCTGGAAGGTTTATGACAAGATTATTTTGCAGATTCACTTGCTTAAGGATCCTGAAATTAAAAGAGGATCTGGAATCATCTGGGCATGATCAATTAAACCATATGAGTCCTCTCAGGTGAGAGAGGAAGGCAGGGGCAGGTCAGCATGAACCTGCCTGGTGAGGACCCGCTGGTGCTGGTGGTGAAGACAGAGGAGGGGGCGGGGCCAGCAGCCAAGAATCATGCAGGCCAACGTTCATCAGTACCCTGGTCTGGCCTCAATGGGAGAAGAGGCACCTAACCCTTGAGAGACTTGATGTCCCAGGGAATGGGGAGGCCTGGCCGGGTGTGTGGGTGTGGGAGGGGGCATCCTCTTAGAGATGGGGGAGGAGGAATGGGATGAGGAAATGTTGGAGGGCAGAACAGGAGGGGGATAAGGACTGGACCCTAAAAACAGATTAAAGATTAAAAAAAAAAATACCTGCAAGGAATTGAATTCTTTCAACTACAGTCAATAAGGGGACCTAAATTCTCTCCTAGAAAGGCAAGAGACACTTAGTTTTAGCCTACTTGGATCCGTACCTGACTTCTGCTTTCCAGAACTGCATGACTGCTCTTAGCCTCGGCCATTAAACTCGTGATAATTTACTATGGCAACAGTGGGAAATAGACACAGTGAGACAGACGTAAATTTGCTAACCTTTTACAGGATGACAAAGCTAATTATTGATGTTACCTTTCTAGTGACCTAACTTCCCTCTGGCTTCATAACTACTACACAGGGCAAAGCCAAACGCAGGTACATTATTCTAGACAATTGGACCCTTATTGAGTAATTTCGTTAGCGATGTTCAGTCTGACTGGGAAAGAGTATGGCAGCCGCCCTTTGCCTTCGCCAAATGGGAAAGATCAGGAGGTATCTTTTCATTTCATAGGATATAAGATCCGTGAGGTCAAAGTTGTATTTGTATCAATTCACACGGACCTACCAGGGTTTCACACAATGCCTGACGTGTTGTGGGTGCCAAGCATGTATTTACTGAGAAGAAATGACCCTCCAAAACCTTGTCTCTATTTCTGGCTATGAAATTGGTGACCAGCCACACTGGATTCTTCCTGTTCCCTGGGTATAACCCTGCCAAACTCTCCAGTGAGACTTCTGCAGTTACTTGCCTCTGTGTGGAACCCACATCCCAGTGGATGAGCTAATATGTGAATGGGCGCATCATTTCTCTACCAGCATATCCTCTGGTGTCTGGCTATTCTCGCTCTCTCATGAATTCTCCCAGTTCTCACAGACCGTATACCACCTTTTCATGGCCCTAAACATGACATCATCTGCTTACGTGGCCTTTCTTCATGTTCTGATGCAACAGAGTAATCATTTGAGTATGTCTGGCTCTGTAACAAGTAATGGCTGTGTTATTTAGATAAGCTTGCTAATCTCTGACTTTATTTTTCTCACCGGTAAAACAGAAGTGGTATTAACCCTGCCTAGGACGGGTGTGAGGATTGGATGTCCAGGGCTTAGGGCAGAGCTCGGTGCATAGCTAGTCTACAGGAAGCTCTTGCCATATGACATGATCCATATTGGCAACCTGTCCCAGTGTCTGACACGGAATATCCATCATTGCGCTCGGGGTGCATGGTCCATTTGGTGATGTTCACAGGGTGGATAATGAGATGAACTGTATGTATGGAACCATAGACAAAGCAGCACTGTCTGTGTAATGAGAAAATCTGCCCAAAGCCAGGAGACATATCACCATCTACTTCTAAAAAATGCCTGGAAGCCAATGTGCTCATGGGCTGACCAGGGCTGTAGACACCTAAGCCTTACTTTGTCACAAAGATGAGCATCTCATTCTCCCAAAGGACTATGAACTAACTAACTAACTAACTAACTAACTAACTAACTAACTAACTCTCTCTCTCTCTCTCTTCCTCTCTCTCTCTCTCTCTCTCCCTCCCTCCCTCCCTCCTTCCTCCCTCCTTCCTTCCCTTCCTCCCCCCTCTCCACTTCTTCCAACCTCACCACTGTGCTTCCTAGATCAGGAACCTCTCTGGAACTCTTGAAACCCATTAAAATAACCCCAGAACCAGCCTTGGAACTCCCAGCAGCCCAGTCAGGCCTAGGATGTGTCTTCGAGGATCATAAGAACTTGTTCTGGCTGTGGAGATTCAGTGGTCACTTCTTGCCTTCTTTGGCTCCTGGGTGGGTAGCTAGCTGAGCCAACACCTCTTTGGGTACACAGGTTGAGCACTGGCCTCCTCCAGCCCTTCTGCCTCAGGTTGGGAAACACTAGGCTGTTTGGTAGCACCAGGGAACTCTGTCAACAGTCACGGTGGCTTTATCATCTTCTTGAAGACCTGCAGAGTAGAACGGGATTATATATAAATTATGAGAGATGAATAGTCACTTTGCAGCTATGCACTGCAGAACCAGCATGGATCTTGTACATGGAAGGAAGCTATAACCTTTACCATATGTTTATAGAGCCCTGATATTATCAGTGATGTGGGTTGCATCCAAGGAGCTGGGAAGAAGCTTCATTCATTGATAGCCATCCAAATCTTCCTTTTCCCATCTGTTATTAGATAAGGTTTTACAATCAGCATTTTGTGGTTCATATTTGGATGCTTTGATATTCTTACCATGAAAGAGTCAAATAATGCGTAAATATAAGCATGAAAAGAATCTAAACAGAACCCCTGAATAATTAACTTTGCCTGTGAGCAAAGTGACCTGGGAAAGATTATGCAGCCTGTGAAAGGTTGTCTCTGTAATAGGCACAGAGACCAGGTCCTGGGTCCGGAGCCCTAGAACATGACCTCATCTGCTGCTCACAGCACTCGGCATCTGAACAAGATAAGATAAGATTCTGGGGCAGACTCATAACAGAAAGTGTAGTTCCCAGTCTCCAGACCCGAAAAGAGGCCATTGAGATGCTTGGCAGGACCAGGGAAGGGAAGTCCCAGAGCCATGCCCAGGTTTATTTCCTTTCTATCTATCTAGCATGGCATTTGAAGGGTCACTGTCCCAGAAAGTAGCCAGCCTGAGCTCACAATGCTGCCAGAAGCCATGACACCTACTGACACTGCTATGCAATTTCAAAACAAAATAGCTCACTTCTAGACTTCCTTTGGAGAAATATCACCTTGGGTCGACCTTAGGAACAGATAACGTTTTCAAATATGTTCCCTTCTATCCGACTTCCCTCCTGCATCTCTCTCAGGTGGCTGGGGAGGAGGCACAGTGTGATGCCACAGAGAGGACAAGGTCACACTCTGACAAGGACTGGGAGAGTGGAATGTGTCAAGTCCCCTCCCCTGGCCTCTAAGCTGTAATTCTCATTCTTCCTTCAGGGCGCTGAGATGTGTCTGGCTTAACTGGACCCATCTGCTGGATCCTTGCTGCGATTGTTTGTATATGCTTGGCTCAGGGAGTGGCATGATTAGAAGGTGTGGCCCTGTTGGAGTAGGTGTATCACTGTGGGCATGGGTTTTAAGACCTTATCCTAGCTGCCTAGAAGCCAGCTTTCAGATGAAGATGTAGAACTCTCAGCTCCTCCTGCACCATGCCTGCCTGGATGCTGCCATGTTCCTACCTTGGTGATAATGGACTGAACCTGTAAGCCATCCCAACTGAATGTTGTCCTTATAAGAATTGCCTTGGTCATGGTGTCTCTTCACAGCAGTCAAACCCTAAAACACTTGCTTCTTCTCCAATCCTATTACCTCTGTCCCAGCTCCTTCCTGAGAGACTCAACCAACATGTTGATCTCCTCAGCATTGCATTGGGGCATTTTCCCCTGAAAGTGACAGAATGACCAGATGGAAGATTCTGGAAGGTTCTGGCACTAGTCCCACATAGTCAGTTGCCAATAAAAACTTTTTTATTTTTTATTTTTTATTGGCATTTATCAAGTTGCTATACCCCTATTAGCCCTCCATTCTGCAACCTCTGATTTCCTCTGGTCTTGGAACTTATAATCTAGAAAGAGAAGGGTTGATGGATTCAGACCGGCTACAGTAGTGAATCAAGCAGTCAGTCAAGAATGTAATTAGATGGGGATGGGGGAGTGGCCCAGCGGGTAAAGGCTTTTGCTGACAAACCTGACAAGCTGAGTTCTATCCCAGAAGAGAACTGGCTCTTGCAAGTTGTTCTCTGCCTCCACATACATGCCACGGTTCACACACGTGTGTGCACACAGATAAATGTTGCTTACTTTTTTAAAAATATTTTAATTAGAATGAGTAAGGAAGCAGGAAAATACGCTCTTTAGAAGACACAGTGGGCTAGGCAAAGCAACATCTTGCTCTCGGCACGAGGCTTAGGTTTCCCTTCTTTTGGCTTTCTCTGGACAGTCACTTCTAGCAAAGGGGAAAGCATTCCCCAGAAGCCGGTTTTACCCATAATTCAATCTCTATAAGACGATATATGAGAATCTGTATAGCAGTTTAAGTATTCCAAATACTAGGTGACTAGGTTAAAGGTAACAGCCGATGCTCTCTTGAGAGGGAACATGGGGTTGCTTCTGACCACTGTCATTTATTGCCTCTTACATCTATCTGTCTTTGGAGCACTCAGCTGGCCCCAGCTAGAATCAGCCTCCTCCATATTGTGATATCTTGGCTACCAGTTGACAGCACTGTTACCTTTACACACCTCAATTCAGGGCTTTGTCCGGTCACCCCACTGTTCTTTTCTCATATATTTGGGGGCCTGTTGTTCAGTCCCTGCTGGAACGTCCTGCCTAGCGTGCCTATCCCATAGTGCTTGACTAGAACTTCTAGTGGGAATGGAGGCAGAAAGGAGTGTATGTGTGCATGGCATGTGTGCGTGTGAGCATGTGTGTGCGAGTGAGTGTGTGCACGTGTGCATGCACATATGCTATGTGCGTCTGTGTGTATGTGTGTGCATGTGCGTATGTGTGTGTGTATATGTGTGTGCATGTATGTGCGTGCGTGCGTGTGTGTGTGTGTGTGTGTGTGTGTGTGTGTGTGTGTATGTGTGTGTTTGGGGGTGAGAATGAGACACCAAAACTCAGAATACTTTATCTGTGACACTTTCCTGCCACATTACAGTTCTGTAAGAAAATAAACCTATGTGAAAGAAAGATTATTTTGTTTCGTGGTTTAAAGCTTCTGTTGAGGTAAGACGCCTCTATGAACTGTGGACCTGTGGTGAGGCAGAATACCACGGCAGAGAACACGTGGTGGAGGAACATGCTTCCCCATGTGTCTGAGTCGACTTCTATGGCCATGGAGAGGCATGATGACCATGCTAACACTTCCAAAGGAAAGCAATTCATTGGAGACTTGCTTATAGTTTCAGAGGATTTGTCATCACAGTGGGAAACATGGCGGAATGCAGGTGGGTGTGGCCTGGAGCCGAGAGCTGCATCCTGATTCACAGGCAGCAGCACGGAGAGAAAGAGACTGAGCCTGGCTTGGTTTTTGAAAACTCAAAACTTATCTCCAGTGATACACCTCCTCCAACAAGGCCACACCTTCTGACTCACTCCATGGTGGCTAAGTGTTCAAACATATGAGTCTCTGGGGGTCATTCTCACTCCAACCACCAGACCATGTCTCTGGGTTTATTTTCCTAGAACATTCTAGATGGGAGCAGGCCACATACATCCACATCATGGCTGTTGCCTGCAGTGGGGTCAAGATGATCAGAAGTCTGGGGGTGAAGAAGAGTGAAGCCATGAACCATAAACTCTCAAAACCTTCACAGCTCAGAGCAGCTCAAAAAGAGTGCTCTGAGTGTGATGTAGTCAGGCTCTCTCGTTTAGTATCTTAACTCCCTTCCCTGTCTTGCCTGGTATAGCCATCCAGGTACTTCTTCATTAGTGTTTGGGATATAGTCATCCTCCCTGCACACACGGCGGAGGTCTCTGCTTCTTCCCAGTCTTAGCTGCAGTGAAGACAACAACACAGACACAGAGGGAGGAAGGTGGCGGGAAGTGTGGTTGTCTCTTGGTTCCCTGCTCAAGAGTTCCAGTTCTGTCACAGTTCCTCTTGGGGCATGTGGTGGTTCACTTGGTCAGACGGCTACTGTCCTGCTAACCTCCCCAGCCAGGATCCAGTGCCTCAGATACCAGAACCTTCTGTTTCTTTACACTGCATGCAAATACAGAGAGCTATGTGAAGCAGACAACAGGACTGAGTACTTTCTCTTTGCTATGAGGAGGCATGGCACATACTACTGAGAGATGCCTTGAATCAACTCTCACGTGACCTGAGAGACCGTGTCACAGATGGGGAGGACAGGCTTTCTGGAACCAGGTGAAGGGCTTGGACAATTTGTTGAACTGTCCAAACCTAGCACCTTGCTAAAATCTCACCAAAGTTCTGGTTTCTACTGAGGTTGGTCCACTGAGGTTTTAAGTGAAGTGTCCTTCATATGTGCCTATGTATGAATGACTGATCTTCAGCTGCTGGTGCTGGCTTAGAAATGTGTGGAACTTTTAGGAGGTGGCACCTTGCTGGAGGAAAGAAGTGATTGGCAGCTGGTTTTAGGGTTTTTCTAGCCCAGCCTCACTTCCTTTTTAGTATCTGCTTCCTGATTACCATTGTAACGTGACCCCCTGGCCTTGAGTTAATGCCTCTCCAACATGGACTGTGTCCCTCCAAACTGTAAGCCAGAGGACACTCTTCCTCCCTTAGATGCTTTCTGTCCTGTATTTGATTGTAGCAACAAGAAAAGTGTTAAGCATTGTTTTGTTGTTGGGTATTTCAGAGGAAAACATCCAAATCTTCACAGGTTAGGATAGGAAGGCACTCAGGTGGGCTTTCCACTGAACTTGGGAGCTCTGGCAAATGCCTCACCTGCCTCACCCCACGTGATCCAGCTCAGGGACTCGGGGAGAAGGGGCTGAAGTCAAGGATAAATTGGTGCTTACCCCAGAGGGTGTGAGGAGTAGGCTGTCAGGGTGACTCTGAGGCCCCACTGTGTTAGGAGGGTTTCCTCTCCACTTGTACGTGTTGGATGTGAGCTCAGGGCTGCCCTGAGCTTTGAGCCGTGAAACCAGCATTGTTCATACACTAGTGGTCAGGGTCAGATAAATTAACCTCCTGTTAGTGCTGAAACAGCTCTCCCTTCACACCTCTGCAGGTGCAAGGAACAGTCCTGTCCCAGACGCTCACAGCTACCATGGTTTGTGTGGGACAAAGGCATAGACACATCTGCCAGCTTGAGTGTTCACCCACTCATAAACACCTGCTAGCCAACAGGCACAAATCATAGAACTCAGGAATCTTATTACTCTCACCAAGTTGTGGGTTGACTTGTGACCAAAACATGGTGGCGGTATCTGTCAGGAAGGTCTCAAAGCTCATCTCCCCAACACAGCAGATGCTGGCATGGCATGGCTGTGAAGTTGTCTGACCTGTGAGTCTCAGATGCAGAGGTTTACTGTAGGTCTTCTCTGCAGTTTGCAAGGAAGCTACCCCTCCAAGGCCAGAAGCATGTTTAGACAAGATGGCTCTCATATCTAGAAGGAGCAGAAAGTTCTTGGGACCCAGATCTTGGTAAAAATTCTTCCCAAGAAAGTGTTTGCTGCCTGGCTGCCAGGGATGAAGGTAATTTAAAGAGACATTTGGTTCCCTCCCTTTGGCTGTCTGATGTTGAGACAATAGGTCCCAAGGAAATGGACCATCCCAGGAATCACATATGGAGAGAAGGAAAAGGCTGTACCCTGGTGCCGTCACCAGGAGAACTGATTTCAGGAAAGAGATTTCACACAGTTTCAACAACTTGCTGGGCAGATATGCAGGAGAGCCTGGAGCCAGCTGAGACAATGCTAGCAGGGATGGGCAGGGCCCTGCATCAGGAGAAATGCTTAGTTGTGCGTGTCCCTTGCCTTCCATTTAAAACAAAACCTCAAAGACTGCAAAGGACCAATTTGTTCCTTTCTCCAATGTGGCCACATTGAGTAAATCTTTGTGTTTATTTTGTTGTTGTTGTTGTTTTGTTTGTTTTTTAAGTCTTACATACCTATTAAGGACTGATAGGCAGCCTAGCATAGATGTTGAGACTACAGGGTCAGGCTTTGACTCTAGTATTTCTAATGATAGCATGGAGCTATTGTGTCTCTGGGACTGGCCTTAGCTGCAGAGAGCCACTAGCCCATCTCCACCTTCCCCTGTGTGGTTGTTTGACTAGAAAATGCCCTGTTAGGGGACGTGGCCTCATTGGAGGAATGTGTCATTGGGGTGGGCTTTGAGGTTTCTGAAGCTCAAGCCAGTCCCAGAGTCACTCTCTTCCTGCTGCTGCCTATGGATCTAGTTGTAGAACCCCAGGCTACCTCTCCATTGTAATTCAGCTCCTCCCCCAACAGCCTCACCTCTACCCCATCTTTCTGGTAGAAACGTCCTGCTCCATACCTGGTCCCAGCATCCTCTACAGAGATTCCATCCTACCTTGATGCTAGACACCTGGAGGGTGTGTGAGTGTGAGGAGTGAGCCATGGCCAGTGCTCCTTGTCAGGATGGCTCTTCTTCCTCCTGCACGGAGACTTATGGGTAGCTCCTTTTAGATTCTCATCTTCAAGAAGTAATCTCATACTGTGATCCCCCTGCCTCTGCTTAAGGGCCAGTACAATGGTCCCTTCTCAGTGCTTAGCCCGTCTGAGGGCCGATCACAAGGGTGGGCCATACACAGTGCTCTGGCCCTGATCACCAGCTTCTCTCTGGATTACTCTCTAGTTCCTTGTTAGATCCATTCATCCAATACTGTCCATGACGCAACAACATTTTCCTCCTCTCCGTGGCCCCTCTGCTTCCAGCATCCTCTGCACTATCTCCATCCTAGACATAAAACACAAATCAGATCTCAGCACATCACTCAAAACTCTCAGTGGCTCTTGCTGTGTCTGGACTAAAACTCTGAGCTACTTAACTCAAGTTGGGATCTTCTCAGCAGACTGGTCCCCACACTCCAGGCACTGAGCCAGGTGCTGCTGACACAGCACCAAACAGAACAGAGTAGGTGGTAACAAATCGCTGTCACACCCCACGGAGAGAAATAGAAAGTGTCCCGAGTAGATAAGGAGAAGAGAGAGAGGAGTTGGTCCTAGGGAGGCCTCCATATCAAGATGACTTTCAGTAAACATGAAGGATTTTAAGACAGGAAGATACATGGAGTGTGTGTCAGGGGAGGTGGCCAGGAGAGGCCCAAGGGCAAAGGCCTTGAGGGGGAGAGTGTACTCAACGTGTTAGCAGAGCAAGATGCTTCTGCAGCAAAGTGGGAGGAACCAATATGGATGGGAGTCCAAGTGAGTGAAGACTACCTGGTCACAAGAGGCATGGTAGCTGTACTCAGAAGGACGTGGGACCCTTTGGGTCACAAGATGCTCAGTAGGTGTACTCAGAAGGAGGTGGGACCACCAGTGTCTTAGTAGCATAGCACCATGAGCTTGCATATTTTCACAGGTAAAGAGGATAGAGCAGGGTTTGGGCTAGAGTGTCCACCATGTATGTGGGGAAGGTGGTCTGACCCAGAGGACAGTGGAGCTGACTTCACCTTCTAAAGACTGGCTGTAGAGCACAGGGAGGGTCAGCTAACAGCAAGGCTGCCCCTGCCCTAGCAGGAAGAGAATAGAGTCTTTGAGATGTGAAGACAGCTGTGGGGCAGGTTTTGTGATGAAATTGTTGTAGCTTGGATATGTCAAGATCAAATTTTCATCTCCTGCCATATACACT
Organism: Mastomys natalensis; assembly: GCA_021653895.1. NCBI lineage: Eukaryota > Metazoa > Chordata > Mammalia > Rodentia > Muridae > Mastomys > Mastomys natalensis. The sequence goes on from JAJTUV010000666.1 coordinate 270,858, forward strand.
CATACTGTTTATCCCTCAGTTGCCTGAAAGGTGATCTTGTTTTACCTCAGACCCTTTGCACTTGCCATATCCCCTCTCACACAGAAGTATGTGTGTGTGTGTGGGGGGGGGGGTGTTAAACCAAGCAGCTTCTCTCTGGTTCCATTGTGATGGTCAATTCCTCTCGTGTTAAATATAGTTTCAAATCACATCTTGTTTTTAATAATGTTTATTGTCACTGAAAGTATGTCAGCTGGTAAGAGTTACATCCTGCCTCTTGAGCTGCCTTGTACCAGCTTGAGGCCTGATATGCAATAGATGCACAGTAAACATCTGTTAAGGTAACTTAACAATGGATAGGAGTCATGTCTCTGTACCCCAGTGGCTCCCTGCCAGGGCAAGATGTCTCTAACGATTAGTCAGGTGAAAGGGGGCAAGCATAGAGAAGGGCCGACAAGCATCTGTGGGATGGCTGGGGTTGGTGTTGGAGCGGAGATAGGATGAGGCAGGGTCTACTAGATAGAAGTGAGCAGAGGAGAGGACTGTGCTTAGAGGATGAGGAAGGGGCAGGGGTGAGCCCTGGAGGAAGGAGCGGGGGCAGAGGGGTGCAGGCCCAGGCCTGTGTGGATTCCTTCTCTGATACAGAGCTTACCAGGTGCTGGGCAGGGAACACTGCAATAGCTCCTTCTTGGGGCTGGGGATAGAGCCACTGTAGTCTTAAATCAGAACTCACAGGACTTGTCAATCAAAGGCTCCTTCCCCAAAGAGCCTGTCCAGAGAAAAGAACCCTACTGAGCCAGCCATCAGGGCCAGGCCCAATGTTTTCTCAGGCCTGCTTGAGCTTCTCAAATCCTGCAAAACACTGTCAAAGCTCCTGCTGCTGCTGACCAACGATTCTGAGCACAGTGGAGGTTGCTTTCCCCACCTCTAGTCAAGTTTAGGCTTCAAGAATCAGAAGAATATCAATGTGTTCTCCCTACATCAATCTATACTCCCTGACCAAATCTCGAAGTTTCTCTGAGGTTACCAGTAGTGGTGTTGAGGGGTGGCATTTCTGTATTATGTTTAACTTTTCCTGGAGAGATAGCAACAAACTGAAGCAAGCATAGAGAACAGGTTAATAGCCTAGGACTCCACTTGGTATGGACTCTGTACAAACCCCTTTGAATAACTTCGCAGCCTGAGATCCTTTCCTGCACTTTCAGTGCACACACCCACTCCAAACAATGCACCAAGCAACCTGTTGGCCACCTAGGACCTCTGCTTGCTTTGAGCCACATGCATACTACACTGGAGAACACAGTAGAGTCCCCTTACCAACTACCAAACAGATGAGTCTGTTCATTTGTACTCAGATAATGCCAGGTACAAGAGTAAAAAGGACAATCAAATTTGAACTAGTTTGGGGGTCTAGGGAAGGCAAACTGTCCTTCAAAGTGAACTTTTAGGGAGAATTCCCTACTTACCATCTTATGCCTCTGTATAATTGATCATGCGTATAAAATAGGTGCATTATGGGAAGAGACACGCACAGTGAAAAAAGGTTATATAATAACCTGTCAATCAAAAAAACCCCACCCAAATCTTAACCTTAAATGATAACCTTCGCAATCAGCCCTCCTTTCCTAAGTCCCCATTAAAATCCAGCTCCAATCTATGTCCTGGGCCCTCGAGTTCCTTCAGTCTTGTGGTTTCTGTAGATTCTAACAATGTATCCCTTTGTATCTGTACTATTGTTTGTCTGTGATTAGAGTATTCTTGCTACTTTGTAATCGGTGCAGTCTGTTCTTTCTTAAAAGAGACTGAGAACTGGGAACAGCAGGCCTAGTGTTGAGTGCTGGTAACACAGGCCCTCTTCACCTCAGACAGGCGCTGATGAAGCAATGAACCATTGCACCCCAGTCTAGATTGGTGAGCCAGTTTGTTTGGGGTATTCACAGAAGCTTGGGTGATAGGTAACTGCCTCACCGGAAACCCAGAAGAGCATGGGTAGCAATTCAGAAAAGCCGCATCATTGGCGCCCCTGGTGCACCTTGCAGGAGACCCACTGCACCCACCCCAGGCCTAGTGTTTGTTGACTGTTTACTTAAGCCTGAGAGGCCTCATGACTTTCTGATAGTCTCCTGAAACTCCTCAATCCCTCCAAGAAGAAAGCTGCAGCTCCCTTTATCACCAAGGGAGGCAGACAGCTGTCAGCTCAGAGCAGGGAGAGACCAGAATAGGAAGGTGCTAGGAGGGGGGCGGGGCACCACAGGACAGGCCTGTCTGTCAGGCTTCCTTGGAACTGTGGGAGCGATTGGAGGCTTGTGGAGCCAAGCTTGATTGGACCAATGGATTCCTTGGCTGTGGGACGTTTTTCTTAAACTCCCACAACCCTGCATATCCACAAGCGTGGGGATTTGGAAGACCTGACTCTGGGTAGCTTCTTTTCCTGCGTGCTCAGTCTTAGGAACCGGAGAATGGCTTTATCTGGGTCATCCTTCCTGGGTCATCCTCCCTGGCTGATGTGAATTTCCTGCTTTCCTAAGCCAGAGGCCTAGCCAGAGTCCCTTGATCCTTTACTGCCCTCTGGTGGTCATCTGAGCTCATTGCCTGTGGATTTGAGGCTTCCTTTTCTCCTTGAGTGACAGACATTCAAATGGATACAGTGCTACCCCAGGGAGAGTCCACCATGGTTTACACACAGAGAATACATTTCAATCCCCGCGAGTGTCTAGAACTTTGATAGCACTACACACTCGTATCCCGTGCTTTCCCAGACATGCACATTCCTCTGACAATGATACAGTCTAGGATTCTTGATCAGGTTTGTCTTCCCTGCCAGTTAAGGAATGGAAAGGTAGAAAAATCTCCAGCAGCCCAGGTAGCAGTGGAGAGATCTCAGACACCTCAGACAGGAACCGGCAGATCAGCGGTTGGAGAGAGGCGTTTATTGGGAGTGAAGACACATATGCAGCAGACAAGCAGAGAAAAAGGTCCACTGCAAACAGAGGGGACCCGGAAAGCTGGAAATCCACTGGGGGTTTTAAAGTCTCTGAAGAGTCTTCCCTAATTTAAGTCGGCCACCTTGAGGAAGGGATGGCTGATTGGATGCAATTGCTGTGTAATCTGTCCTTGATCTTGTTAAGCCAGTTCATCATCGGGGGCTTGCTGGTTAGGGGGGACAAACACTTACAAGACCTGTCTGTGTTTTAAGCTGTCAGGCTTTTGTCTCAAGTCAGGAGGGTGAGGAAGAAGTGGCTATCTTGGTAAGTCACCTTTGTTACATAGCCATGGCTCTTCTCCCTGTCTGTCTGCCTACCAGGGACTCTGTCTAACTCCTGGTCTCTCGGTAGGTTTATACATTAGGCGGTGTAAGAGAGTAACAACACAATTCCTTGATAAAATAGAACAATTTAACAATGGATGGATAGTATGGGAACAGACTTGACATCCAAGACAGCTGTGCATACAGAGCAGAAAGGCCTGAACCTAGCTGCCGTCTGCTGGGCATAAGTCATGGCTTTGACCTTGCTCTGGAAAGATTCCCTCAGCCAGAACCCAAATACAGAAGTTGTGTGTAAATTGTAGAGTTAGTTATACCCTTTCACTTTCATGAATGCTTGTCTTAATTTGTGCTTTGCATTCTGCATGCACTTGATTTAGAATCTGTTGATGAGGACTGGAGAGATGGCTCAGTGGTTAAGCGTGCAGATTGTTCATGGAGAAAACACTGCAGTTTGGTTCCCAGCATGCACCTGGGTCCACTCACAGCCACCTGTACATCCTGCTCCAGAGGATCTGACATAGCTCCTGCACTCTGCAGGTATCACACTCAAGTGCACAAGTATACATCCAACACATGTGCGCCACACATGCACACACAAACATACACATAAGTAAAAGTAAAACATTACATCTGAAAAGAAATCTGGGGCTGCAGGGATGGCTCCACCATTAAGATCACTGGTCACTCTTCCACAGGGTCTGGTTTGATTCCCAGCACCCACATGACAGCTCACAGCCATCTGTAACTCTGGTTTCAAGTGGTCTGACACCCTCTTCTGGTCTCCACAGGCATACATGCAGGCAAAACACACATCTACTTAGAATAAAAACAATTTACAAATATAAAGTTAACACATGAAAGAGAATCCGTTGATTCTTCTACCAATATGAAGTAAGTGTGCCCTTTCTTCTCCATGTATATAGATGGCTCCTTATTTTATATACCAAAACATTCTTTTGAAAATTATCTATATTTTCCTTTTGGATATGGCCTTGTTACCTGCTGAAGACTCACGAGCACCGTGCTTCTGTTTGTCTCCCATCTAAAAGCAGTTAGCTGTGGACCTACAGGACTGCCAAACACTGGGCTCCCCGCAAGGCTTTGGACAGAGCCTGTGAATCACTTGCCCACCTGAGCTTACATTGCTCATCAACAACAACCCAAGGTGTAGCGTCATGTAGAGGCGCCTTGGGCAGGTGGACTCTTGGGTACACTGGATCTACGCTTTGGTTGTTTTCCCAGCAGGAGCCCAGGCATAGATACAGCCCAGCCCTGATACAGAGCAGAGGAGCAGCCACACAGGAAGACATGGTCTTTTACTAGGAATTTAAATACAATCTAACCTTTGCCATGGCTTAGCTGACAAGGGCAGTGACCCAAGCTAATGACAGGAAAGGACCCATGGATGAACCAGTGGTGTGAAGACCTGCATTTCCACACTTACTTGTATACACAGTGTGAATCCCGAAGCGGTGGGGTGTAGCACCTGAGCCATCTTTGTGTTAGCATGAAGACTGGTCTAAATGTTTACCTTGAAGACGGTCAGTCCCTCCAAGGTTAGGCATGGTTGTTGGGCATGGCAATCAATAGTGGGACCGCTATGATGTTTTCTTAGTCTCTTACCTTCTCTGAACCTTGATTTTTCTCATGAAAGAGAACAGTTGTATGAATTTCTCCCAAGACCCCTGGAGTCTTAACACACAGCACATGATTAGAGGCCTGAAGGGACAGTACAATGGGGGCTCAGTGAGTGAGGGGTCTTCCTGGTACTGCAAACTACTCTGAACCCCATCCCCCATTATCCAAGTGCTTGTGTGTGTGTGTGTGTGAGTGTGTGTGTGTGAGAGAGAGAGAGAGAGAGAGAGAGAGAGAGAGAGAGAGACTCTTGGCCCCACTTCCCCTACAAGATGCCAGGTGCAGATAGCAGGCCATGGTCATGTGATATTCTATCCAATCTCTTTATGTTTGCAGACTAAACTCCAGTTGTTTTTCTTATAATCAAACCAAAGATTTCCTCTCACAGTTTCTTCGGTTTTTTGTTTTTTTTTTTTCCTTTATCAAGGCTCTTCCCTCTGCCTCTTTGGGTAGCTTTTAATGTCTGGTACGTGTGACGGTGTGATAATTCTGATTTCTTTACTAAGGAGAAACCTTTGCATCAGGCAGACTGTCTGAGGTGCCACTTCATCATGTTATCGTCCTATTTTCCAAAGAAGAAGCTCCTTCAGAAGTATCTCTTCCAATCAAAGGAAGGCCGTTTATTTTTGAGATCTATAAATAGTCACAGTTCTTTAAGGTGCTTCTAGAACATTCTATTCCGCTGACTCTCTGTAGGGTTGGTTTTTTTTTTTCCCCCTGGTTTGCTTATTTCTACACAGCCTTGAAAAAATGCCCCTTTGTGTGGCAGGGTGTGACAGATGTATCAGAACAAAGAGAAGCAGTCTGCAAGTTCACAGAGGGTGGCAACTGCTAACTCAGACAGGGGCAGGAAAATGGCAGGAAGCCTCGACAACTCAGGTACAGACAGAAGCAGATGACTAAGGCTGGATTCCTAGGGAAGTTTAGTTCTGTGATCCTGAATAAACACAAGAAGCTTGTACTGTTAGAAGCCAGCTATCCCACTCACCATGACTCTAGCCTCTGCTCTGGCTTTGCCTGCTCTGGAAGAATCTACCTGTTTGGACTCAGAACCAAATACAAGAACAGAGATGACCTGGCAACTAGGGGAATTTGCTCACAGATACTTGAGACAACCTGGTTTTCATTTCTTCTTAGTTTGTTTTATTTCTGCATCGTGTTTTATTTGGGTCCGGTTTCCTAAACCATGCACACGTCAGCACAAGATGGTCAGCACAAGATGCTTTGCCACAGTTTATGTCAGCCAACCAACCTTTAGGAATAGTAAGTGTGATTAAGGTTTTTTTTTAAATATTAAAAAAATAAGTGTTTGAGTGTTTGCCTGTGTGTATGTAAGTACTATGTGTGTATAGTGTCGCAGAGCCAGAAGAGGGCTTTGGACCCTGTACAGTGAATCAGTTAAACTGCTTTGGCTCCCGGCTCTGTCAGCCACCTGCCAGAACCCTCTGGATTTGCAAATGAAAGACACACACATGTGCTCTCACACATGCGCAAACACACACACAACACACACACACACACACACACTCACAAACTAATTTTGATATGCCTTGACTAGCTCAGTAGCTGGGCCTTTCTAATTCTCCCTGAGGCTAACAAACACCCCTCTTTTAAAATCTGTATCTCACCCCTGCTATCCCAGATCCAACTGGGGAAGTAGCCGCTAGGGCCACCTTCTTGGATCCTTACATGCTGACAGGCCTTAAAGTTTCATCTTTTTCCTTTACCGGCATGTCAATTCTGTCTCTCCTCCCTCTCCCAGTCACTGGCCCACACAATCTAAAAGTCCCGCCTCCATCTTTCTGCTCAGCCAATGGCTGTATGGACTCTCAGGTCTGGAAGCACATTTTTTGGGAGGAGCATTAGAACCAGTTCACAACAGGACCTTCTGGAACTGGAATAATGGACAGTAGTCAGTTACTATGTGTGTGTGCTGGAGACCAAGTCTGGGTCCTCTACAAGAGCAGCCTGTGCTCTTCCCTGCTGAGCCAGCTCTCCCGCCCGAGATAAAGATTTTTGGTAGCTGAAACAATCCTGAATAATAAAAGAACTACTGGAGGTATCACCATCCCTGGCCTCAATTGTACTACAGAAATATCATAATAAAAATAACACAGTGTTAGCACAAAAGCAGACATGTCAATCAATGGAATTAAACTGAAGACACAGACATAAATCCACACACTTGCGAACATCTGAGTTTTGATATTAAAAAAGTCAGAAGTACACACTGGAAAAACAACAGCATCTTTAACAAATGGTGCTGGTCAAAAATGACAGCTGCATGTAGCTGAATCTAAATAGATCCATACTTATCGCCCTGCACAAAACTCAACTCCAAATGGATCAAAGACCTCAACATAAATCCAGATACATTGAACCTGGAAGAAGAGAAAGTAGGGAATAGTCTTAAGCTTATTGGCCCAGGAGAAGACTTTCTGAACAAAACACCATTTGTACAGGCACTACGGTCAACAATTAAGAAGTGAGATCTCATGAAACTGAAAAGCTTATGTATGGCAAAGAGCATTGTCCATTGGACAAGTGGCAGGCAGCTACAGAATAATAATAAAAAGACATTTAGCAACTACACATCTGATAAAGGACTGATATACTAAATATATAAAGAACTTAAAAAACTACATATCAAGAAAAAAAATAATCCAATTAAAACACGAGTTACAGATCTAGACAGAGAATTCTCAAAGGAGAAAATTCAGATGGCTGATCAAGAAATATTCATCACTCTAGTCATTAGGGAATGCAAGTGAAAACAACTTTGAGTTTCATCTTGCATCCGCTGAATGGCTAAGATCAGTCACATAGGTGGATAGGTCATGCTGGTGAGGGTGTGGGATAAGGAAAACATGAATCCATTGCTCGTGGAAATGCAAACGTGTACAGCCACTGTGGAAATGAGTGTGGCAGCTTTTCAAATGAGACCTGATCTACCTCAAGATCCAGCTATACCACTCTCGGTACATACTCTCTCTTTTAGAAGCATACTCCTAAAGAAAGTTTCATCCCACCACAGAGACACTCAACCAAGTTACTGCTGCTCTCTTCATAATAACCAGAAATTGGAAACAGCTTAAATGTCCCTCAGAAGACGCATGGGTAAAGAAAATCTGATACATTTATGCAATAGAGTATTATTCATTCATTTAAAAAATGAAATTAGCAGGTAAATGGATGAAATTAGAAAAAATCATCCTAAGTGATGTAGCCCAGACCCAGAAGGAGAAATATGATATTACCCACTCATGTGTGGATATTAGTGGTTAAGTCAATGATAACTGAGCTACAATCTGTAGAACCTCAGAGGTTAGGAATAGAGCAAGGGACGGGGGCTGCCATATAGGTTTCCCTAGGGAAAGGATTTACAATCAATAGCTGTAGATGGATGAATGTGTGGGGACCTAAATGAGAGGATTAAGTGGAGAGGAGGAGGGAAGAGAGGACAAGGGAGGGAACGTGGAAAGAGACAGCTAGAGTTGAGAGCCATTTGAGGGGTGGTATGAAAACCCAACATAGTAGAAACTTCATAAAATATAAACATAAATGACATCTCCAATTACTAAATAAAATCTCCAAACAATGGGGGGAGAGATCCCCTCACTGAACATCTCTTGTCAGCAAACAAAGCTTCCAGTACCAGGACTGTGTTTATACTAATTGATTTGTTGACCAGAGTGGTTCCTTGGAACCTCCAAACAACCCAGGCTGTTGCCAAGTCTGTAGGTTACTCTCCACAAACTGATATGAAGGTCTCATTGCTGAAGGCAACCCTACACACCTCATTGACCATGGAGAAGTTGATGTGATGCCTACACAGATCCTTCACTTTCTATATGTTAGCATCCATGGTACAGGAAGGCATCCTACCTGCTACCCAAGGAGAAATATCAACCCAGCCACAAACTCTTTGATCTGCAACAGTGTCTTGACTTCACAATGGGCTAGGGCAGTGGTGGCGTGCAAGAGTAACCAACCAATATCTGATTTGACTTACGGTCTACACCTCTAGATGCTAGAAAGTTCAGGAACCAATGTTAAAAACCAAACGCTGCTGTTAAAAGAAGAAGAAGAAGAAGAAGAAGAAGAAGAAGAAGAAGAAGAAGAAGAAGAAGAAGCAATAAAATGACTCCTAATGACATTCTGCTATAATCATGGATCAGTGCCTTTGTCAACCATCATCAGAGAAGCTTCCTGTACAGCAGATGAGAACAAACAACCCACAGCAGAGAGTGAGAGACCTTGGGACACTCAATGCTAAGAGGGATATCTCATCCAGTTCCTCCTCTAAGGGCTTGGGAACACTAAGCCAGAAGAAGAAAGAATGTAGGAGCCGGGCGGTGGTGGCGCACGCCTTTCATCCCAGCACTTGGAGGCAGAGGCAGGCGGATTTCTGAGTTCGAGGCCAGCCTGGTCTACTGAGCGAGTTCCAGACAGCCAGGACTACACAGAGAAACCCTGTCTCGGAAAAAAAAAAAACCAAAAAAAAACCAAAAAAAAAGAATGTAGGAGCCATAGGGGATGTGTGGGCAGTGGACCGTGCCACCAGATAGTAACTGGCAGTAGCAGAATTCAGAACCCTGATAAACTCATAATTGACAACAGCAGGAGTTTGAACTAGCTCTGCCAGGTTCCTGTCCTGGATCATGTGACCATGACACCCTACTAAGAGGACCATGACAACCGTATGTAACAACGACTAGTGTTTCCATTCTAAGGAGGTATTTAGATGGGCCTGAAGTTAGCCAATGAGCTAGCTCCTGGACAGCCTGCCTGCTAAAGGTATTGAATCTCGGGTCCCCTGATATGCATGCCATCCGACATGGATAAAGCAGTTTGGACAAGCAAGGAAAGCAAGGACTGTCTCCTTCGTCAAGGACGGCCAGGGAGGGAGGCCTTCGGCTTACAGAGCCACGCCTGTCTCCGTGCCAAAGTCTCCGGTAGAAGGTTTTCTTCCAGCCCCTCCACACGCCTGACACTCGGATCTAAGCCGGATTCCTCTTGCCCCAGGCTCATCGCAGGGCCCTTGGCCAGTTCCCAAGTCTTCACAGGAGTTTGAGAGCCACAGTCTCTGTCCCGGTCCCCATTAGAGTAACATGGGCTAGGACTCCTATCTTTGACCTACCCTGAGCAGTGTGCCAGGTAGCTGGCACTCCAGGGGCAAGGAAGAAACACAGCCTAGCGCCTCCCCCAGCATCGAGGTGGAAACGCAGACCCAGAGGGATGGAGGAGACCAAGGAAACAAGGCCTTTTAAATCAAGACCAACGCACATGTGATCCAACAGGAACTGGGACAACATGCTTAGCACCTGCACCAGTCTGACGCTGTTGGGGCCCTAGAGCTGAGAGGAGAAGCAGGCACACGACCCCATCCCTAACCCAGAAGCTATCTCCAATTGAGAACCACTCGCAAGTAAAAATGTAGCTTCCTCCAAGAGAGTCCCAATGGGGAAACAAGCTACCATTAAGAGTAGGCTGCATGCCCAGCGGAGAACACACTCAAGGGCGTCTTCCGAGGGTCCTTGTCACATGATGTTGTGTCACAGCTCTTCCTGTTACAAATTTTTATTTTATTATTTATATTTATTATTTTTATTTTATTATATTTGTTCTTCTCTCCTTTTACCCTACAGGTTCTTCGCAATAATATGGCTTCCAGTTCAGTGCTTTTATGAGATTCCTGAGTGTCAGAGTGAGCAGGCCTCTCTCTTTATGAGATTCCTGAGTGTCAGAGTGAGCAGGCCTCTGTCTTTTATTTCTTCTCTCAGGTTCTTTTCCTTCTGTTGGTTTGTCTTGTCCAACTCCAATGTGTTAGATTTTGCTTTATATATTATATATTACATTATAATTATATCTATTCCATAGAAGCTGTTTGCTTTCTAATGAGAGGCAGAAACGGGACAGGGAGAACTGGGACGAGCAGAGGGAGGGGAAACTGTAATAGGAATATGAGAAAAAAAATCTATTTTCAATAAAAGGAAATGGGTTCTTTTTATTTTTTTTTTTCAAGATTTAAATTAGGGAATAACTAGACAAACTGTCCAAGAGCGATGTAGCCATGCCTGTCCCTAGCTTTACCCTTAACTCGCACGTGGGGTTTAATGGTCTCCTAGAGAGCTCAAGGCTTTGGAAACACTTGCGTTTCAGTCTGTGCCATGCTCTTTCCATAGGAGAAGAATGTACGGAGACTTGGGGCACAAGGAGCCACTAGGTGAGGCTGTAAGCCTGTCACAATGGCGAGGGTAGATGGTCGGTGCTCACTAGCAGCACCAGTGTGGAGGTTTGGTTTTACCAGTTATTGGGCTAAATGAAACAACCAGAGTCGCACAGGCAAATGTCACTCAGGTTCCTGCCAAATTAGAGTCTCCTCAGAGTCCTCAAGTACTGCCCAACATTGCTATCCTTCCTTCTCGATGTTGACTCAAGGGCTTCATTTACCAAGTGCCTTAAACTCGTCCTGAAGAAGAACAGTTTTCCAGTCGGGCACACAGGAAAAATATATCCTGGGATTTCCATTTTCACATTTCCTTCCTTCTGGAAAGTGATAAAGCTAAATCACATTATACGCGGGTTCATATAGACACAGCCCAATATCGAGACACCATGTTTCTTGTTTTCTTGAGTACCTGCGAGGGAAATAAAGGCAGTAAACTGCTCTATAAAGCACGGCGTCATGCGACATTAGGATCCAATATTACTAAACCAGCATGCCTCCAGTTTACAAGCGCAACTCTGACTTCCTGAATTCACATTATGGAGTCTGGCTCGGCCTTCCCACTATGAAGATATGCTATCTGGCCTCTTTGCCTTGGATACCCCATAAATTGATACCTAGCTTCCGAGATCAAGATCTACATTGTGTTTGGAGAAAAGTAGACGTTGAAACCGAACACATCTGGTTTGGAATTTTGGGACATCAAAGCTTAGCACTCTTTGTTCTTGAGCTCGTGTTTCTTTACCTATATAAGTAAAAAGATAAACTCTCCATAGCAAGGATTTTTTTTTTTGACTGAACAAAGTCATGTGCCCAAAGTGGCTTCCTTACAATGTGATTTGTGGAAAATATAAGACCCATGGTTTCCTTTGTATTTCCCTGATTGACTCAGCTAGTTGAGAAGCTGAAAACTATATTCCCTTGGGTGAGACAGAAGGCGGGATGCTGCCCGAGCTTTGATGCTAACTGACAGACACTGAGAAGTGGGTTTCTGGGAAAAGAACAAAGGAAGGGGTGGCCATCAACAAACCCTTGTTCTGGGAGAACGACAACTTTCCATGTCTCAGGACCATAGCCACCCTGAACTTAAAGAAAACTGGATTTGAGTGGATGGCTTGACCATGTTACAGGAACAATGCTCACGACAATCCAGAAACCAACTGGTCTTAAATCACCTTTCATCAAACCTGGAGCAAATCTCCGTTTGCACAGTTAGACTGAGACTTTGCAGTGGGAAAATCTCAGCATAGGCTTGCTAGGAGACATACATTTATTTATTTTTAAAAGATTTACTTTATTTTAAATTATGCCATATTTATGCATGACCACTTGAGCACAGGTGCCCTTGAAACCGGAAGAGGGCATCAGATCCCTGGAGCTGGAGTTAAACATAGCTGTGGGCAACCTGACTTGGGTGCTGGGAACCCAACTTGATCGTCTATAAGAGCTAGAAGCTCTCTTAACTGCTGAGCCTTCTCTACAGCTCCTGTTCTGAGACTTTTCTATGTCCATCTGTAACTATGTATCCACTAAGTGGCTAATCTGTCACATAGGTCAAAGGGTCCTGTCAATCACTTCTAAGCTTTCATCCATAGCAGCTCTTGCATATGAATCAAAACCATCTCTCCTGTGTTTGAAGTCTGCTCTGCATTCTCTCTTTTACAGCGGTGAGGGAACTCACTGCTGTGAACACTTCTAGAACCTTCCTTCTTGTAGCTGCACTGGAGTACCTAGTTTCAGTGTCACTGTAGATACCAGGAGGTTAGCTGTCAGTACAAGGGACGTCAGGTCTTCCCGGCATCAGGAAAGGATGTTTTAGTCTGGGCTTTCTTCTAGTCAGCTTCACACAAACACCGGTGTGCAATGTGACTGTTTGCTTGTTTGCTCTCTGCCTTGGTACATGAATTGATTCAGAAGGAGCTTTGATCAGACACCAAAGGCTCTTGGCTGTAACAAGCCCACGCCAAGGATTCCCCACCATCCTCGGTTTCAAACATTACAACAGAATTTCATGTCAGGAGTTCCGAATTTCAATTGTGGAAACAGTCGCCATGGTTTCGCCATGGTTGGGGTGAAGGGCACGGGAAGTGCTGCAAAACTGACCCAGGTCGGAGATGTGAGCAGAGCCAACGCTGGCAGAGAGAAGGTGCTCCACGCGTGTGACTCTGCTGCCCTCTGGTGTCTCTGGATGAAATTGAACCTGAGACGTAGCTCTTTCCCGCCCACTTAGGGTTACAGATCATAAACAACACTACCTCAGTCACAGCAACCAAAACACAGGTAGACAAAACTCAGTGAACACCATTAGCAGCTGGGCAGGAGGAAAATTGAATACCAGAAAGAAAGAAACTACATCATTCTGCCAAAATTAGCCACAGCAAGGATTAATCAGTTTTCCCACTTATTTCCTGGGGGCCTGTGGGTAAAATTTACTATGGGTAAAATTCATTACATGCTCTGTTTACTCCTCAGATTGTTTTCTCTGAGGTCCCTGAGGAGCAGTACAAGCTGGTTCTCTATTGGGTCATGTTCCTAAGCCCTTTAAATTCCCCAGGGGCAAACGGAGATGTCCCTTCACTTCTTCTGCCCACTTCTGCTCATCTCCTCATCCCAAGCACTTTCAGATAGTGGTCTTTGTTTGTCCTAAATCAATATTTCTTGGATACATAATCAATGAATGAGTGGCATAGTAATTTGTTGGAATATTTACTCAACAATCATAGTTAATGGCTAATTAATTAAGGACTTATTAATTAGCCATGCCTGTTATTCTCAGTGCTGTGGGTCTGCAGCTTGTTCAGACAGCAGTTTAGGCAAGTATGGTTTCAGAGGAATTCTCTTCCAGCTTCTAACATTTGAAACCTGCTTGATGGTTTAGGTTTTGCGTTTTGAGTTGTGTTCTTTGCAGTGTGGTCCCTTTTTTACACAGTATGGAACTGTCAATTACTTGGCATTGGGTTTCACAGGAAGTCACTCCTGAACACAGGGAGGGGATTGTTTTTTGTGATCTCATTGGATGGGACAGATCAGGTTTCAGGGCCTCCCAAGAAAGAAGAAGGGTCCTAGCAAATAACCCTGAATTTGCAACTGCCCTCTCCTCCCCAACCCAGTCCCACACAGCTTCTTACTGTTAGACCAGCCTTCACAAAGGATGAAACAGAGCCAGCTCCTAGCTGTACTATGGTGATGTACCTCTTGACCAACTGCCTTCCAGAAGTATCTGCAAATCCCCTCTGGAGGAAGGTAATGTCCCTAGAACTTCAAAGGATCTTCAAAGTTCTAAGAACATGAGCCTTGTAGTAAACAAAATTGTACAATCTCGACCGTATCTCCCCAGCCACGGTAGACAGCAGGGGTAGACCTTGGACAGCACCTAAATGGACAGCACCTGTCCTACCAGGAGCACAGGGACACTGCCTGTTACTAGTATTTAAATATCTATTTAGCATATCCAGCAATATCAAGACTTCAAGTAAATATATATTGTGAGTACATAAAAATTTCAAAGTCCAAAAAAGTGAAATAAACCCAAAGTTTATAGTGAACTAAACCAGAATTTTATTTAACTTTGGGAGAGTAAGGGGCAAAAGTGTACATAAGCCACAAAGAGATCATGTTAAATACTAATACCATGTCAGGGAATTAAATGTATACAAATAAGTCCAGACATGTTTATGAAACTTTATATTAAAATGCTACTTTAGTACACTTAACCATGGTCTTTGATATGTTATTTTAAATTATGAATAAGTAATAAAAAGATTAATAGGAAATTTTAATGTATGTGGAAACTTGGCAATATTCTAAAAGAATCATTAGATAAAGGAATTATAAATAAAAATAAAAACACTATAAACAAGTGATAAGAATATACTATCTTAAAGCTTTTGAGATGGAGCTGGTGGTGTCCTTGGAGGTATATGTATCATTCTGAGTGCGTATCTTAGTTAAAAGGGAGGCTAAAATTTTATAATTTAGCTATTGGAAGCAGTTGTGGGAAAGGCCAATTGAACCTCAGAGAAAGAACAGAAAAGGAAACAATAAAAATAGAGGCAGAATGATTGAATTAGAGAACAGAACAGACTTGGCAGCAAAGTCAGTATTGTTTCCTCCAACGGTAACAGCACAGTACTGTTGTTAGTGACCCAGGGGAAGTAAGATACAAGATACACTATCAGCAGAGGCCATGTGGAACGACAGTAAGAAGCAACAGTAAGAATGTATCACCGTTTTGTATCCATCCTCAGTGCAGAAATGAACTACCATAGCCCTGCTTTGGGTTTTGAATGAGTGAGCTTGTTAAGTACACAGCAAGCAGACCTAGAATACACGGCAAGCAGCAGGTAGACAGCAAACACTAAGCAGATGCTTACAACAGCCAGCAGATGCTTACAACAGCCAGCAGAAATAACAGGGGAAGCTAGACTTCTGGACTGAGAGAGTTTGAGAAGAGAGCTTTCTTAGTACGCAGGGCTTCTGGCTTCTTGTGCCTGAGACAGGTGATTGTATATCACGTGATGGGCAATAGCAACCACTGTTGGGAATGGTTTTTCTTCTAGCTGCTCTCAAGACTTCAGTTTCTACTGCTCCGAGCTCTTACAGGCTCAGCGGCAGCCTGACCCAAGTGGGACAGTGAGCATCAGAGGACACTTGCGTCAGTCATGTTAGACAGTTTACCGTATAGTTTACATTACAGTGAACACAGCTGAAACTCTAGATGAAATGGACAACATGGCTTATCAAAACTGATGTCAGAAAATTTCAGGTTCTATTAATTATACTGGCCATTAAAATCCTTTGCTCGTGAAGTGCAAGGTACTGAGCCGTCATTAGTAAATCATTATATTTAAAGAAATAATAATGTCGGCACATGCAGATCCTTCCTGATGATAGGAAAAGAGGAAGCATAGCCCAACTCTTCTTGTAAAGCTGTAACTTAAGAAGAATGTTGCAAAGTGAGAGAAACCATAGACCTATATCTTATTTCCATTGCAGAATGGACCTCGCAAATGTCAGCAAGCAGACTCCATCAAGATTTATGTAAATATAAACTTATGTATTATGTATTACAATACATATTGTATGATTAGTTATATGCTATATATAGTATGTATGGGCATAGCTTATAATATTTTGTATACATTAATTATAACTAATATAGTGAAAGAAATGTAACTTGTTTCTATTTGCTTTCATTTGTTTGAATTTTTGTTGTGTGTGGTGTATGTGTGTGTGTTTGTGTGTATGTGTGTGTGTGTGTATGTGTGTGTGTGTGTTGTGTGTATGTGTGTGTGTTGTTGTGTTGTGTGGTTGTTGTATATGTGTGTGTGTATGTGTGTGTGTATGTGTGTGTGTATGTATGTGTGTGTTGTGTAGTGTGTGTGTATTGTGTGTGTGGTGTATGTGTGTGTGTGTATGTGTGTGTGTGTGTTGTGTGTAGTGTGTATGTGTATGTGTGTGTAGTTGTTGTGTAGTGTGTGTGTTTGTGTGTGTGTTGTATGTATGATGTTGTGTGTGTATCAGTCATAGGTGTGCTCGAGAGTCTTGAATTATTATTTGTTACAGCAACAGTGTCGAGATCTTGAATATCACATTAAAATATGTAACAGTATATAGAAAAAGTCACATGATGTTTTCAAAAGATAAAATGATAAATTCAATCATTTATGTTTCTCAAATCTCTAAGAAAACCTTATTATTCAAATATCTAAATGTTTACATGAAATTTCACCGAGAATCCTAGACTGGAAAATACAGGACAATAAAGAAGCAAAGCCATAAAGGTTTAAGGAAGAAATTAAAAATCTGGCATGGAGACAACAAGCTAGTTAATTACTAGGTGTAAGCGACCCCATGATGATGACAGGACACAGGGTCAGTAGCTCACTGTTCCTTCCATCTCTATAAGCATCCCATAAATAAGTTAGGCAATCAAATGTCATAACATTTCACAATAGCATGACAGATATATATTAGGTAACATTGCAATGAAAGATATGTAAGACTTCTACTTAAAAAACATCATAATTCAAAGAAGAAAAACATAAAAGATTCTTCCATATCCTCAGATTACATGGCTATTTTAAATAAGTTATTTCAATTTGACTTATGTACATACATAATGCAACCTTAGAAACATACTGATTGCATACATCTTCTTATGGAAATCGAGAAACATAAAATTTATCTGGCGAGTCAAGAGCTAAGGATAGCCATGAAAGTTTTGCTAAAGCATGGAAGTGCCTAAGTTGCAGCCCTGGACAGCTGACATCAATAACAGCGCTCAAAACAGCAGGGGCAGTAGAAAAGGAATAGACTCAGATTTAGACACACGAGATTTGTGAGAAAATGAAACCTAGTAACAGTGAAGAAATGAGTCTTCACTTGATGCTTCTGGGTGCTCAGCGTCCTTAGCCAGCAGGGGGATGTAAATGAGAACTTCCCTGAGATCATCCTAATGAAAACAAATGAATCCCGTGAAATGCCCGAGGGAGAAGGCAGCCCCATTCACTGCTGGGAAGAGTGTAAATTAGTTTAGCTACTGTGGAATCGGTATGGAGATTCCTAAGAAAAAACTGAAACTAAGAACTGTCACACAAACTTTCCCTGCAACTTCTGGGTACACGCCCGAGGGACTCTAAGGCAATATACCACAGGAACATCTGCCGATCCATGTTTATTGCAGAACACTGCACGAGAGCCAAACTTTGGAGTCTGCCGAGGTGTCCATCAACATGAATGGATAAGGAAACCGATTATATATGTGTGTAAATTACATATACACATACATATCTATAATTCTATGTGTACGTATATATATAATAGAGCTTTATTCACATATGTATATGTGTAATAGAGCTTTATTCTCTCATAAATAAGTAGAATGAAATTATGTCATTGTTGAAAACTCTTGTACATTAAGCAAAGTAAGCCAGGCTCAAAGGAACAAATACTAGGTTGGTTTTCTCTTGTCTGTGGATCCTAGGATTTTTTAGATACATAGGACCACATGCACATGCACGCACGCGCGCACACACACACACACACAGTGCGTGCACACACATACACACACAAATATACACACAAATGCATACAAACACACACAGAGAAATAAACATACACATACAAACACATACACATATGCATACAAACACATACACGGAAACACACACACACAAACACATAAACACAAAACACACAAATACACATACATATGCATACAAACAAACACACAGAAACACACATATACACACACAAACAAACATACACACAAAAACATACAAACATACACACAAATATACACACGGAAACACACATACACAAACACATCAACACAAACACATATACTAACACATACACACATACACACACAGTGCACATAACAAAAGAGAAGACAAGTAGAAAGAAGAGAAGAGGAAAGAGAAGAGAAGAGGAGAAGAGAGGAAAAAGAGAAAGGGAAAGTTTGTGTGTGTGTGTGGGTGTTTGAAATACAAGCCACAGTTGAAGGAGATTACTTTATGAAACCCATCACCATGTACAATGAATATATGCCAATAAAGAGAAAACATATACTTTAGATGGATTATGTATGAAACTCTCATCAAATATGTTTAAAGATTTAAAAAAATGTAATATAGCCTACTATTTAGGGATTTGGGCTCTGGAGTCAAATGCTCACATTTAAATCTCAGCATCTGACAGCCCTCCCATGATTTAGTATTTTCAATCTGTGGAACGAGAGAAAGTAGAATAAAATATGCTCTGTAATAAAATCCTTGATAAATTGTTCTTCATTAAGATTATGGATTTCGGAGGCTGAGAGAGGGTTCAGAAGTTAAACTTGCAGCTCTTGCAGAGGGTACAATTTTGGTCCCCACCTCCCACACTGGGCAGCTCACCACAGCCTGTAACTCCAGCTCCAGAGACTCTAACGCCCTCTTCTGGACTCTGCACACTAGTGGCATGCACATAAATAAAACATTAAAAAAATAAAATTGTGAATGTATGTTCATCAAACATGCCATCGAGGGGTGAAATGACAAACCATAAAGTATGAAGAAGACACATCTGCAATGCATATGAGCAGTGCAGTTCTCATGTCTATATCTATATCTTTAAACTTCATAAGAAAAATGACTTGGTAAGTAGATAAACAGTCTGAGAGGGACCTCACTAGAGATGTCCCATGGGAAGACACTCAGGGAGAACCAAAGTCACAGAACGATTCTACTGTCCTCCTACCACTCCTGCTGAGCTGGGAATGATATTATTTATTAAAGACCAGGGGCCACTAGAAATGTCACACACTGAAGGCAGAAGCGCACACTGGCACATCCTCTTAGATAAACTGCCTAGTACCATCTACAAAATTTATGTGTGTACGCAGAAAAATCGAAACGTCTATACCAAAAGATGCAGAAGTACGTGCGTATCTCTTTACTTCTCATGAGATGCATTCAGTGTCAACAACCTTAGTGTCCACAGTCAGGACAAATAGGTGTATATGTCATTATTTTCACACATGACCACTGGCTAGGAGGTCATGGAAATGCATATCAGCGATCATGTGCCACATCTCAAAAACAGACTAAGGAATAAAAGACTTCAGACCCAATGGATTTCAGAGGCTGGAGAGAGGGTTCAGAAGTGAGCTACATGGTTCCAGATGTGACGGACCAGGAGTTCTCATCTATGCTCTTGGATGCTGGGATAGCAACTCTGCTTTGGAGGAGGAAGAGCAATGGCAGGGGCTTGAGGATGTGAGTTGCTGGCGGTGTGTTGTCTTGACCTGCGCTGTGGTTGCAGCGGCCTAATGAGAAGTTCTTAGGCTGTGCTTGCTTTTCCTATAGCATTGCTGAGCAGTGAGCATGGAAGCAATTGTCATGAACAATGTAACCAGAGGCTGGAGGTGTGGATTAGCAGGGAAGAGTCTTCAGCGGTCTTGCAGAGGAGTTCAAACCCACCCATAACCTCAGTTCCAGAGGATCCTGTGTCCTTCTGACTTCTGCTGCATCCCCCATGATCACAGTGCACATACATAAACTCAGATGCATGCACATACACATAAAAATGTTTTTTAAAAAACAATACAATCCAGCTTCTAATCCTTTAATTTGGGGAATTTTACTCCGTAATATAGAGATGAAGTAATTGAAGATGTACAAAAAGATAGAAAGACTTATTTATGAAAATGTTAAAGACAGCATCTTCTGCAACAGGGAAAATGGAAATTGTCTTAGTGAGAAACAAAAGATGGTTTAGAGGAGACAGTAGGGAAACAGCTGCAGCAAGCTCCTGAAGGCAAGGCTCAAGGCTTGGAAGCCCACTCTGGCCCCAGCCCCCACCAGGTCAGCCCTGCCCAGCCATGATCAAGGTCATCCTCATCTTCCGTCACCACAGGAAGCCTCGGGTCCCCAAGTTCTACCGGTCCTATAGTGAAGACGAGGAACAGCAAATGATTAGGAGATGCTTCATTTTATGTCTAAGCGGGATGAGAATGTGTGTAATTGCCCAGAAGGATTATTAATCGAGGATCTGGCAGCAAACTAATTTCTGGACATTCTTCAACATTATACTTTGTCTTCTGTGTGGATCCCTCAGAAAGTGAACTTGGCATTTTAGATCTAACTCAAATATTTGTGTCAACATTAGACAAATGTTTTAGAAATGTTTGTGAACTGGGTTTGCTATTTCGTATAGACAAGGTTCACAATATTCTTGCAGAAACGGC
This sequence comes from Mastomys natalensis, assembly GCA_021653895.1. Taxonomy (NCBI): domain Eukaryota; kingdom Metazoa; phylum Chordata; class Mammalia; order Rodentia; family Muridae; genus Mastomys; species Mastomys natalensis. The sequence goes on from JAJTUV010000666.1 coordinate 291,699, forward strand.
GGTGAGGGAGAAGAGATATTGGAGACCAACATGAATAAGATTGTTGCAAAACATGATGCACAAAATTAACTGGAGAATCTGGAGGTCTGGGCTATCCAGCCTTATCCAGGCAGTGTGGGGCGTGGGCTTCAAATTAGACCAGTCATTGGCTGACCACTCCCACAAATTCTGTGGCGTCATTGCCCCAGCGCTTCTTGCAGGCAGGGCAGATTGTAGGTCGAAGGTTTTGTGGCTGGGTTGGTGCCCGATCCCACTACAGGGAGCCTTGACTGCAAACCGGGTTTCTAAACTGTCTCTTCTTAAGAACTTTGGCTGGAGTAAGGGAAAGTGTGGAGACCGTGGCCTCTAGTGGACACAGAAAGATGGTTGGGTTTTAATTTCTTTATTTTGATGGTGGATGACTCCAAGAAAACAGAATCTTCCAGACTCAGCAGGGCAGGTAACAAGTAAACTCACAAAGATAGACAGCGTGCACAAGACCAGCACAAGTTCAAACCAGACAAAAATCTCAGAAATTGGGAAATGGATACAGTTTCATTCCTAACCAAGAAACCATCTGCAGGTGATACCCACTGTCTAAGGAAAGTTCATTTTCTCCCATGGAATGTCGACCACTCCAAGGCAAGCTCTGTGCTCAGGAGTAGTTGGCTAACACAAAATAAACTCCATGGTTTTCTTGTGGGAAAAAAATGGCTTAATTAATTATATTACCACAAACATTAAAATGTGAAAGTAAATGTTTTGACTTGAAAAGCGTCAATTAGGTAGAAATACCAAGTTACCAAATAACATTTCTTTTAGGATTCTAATTATATTAAATAAATTTGTCAGACTATACCTAACCAAAAAAAAAAAAAAAAAAAAAAAAAAAAACCCTTCTCTTCTTCAGAGTGGCACTTAAGAGATCTTAATTTTTGCTTTTATTGTTTTAATTTGTTGTGCTTCTGAAATAACAACACATCTGGGCATGTTTGATGACTTGGGTCTGGTGTTCTTTTAAGAGCTGGGGTCCGACAGTCCCCATGACTGGCCTGATGTGGGACAGGAAGCTAGTGTTCTCCTGACATGTCTCCTCTGTGGTGACAAACCTGGGTAGGTGGATGATTGCTTTCTGCCCTTTGGCTCTCCTAATCCTCTAATCAAGGAAACCTCTCGGTCTAGGGACTGATTGGTGGCTGGCATGCATATAGAGTAACAACTTTTTCAAGAAAAATAATGCCCCCCATTTTTTTTCTGGAACAGATTCCCACAGGAAGGCTTCATAAGCTGGGTGTTTGGGTGTCCTGTAACTGAACTGGATGTCAGGGGAGGGGGTTGCTCAGCCACTCCCCTCTGATCATATCAAGTAATGACAGAATATTTCCTTTGTATTTTAATTTTTATCTTCCATATAGGAGTATTTTGGCTCCGTGTGTCTGTGTACCACCTGTGTGCCTGGTGCCTACAGAAGCCAGAAGCAGGCATTGGATTCCTTGTGATATTTTCAGACAGTTGTGAGGTGCCATGTGGGTGCTAGGGCTCAGATCTGGGTCCTCTGTGAGAGCACCTGGTGATCTTCACCCCTGAGCTATCTCTTCAGCTCTGACCTCCGACTGTTTGTATTGATTCTGAACTCGTGGACCACTAATGTGCAGAATCTGATCATTGCAGCTCCCATGAAGTCTGTTCTTTGGTTTTAAAGGCATCCCCAAATGGAGTAGAGTTGTGCTTTCCGTGCTGCTGCCAGCGGACTGTGAAGTTTGAAGATGAGACTGTTGCAAAGTATGGGTTGCTTAGGTGCTCACCGAATGGAACCTGATGCTACTGCCATCTGGCTGTCCGCTTAAACTTTTGTATGTAGGGATCTGGACATCAGAAAGCTTTGCAAAAATCTTTAAAAAAAAAATAACCATGAAGGGATGTTGAATTTTGCCAAATGCTTTCTCAGCATCTAGTGAGATGATCATGTGGTTTTTTTTCTTTGAGTTTGTTTATATAGTGGATTACATTGATGGATTTCCAAATATTGAACCATCCCTGCATTCCTGGGATAAAGCCCACTTGATCATGATGGATGATTGTTTTGATGTGTTCTTGGATTCGGTTTGCTAGAATTTTATTGAGTATTTTTGCATCGATATTCATAAGAGAGATTGGTCTGAAGTTCTCTTTCTTTGTTGGGTCTTTGTGAGGTTTAGGTATGAGTGTGATTGTAGCTTCGTAGAACAAATTGGGTAGTGTTCCTTCTGTTTCTATTTTGTGGAATAGTTTGAAGAGAATTGGTATTAGGTCTTCCTTGAAGGTCTGATAGAATTCTGCATTAAAATCATCTGGTCCTGGGCTAACCAAATAACCCTATTAAAAAATGGGGTATGGAGCTAAACAAAGAATTCTCAACTGAGGAAATACGAATGGCCGAGAAGCACCTAAAGAAATGTTCAGCATCCCTAGTCATCAGGGAAATGCAAATCAAAACAACCCTGAGATTCCACCTCACACCAGTCAGAATGGCTAAGATCAAAAACTCAGGTGGTAGTAGATGCTGGCGAGGATGTGGAGAAAGAGGAACAGTCCTCCATTGTTGGTGGGATTGCAAGATGGTGCAACCACTATGGAAAACAGTCTGGCGGTTCCTCAGAAAATTGGACATATCACTACCTGAGGACCCAGCTATACCACTCCTGGGCATATACCCAGAAGATGCTCTAACACATAACAAGGACATATGCTCCACTATGTTCATAGCAGCTTTATTTATAATAGCCAGAAACTAGAAAGAACCCAGATGCCCTTCAACAGAGGAATGGATACAAAAAATGTGGTACATTTACACAATGGAATATTACTCAGCTATTAAAAACAATGAATTCAATAAATTCTTACATAAATGGATGGAACTAGAAAATATCATCCTGAGTGAGGTAACCCAATCACAAAAGAACATACATGGTATTCACTCACTGATTATTGGACTTTAGCCCAAAAGCTTGAAATACCCAAGATTCATTTCACAGACCACATAAAGCTCATGAAGAATGAAGACCAAGTGCGGGGGGGGGGGGCTACAGTCCCTCTTAGAAGAAGTAACAAAATACTCAAGGGAGCAAATATGGATGCAAAGTGCAGGACAGAAACTGAAGGAGGGGCCGTCTGCAGACCATTCCACCTGGGTATCCATCCCATGTGCAGTCACCAAAGGTAGATGATGACGTGGGTGTCAGGAGGTGCATGCTGACAGGAGCCTAACATAACTGTCTCCTTAGAGGTCTGCAAGAGTCTGACATATTCAGAGGCAGATACTCACATCTAACCATTAAACTGATCATGGGGTTCCCAACAGAGAAGATAGAGTGAAGACTGAAGGAGTAGAAAGGGTACGGGACCCCATGAGGAGAGCAACAATACCAACCAACCAGAGCCCCCAGGGTCTAAACCACCAGCCTGGGAGCACTTAGGGAGGGACCCATGGCTCCAGCTATATATGCAAGGGAGCTATATATAAGTGGGAGAAGAGATCCTTGATCCCATGAAGGCTGGACATCGTGGGGGGTGATATTCGAGGGTGGGGAGGTGAGGTTCTGGGGAGGGTGGGTGGGAGTACACCATCATAGAGGCAAGAGGAGGGGGGAAGGGATAGGGAGTTCCTGGAGGGGAGGGGATAAGGGGAAAACATCTGAAATGTAAATAAAATCTCCCATAAAAAAAAAAAAAGAAGAAGAAAAATATAACCTTTGGGGGGCGCTGTAGAGTAGCTTGAAGGACAAACCTTCAGCTAGGATAAATGCACTCAAGAGTGACAATTGTTCCTTTTGAAAGTTGCTAGCTGTGTGTGTGGTGATGTCTGTGGTACATGTGTATATGTGCTTGTACGGTGCATGGCCATGTTTGTATGTGTCTGTGTAGGGGTGAGAGGTCACTGTGATGTGTCTTCCTCAATCACTCGGACAGAGTCTTTCAGTGAATCTGGAGCACTAAGGCCAGTGAGTAGCAGGACCTAGCTGTCTCTCCAGGATTGTAGATGTGAGCCACTGTGCTCGACTTTTACATGTGTCCTAGGGATTTAAACTTAGGGCTTCATGATTGTTTGTCTACTAAGCTATCTCTTCCGATGAAAGTTGCCAGTAGTTTTAGATTTCCGTATTACAAAACCTGAGAAGTACGTGAGTTGTTGCGTGGGCTGGGAGCTGGGTTTCCTCAGGCTGTACTGTGTACCTGTTTCAAAAGGTCACATGTAGGCGATTAATACACACAACCTTATTTGTCAGTTAAAAATAAAAAGAGAGCACTACCTCTTACTAAGTGTATATCTTGTTTGAAACTGGCTTGTTCATTTTACAGCTTTCTTAGGTTGGGAGTCACTGACTTGCCTAAATTCCTGTCTGGTGACTGGCGTGTTCTGAGTAGAATGGGCATCTTCTAACACCAGACTCCTTTTCCATTTTCCAACAACCTCTCTCCTATTTCAGCAGCCTTGTGACTGGGACTTGGCTGATCCTACTGTTAGAACAGGGAGCATTGTAGAATATTTTGTGGATTTGCTTTTCCCGAGAAGTGGAGTGCCTTGTAGTGTGTCCCAGATCTCTCTGTCGGGGTGCTTGGTTCTTAAGTGTTCAGTGGAGACTCTTTGATGTTTCTGATCTTTCCCATGATGGTTTGTGGGGGATAAAGTCACACCGAGTCATTTCTGGTGTCAGCATCCTCATTTAACCATGACAACTACTGGCCAGTCCTTTGAGAGCAGGACTGTGTTCTCTAGCCTCTAGGTGCTTGCCAAGGTACCTAACACATAGCTGATGATCACTAAGTGCTTATCACCTGGTTCCCAATGTGTGTTGGTGACAACTCTTATTCTCATTTTGAGTGTACATAACCAATCATTTTCTGGGGTAAACACCCCCCAAATAAAATCATACACACACTTGAAAAGTTTTAAACAAAGACTTCTAAAAGGTCTCAGAGTAACCTCGAACATGTTAATCTCTATCAGAAGTTAACTGAGGTAGCTTAGTCACGTTCTTGCTATCTGATATTACCTGCTCTCTTTTTAAAATTTTATCTAAGATTGCAAAGGTTTTTTTTCTACTTGTTTCCACATGTCTCTAGTACATTTGGCACATATGGCCTTTTCTTTTAACATAATATACATTTTGACCTAATTGAAATCTTCTATAAGCTTTGTCTTTAAGAGACACTATTATAGATGCAACAACTTAATCGGTATTTTCTCTGTGTTGGGATCATTCACAGATTCTTTCCTTGTTATTGAGTGCCTTCAAATTGCAGGTCTGGTTTATGAGTGTGTGTGCACATGTGCACCTTCTGAGGCATGCACAAGGAAGCCAGCAGAGGACATTGGCACCCCCTCAGTCACTGTTCACGTTGTTCTTTTGAGACAGAATTTCTCACCGAAGAACCTGTAGTTTGAGGTTTGGCTTGGCATGCTGACCAGCAAACTCCCATCATCCTCCTGAATCTTTTCCCTGTGCTTGAGTACCAGGCACATGAAGCCATGCCTCATTTTGATGTAGGAGAGACTTGAACTCAGATCCTCATGTTTGTTCTGCAAGCCCTCTTACCCACTGTGTAGCCATCTACATAGCCTGAGAATCTTTTAGATATGCCTCTTTTACACATTTTACTTCTCTATCCTTTAGGATAGATTCTAAAAGTATGGGTGTTAGATCAAAGGTCTGTAACATTGTTTACAATTCTTGATATTTTCTAACAATCCCTCTATACAATGTATATCACATGCACTCCTGTAAGAGAATTTTAGCATTTTACGTGAGGAAACCTGAGCTTCTGCCACAAGCAAATGCTCCAGCTGTGTTTTTACATCCAGTGTTTATAAAGGCCTCCTGGGTGAGCACAAGCACATGATCTCTTTAGGGACCACACTCACATGTGTGTATGTGTGTATATGTGTGCATGTGTATGTATATTCGTGCGTGCGTGTGCGCGTGTGCATGTGTGTGTGAGCGTAGCATTGACACAACCTAATTTCAGATACCAAGTTTAGCCTTTGAATTTCTTTTGCTTAATACTTCACCTGCTCCCTTTAATTGTCCAACCCAAATTAGCTTCCTTGATTCCCATTTCAACAGCAGCCGTTGCCCCCAAACGATTCATTTGTTTCAATCTTCATATAGCGAAAACTAACATGAACAACCATTTCATTAGGAAAAAACAAAAGCTTTCAAAGAAGCTATATCTCCAAGTTGCCAGCAGGGGGCACTGTGGGCCTTACTCTACTTCAGAAACAATCAGGCAGTCAGGTTTTGAGATTGGTTCCTCCTAGGGGCAGGGGCTGTCCGCTGAAGGAATATTAAACTAGTAGCCCATGTACAGAGCCCTTTTCCAATGAGACTCATTGGGTTTCTCTCTGCATGATTTATCCACACAAGTGAACAATTGTGTTTTAAAATGAATGTGGAGCCATGATTTAAAGGACATTGAATTGTTTTAGGTGGGTATGTTAGCGTCGCACTCACGCCCATGGATGGAAGGCCAAATTCACATTTTCCTTTTAGAGTTTAATAGAGCCGGGAGTCGGCAAAGGTCAGGACGAGGCTCTGCACATTTGTACACTATGTTCTGTGGGAACTGTTGATGTATGGTCACATTAGCTCAGGCAGAAGGCTTGCTTATGCTCTCTGAAGATGCCCCTCCCTGCTCAGAGCTGAGATCTTCTGGCCTGGACCATGGCCGTAGCTTCTTAATGATGTCCCCTGAACCACGTCAATCGTCCATCTCATCTCCATGCTCACCCAGCCTGGACTGATACTGCATCCCGGGTGAATGGATGGGACTAGACCCATCTCATCCGCTGCACGAAACATGCCAGTGACTCCGTGTGGGAAAACAAAAGCCTTCGTTGTGTTCTGGTCCTATGCTGGCCTCACAGTTGAGCCTCTCCTGTGCTCCCTGACAGGCGCCATGCTGTGCTTCCTGACACCCACGCTGCTGCCATGGTCAGGACCTTCTGCTGGTCCTCCAAACTCTGTGCACTGGAAAGGTCTCGAGCATGAGCATCAGGAGGTGGGGCCTGGTGGGAGGTGTTCGGTTCACGTAGGCGGAGGCCCTGCCCTTGTGGGTAGACTGATACTGTTATACAAAGGGGCCGGGAAAGACAATCCCTCCCTCCCCAGCCTTCTGTGCCTGACAGTGTGTTCTCTCTTTTTTTTTTTTTTTTTTTCCTTTCTGGAGTTAGCAGCAGAAGATGCTATGTGGAACCAGGGAGTGAGTCTATCGACACCAAGAACTTACACTTCCCAGCCTCCCGAACTGTGAGGAATAACCGTCTGTTCTTTATAAATAGCCTGGTCCTCCTCTGCCACAGCAACGCGAAATGGACGAGGCACCCTCCCTGCAATGTGCGCGCTCAGCTCTCTGTGCTCTGCTCTGCGCTCTGCTCGGCTCTCGAGACCCTCCGAAGCTTTCTGTTAGACCCATTCTTCACCGTGTCTCCAAGCTAGCACATGCTTCTTTCCCACCCTCGGAGCTAGCATAGTCTTACTCATTCTTCAAAACCCAATTAACAAGTCACTTCTTATTCACACCCTCCCCAAGTCTCCACGTTTGATCTACCAGAATTCTTCAAAGAAGCAGAGACCATAAGGAACCACAGCCACAAGGCTGAGTTACTTCCGGTCTAAAGCTAAAGGCTTGAAAAGCTGGAGACGGCTAGTACTGAAAACAGAATACCACAGGGGCCAGGGTATAGTTAGACAACAAGGCGCTGATATGGATATCTGGGATAAATCAGCTAATTCGTGACTAACAGTGGACAATTTGGGGCCAAGAGTCAGCACAAGTTAGCTGATACCTAATGTCTAAGGAATTGCAAAGTACAGAGTGTTTTTCTTCTGTTATATATATATTTTTTCAGACCCATTTGTGTCATTCTGTATAAGCATGGCCTTGAGGTCAGAGGCCTTTTCCTGACCTTTGCCAGCCTGCCTGTGAGTGTGTGGTTGTGGGTAAGTGTGCCCACCTCTGTGCATCCTGTGTGCCCATCTCTGTGTGTGCTTGCTTGTGTGAGTATGCTTGCATGCCTGCCTAGCAGCCTTCGACAGAAGCGAATAAAGCACATCTTATCTGCCCACAGCTCCTCAGAATCTCTTCATCCTCCTAGCTTCCTTGACCATCCTCCCTGGCACCCTCCTCCCTGTGACAGTCCTCCCTGCCACCCTCCTCCCTGTGACCATCCTCCCTGGCACCCTCCTCCCTGTGACAGTCCTCCCTGCCACCCTCCTCCCTGATAGTCCTCCCTGTCACCTTCCTCCCTGTGATAGTCCTTCATCCTCCTTCTTTCCTGGCATGGAAATCATGTTTCTTTTAAAAATTAATTAACACATTGCTATTGTACACATTAATGAGATTCAGTGTGATGTTTACATGTATGTAACTAATATGCACTGATCAAATTAAACCTCTCATTTCATACCTTTCTTCCCCCTCTACCTTTCCTATTCTATTAGCAGTTGACATTTTTCTTTAACCCAGGAAGTGGAAGAGAACAGGAACCTTTGAGTCTTTCTGTGACAGCCAGGCTGGCTTATTCCATTTAACATAATATGTTCTACTCCCGGCCATTGTGCTGGGAATGACTAGATTTCATTCTCTTTGACTTGGTATTTTACTTACTCGTGTGCTGGTGGACACCCAGGCTGATTCTCTGTCTCAGCTATTACAGATTATGGCAATGAATGTGAGTGTGTGGCTATCTTGATGGTATGCGATTTTATTTCCTTTAAGTTTGTATGGTAGGATAGCTGAAGCATAGGTCTATTGTGATCTATGCTAATCTATTATGAAGCATCATAGACCTATTGTTAGTGTTTTTGGAGAACTTCTATGCCACTCCCTGGAGCAGACATCCTAATTCATATCCACATTACTGGCCATAAAATTTCCTTTTCTACACATCCTTCTTAGAGTTTTTTTTTCGTTGCCATTTGACTTGGGTACAATGGCTAACACTAATAGATGGTTCATGATCCTGAGTCTTTTCTGTGCATTCATGGGCCATTTGAGTTTCTTCTATTGAGATGCATCTATTCCTTTCATTTCCTCACTTTTAAATTAGATTACTGAGCTCTTTTCTTGCTAAACCCTGCAAATTCTCAGTATTCTAGATTTTTAACACTCTGCCAGGTAAAGGGCTTCCTAATAGCTTCCTGTCCTGTGGACTGTCTCGTTAGTGCATTGATCGCTGTCTTTTCAGTGCACGAGTCTATTAGTTTCCTGTATCTGTCAGGTTTCCCTTTCATTTTTTCGCTTCCTGTCTTTTTGAGGTTCTCCCTAGAGACCACTGCCCAGAGCAGCGTCTGTAAACGTCATACCCATGTCTTCTAAAGTTCGTTTCGGAATTTCCCGTCTGATGTTTGGGTTTTGATCCTTCTTGAGTTGACTGTATGTGGAGTAAAGGAGAAGAGTCAAGGGCCCGTGGTCTTCACGTGCATCCAGTTTGCTCAGTACCACTTACTGAAGGCACTGTTTTCTTCAGTGTGTGTTTTCGTGTCTTTGCCGGGAACCACGTGTGGATGTGTGGGTTTCTGTAGTCTATTCTTTTCTGTCTGCTCCTGTGTCTCCTTTGATGCCTATGCCACGCTGCTTCAGTGGCAGCAGCTTTGTAGTATATTCTGCAGTGAGGCAATATGAGGCTTCCTCCTCTGTTCTTTGGGCTCAAGATTGCTTTGGCCATGTGTAGTCATTTGAATAGGTTTGGCTCCCATAGATTTACATATTTGAACATTTGGCCAAACGGAACAGCACCATTAGGAGGTGTGGCCTTATTGGAGGAGGTGTGGCCTTGTTGAAGGAAGTACCCTGGTCACTGTGTAGGCAGGCTTTGAGACTTCCTAAGCTTAGGCTTCCCCAGTTGGGGGTGTGGGGAGGGACTACCTCTTCCTGGCTGCCTGCAGAAGAAAGTTTCATCTTGGCTGCTGCTTTCAGATTAAGATGTAGAATTCTCAGCTCCTCCTCCACCATGTCCACCTGCACACGGCCTTGCTTCCCTCCATGGTGGTAATAGACTGAACTTCAGGAACTGTAAGCCAACCCCAATTGAATGTTGTCCTTTATAAGAGTTGCCATTTGTCGTGGTGTGTCTTCACAGCAATGAAACCCTAACTAAGATACTGTTCCTGGGGTTTGTGGTTGCATTCTGATTTTAGAGTTGGTTTCTCCAGCTCCGTACGGAATGTCATTGGTACTTCGATGAGGGATTCATCGAATCTCTGAATTATTTCTGATAAATGGACATTTTAAACAAGATTAGTTCTTTCAGTCCATGAATTTAACAGGATTTTCTTTCCGTTTGTGTTTCTTTGTATTTTAAGGTTTGCTTTCCAGAAGGCATTTCTTTCCTTGGTTAAGTCCATTTTTAAGCACTTCATCAACTTAGCTACTAGCTACCACAATGACATGGTTTCATGCTATTTTTCTTTTTAAAAATATTTATTTATTTTATTTATATATATTAGCATTTTGCTTGAGTGAGTGTATGTGTACTACGGGCATGTAGGAGCCTTTGGAGGTCAGAAAAGGACATGGAATCCCTTGGGGCTGGAGTTATAAGCAGTTTTGAGCCATCATGTAGGTGCTGGAACCTGAGCCCAGGTCCTCTGCAAACGCTCTTAACCATGGAGCCGCCTCTCCATCCCATCTGGTACTACTATTTATGACTCTTTCCTCATAGTTACAATGGCTGTCTTGTGCAGTACAGGACACCTAGCAGGCTTAGTTCATAATCAATGACCCAAGCTGAGTTTGTAAGGCAGCTGTTTGAGTTCTGAAGATGAGAGTATAGCTCTTGGAACAGTCTAGACTCAAGCGCAGCTCCTCTTCAGGATGACACTGTAGGTTGTCTGGGATGGGCTGTAAGATCCTTCATGACCCCTTGCAAGGCCTGGGAGACATTGTTGTACTCATCCTTGCTGGATACATCCTTGCCTACAATCTCACCTTCAATCAGGTACCAGGCTGCACACCGCTCATATGTGCTAGACGAAAGCTGATAGACTGAACTAGTGATCAATCAGGTTTGTCATATTGCAGAGAGACAAATAGAACACCATTGGAGATAGAACAGGAAATTGGAGTAAATTTGGATACCTATCCCTCGTCTATAACTTCTGTTTCTGCCTCCAATCATAGAAATGAGTACCACTAAAAGACAATTGCCAACTTTCTATAGGTTGAATGTTTTTAACAGAGCAATGGCATCCGAGTGGCTGTGCCATCTTGAAGTGTGGAAAAGAAACATTGTTCATGCAGAAATCCATGGAGTCTGACACTTGGCAATGTACATTGCTTTGCTTCAATATTAAACTCTGTATGTGGCCCTATGTTCACATATGGAACCATGACCACCGGCAGTTCCAACCACAGGAGGATATGTGCACAGGCACAAACATGGGGTCCCACCCACCTACATTCCACATGGAGCACAATTCCATTTTCCTGCTGATGTGTGGCTCTTGCTTACCATGAACCATCTGTCTCCCAAATGGCACGTCTAGTGTTTCAAACACATCTCCAATAATCACTTCCCCTAAACACATTAGTGGGAAATGATGTAAAAAATAATTAAGCATGACGACCCACTGCATTAGAAACTGATGATAATCTGTGTTTTATAAATTAGAGACCGAGATGAAGAGGGTGCTACACAGGGGTCTCCTGTCTTGTTGTGGTAGAATACAGCCTGATAAGAAGAATGTTTGAGAACTTGGTGGTGAAAAGGAAGAAGAAAGAAGTGAATACTCTTGATAAAAGATAGAGATACTAAAAACAACTGGTAGAGACAGGTCCGGGGTTGGGGTACCCTCATGGTTAACACTTCCTGATAAAGGCCTGGGTAAAGTTCCAGCATTCATATCAAACTGCTATAACCACCTGTAACTTCAGGGAATCTGAAACCCCTGGCCCCTGTGGGCACTTGCATGTATGTGGTGCACATAAACCCAACAGGCAAAACACATACATATAAAATATTTTTTTTAAATGATACAGACGGGTCTACAAGGGGGTGGTAACATATACAAGACTTTGGGGCTGGAGAAAGCTTACATTCTTCATTCAAGGCAAACATCTTTGGGATCTATCTTGTGTTCTACAGGATTGGAGAATAGATGTTATATTAAATATACAAAAAAAAAAAAAAAACCCACAAGAAAGCCTTTAAAGATAATGAACTACAGGAAAAAAAGGTTTAGTAAATTAGTTTGATACTTAACAGAATACCAGGAAACACAACTTCCATGACACAGAAACAGACATGCACACACGATTAACTAGAATAAAAAGATAACAATCTAAGTCAAAGAGGAAGACTGATAACATGTGACCTATAGGATAAGAGGGTTGCGTTAAGTCTGTCCGGGAATCACTGAAGATTAGAAATGGACAAAATTCAATCTAATGCTACAATAATATATTTGAAAAATATTTAATAATTAGAGTCTGGAGGAATGGTGCAGCAGCTAAGAGCACTTGCTGCTCTGCAGAGGACCTAGGTCCCATTCCTAGCACCCACATGGTGGCTCCTAACTCTCTATAATCCCAATTCCAAGGGATCCAATGCCCTCTTGTGGCCTCTGCAGGAACTGCACACACATGATACAAGACATAAGTGTGGGCAAAACATTTATACATATGAAACAAAATAAATAATTCTTAAGAAATATTCTAAGGAGTGCAGCAAGTGTTTAAAATGGGAGTAATAGTAAATAGAGAGAAAAACAAAAAGTAGACAATACGGATAACATTTTTTCGAAGGAAAAACACAGAATCCCCATATTGAATCAAAAGTCGAGAATTAAACAAGAGAAAGTTCTGCAGAAAGATGTTTTAATAAGAAGGGATTTTAATGGCAAATACAGAGGCAAGAAAATTCTTGCCTCCAAGAATATTCTCCAGTGGGATCAAAGAATTTCACTCACACCTAGATATAACCATGAAATAAATCATTTTAATTGTAAAATAAATCTACATACACTGTTTTATGTGATTCACGAATGACCCTCCTCAAACACGCCCCCCCAACACACACTCACATATTTTAATAGCTCTACAGTTTCTTATGTGACACTGAACTACAGAGAATAAGAAAAAAGAGTTACAGAAAACCTGGTAATGAAACTCATGTAGAAGAACAAGAGGACACTCTTGGGTACTGGTTTGTATATGCTTGGACCAGGGAGTGGCACTATAGAAGGTGTGGCCTTGTTGGAGTAGGTGTGGCCTTGTTGGAGTAGGTGTGGCCTTGTTGGAGTAGGTGTGGCCTTGTTGGAGTAGGTGTGTTACTTTGGGTGTGGGCTTTGAGACCCTCATCTTAGCTGCCTGGAAGTCAGTCTTCCACTAGCAGCCTTCAGATGAAGATGTAGAAACTCCCAGCTCCTCCTACACCATGCCTGCCTCGATGCTCCCACCTTGATGATAATGGACTGAACCTCTGAACCTGTAAGCCAGCCCCAGTTAAATGCTGTCCTTGTAAGAGTTGCCTTGGTCATGGTCTCTCTTCTCACATTAGAACATTGACTAAGACAGGTACGTGTGTTAGACAGGCGATACATATATTTATGTTTAGAAATATTCAAAGAAATAGCTGCAGTCAGCAAAACAGTCCATAATGGGAATTTGAGATGCGGCAGAAAAAACACACAAATTTCTTCTGCCAGTCACAGTCTGTCCTGGGGAAATAATTTTATATGTGTTGATTTATTGCAGTAAAAGTATTGAAGCCATGGTGCTTTAACCAAATATTGTAGACAAATTAACAGGCATCATCTCCAAAAGAGACAAACAACATTCAGGTCTTTACCTATTAAGCACGTTAGGAAAGATTATAAGGAATTGAGAAAATTCCTATGATAATATCCAAGGGATGAAAACAATGTAAGTTTGCATTGAATATTATATTTAAGGACACATGGAAAATTAGGCTTGAGAAAAATTCAGTATGAACTCTGAAAACATCTACATGGGGCTTAGGACTGAGCTCTGTGCTTCTTTGCGATTTTAGAACTTTCTAGATAGACCTTGAGGATCGGTAGAAAGGGTCTAGTGAATTAATGTTATGGAACATCAAAGGACTTTTGAGAAATTTCTGATGTTGTGATTCACAGTCAAAACATAATTTCTGGAATCCCTGGAGTGATATCGAGTGCAATATCCAACATCAGCAAGTTACCTTTATTTCATACTGACCTGGTGTTAGTCATAATGACATCTCATTCACTTACACACCCTCACGCTGGGTACAGCAGCCTAGAAATGGTATCTCGTGTCTCCTAAGAACAGGTGTCAAACAGCCTCCGTATTCATTTGTACAACTGGAGTGTTTTCATGGGATTAGTGGTCAAGACACCTGCTTTATGGTGGACTAGTTCATTCTTTCTGCCCAGGAGGACAGGAGGAAGGTGCTTGCTGAAGCCCTCACAATGCCAAGTGTGGAAGAGCCTGGCAGAATTAGCTTTCAAATGTGACTCAAAAACTTAAAAACTGGATGATTTCAGGCAAGTCAATTAACCTTTCTGAGTCTCTCTATTCTCCTAGAAGTGTGCGGTAAGAATTTAATTAGATGACACATAGAGAGTGCCTGGCACACTGCCTGGCACATCAAAACCGTTGTGACTATTGATTCTCTTTCCCGTACCCTTGATGGCTTCAATACCAGCTCAGCTTGGATCCCTCCGCACACCCTGACCTTGTCATATTCCCTGTGCCCCACTTCTAGACGTTGACGGCGCAGCATTCGTTTTCCCTAAAACCTATCCGAGCGCCCTTCTCCATTCGTTCTTGCGGAGTACCCAGACTCCTGCACTGTTCTAAGAGTTTCCTGCTTCTTTGAGAGCAGGCTCTGATTTCTCCCATTCTCCTTGCCTTTCAACATTCTACGGGAGCTCAACAAAGCTGCCAGGGGCAGCAGGCAGCTTCTGATATAGAAATAATGTCCATGCTAGCTTGGTATGAGCGAAGGCCCCTTTGCTTTCTTTACCCCCTGGGTTAAATCATGTCAGATGCTTGCTGATGAAGAAAGAGTGTGGGCCAAAGTCTGTTTTTTTTTTTTTTTGTTTGTTTTTTGTTTTCTTCAGTTTCGGGACAGATCTCAGGGAGAAATAAGGTTTAAGGTTGTCTCAAGCCCAATTTGATCCCAAACTCCTCTTCTACCCGAGTCTATCCTCATCTTCTCAGGGATAAGTCAGGATGATCACAATCCCAACACTGGCCACCATGGCCTTCCCTTGGAAACATCTTATTGTCTCTTCAGTTCTCACATAATTAACATTCACCCTCCTTGCCTCAATTATAATCCCATTCAGCCACCAGGAAGCATTTTCTCATTGCTGGGCCAGCATGCCCCACTCCCTACCTGCCTCCCCGGTACCTTCCCACTTAACTGCCCACAAATGAAGACTCCAGCCGGAGGCAGGAAAGAGCTGACTCTCCTTCTCATTAGTTACGCTATCCTGATGAAGTAATTCTTTTCTTTTCTCTTTTTGATTTTTTTTTTTTTGAAACAAGGTTTCTTTGTGTATCCCTGGCTGTTATGGAACTCACTCTGGCTGGCCTTGAACTCACAGAGATCTGCCTCCCAAAAAGTGGTTCTTTTTCCAAGTAACATTTGTCTCATTTTATAAAACAGGCACACTGATAACATACCCTCATGGGTGTGCCGTGAGGGTTCCACGGAACAGCCTAGAAACACGACTTAGAAATATTCTTGTCATGTAATGAGGTGCTACTTACAATCACCACATGCTTCTTTTTAAAGGTCTATTTTATGTGCCTGCCACCATGTGCATGCACGGTGCCCACTGAGGTCAGAAGGGGGTTCAGATCCTCTGAAACTGGAGTTACAGACAGTTGTGAGCCGCCTGTGGGAGCTGGAAACCAAAGACATACACGGGAGCAACCATTATTGCTGAGCTGTCTCTCCAGCCTCCACTACGTGTGTCTGTGAGACAAGATGAGTCATTCATTCTATCATCTAGCCCTGGATACCCCAGGATAAACCCAACCCAGTCTTTTCCCTCAAGGTCCTGACAGCCCTCGGAGGGACACAGAAATGTAGACAGTTTTGTCATGATGGGACATGTATGAGGGTCTTTCATATCGGAACGGGCCAGGGGTGTGACAGCAAAGACTCCCCATTGGCTGCAGTATGCCCCTCCCCCGTTGTTCTGGGCTGCTCACTGGAGCCTCTGGTCCCAGAGATCTAGTCAGAAGCTCTGTCCACACCGTGTTCTGGAGGGAGCTGAGCAGCCTCCTGATTTCAACACCACAGCAGCTTCCTCTCTGGCCATGAGGGGAATGGAGCCGCTTTTCAGCTCAGGCGGGGGAGGCTTCTAGGATCCCAGCCAAAAGTTTAATTGATCCAAACTAATTACTGGATGATGAGGATGCTTTCCAACTCGGGATGGCAGAAGTTGAAGGTCACTTGATACCCCTCGATCCTTTCCGCCCTGCAGGGCTGTCTACACCGCCTCGAACAAGGAGGGAGACGTCATTGGAAGACATTTAGAGGATGCAGTTTCACAGATGTCCTTTTCAGTATGAGATTAATCGTAATACCTCTGAATCATCACGTAGACTTTTGAAAGCATCTGGATATAGAAACAGTGTCCAATTAGCTCAAGGGATTACAAGAGCCTGTGAGCACAGCCTTAGCGAAGGCTGAGAGTCCCATGTAAGCCAGCTGGCCTTTCTCTGGTGACAGCAGACCCAACGGAGGTAGGACAGCATATGGTCTTTGAGGACCATGGTAGAGTGTGGGCAGCTCTTCATAGCCCATAGGACTACAACTCAAAGGGCAGCTTCCTGTATCCCCGCCTTTGCCTTCACATAGCTTGATTTTGTCCATTGGCACCCAGATGCCTACCTGGTAAATCCCAGTGACTCTGGCCAAGCCACTGCTTGTGTCGGCTTTAGCCACATTTTCCTACTGAGTAATAGATCACCTTCCAGGGCCTCTATTCACAAGACATTTTAAGGTGGTTTTTTTGTTTCCTCTTCCAGCGTACAGATGTCACTGTGTTTTATTAATCATGTTCACGCCTGTAGTGTCAAGGGCAGGCAGTATCTTCTCTATCCCTGCACCAACACAGAATTCTTTTATATCCTGGCCACCTGTCCTTGCTTTTCCTTAATTTTCTTTTCTTTTAATTTTAATTAATTTTTAATTTTTTAAAAAAAAATTCTTGTTAGATTTTCTCTTATTTCTTCTCTTAGGCTTTCAACATTTATTTTTAACTGTGTGGTATACCACTATGCACTATTTTATTACACAAAGATAAGAGCTGTCAATAAGCTTATCAGTATATACGATGGTGATAACGTTTGAGTCTATTTGGTCTTTTGGAATATTGCTATTTAATGTATAAATTTATAATTTATAATTTATAAAATGTAGTTATGCTTATATAAACTTATATAATTTACTTAATTGTAAATGTATACATCAGTGCTTGACTTACAGTGGGATTATCTTCCAGTGAGGCCATCAGGGGAAATAAATGATAAACCAAAAATGCATCAATACACCTAATCTACAGAACACTCGTGTTTAGTCACATAACACTCAGCTGCTCTACGGAGTATCCACTTTTGTCCCACTGGTCCTGTAGCTGACCTTGAGCTGTGGTTCACTCCTGAAACATAACAAAGGGAGGTGTTGTCAGACAACATATTGCCAGTCCAGGAAAAGACAAAAGCTCAAAATCTCAAGTACACATTCAATTGAGTGTACACTGCTTTCGTACTACCATAAAGTTAAAAAAAACTGTAAGCCGGAGCTTACGAGGACCGTCTTGTAAGCTTGTAAGCTGAGGACCATCTGCCATCTAATTTTAATGCTGTGTTTAAGAAGCGGCTTGGTAGATTGCTAAATACATGCAGGATGGCTAGCTCAGATCACCAACCTGGACCTCTCTGTGCCTTACACACCAATGGTATGTTTTATAGGAGAGTTTACGTTCCAGCTGGAGACTTCAAATTGTCCAGACACACTCATGATCAAAGAAATCTGGCCCTCAGATCTGCTGCTCTGCCCATGGAGGATACCAGGGGTTTTGAGTCTACAAACGAGGCCAGCCTTTTAACCATTTGCTGAGTTAGGCTCTACATTAGTAAGTGAGATATGATTCTCAGAAGCAACAAAATGACAGATTCTGTTTTCTAATCCAATATGCTAATAAGTTTCTTTTACTGGATGAGTTATTCAAATATGTATGTTAATTTCTACCATTTTGTTGACTTTTGGGTGTCTTTTTACGCCTCTTATGACTAATTGTTGTTACAGGATTATTTGATTGCATGGTGAACACTGAGATTGTATCCCGGAAAAACCTGTTCTAGTCATGTGGTTCAACCCTAGCACACATCTTTAATCCCAGAGTTTTCTGTTTAGTGTAAACAAGATTGAATAAAGTCAACCATAGGTCAAGTGGCGGAGCAAGCAACCATCTGACAGGGAATGGACATAGGAAGAAACCATAGAGGGTGACAGGAAGTCAGGAGGACAGACAGAGAGATGAACAGAAAGTAGAAAGGAGAGACATTCAGTAGGAAGGGTTTTTAAAACAGTGTGGAGAAGGAGAACTGTTTTTTGTTTTTTTTCCTCCTGGGACATCAGTTGAGAAGGAAGATCAGCTGCATGTTTTCTTTACCTCTCTGAGCCAGCAGGCTTTTACCACAGCATCTGGCTCCTAAGTCTTCATTTGGTAAATTGAGCAGTTGGGAAATTTGTTTTAGAAAACAACCAATAGTCCTAGCAGTGCTAATTTATTCCATGTGCCCTTCTGGGTGTATTTATCTTTCTCTTCAAGCTGAAGTATCCTCCATAGAGCTGGCTTGGTTTTCTATTTCTATTTAATTTCTATTTCTATTAATATTTTTAATATTTCTATTAGTTAATCTATTATTAATTATGGAAAGCTTTTATTTATCTTTTAATTTTAATGGATAGTTTTGTTGGGTATCATATTCTGGGTTAATAGTTGATGTCTTTCAGAACTTGGAGTTTATCTTCCAGGTTCTTCTGGCTTTAAAAGTATCTGGGTCATCCTGATGGGCCTGCCTTTATAAGTGACTTTACCTTTCAGGCAGCTTTTAATATCATCTCTTTAGTCTGTGTTTTAAATATCTTAAATATAATATGTCATGGGAATTTCTTTTCTGGTCCTGTCTATTTGATGTTCTATATGCCTGCATGGTGTGGAAATGTTCTTCTATGGCTTTATTTAAGTTATTCTCTATGCCTTCACTATGATTCTCCTCCTCTTCTTCCTCCTCCTCTTCTTACTCCTCCTCCTCTTCCTCCTTCTTCTCTTCTTCTTCCTCCTCCTTTTCCTCCTCTTTATCCTCCTCCTCTTCCTCTTCTTCTTCCTCTTGCTCCTTCTCTTCCTATTATTTCTTCTTCTATGTCCATAATTTCAAGGTTTGTACTTTCATAACATCCCAAAGCTTGCCACTGTTTTACACACACACACACACACACACACACACACACACACACAAATAGACAGTTATAATTGAATTTTACTGAATGATCCAACTCCTCTATTTTGTCTTCCAGTCTTGACTCTGTTTTCTGTATGATCTGGTCTGTTGATGATGCTTTCCACTAAAGTTGTTTTTGTGAATTGATGAATTCTCTATTCCAGCTTCATATCAGATTGGCTTCTCTTCAACAATTACATCTCTTTATTGAATTCAATTCTCATATATTGGATTGACTTCCTCATTTCATTATGTTCTCTCCTCCCCTCTCCCCTCTCCCCTCTCCCCTCTCCCCTCTCCCCTCTCCCCTCTCCCCTCTCCCCTCTCCCCTCTCCCCTCTCCCCCCCCTCCCCTGTCCCCTCTCCCCTGTCCCCTCTCCCTCTCCCCTCTCCCTCTCCCCTCTCCCCCCCTCCCCTCTCCCTCTCCTCCCCTCTCCCCTCTCACCCCCTCCCCTCCCCCCTCTCCTCTCTCTTCCCCTCTCCCCTCTCCCCTCTCCTCCCCTCTCCCCTCTCGAGTTGCTTGTACACAGTTATACTTCTTTTGAATTCTTTGTCTGGAAGATCTTCCAGGTCACTCTCATTGTGGTTCATTACTATGGGATTAGTGACTTTGGGGAGAACACATGGTCTGGTTTTTGATCTTGTTCTTACATTTGCTTCTTTACCAAAAAGAAGGAACGATGTAACTATAGACTGCTTCAGATGTGCAGTTCCTTAGGCAGAACTAGCATAAGGAAAAGACATTTACCAATATAGGCTTCTAGGTAACAATGTACAAATACATTGTTAATATTCGTTATCTTTAACTTGCCTGACATGTCTCATATTTATCTCAGTCTCTTCAACCTCAAAGGGAGGAATGATGGTTGGCATGACAAGATTATGGAGTCTCCAGTCCCTTCCAGGTAACAGGTAGGTATTGCTTGTTGGAAATGTCTGCTGTACTGTGCTGTGACCATCTCTTGTCACCTGTGGCTCAACTGTTATGTAGGAACTCTGTAGCTCACAGGGCCACTCTCTCTCCTCCTGTGAGAGGTTTTGGTTACCATACCTCTGTTTCTCTTCTCTGATGTAACACCGCAAGAGATGAGGGAAGTTGATTGCATTTCAAATTATTGGTCAAAAGGGGTGCCACCAATCAGTATGACCTCTATTCAACTCTAAGTGGTCCTGTGTGTTTCTATTCTTATGACCCCAGTATCTTAACCTGTGTTTCCTTGCTGGGGACCCTGCTCATCTCCCTTTCTCAGGGGCATGTTCCCACACCCACTCTCCCTGCTTCATCTCCTTTCTGTGCACCAATAAGGGGTCCATCAAGAGAAAGAAGCAATAAACACAAGCTAGCTAACTAAAGGGAACTTTGTTGAAGGGGAATTTTACAAAAGTGTGGTGAGGACTTAGAGGAAAAGGTAGAAGGACAGACCTCCACCTAGGAGTAGAAGTGTCCCCAGCCACTAGAACCCAGAGAGACAGAGAGAGAGAGAGAGAGAGAGAGAGAGAGAGAGAGAGAGAGAGAGGAGAGAGAGAGAGAGAGAGAGAGAGAGCTCTGTGGAGTGGCCATTTGGTTCCTTCTCATGGTTCATATTCAGGAATTGGAGGTAACTTATAGTAACATAGCAGAGAGGGGACAAGAACTCTCATCCTGTGGTCTGGTCTCCTGCAGGAGAATTCCACTGGGCTTGACACAGCTGACACTGGTGCATAAGACTGCGTAGCTCATAACAGAGCTCCAAGTTCAAAGAGGACAGGGCAGGGTCACAGGGAGGGCGAAGATGGCTCTCAAGTAGCAGAGCAGAGGTAACCCAGACCGTTTTCATCTAGGCATCCTCCTGACTATGGGAAAGAGAAGAGGGTATTTTTTATTCCAAGCAAAGTCTATATGCCCACAGGTTTTTCCTCTTCAGTCTCACTTAACCCGCAACATGATCTTGAGCAAACTCCTTAATCTGTATGCATCTCAGCATCCACCTTTGCAAATTGATGATAATAACATATATTGTGCACGGTTTTAGGAGACTGTTCAGACAGGAATAAAGTCCATGGCATGTTGCTTGGCACATAAGAGGCCTGAGCAAATGACAAATACCCTTGCTGGGGCCCATCTTTCTCCTGTGTCCTTAATCATATATGTTCCCTCTTGCTTTTACCGTTTCATTCTCTCTGAGGAATGGCTTCCTTTTCTCAGCAAACGTGTCTGGGCCGCCTTTCTACTATTTCAGTTCATAACAATAAGTGTGGCTATTGGCATTTGATACTGCTTCTGTCTATTCCTAGGGGACCAGACCTCAGGATAGGATGTAGCCTCCAGCCAGAAGCTAGCTCATTTCTGGAGGTGGGGGTGGGGAGAAGGGATAAGCATCAAATTACTCTAGTCTTCTGCTTGGGTCAGATGTCAGGGCCCAGATGTGTGTGATATGTGCGAGCCATGTAGCACCCAAATCGGGCAGCTACTCTAGCTGCATCTGATTGTATTAGGTCATCTGTCAGAAAGGGCCATAGACAAATCTGGAAAATACTGCCTGGCTTTGGGAGTGATTAACCACACAGCATGAAGGTGTGTGGTTCATTGACCTTTTGCCATGGCATGTCAGTTACTTTTTGCTGCTACAATGAAACAAACGTTAGGGAAACTTACAGAAGACAGTTTGTTAGGGCTTATGGTTCCAGAGCGGGCATCCAAAATGGTAGGGGAGGGCGTGGCAGCAGGGAGCTGGAGGTTGAGAGAGCACATCTTTAACCAGTACACGAGGCAAAGCAAACCGGAAATAAGGTGAGGATATATATCTTTATAGATGATCCCTCTCCCCAGGCTCCGCCTCCTAAAGGTTCTACGACTTCCAAACACCACCAACAACCGAGGACGAAATGTTCAAATATCGGTGCCTATGTGGGACATTCGTCTCATTCAAACCATGACACGTGATGTTCCCAGTGAGCTGAGAGATGCTCTTCACTGATGCTCTGCTGAGCTCACGGCCCTTTGGCAGCTGCCTCCCTCCCATCAGAATTGGCAGCAGGGGTGGAACACATGGGTGGCACACACCAGTTCTTGGATTAATTTCTCGGGGGTTTTTGTAGCAAAGTGTCATGACTAGAGGCTTAACGGAAACTGTTGTTTCTTAACTGTGGAGCCAGAACTCTGAAGTCCAAGTGTCAGGGTGGTTGATTCTTCTTGCGTGCTGAAGTCAGGATTTGTTTTGAGTCAGTCTCTGTGCCTTGTAGAGAGCTCCCTTCCCTCCTGTCTCTTGACAGATGTTGGGAGCCGACTCCTAGCAGAAAGCGGCTATCGTCTTTGCAGCCATCTCGAGCCATATACCCTGACAAGAGACTTGTTTTCAACAGCCCGCAACAGCTGAGCACACTCTGATAAACATGTTTTTCTCACATATCTTGTTTTGCTGTTTAGTGCCCCCAGCTGCAAGGCACATGTGGTATCCACGCTGTACGGCACATCACATAGCGCCTTCAGCTGTGTTCCCCTGCTTGTCCATGGCAGCAAGGCACATGGTAAAGCATATAAATACTCAGGATTTTCCTTTCAATAAAAGGAGACTTGATCAGACCCTCTGTCTTGTCTCCATTCTTCGAGTCTCTTGCCCCTCCATCCCCACTCTCTCTCTTGCTAGACCCTGACCTGCGGACCGGAGCAGCAGCTCAGGCCGGTACAGAGAGGCTCCCAAACATGCAGCAGAATGGATCCTTACAGACAGAGTCTTCCCTCTCGCCATCTGTAAGCTCAAATTGTCTTACGAGATCTCCAGCCATTGGTCTGCTTCCAACTGATCGTTCCTGGAAACTTTCTTCCTCCCCTATAAAAGATCCTCATCTTCAGGTAGGAGGGATTAGGACATTTACATTTTGGGAGGACAAAACAAAATGCCTCACACATTCCAATGGCCAAGCAAGGCACTGATCCAATAGAGCAAAGGAATGTCATAGGAGCGATGCTATTGTTACTTTTTAAAAAGAGTAGTATTTGGTTTTACCATAGGTCCTTGGGCTATGTGCTCCCAGGATCTTGGTCACCCAAGCAGTGCTGAGTATGGGTTCCATCTTGTGGACTGGACCTTACATCAAATCACAGATTGGCTGGTTACCCCCACAGGCTTTGTGCCATCACTGAGCCAGCGTATGTTGCAAGTAGGGCACCATTGTAGATCAAAGGGCTTGGGTCTGGGTTGTTTACTTGTCTCCATTATCTCCATTGGTAGCAGGCAAGGTACCTTCCTGTACCAAAGCTGTTAGCACACAGGGGGAAAGGCTCTCGGTAGGCGCCATCTTGACTTCTCCGTGCCCAGTGGGTTCTGTAGGTGTTGCCTTCAGCAATGGAGCCTTGTAGTTAGTTTGTGGAGAATAGCCTGTATAGTCTTGGCAACATCCTGGGTTATTTGGGGATCTTTTTGACTAACAACTCAACTAGATATAAACCCAATCTCAGTCTTGGAAGCTTCATTTGGGGACAAGAGATTGATCCCTTTGGAACTCTGTTGCCCCCAATTATTTGATCACTTTATTTAGATTGCCTTCATTTATGTATGTATTTTAGAAAGTTTCTACTGTATTAGGTTTCTATACTAAAAGTCCCTCAATTTTATCTGTCTCTACCTATATTCCTACCCTTGATAATCTCTTCCCCCTCACCACTTGATAATCCCTTTTCAGCTCCCCAATCCATTTATAACTATTTTATTTCCCTTTCTTAGGGAGATCTATCTGCTGTCATACCCCCTACCCCATACCCCAGTCCTTTATTTTATACCTAACCTCTGATTCTACAGATTGCAGCTCGTCGACTTAACGGCTAATACCCACATGTAAGTGAGTACATACCGTATTGCTCTTTCTGGGTCTGGGTTATATCAGGATGATTTTTTTTTTCTAATTTTATCCATTTACTTACTAATTTCATGATTTTTTAAATACTCTATTGTATAAACGTACCACATTTTCTTTATCATTCATCTGCCGAAGTACATCAAGGTTGTTTCCAAATTCTGGCTACTATGAATATAGCAGCAGTGACATGGTTGAGCAAGTGTCTGTGGTAGAATGAAGTGTCCTTTGGGTATATGCCCAAGAACAGCTAGATCTTGAGGTAGATCATCTCTCATCTGTTGAAGTTAGGTCTAATTCTTCTTCCCTGCCCCATGTTCCCAGAAACAAGACTCAGACTCAAAATATATTTACAAATACCTTAGCCACAAGTAGCTAGGTTCTTCTCTTACAAGATCATCACTACAATAACCCAACTATTTTAACCTACAGTCTGTCACATGACTGTTACTATGCTCAGGTACCACAAGTCCTTCTCCTCACATTTTCCCAGGCTGATCTTCCTATGCCTATTTTCCTGTGCCTGGCTCTATCCCAGAATCCTTTCTCCTCCCAGATGTCCCACTTCTATTTCCTGCCTAAGCCATAGGCCACAGGCTTTTTAATTGACAGGTGATGCATTCGTAGTCTCTACACCCATCTTCTTGAGGGACTGCCACACAAATTTCCATGGTACAAGTTTGCACTCTCAGGAGCAATGGGTGGATGTTCCCCTTGATCTACATCCTCACCAGAATGAGCTGTCACTTGTGTTATTGGTCTTAGCCATTCTGACAGGTATAAGATGGAATCTCAAAGCGGTTTGGATTTGCATTTCCCTGATGACTAAAAATATTGAACATTTCTAGTTAATTTCAGCCATTTAAGGTTCCTCTTTTGAGAATTCGGTCTAGATCTGTACCCCGTGTTTTAATTGGGTTATTTGTTTCCTTGGTGTCTGCTTGTTTTTTTCTTTTCTTGTTTTGTTTTAGTATCAGATATGTAGTTGGTAAAACTCTCCATTCTGTAGGCTGACACTTTGAATGACAATGTCCTTTGCTATGTAGAGCTTCTCTGTTTCATAAAGTCTCACTTATTAATGTTGATCTTTTGCCTGTGCTAGCATGGTTAACTTCAGAAAGTCTTCTCCTGTGCCACTGAGTCCAGCCAAGGCGAGTCCTCATTTTCTCTTCCATCAGGTTCATTGTATGTGGATTTATGTTGAGGTCTTTGATCCAGTTGGAGTTGAGTTTGTGCACGGTGAGAAGTATGAATCTATTTGGATTCTTCTACATGCAGACATCTAGTTTGACCAGCACCTTTTATTGAAGATGCTGTCTTTTTTTTTTCCAGTTCTGTTTTCTTTATCAAAAACCAGGCATCAGTGGGCATAATGTTAAATATCTGCATCTTCAATTTGATACCATTCATTCACCGCTGGTTTTGGGCCAATACCATGCTGTTTTTATTACTATAGCTCTGATGTACTCTTGATATCAAGAATCAGGCTTCTAGCAGTTCTTCTATTGTCTAGGATTGTCTTAGCTCTTCTGCATGTTTTGTGTTTCTAGATGAAGCTGAAAATTTTTTTTCAATATCTGTGAAGAATTGTGTTGATATTTTGATGGAGATTGCACTGAATCTATAGATTGCTTTGGGAAGACTGGCCCTTTACTATGTTAATCCTACTAATCTATGACTTGGGAGATCATTCCATCTTCTGATAATCTTCTTCAATTTCTTTCTTCAATGACTTGAAGCTTTTATCATCCAAATTTTTCACTTGCTTGGTTAGAGAAACTCCAAGATATTTCATATTATTTGAGGCTCGTGTGAAAAGTATTGATTCTCTGATATGTTTTTTCCTCAGGCTGTCTGTCATCTGTAAAAAGGGAGGGTATTAATTTTTGTGAGTTAATTTTGTATTTAGTTACTTTGCTGAAAGCGGTTATCAGCTGTAGGAGTTACCTGGTGGAATTGTAAGGGCCACTTATGTATAATATCATATCATCTGCAAATAAAGAAACGTTGACCTTTTCCTTTCCAATTAATATCCCCTGATCCCCTTCAGCTGACTATTGCTCTAGCTAAAATCTCAAGTATTATATTGAATAGATATGGAAAGATGGAACAATCTTGTTCCTGATTTTAATGAAATTGCTTTGTGTTTGTCTCCATTTAAGTTGATGTTGGCTACAGGCTTGCTGTAAACTGCCTCTATTATTTTGAGGTATGTCCCTTGTATCCACAATCTCTCCAGCACTTTTATCATGAAAGGGTGTTAGATTTTTTTCAAAGGTCTTTTCTGAATCTAATGAGATGATCATGTGGATTTTTCCTTTTATTTTGTTCATATACTGGATTACATTTATTGATTTTTATATGTAGAGGTATCCCTACATCTCTGATCTCTGGAATGAAGCCTACTTGATCATGGTTGGTGATCTTTTTGATGTGCTCTTGGGTTTGGCTTTCAAATATTTCATTGAGAATTGTTGTAGCTATGTGCATAAGAGAAACTGTTCTATAATTCTCTTTTTGTTGAGTCTTTGTGTGGTTTAGGTAACAGGGTAACCTCATAAATGAATTTGGAAATACTCCTTCTGTTTCTATTTTGTGGATGAATTTGAGGTATATTGGCATTAACTTTTCTTTGAAAATCTTGTAGAATTCTGCCATAAGACCATCTGGCTGAGTGTTGTTTGTTTGTTTGTTTGTTTTGGTCGTGAACTTTTAATTCCTGCTTCTTTATCACTAGAAGTTACACAATTGCTTAGTTGCTCCTATCCGATCTTGATTTGACTTTGGGAAGTAGTATAGCTGAGGAAATTGTCCATATCTTTTAGATTTCCCGATTTGGTGGAGTATGGGTTGTTTTTTGTTTGTTTGTTTGGTTGGTTTTTAAAGGATGCCCTCAAGACTCTCTCGATTCCCTCAGTGTCTGTGGTTATAACTACCTTCTCACTTCTAATCTTGTTAATCTGCATATTCTGTCTCTGCTTGCAGTTCTTTTGGATAAGGGTTTGTTGATCTTATTTATTTTCTCAAAAACTATTTCTCCTTCATTGATTCTTTGTTTTCTGTTTATTTCATATTGATTTCAACCCCCGAATTTCATGATTTCTTGATGTCTATTCCATTTATTTGTGATTTCTAGTGCTTTCAGGTATGCTAAGTATGAGATCTCATCTCTCTCTGTCATTCTTTCTCTCTCTCTGTCTCTCTGTTCTCTCTTCTGTCTCTCTCTGTCTGTCTCTCTCTCTGTCCTCTCTCTCTCTCTCTCTCTCTCTCTCTTCTCTCTCTCTTGTGTGTGTGTGTGTGTGTGTGTGTGTGTGTGTGTGTGTGTAAGCACTTAGTGCTATGAACTTAGGAACTTCCCTTCTGGAATACCCTTCATTGTGTCCATAAGATTGGACATGCTGTATATTAATTCAGTTCTAGAAAGTCATTAATTTCTTCTTTAACTTCTCTCTTGTGTCATTTTTCACTCAGTACTGAGTTGTTCAGGTTCCCCGAGTATGTCGCTTCTGTTGTTGGTATCCAGCTTTAACTTGTGCTGGTCAGATTGGCTACCCAGTGTTATTTTAATTTTCTTGTGTCTTTTGAGACTTGCTTTGTATTCAAGAATGTAGTCAGTTTTACAAAGAGGCCCATGATGTGCTGAGAAGAAGAAGCCTTTTGCATTTGAGTGAAATATTCTATAAATATCTGTTGGGTCCGTTTAGTTTATAACTGCAGTTAGCTCCAGCAGTCTGCTTAGTGTTTGTCTAGATGACTGGTCTTGGGATAGTGGGGTTTAAAGTCTCTCACTATCAGTGTGGAGGGTCAATATGTACTGTAAGATGTAATAGTTTTCTTTTACAAGCATGGGTGCTATTGTGTTTGGGGCATAGAAGAATTGCAATGGTGAATCTTTCTTTGGATGAGTATGCAGTGCTCTTCCTTGTCTCTTTAGTTTTGGTTTGAAGTCTATTTTATCAGATAGTAAAATGACTATGCCAGCTTGCTTCTTAGGTCTATTTGCTTGGAATATCTTTTTCCATTCTTTTACCCTGGGATGATGCTTGTTCTTGGTGTTACGGCCTGGGTTTTTGGATGCAGCAGAAAACGATCCTGGTTTTGCATCTTTTCTGTTAGTCTGTGTTTCTTTATTAGGGAATTGAGTCCATTGATGTTGAGAGATAGCAATGAGTATTGTTTGTTCACTCCTGTTTTTCTGCTGTTTTGGTGTGTGCGCTGTCGTGCGCGGCACGAGTGTGTGTGTTTCCCCTCTCTTTTCTGGTCTGGGATATTTATTTCTTGTGTTTTTTGGATATAGTTAACCTCGTTAGATTAATTTTCTGTCTAGCACCTTCTGCAAGGTTGGATTTGTAGATAGGTATTGGTTAAACTAGGTTTTATCATGAATGTTTTATTTTATCTATCTCTTGTAATCAAAACTTTTGCTGGGTATAGTAGCCTGGGCTAGCATCTGTGGTCCCTTAGAGTCCACATGGACATAAAACTTCTGTCCAGGCTTTTAAAGTTTCCATTGAGAATTCAGATATTCTAATAAGTCTGCCTTTAGCTATTACTTGGTCTTTTTCTATTGGAGCTTTTTTAAGTCTTTCTTTGTTCTGTACATTTAGTGTTTTGATTATTATGTGCTGGCAGGGGATGGGGTATATTTCCTTTCTGGTCTGGTCTATTTGGTGTCCTTATATATCCTTTTAGGCTTCTAGTACTTAAGTCATTTTCTTTTTTATGTTAAAGAAATTTTCTTTCATGATCTTGTTGAAAATATTTTCTGTGCCTTTGACCTGGGTTTCTTCTTCTTTCTCTATTCCTATTATTTTTAGATTTGATCTTTTCATAGTGTCCCAGATTTCTGGATGTTTTGAGCCAGGACATTTTTAGATTCAATGTTTTCTTCTTTGACCACTGCATCTATTTCTTCTATCCTGTCTGCAATGCCTGAGATTCCCTCATCCAATCCTCAAGTCTTACCTTTGACTCTGTAGCAGACAACCTGCTGCTGATTCTCTTCTCTCCCTGGTCCCATCTCCAGTGGCTCACACAGGTCTCCCCTCCAGTGGCCACACCAGGACTCTCCCCTCCAGTGGTCACACAGGTTCCCCTCCTTCAGTGGACCACACAGGTCTTCCTTCCAGTGGACCACACGGTCTCCCGTCCAACATTTCTGACCCCTTCATTGCTTTACCTGAGTCCCCAACTCAGCAGGCATTCCCTGGGAACCCACCAGCCAAGCCTGCCAGAGAAAAGTTAGGTCAGGGAAACAGACAAGCTAGTGTCCAGTTCTCTCTCTCTCTCCTTTCTTCCAACTCCCACCCCACAGGCACATCCACAGCTCCATAGCAGATGACCTGCAGTGGCCTCCCCTCCTCTTCTACCCCTCTTCCCATGGCACCGTTGAATTTGTTTTCCTCCCTCATTTGAATCCCTCAGGTCCCTCCACCCCCATCCCCATTCCCAAGTCAACTCTCAATATCTAGAAACAAATTCACCCAGAACCCCTAGAGGCCATACCTAGCAGGATCCCAAAATAACTCCTACCCAGGCAACATACCTTCCCAAGAAACAGAGAGGGCAAACAGAAACCAAGAAATGCAATTTCTACCCAAGAAAAACAAGACTACATATTAGCACCTAGTCTTAGAGTCTTCAAAAATACCTAGATGCTGGTGTAAAAATACAATCTAACAATCAAGGACAGTATGTCTCCCCTAGAGCCTGGCAACCCTACCACAGCAGACCCTGAGAAACTGCATATTACTGAAGCACAAGACAAAGACCTTAAAACAGTCTGTATGAATATAATAGCAATCCTTAAAGAGGAAATGAATAAGTCCCTTAAGGAAATCCATGACAACACTGACAGACAGTGGAACGGAAGGAATAAAACATTTTAGAACCTGAAAGTGAAAGTAGACTCCATAAAGAAAACCAACCTGAGGGAAATACTGAGATGGAAAATTTAGAAACTTGAACAAGAACCTCAGAGGGAAGCCCCAACAACAGGACAAGAGAAGAAAGAGAGCTGGGGTGACTCTAGCTGTTGGATTTGGAGTAGAGTGAAGATCTGCAGGTCACCTACCTGCTTCACAGGCTGGGGTTCCATAATTAATTTCCTAACCAAGAATTCTTGTTAAAGACAGCATCTTGAAAGTTTTGTTTTTTGGGTTTTTTTGTTTTTGTTGTTTTGTTTGTTTTTTTTTGTTTGTTTGTTGTTTTGGGTTGGGTTTTTTTTTTGGCTAGTGTTCAGGTACATGGTCTTAGTTGGGGGTTTCTATTGTGATGAAACACCATGCTAAAAGCAAGTAGGGGAAAAGGATTTATTTACACTTCTAAATCCACAGGCCATCACAGGAGGAAGTCAGAACAAGAACTGAAACAGGGCAGGAGCTTGGAGGCAAGAGCTAATGCAGAGGCCATGGAGGGGTGCTGCTTACTGGCTTGCTCCCCAGGGCTTGCTTGGATGATTTCTTATAGAGCTCAGGACACCAGCCCAGGGATGGCCCCACCCACAATGGGCTGGGCCCTTCCCCATCCGTCATTAATTAAGAAAATGCCTTAGATCTGGATTCTATGGAAGCATCTTCTCAACTGAGGTTCCCTCTTTCAGATGACTGGAACCTATGTCAGGTTGACATAAAACGAGCTGGCACATGTGCCAAATAAGTTGAAGAATTTGCACACAATTTGACTACACCTCTTTCCTTTGCATAGAGCTCTGAATAAGCTGACAGAGAACTCAAGAGTTTCAGACTGAGCCTGTCCTACATCTGTCTCTGTCGCATCCTTGGCTCAGACTGTCTGAGAGTCATTATTTGTCCTGTCAACACAGACCAAGAATAGCGCATTGAATCTGAGTTTTGTGAATCCTGCTTTTTCTCCACCGAGTCCTATACTTTGTGTCTGGAATCCCAGGGCATGCCTGGCATCCTCCCTTAGGGCGATATGAAAGAGGCTTTTCTCTCCTGGGCTTGGATGCTCAGATTGGCTCCAGGCTTCCGAGCGTTAGATGCTCGCTGATGAGAGTTGACATTTCTCTAGGGCTCGGTGGTGAGCCCGAGTCAGAAGCAGGCAGGGCGGAAGCCGTGGGTATTCTTCTTACTAACATGGAAGCTATAAAAAGCAGTCTGCAGGATAGGTACTGGGCTGGCCCAAGACAGAAAGATGGGTACGTGGCAAAGCTCTGCTTTCAAAGAACTCACAGCTACGTGTCATATCACGGATTATTAGGAATGAAGACCCAGGAAGGCTGGGCAGAGGTTGCCCTAGAGTGTGTAACCAGCCTGAAGTGAGCTCTGTCCCATTTAGGGGATGAGCTTTGAGATTCTTCTTGTCATTGAGTCTCTGCACGATTTTCATCTTAGGCCCATGCTGATGAGATTCTTATGGAAATCCAGCTACATTATCATTATGGGCAATGAGGGAATTGGAAGTGGACCCTACTTGTGAAAAGACAACTGTTTCTATCTTTCCCAGGGTCATTCTGACTGACTCTGAAGAACAGGGAAGGGTGTTGGTTTAGAGGTCGCCACGAGAAAGCATTCATTCCTAAGAAGTAGAACCCTTAGGAAGAGACCCCCAGGCTGGGACGCACTCACAGCCACTACCCTTTCCCCCATCTTACTTTCAGCACTGAAACGGTGACATTTCAAAGGCACAGCCTGATCCTGCGGTACCTACCGCAGGCGATGGGGAAGTGACAAGGGCACTCTTCAAGGATGGCTGGCAGCACCAGCTGGGGGACAAGGAGAAGGATCATTCGCTGACAGCAAAGATGTTGGAATATGTTGCTGAGACTCAGCTGTCCAAGCAGGTAGGGAACTCGTTCTGATAACGGCTGCGCACCAGGTAAGCTCAGGCTCAGTGTGACCACAAATTAGTTTCAGAGAGCGGATCAGGACAAGAAGTTTGGGGACCAGTCAGCTGCAGCTTGAGGCTGTTGGCACCAGCTTTCTGACCGTGATTGGTGGTAGGTTAGTTTGGTTAAGCCTCAGTTTCTTCATTGTACAATATGGAAATCGTATTGTTGCCCTGTAAGAGCCTCAGTAAAAATAACCTGTCGTAGATTGTTGTCCTGTTACTGTGATAAAGCATCATGACAAACAACCTAAGAAAGAGAGGGGTTCCTTCTGGCTCACAGTTCAAAGGTGCAGTCCATCATGACAGAGAATTCAAGGCAGCAGGATCTTGGCACTTGATCTACAATGGGGAACAGAGGCAGATGGCTGAATTCTGCTCAGTTCCCTGGCTTCACTCTTACAGCCTGAGATGGGAGCCCCACCAGGGAACAGGACACCCACCATGGTGGACAGAAACGTTGCACCATCTCAAGGAAGTTAAGCTAATTGCCCACAAGCAGGTCCAGAGGCTCATCTCCCACGTGATTTTAGTTGACAGCTAATTGTCACCATCAGGAGACATGTTTGGCATCATTTCTTCATTCATAATCCAGAGATATGTGCTGATTTCCGACAGAGTCACCAGCCCATGCCTCAGGTTCGAGTTATGTCAGTAAATAAATAAAATCAATCAAAATCCCTGCTCAACACTCAAAGGTCCACTCTACCTCTACTATGAGGGTATACCTACACACTTTAATGCAGGCCCTTCAAAGATTAATAAGAGTTAGCATTCCTCAGTGGCATTTGGGAAAGGAATGAAAGGGTAACCAGGAAATAGGGAGGTGAGGGTAAAAGATTCACAGCAATGCCAGCAATACGAGCAAGCCTAGGATGACAGGACATGGCGCTGGCACTGACATCTGAGTGGCCTCAGGCAGCCTCTTTCTATCTCACTAGGACTGACCATGTCAGCAGGTAAGGGAGTGGCTGGCCGACTTCATAGCTTGTAAGTCCTCGGTTTGAGGCTAGAGAATTCTGCTGCAAGCCCGAGTGTGCTTACAAGAGGCCCTTGGCAACCAGGGGAGAAACCTGAAAGGCCCTAAGACACCTTTCCTGTTCTCACAGCCAGCTGTGATCTCACAAGGATTTTTCTGCTTTCTATGGGAAGAGGCACAGGGAAGAGGATAAGCACTCAGGAGTTAGCCCAAGAGAGTGTGTTATTTTGATAGAAAATGTGACAAGGGGATTTTAAGAGCCGTAGACACCCTGGCCGAGACAGTCATCCCGTGGAAAATTCTAGTGGCGCTGTAATAAAACATTTCCGAATTCATCTGAACTAAAGACCCCCACTGCCTCAGAAAATTGGGTCACATCCTTGAGCTCTCATCTCAGGCCCCCTGCCATGCTGAGCCAGCCAGTGTGGGTAGAAGGCTTTCCCAGACTTATCTGAGGAGACTAGCCATTTGTTTCCAGCTTAATCAGTTCTCTGTATGTCCTTAACTAGTCACCTCCAGTGCTCATTTAGAGAATTCATTGTGCAGGAACATCATCAATATCCTAATACCTGGTGGATCATAGAATACAGCACTCAGGGAGGTGGCAAATGAGCCTAGGCATCATTGCATTCTGTGTGACAGACACTGGCACTGTTTACCGTGGAGTAAGATCTACAGGAGGAGTTGTGTAACCTGGCCTGGCCCGGTAATTACGGGTACAAATTGTTAATACCAATTAAAGAATATTGATCAGAGTACAAGTTACTGCTATGAGTTAAGTACGAATGTTCTGAATAGGCTGTTTAAGCATCACAAAACCTCCTGTAAGGTAGGTGAAATTATTAATTCTGTTCTACGGGTATTATAGTTGGTGTTTGTTAAGTTGACACTAGAACTAGACATGCCTGCATATCTGGGGAGAGGAATCTTAGTTGAGAAAATGCTTCCATTAGATTTGCTCAAATACAAGTCTGTGGGGCATTTTCTTGATGAAAGGTTTTGCGGGGGAGAACACAGCACACTGTGGGAAGTACTACCCGGGCCCCGGGCCTGCGATCCTGACTTGTATGAGAGAACAGGACAAGAGAACCATGAGTAGCAGCCAGCAAGCAGTCCTCTCCATGGTCTTTCTTCATCTCCTGCCTTCAGATCCCTGCCCTGACTTCCCTCACTGATGGAGTGTGACCCAAGAGTTGTAAGCTGATATAAACCCTTTCCACCCTGATTTGTTCTTGTTCATGGTGTCTTTTTACGAGCAATAGAGACCCGAGTCAAAACAGCAGATTAGGCAACCAAGATCCTATGAACTTAGCCATCTTGTTCAAAGCGAGTTATAGAAAAGTGTTTAGAAGTAATTAGCAACCTTACAGTTTTGTTTAATGTTCAGACATGAAAAGACAGACAGATAGACAACTGAAGGAGCAACAGAAGACAGTGCAGCCTTTCTTTCAGGGGAAAACCTGCAGAGGTCTTTGTAGGAGTCGAAGCCCCCATCTGCTTACAAGCGAAGGGCCACAGGACAGAAATAGGGGAGGATGGATGGTCAGGTCAAACGCCCATTCTCCTTCCTTTACCCAAGATTGGCTATTGCTAGGAGTGACCAAGGTGAGTTGTAAGGCGAACAAAGTCAAGTGATGGATAGCCATATCTTAGCAGCTCACAACTAGCTGTTACTCCAATTCCAAGGTATCTGATGCCCTCTTCTGGCCTTGGTGAGTACTGCATGCATGTGATGCATACACTCACACTCAGGTACACATGGACATGAAACTCATACATCCCTCTTCTAAGTTTATAAGGCTGAGAAAAATTCAAAGTAAAACATGATGAAAGAAAATAGGGAGTGATGTACCTAACCTATCAAATTATAAAGTGAGAATAATTAAAACTGTGGGGCTGTGGATACCAAGAAATAGACTGTTAGAATAAGGCAGAAGTTAGATATGTTTCCATGTGTACAAAAGCCTATGGGACAGATGACTCCATATAAGTAGAAACAGACACTTTTGCCTCGCTGGAGAGAGTGCTCTCCCAGTGCTATTGATTTGAGAAAATTAGACACTCACAGCCCTCTGGCTCACATTCAAATGAGATGCATTTAAAAAAAAATCTACATTTAAGGCAGTAATATGCTAACGTGAATGAGAATGTTTTGATGACCTTGGAATAAATTAAGCCCTGAGGTAGATAGGGTGCAAAATGTCAGGAGTTAAAAAAAAAATTTCCAGATGTGTGATATGTAACTAAATTGTATACAAAGCTGCTATAGAGAAAGCTAAAAAATTTTTTTAAACTGCTGAGTATTTAGAAGTTTTCATAATAAATTTCTGAGAAAAACAAGCAACAGTCTAAGAGAAAATGTTTGTGATACAAATTATAGCAGGATTAATATTCAAAATTCATAAAAAGCTCCTGTAAATTCTAAAACTCGAAAACAGAGAAGGAATACAGATCAGCGATTTAGCATAGCAACAGACTGTAAATGCAGAAGGTTGTCCATTGTGACTAGGAATCAGGGAATCAGAAAGTAAATCAAGAACTGGTTCGCATTTGATACCCACTGGATAGGAAATAATTAGACATATTGATCACAGCCCATCGCTACTGAGGGGAGAGCATGCTCACACTTCTGTTGGGGCGTTCATTGCAGAGCCTTTGGTAAAGGCATCGAGCATTTTAAATGTTCACAACACGTAGTCCACACATTGTGTGTCTTAGAATTTATTCCACAGAAAACTTTATTTTTATCGGGATTAGCACCTCTCCCAGTAGAGGTTTCATTAAGTAAACTCACTTCTACATGTAAGCTGTGGCAGTTAGCAAGAATAAGGTGTGGTCTCTGTGTGTAAAGCAATAGTCTAAGGGCATTTTCTTTTGTCAGTGAGAAAGGACATTGAGAAATAACTTCCAGAAAATGGTTCTCATTTTAAAGATTTGTATGATTTCTTGTTGCATGTGTGCATGTGTCCTATGGCGTGTACAAGCAGAACACAGGTGCCCTTGGGGCCAGAGATGTTGGGACCCCTCGGGTCTGGAGTTATGGATAGCTGAGCTGCCCGACAGAAATGCTGGAAAGTGAACTTGAATCCTTGGGAGTAGCAGCAGGCGCACTTCACTGAGCCATCTTTCCAGTTATTCCTTTTTCAGCAGGGAGGGTAGGATGCTGTCAGCTCCAACCATGGCTGATACTGCTGGAGCCAGTCTTATGCAGCCTCTGTGAGTTATGGCTCCAAAGTCATGTCGCGCCTCCAGGATGTGGCTCCACCTCCAGGACGTGGCTCCGCCCCCTTTCCACTCCCTCTTCTTCCTCATTGTTCCCGAAGCCTTGCTAAGTGGGATGGGATGTGTAATACAAGTCCTGTTTAGGAATGAACACTCAACTTTCACTTTTTCTCAGGACCTTGAACAGTCAAAGAACAAATTTAATTAATAAAAAAGCACGAGATACTTCAAAGAGGATGAAAGGGAATAATTTACAAAGGCGGTTCTGAGCTCCACTTCAAGTGTTCTGAAGTGTGGATTAGCCATCACATCATGAGCAAGCAGGAACAGTGTTGGCCAATGGAGAAGAATCTAGAAAAGAACAGAACAGGCAAGAACACTCAGGTACTCAGGGGAAAGGCAACTGTGATTCCCTCAGTGAAGAATACTGTGCAAGATTAAAAAATCAATGAAGGTTCTTTGTCCCATGGTGGAAATTATCCCATGTTCACACTCAGCAAAGTCTTCAGGAGGGCTTGTGACGAAGCGAGGCTTACTTTATAATCCCCAGTGATTTCTTCTTTGGCACAATCCTTCCCCTAATTTAATTGTACATAAATTCCTTTATGACAAAGACTGTATGTCTCGGCTTACTTTATAGATTTTGTGGCCATGTCACTAGGGTGAGCCAATGGAGCTGAGAGCAGAAGAGTAAGATGCCAGCCTTGAACTCACAGACATCCAACTGCCTCTGTTCCAGAGCACATGAGACCAAGGAAAAATTTCCTCTAGCCTCTTTACAAACACAGTCATACACATAAACACACACACACAGAGACACACACACACACAAATATGCAAGCACACATACATAGACTTACAAACACATGTACTCAGGGAGA
The DNA here is from genome assembly GCA_021653895.1 of Mastomys natalensis. Classification (NCBI taxonomy): domain Eukaryota; kingdom Metazoa; phylum Chordata; class Mammalia; order Rodentia; family Muridae; genus Mastomys; species Mastomys natalensis. Next base: position 328,946 of record JAJTUV010000666.1, read on the forward strand.
TACATGCATACACACAGACTCACCAACACAAATACAAACACAGACACACACTTTCAATACATACATACATACACAAATGCACACACACATATACTCATACATACACACACATTGACACACACATGCACAGAGAGTGAGAGATACATGCACACACAGAGACTCACAAATACACATATGCAGATAGACATCACTCTTATACAGGCAGATAAACATGCAAAGATATGTACATGCATACATGCACAAACACATAAACAGACACACAAATGCATACACAGATATACACATATACACATAAGCACACACAGAGACATATACACACAGAAGCATACATACGCTTGCAGTCACACACAGACACATATTCAGATACATACACATGCACACACAGACACACGTACATACATACAGATATATACATACATTAATGCGCACGCGACACACACACACATGCACTGCTCATAGAATTAGGTCCTAATAATATTCTAAACTTCTTCCCTACTGTATGATTTGTCTACATTCCCTGTCTCTCATATCCATCATAATTGTTCATTCAAACCTGCTCTGACCTGTAGGAGGGAAGGACTGTGTGTAACACACACATGTGTGCTCACATGTTTGCAGCACAGACAGACACCTAACGTTTGTTGAAAGCATGATCCTCTGTACATGGCAGTGTTGATAACTGGCTGATCTAACCACTCTACAACACATAAAAATACAGTGAAGATGCCAGGCTCTTTGTCTGCTTTAAAAAAAAATAAAGATGCTATTGAAATGAATTAGTCATTGTTAATGAATGAATAATTAACATTCCCTGTATCAAATTACTAGTTGGAGACAGTCTTTACTGGTGACGTGGACTTCTTCATGTGCACACGCTCCCACTGGTGTCCCTGCTTTTCTTTTGCAGGGAGATGGAACCAGCTGCTCATCCTTATTTAGAGACACGTGCACAAGCGTTCTTACCAAGTGTCCTTTCCACACTGCTGATGTGTGAAACTCTGACGAATAAAGACAGTGGTGGGGGTGAAGTAGCTCCTCATTGCTAACACTATCACCGACTTTTATATTAACAGCAGGACAGCCACACCACTATAGATAAAGCAGGAATAGGGCTCTACAGAAATGATAAGCAGTAGGAATAATCTGTCCTTGTGTAAACACAGATAGTGTGACGTCTCGCCAGGTCTTAGGGGTAGAGATACCAGAGGCGTTACGTTTCCCATGAGATCATTTGTCTGTGGCCTAGACATCTGTAGTGGCCATGTTATCACTGGGGGTATATTCCCAGAGAGAGACAGAGACAGAGATGAGACAGAGACAGAGATGAGACAGAGAAAGACACAGAACGTGATAGCTGGACTGAGTGACTGGAGGAGGAATCTTGTGTGGTGAGACTGGATGGAGTCTGTGGTGAAATCGAACACACTTGTCTTAGTATTAACCTCCAGAATGAATCTCAAACAGGGCTTGCTGGCCTTGTGCTTTGGGGGGTTCTGTGGGAAAAGTGTAGTGGGATGGACTTGTACGATGTCACTGGCTGAGTCAGTATTCCTGGACATTGGTCCCATGGAGCCTTAGGGGAATGTCACTTGCCTAGTTCTCCAGTGACAGAATTTCAGGGATGGAGCAGGCACAGCATAGACTCTGGAAATCAGTCATTTTGCATGCTGGGTTTTGTTTTTTTTTTTAATTTGTTTGTTTGGTTTTTTGTTTGTAGTTTTTAAACATGGAAGTAAGGATGCTGTCTTCTGTTTGAAAATGGCAGTGACTTTAGGAGAAAAGGAATGGGGGAGAAAGGCAGGAAGGAGTGTGGGAGTGGAGGTGAGGGTGGAGACTGTGAAAAGTATCTTCTCATTGTTTGTTTTGATTGGGTGTGAGTTTTCCCGTGGGTTTGGATGCACGCGTAAGTTTTGACCTGTTTGGTTTGTACTATCTGGGATGTAGAAACTCAAGAGAAGCAACCTAAGTTCCCTACTCCTTGTTCTTAGAAGATTCTCATTTAACATCAGGGTCTCTCTCTCGTGTCCTTTGAGAATAGTTGGAGAGGCCAGAGGGCAAGAAAGTGGAACGAACCCGGGCTTTTCTGTAGTTCAGTTCTATTGTGTGTATTTTCCTCACTGTGCTCTCCCTCACTGGGCGATGACTGTCCTGCCCTTCCTTCGAGAATCCCATCAATCTGGACACAGTCTGTTGAAAGGGCAAATCTGGATAGCCGCGACAGTGCCACGCTGTAGCTCATTGCTGCAGCAACAGGAGCAAATCAAATCCTTGCCTGAGAATTCCACCTCCCCTGAGAGCCAAAGCCTCCTCTCGGTGCTGTGCAGTTGGAAGACTGTGTAGAAACCCAAGGGCCTCTGTGGCAGGAGGATCCCAACTCCACAGCAGCCATGCTGAGAGCCAGGCTCCTTGAGCAGAGCAGCCAGCAGCCCGGGAGGGTAGGGCTCATGCCAGGAGCTGGCTGAGAGTCCGTGGTTGGGGTAGAGACAAGGACAAAGATGCTGGACCTTAGAAGCATGTCCCCACAGCTACATGCATCGAGGGACTTGCCCATGAGTGGTTATGAGATCTCTTCCTTACAATAAAAGTCCTGGCACGGGGCTACCGTGGCCGCCTTATTCTCTGTTAATACATGTTAGTGTGGAGTGTGTGTGTCTGTGTTGTGTATGGTGTGTGTGTGTGTATGCACGTGTCTATGTATGTATGTGTAGTATCTATTGTGATATGTGGTGTATCTGTGTGTGTAATATGCCTGTGTGGTATGTAAAATATGTGTGATGTGTGTGGCATGTGGGTTGTGTGTGTTCATATGTGGGATGTGTGTGTGGTGTGGTGTGTGTGTGTTCATATGTGTATGTGTGTGTGGTGTGGTGTGTGTGTGTTTGCAGTTAGTTGAGTATGTGTGTTGGTGTGGTGTGTGTGTGTGTGTGGCATGTGTATGTGTGTTTATTATGATGTGGTGTGTGTCCTGTGTGTGTGATATGTGTGTGTGCCAGTGTGCTATGTGTGCGTGTATGTGTGTGGGTGGGTGGTGTGGTAATGTGTGTGTGTTGTAAATGGAGTGGATGTGTGTGGTTGTGTGTGTAGTAGTGTGTGGTGTGTGTGGTATGTGTGTGTAGTATGTGTATGGTGATGTGTGTGTATGTGTGTGGTATGTGTGTGTGGTGTGTGTGATGGTGTGGAATGTGTGTGTAGTATGTGTGTGTGGTGTGTGGTGTGTGTAGTATGTGTGTGTGGTGTGTGTGTGTATGGTGTGTGTAGTATATGTGTGTGGTGTGTGTGATGTGTGTGTAGTGTGTGTGGTGTGTGGTGTGTGGTGTATGCTACATAGGAATTCTGGTGTCCTGAGCACCTCATGCCATGCACCCTATCTCCTTGCCCAACCCTCTTATCTTTCCAACACTCAGTTCACCACCACAGTTCCCTTGGCCATTTGAGTCAAACTCAGAGGTGCTTTATTTCTTCTTCGATGAAGTTTCTCCGTACGACCTTTTATATAATTGCTCCGGGGCTGGGGAAGAGAAGCCCACTGGTGTCAAGGGTAAACCTTCCAAGTGCTCCAAAGCCGGCTTTCTGCCGCTTTTTCTCAGCTCAGACTGAGTATAAATCTAGGACAGTTGTTCTGGCGGTCACTGATGGGATCTATGAGAAGGATGCTCCAAGGCCCTCCGAGGCCTGGCTGAAGACTTGCAAGTCATTTCGTAAAAAGGGGGAGGCTGCTACTTTCAAACCAACGCTTTGTCTGTCCCCAACTCTCTAGCCCACAAGTACAAAATTAGCTTGACCAGGCAGACAATCCTCTCGGCCTAACAGGCTTGTCATTTCAAATCCCATCTGGCAGTGCTTTGTATTTGAGAAGGAAGGCTTTTGTGGAGGTAAAAATCTACTGTCAGGCAAGATGGGGCAAAGAGAAGGATTGTAATGGCCAGGAGCACGGAGGGACCCAGCAAGAAACGCAAGGGGCTGGGGGTGTGGGTCCCCAGCCTCATTTCGGTCCCGCTGCCCAGCCAGGGCTTCTCCATCTGAATCCATGTAGGCTGATAAGGCCAAGAGGAAGGAGCAGAAGGCCCCAGTGACTCCTGTCAGGGCTCGGGATAAGAGAGGCAAGGCTTCAGAAACAGAGGCTGAAGCCAACCGGCCGTGTGAGAGGCAGAAGCAGCAGCAACTGTAAGCCCAAGCTCTGGACCAGTGCCGGGAGCTGGAAAGAGAAGCAAGCACCCACTGTGCCAAACTTCCAAAGCCGGCCTGCTCTCTGTACACAGCTTCCTACGATGGCAAAACTCTCCCAGGCCTTGGTGTTTACTCTCCGAAGGTGCTGTACACTCTGCCTCCACACCTGATTTGAGTCCCCCTAATGTCTACTAGGCAGGACTTTATTACCTCCACTTTCCACAGGAAGAAGCAGACCTACATAACATCAAAATAATAACCAAAACCCCCACAAAACTGTCCTGGCATCAGAGAAGCCTTTGGCCCTAAAACTAGTTGTCTCTTGCAGTGTTGCCTGCTCTGTACACTGTTGGTCTTGGATACCGCAGTCAGAGGCTTCTAGGGTTTTCATTTCTGTTATATCCCCCTTGTGATGGTTTGTATATGTTTGGCCCAGGGAGGTGGCACTATGGAGGTGTGGCCTTCTTGAGTAGGTGTGGCCTTGTGGGTGTGGACTTTAAGACCCTCATCCTAGCTGCCTGGAAGCCAGTATTCTCCTAGCAACCTTCAGATGAAGATGTAGAACTCTGAGCTCCTCCTGCACCATGCCTGCCTGGATGCTGCCATGCTCCCACCTTGATGATAATGGACTGAACCTCTGAACCTGTAAGCCATCCCCAATTAAATGTTATCCTTAGAAGAGTTGCCTTGGTCATGGTGTCTGTGCACAGCAGTAAAACCCTAACTAAGACATGCTTCCTCCTCCTCCTCCTCCTCCTCCTCCTCCTCCTCCTCCTCTCCTCCTCCTCTCCTTCTTCTCTCTCTCCTCTCCCTCCCTTTCTTTCTCTATTCCTTCTTCCCTCCCTCCCTTCCTTTTCTCCTGTCCCCCTTTACCTTCTCCTCCTTATTTTCCACGCAGAAGCTCCTTTTCACCCAACACTGCCCACAGTCACCAGTACTTGCTTGGCTCCTTGTGTCGAACATTTCTTGTTTAGTGTTGGAGATTCTGTTTAACTCTGTTTCTTTAGTAATTTCTGGGTCTCATCAAATCAAAACCTTCAAGTAAATATCTAATATCTATAGGGAATGTAAATGGCTATTAACACTCACAATTTGGAGGTAGCAAATATTGTCAATAAAGAAACATGGCCCAGGGGTCAAAAGCCGTGGAAAGAATCAGAACAGAAGGGATGCTAAGTCCTCAAAGAAAGGAATCCTGAAGAGAGCATGACCCGGGGGAGGAAAGGAAGTGTGGGTGGGTGGTTAGTGTGGAGCCTTTCTTCTTGTCTCCAGGCACTGTTCCTCCTCTCCAACCCTGGGCCCTGTGCTCGGCTGGAAACAGGCCTATCTCCTTCCTCTCATGTCTTGTCTGTTTTTCAGACTGACTCAGTCTCTGTGGTGAGTGTCTCACCACAGAGACCTGAGGAATCGCAGCTTCATTTGTCCAGAGATGATTTACTAATCTAAGCCCTGGAGTTTTTGTAAACACACACCTACCCAATATGCCCTTTGCCATGACAAAACTCAGCAAGATCACGACTAGAACATGACATCTTTAGAAACCCTCGGGATGTGGCCTCCACTGCTGGAGAGAACGGGATACTAGACAAGGTCTGTCCTGCTGTGGGACAAGACACAGATGTCTGTCCCAGCTATGGACAACAGACACAGATGTCTGTCCCAGCTATGGACAACAGACACAGATGTCTGTCCCAACTGTGGACTGTAGACACAGCAGGACCATTTCTCCCCATTCCAGTGTTTTATTAGCTCAGTCCCATCTGACTTAACTAGAACAGACAGACGCTTATTAAAATATCATGCTGGCCAAGATGTAATTCTCAGAATAATGTTAACATCAAACAAGCAGTTGGAAGATAGCATTGCCCCAGCTTTGCAAGTGACAAGCACTTTGCAGGGTGTGCAGGCTACTCACTGGCGGGGTTTACAACCTGGAAGAGAGAAAATGGATGTTGCTCAAGAGGCTGGCGTGGGCACTGAGGATGTGGCTCAGCAATTAAGAGTGTGTGCTGCTCTTGTGCAGGACAAGGGTCTGGTTCCCAGCACCCGTGTCAGAGCTCACAACTGCCTATGAATTAGTTGCTTTTCCATTACTGAGATAAGACACCAAGACCAAAGTAACATATAGAAGGAAAGATTCATCTGGGCTTACGGTTTCAGAGGGCTAAAAGTCCATCACCATCTCTGGGAGATGCACAGAAGCAGACAGTCATGGAGGCTGGAGCAGTAAGCTGAGAGATCGTATCTTAAACCACAAGCAGGAAGCGGGAAGCAAACTTGGATGTCAGGAGACTTTGAAAGTGACATACTTTTCCCAACAAAGCCATAATTCCTAAGCATTTCCAAACAGTGCCACCAACTGGAGACGAAACATTCAAATTCTTGAGGCACTGGGACACATCTATCATTCAAACCATCGCAGACTACGCTCTAGCCCCCCGCCCCCATAGTCTTGTGGCCATATCATAAAGCAAAATGCTTTTAGCCCAACATCAAAAGCCCTCATGATCTTTTACAATCCCAATGCTGTTTAAAATTCCAAAGTCTAAAATCTATTTGTAACCCGCTGTATACTCAGAAGAAGCAAATTACACACTTCTAATACTTGGTGACACAGATTATACATTATCATTCCAAAAGGGAGGAGAGGGAGTGGAGTGAGAAGACACACACCCTGAAACACCTTGAAATGACATATTTCCTACCACAGTAGTGCCCCTCAACAAACCTGAGATGATAATGAGTGTATTTAGTATGCTGATTAATCATTTCATGGCCACAAATAAGTCTTTACTCATCATGGAAGATCTGAAGCACTCAAGTTGAGTGTCTCCGTGGGACCTGCTCCTGTTCCCGGCAGACATCTTTAATTAGGCAGGCTCTTTTTTTTTTTGAGTTAAAATCCAGAGTTTAGGCTAGGCTTGAGCCTCAGCACACAATCCTCTAGTGTATAACACTAGATCTGAATTGACACACAAAATTTAATTGATTGGCCCTCCCCAATTTCCTTGAGCAAGGACACAGAAGCCAACCTCAGCAACAATAGGACATTCTGAATCTTCAGATACATGTGTTCAAGATTCCTCTGGCTTGCAGCCTAACTTCTGGGAATGTTTTTTCCAGGCGTAAAACAGAATGACATAGCTTAGAGTAGCTGTGGAGACAGTGGTAGCCATGCAGCAGGCTCCCCAACCAGAGGAGGAGAAGCACAGGCAGACAGCTCTGAGAGCCTGCTGCTTGCAAAGGTATCAGGGGCTCACGATGTAACAGCAGCATCTTCTTGGGGTCACACAGTGATTATGGGGACAGGAAAGATCCCATGAGCTCTCCAAAGTGCATACAGAGTGACAATGTGCTTTAAAATTCAGTTATTGCCCCCAAGCAGGTTCTGTCTGAACCACCAGGGTTGTCTCTAGGTCTGCAAAGGAGGTTAGCAGGAGGAAGTTGTTCAGAAAAATGACTTAGCCTTCCTCCCCCTGGGCAACTTCAGCTGTCACAAGCTTAGACAGAGATGGATACATTGTCAAGGCCCATAGAACTAACCCTTCATCTCTGAAACAAGTAAGGTTCCCAGCACCAGTGATAGCCAGCCTCACTTTGCCCTTAGACTGTTTTCAAGATGGACAAACAAATATTTCTTTTATCAAAATATGTGTAGGGTGCACGGTATATTGAATCTACCACTGGCTGTGCCGAAAGCAGGCTCAGAGGAAGGCTGTGTAGGATGAAGTTAAGAGTTAGTTAAAAGGACTGCGGGATCGAACTGTTGACCTAGTCAGTGTCTTTGTGTATTGTGTGTGCATGTGTGTTTGTGTGTGCATGTTGTGTTTGTATTCTGTGTATTTGTGTGTGTTTGTGTTTGTATGTGTGTGCATGTCTATGTGTTTGTATTTGTGTATATATGTGTGCATGTTGTTTGTGTTCATGTGTGAATTTGTATGTGTGCACATGCATGTGTGATACTTTCCTTGAGAATTTTCAGAAAGTCTTAGCTGAGGTTCTTCTATCTAAAACAATGTTCCTATGAAGAGAAGCCAGAAAAGGCGGGCAGAAAAGTCCTGGGGGGAGGCCCATCCAGGTGGGTGAAGCCTCTCAGTTCTAATCATAGGGTGTCCTATGTCCTTGCTAGGAGATGTTCAAAAAGGTTTACTCTGGTGTGCACAACCGTAGCACCTAATTCCAGTTTTCACTTCTGAGCACAGTAATATTCGGCGTGTCCCTGGGAGCTAGTTCATCCCATATTTCATTTTATTGCCATTTTTGGTTTTACGCATGGCATAAAAACCTCATACTCCATTCCACCAAGTTCTATGATGCTGACTCAATATTTCTTATGCTTCTGCAAACCCCTCTGAGGAAAGTGCTACTGGGATGCATTCTTGTTAGAGATTAGAATCTTACCATTTTATACAAAGCTCGCTAGCAAGCAAAGGCACGTACTTAAGTGTGTTTGTTATGTGTCCTTAGCACAATGTGCATTGCTGAAAGCATTAACACATCCAGACAGCCGATGAGGGACATTGTTAGTATTGAATGGGGAGAAAATCTGGATAAAATATGGAGTTTAAATGCACTATTTGAAATTTCACCAATGGGGTAGTTTAAATGAATATACTGATATATAAGACAACCTTTAATTACATTTATCTTCCTTTATTGAAGTAGCTATTTGAAATCAGAACAGTATTGTCTTTGAGTAGGAGGAAAGGGCACATACAATCTAAAGATGATATCCTCAGTTCTAAGCAAAATACAATAGGAAAACAAGAATTTAAATCTCATTTCCAGAAAGGTAGTCACAGGAGCGTGTGCAGGGAATGAAGTATTCAGCACCAGAGGATGGCGGAGAATAGCTTTACATAGTTTTCTCCTGGACAAAGGCTTAAGGAAAGTGTCTTGGAATGACTCAGGGCTGAGTCTGCAGAAGGAAATCCACCCGTGTCATTCCAGGGGCTGAAGCCAGAGTATGTGTACCTGGGCTAGGAGTCTCAAGCTCTTCCAACTCCTCAGTGATTGAATCAGGGTTGAAGAGACAGAGAAGAGAGAACAAAAAAGAAACAGAAGAGGAATTCCTCAGCTGAAGAATGAGGAGATGAACAGAGGCGCTCAGACCTGACCCATGTCTCTACAGTCTACAGGAAGGAATTCAGAACAGGCTCTTCATCTTTTTCCAATAAATTTTATATTCTTGTTGATTAATTGATTGGTTGATTGATTGGTTGATTGAGACAGGATTTCTCTGTGTAACAGCTTTGGCTGCCCTGTAACTTACTTTGTAGTCCAGGCTGGCTGGAACTCACAGAGACCCGATTCCCTCTGCCTCCTGAGTGCCAGGATTTAAAGAATCTGACACCATATCAGCATTATTTTTAAATTTTTAACTACATTTTTTTTAAAAAAAAAATTGTGTGCTCACGTGTTGGTTCATGCTTGGAGGTCAGAGGACAACTTGTAGGAGTCAGTTCTCTCCACATCTGGGTGCCTGAGGGTTAAATTCAGGCCAGCCGGCGCCTTTATCCCATGAACCAGGTCAAGTTTTATTTCATGTTTCTGGAACGGTTTTTGGATGCTTCAAACTGTGGGAGGAAATGTATAATTTCCACATAGCACACATGTGGTTTCCTTGTCTATTAGCCACCAGCATTACTAAGGTGCATTCTTACAGCTCGTGGACCAGCCTTGAGATGACACTATTGGCTAACTGAAAGTCCACAGTTAATGAAGATTCCCTTAGTTTTACTTAATGCCTTTTTAGTTCCCAAATCCCTCCCAGGAGGCCACACGACACTAAGATGTCACGTATCCTTGGGCTCTTCTGGATTGTGACAATTCCATATTTTCTTTATCTTTGACTAGTTTGACAATTTTGATGTGTACTTACCAACTATCTTGTAGCATGCCCAACCATCAGATGTGCCTGGTGTGTGGATTTGGGAAAAGCAGGCCCATAGAAACAATGGGTTGTTTTCAGCGGATCTTGTCACGTGGGTCTTATAGATGCAGGTGTTGACGGTGACCACACAGTTGATGACATCGTGTTTATAAAATTTCTTATTGTCTTCACTCTCTGATCCCATGCTGTACTCGTAGAAAGGAAGTTTGTGCTGACTAGTCTTATGTCATTTGACAAAAGCTAGAGTCATCTGAGGGAGGGAGGCTCGATGGAGAAAATGTCCCTTTAAACTCTAGATGTAGGACATTTTCTTAATTAGCGATTGATGGGGGAGAGCCCAGTTCTTTGTGAGTGGTTTTCCCCTGGGCTGGAGGTCTGGGTTCTATAAGAAAGCACGCTGAGCCAGCCATGATAAGCAAGCAGTAAATAGCACCCCTTCATGGTCTCTGCATCAGCTCCTGACTCCAGGTTCCTGCCCTGTTTGAGTTCGTGTCCTGATTTATCTCTCTGCTCTTGGCTGTAGATGTAATGGGACTGGCTGCTTCAGGGTCCTGTGGACTTCACATCCCTACAACAGTGATTGTAACTTGGGATTGCAAGGTTAAACAAATCCTCTCTCCCCTGCTTTGCTTTTTGTTGGGATATCTTATCAGAGCAAAAGGAACAAACTTAGGACAGTCACTGGGATTTCCCCTTATGCTTTCTTCTAGAAGCTTCGTAGTTTGTATCTTACCTTCAGGCCTATAATACACTAACTATCTTTTGTGAGAGGTCTAAAGTCATGTTTATATACTTGGAAGTTTATGTTGGTTTGTTTTTGCATCCTGACATGTAAATTTTCCAGCTTCATTCACTGAAAAGATTATCTTTCCTCCACTGAATTGCTTTCAAGCCATTCATTATACATCAACTGACTATGTGTGCACGGGTCCATTTCTGGACTTGCTATTCCAGGCTAGTGATTTATGTATTGTTTTTTTTTCACCAGTACCATGCTGTCGTGATGACTGCAGGTTCATTGTAAATCCTGAAGTCACACAGTGACCTTGTTCTTCTTCAGTGTATATACATTGTGGCTCTTCTGGGCCCTTTGCATTTCTATAGAAACTTCAGAAGCAACTCAATGATACCACGATGATAGCCCCGCTGGGATTTTGATTAGCAAAGTGTTCAATTTTTCAGAACTACTTGGGAAGAATTGAGGACTCCAGAATATTGATCTTTCTTCAATTATTTGACTCTGCTACTTGTCTTATGAGGAAGTTCTATGGTTTTCTACATAAGGATGGTCAACAATTGAGACTAAATTAAGATCAAAGAGAGATTTATCTGGTGCAGAGTTGATTGGCCCATTGGAAACTCGGGTTAAATTAGACTGAGCGTTTAGGGTGCAGAGGGAAGGGGTGGGGTGGGTGGGACTTTTCAAAACAGGTGTGAATGCATCTTAGCATTCTTTGAGAAAGGATAAACCAGAGTGGAGGCTAGTCAGCAGTGGGAAATTGACCTAAGCCAGAGAAGTGTTGAACTTCCTAAGTCTATTGAAACACTTGGGTCAAGGGGTAAAACTACTCAGGTTTTTCTCAGCCCCTGCAATGTATTGTTCAATTCCAGAAAACTGTTCCCTCAGGCAGATTCTGTCACTGGCACAGCATCTGTGTGGCCATTATCCCTGTTGGCAAGTCTCTGAGGCTCAGAAAATATTTTCACTCGATTTTTGACCATCCTTTAGCTACCTTTTTTTTTTTTTTTTTTTTTTTTTGTCACTAAGGTCTTGTACGTGTCTTGGATTTATATCCATGCATTAAATATTTATGCTACTCAAAATGGCATTGCATGTTAATTTCACAATTCTTTGCAAAGGTTCTTAGCTACTCCTGTCCCAACTCTTAATTACAACCGAGGCTAAATAGAGGTCTGTAGTAAGTCACATGCTTCTGTCCCCTCTGCCTAGGAAAGATGGGCACACTCAGAGTCTTCTTCAGTGGAGAATAGATGTATCTCAAAACGGCCCCTCTTCCTGCTGGAACTGAAGAATGATATTCTCATACTCAGTCAATACTCTCCTGTGTCCTAGTCATGCAGCCCTGCCTCAGGAATCTCTCAGCCTCAAGGACTGGCATGCAGCATCTATCGACCCATCAAAACTTGTATTTATACGTTCCTTCTCAGTCCTAGCACCTGGGGTTTCCTGGCTGGGATTTCTGTGTCCATTTGTCTCTTCGGATTTAGAGGTTGTGACTTAAGCTGTGACATTAATTCTTCGACTGGTCAGAGAAGACTTGCTGATTTTTTTGGCTGGTTTGGCTTCCTGTTGTAGTAAAGAGAGCAGGGGAAGCTTCCAGACTTCTTTACAGGTCAGAGCCCAAACTAGAAGACCATGGGGGGTGGGGTGGGGGGATGAGGCAGGGCACAAGTTACAAATGACATACAATTTAGCTTTGAGTGTATGTGGGTGGTGGGGAGTGGAGTTGGGAGGTGGTGGGGGAGTTGTGTAGGGGTTGGGGGGCTCTAAGGGCATAGGATGTTGACTCTGAATCATGGAGATGTTTAGACATCTATTTACCCAGCTGGAAGTAATAGTCAAAGAAGGCAGAGGAGGTAGATTGGGTAGTCTTTCCTGAGAGACCGCACAGAGGACGCAGAACTGGAAAACATTGTTCCCAACTCCTGACATTATTCTTTCCTATTTTTAAATTTAAAAAAAAACGTTAATTTAATTGTTTGAGATTAAGTTTCACTATGCAACCCTAGCTGTCCTGGAATCTATTATATATAGATCAGACTGGCCTCAAACTCACAAAGATTTTTTTTGACTGTGTCTGCTTCTAGAGTGCTGGGACTAAAGGCGTGTACCGCCCCCTGCCTCCTCATATTTTTAAGCCAAAAATATTCAGCAACCATTGTTAAGTAGTAGTCTCAGTTTATCTTTCTCCATATACTGACACATTTCCCCCGAACCTTCAAAGAGTTACTTGCAGACAACTAGAAATTTAAAGAAGACATCTTTTATAATCATAATTTTTACTACCACCTTCAGAAAAACCCCATGTCCATGCATCAGGACTACACGACATGCTATTCATGTGCCATCTCCAGGTGCCTCTCATTAGCTTGGCGCTTGTCTTTAGTTTCTTCTCAATGTAGAATCTTGTCCGAGTGATTCCTTGGTGCTTGATTTTAGCTGTGGAGTGACTTTGATGAGGTAGATGCTCTTCAAGAATGTAGACCCTTATTTATTTTTTTTTTTTAAAGTACTCTAAACCTGAGTTTACATGGTAGTCTTCCAGTGGTCACAGCAAGTCAAACATTTCAGGGAGAAATTCTGTATTGATTATGCCATATCTTGTGTGTACGTGTATATATGTTCATATGGATGTGGACATGTGTGTGGGCAGGTACACTCTGTGTGTGTGTGTGTGTGTGTGTGTGTGTGTGTGTGTATGTGTATGTGTGTGTGTATAGGCTCAAAGTTGATACCACGTGTCTTCTTTATTACTCTCTACTTTCTTTATCGGGCAGATCTGTGGGAGTCCAAGACCATCCTGATCTTCACAGGGTTCTAGGTCAGCCGCATCTACATAGTGAGACCCTATCTTAAAAATTAAAAAAAAAAAAAAGAAAAGGCAGTTGTGGGTGACCCAGATCCTGAGGATACAAGGGTGAGAGACCTATCACTAGTCTCCCTTGCAGTAGTGTGGATGAGAGAGATACCCTCCTTCCCCCTCAGCACTCACTACCTGTGGCAGATGGGAGACCTGGTCCTGGGATCATGAGAGAAGGAGAGCTGGCCCTGCCCCTCACCAGCTGCAACACTCAGGAGAGCAGGCCTTGCACCTTGCTTGGGCAGCATAGTAGAGCTGGCCCTGCATATTGGGGTTATAGGTGAACCTGCTCTTGCCCTCCCCTTCTCCTCCCCTCTCTGTCCCTCATTCTTCCACATCTGTGGCAGGCGGGAGAGCTAGCCCTGCAGTCATGAGAGTAGGAGAACTGGCCAAGGCCTTCACTGGCAGAAACACTCAGGAGAGAGGACCCTACACCTTGCCTAGCCAGCAAAGTAGAGCTGGCCCACAGTAATGGGATGCTGGTGAGCCCGCCCTGAGGGTGTAAAAGTGGGAGAGCTGGTGGGCTGACCAGCTCAGACACCTCTCAGGCCCAGATCCAGGGTTTTGAATTGGTTCACCCAACATCTACCCTATCAATAAACTGCTGGAGTGCATGGAGGGGCCACACCTATAGATCCAAAACAATAGGATCTCCATGCCACAGGCCAACAACAGAATATCTGAGATAAGTCCCCAATGAGGTTCCAGTATCAACAGTGTAGTAGAAGCCAGAGGCCTTGGACCAGATCAAGGAGTCATTGCAATGACCATTTGCGAGCAAAGAAGTGTGGACAAAAGGGTGTAGTGTGGGCCACACTGACCCACTACAGCTTCCACAACAGGATTTGGTTTCTCTCTGTGGAGGGGGAGGTTGCAAGGGTGGAGGGCTTGTGCGAGGGGTAGATGAGTGGAATTGATGAGCACATGATGTAAAATTCACCAAGAACCAATAAAAAGTAAAAAAAAAAAAGAAAAAAAAGAAAAAAAAATTAGAAAGGCATTATTTGACTGTGTTTAAATTTAATTCAATGTTCTTACATCAAGGGTTTTTATTTTGATTAAATATGTAAGCCATTAATTTAAAATCAAAGGCAAAACTATAAAAGTGTATTCGCAGAGAAGTTCCAGCTCCCTTCCTAACCCCTGTACCCTGTTTCTAGCCATTCTTACAGGTTCTCAATCAGTAGCTAATTAGTGTTTAGTGTATCCTCCTGCCATGGGCACAGGCCCCTCTCCTCTCCCTTTCTCCTTCTGCTTCTTCATCAGATCTCTCTCTCTGTGTCCCTCTCTATCTCTCTCTGTCTCTCTCTATCTCTCTGTCTCTCTATGTATTTGTCTGTCTCTCTGTCTCTTTCTCTCTGTCTCTATGCATTTGTCTATCTCTCTGTATGCATTTGTCTGTCTATCTCTCTCTGTCTCTTTCTCTCTGCGTCTCTCTATCACTCTCTGTCTCTCTGTTTCTCTCTGTGTTTGTCTGTCTCTATCTCTCTCTGTCTGTCTGTCTCTATATATACCTGTGTGTTGCATTTTTATAAAAGTCTTTAATAAAAGACTAGTGGGTCCAGTACCTGCTATATAAAACTCATACAGAGGACCCTACTCCAGAAAGGAAGGAAGGAAGGAAGAAGGAAGGAAGGAAGGAAGGAAGGAAGGAAGGATAATATATAATATCTATAATATATAACAATATAATAAATATAATATAATATAATATAATATAATATAATATAATCTATAATACCTATAGAGCAGTTTTGGGCTCGGGGAAGAGCTGAGAGGACACCACGGATCTTCTCACTGAGATACAGCCTCCTTCATTATCAGCATCTCCCAGCAGTGCTGATGCATCCGTCCATCTGTCGTCATGCAAAGCTGTAGCTTGTATAGGGCTTGCCTTTGGTGTTGTGCATTCTGTGGGTTTGAGCAAGTGTTTAATGGCACATATCCCTTATAACAACACCAATAGCTGAGTATTTCCCATCGCCCCAGAGAATCTCTGTGCTCTGTGTGCTCACCCCCACACCCCATTCTTGGCCGACACTGATCTTCTAACATCTTCATAGTTTTCCCTTTCCAAGGTGTCGTTTAGCTGAGATGATGCAGGGCAATGTCTTTATAGATCCACTTCTTTTAGTATACTCTCTGTGGCTACAGAATGGTAGAGATCCTATACTTTACATAGAAAATGTTTATTTGGCTCATGGTTCTAGGGATCTGTGTGTGTGCTGGCATCTGATTAGCTCCTGGTAAACCTTAGATTGTATTAACTCATGGCTGAAAAATAGAAGGGCAAAGGGTGGTGCACAAGAGGCCACACAGTGGGAAAAGAAGCAGGCTGTGTTAAGCCTGGCACGGGGGACATTGGTACAGAGCCCAGGACAGGAGGCAGTAGCCCCAATGTGGCATAGGAACCCCCTTCTTGTTATTATACTTTCCCTCTCCTTCCTCTCCCTCTTTCCTCTTTCCCTTTCTCTCTTTGTACATGTAACATGTGTGTGTGAGAGCGTGTGTGTGTGTGTGTGTGTGTATGTGTAGTGTACACACATGTGAAGGCTGTACAATGATATCTGGTGCCTTGATAAACTCTCCACTTTATTCTTTGAGACAGGATCTCTCCCTGACCCTCACCAGTTCAGCAAGACTGAGTGCCAGAAAGCCCTAGAGGTCTTACCAGCTCTACTGTCTGGCACATCCATTCCAAATGTGCTTTTTATATGGTTGCTGGAATCTGGGCTTGGGTCCTCACACTTGTGGAGCTCCCACCCTGGAAAACATTTTAGAAAAGCATATTCTGGGGCCTGGCCTAGACTCAGGACCTCAACAGAGAGAGAGAGAGAGAGAGAGAGAAGAGAGAGAGAGAGAGAGAGAGAGAGAGGAGTGAGGGCCCGGCAACTCCCTAGGGGTTTCTAAGCCAGAGCAGCAACAGTACGGTTTGTAAGAGCAGAGGGACTTCTGGGTTGGCTCCTGAGTTGTTGGGTCTCCTTGTCACCTCACCTTTGGTTCCCTGGTCTGACTCTGGGTTCACTCACTCATAGCCTGGACTAATCGCTGTGCCTGCTTTAGTATTGCCATGCAGACTTTAAGTTAGTCACGTGCATGGAAGACAACAGGAACAGAGCACAGGCTGAGCCTGTAGTGACTGTTCACAGCTGTTTGTCAAACAAAACTAAGCTGTTGGGAGACGTTAGGTGATGGATGTAAAGCATGTTTGGTCCCAACATAATTACTCAGTAAATATTCACAATTGCCATCATTAGAGACAATAGTTGTCTAACAAATTGTTCAGAAGTCCCAGAGTCCGGCAAGCCTGAGCTGAGCCCACGCTACCAACAATCACAGTCTGCTTCCCAGGGGAGATGGAGATGAAAGGGCCAGACTAAACAGGCAGATGTCACCAAGAGAGATACCCAGGAGGCCCTGGGCTGTCCCAGGTAAGCAGCACTTGGTGAATGCAGAGGAGGCAGGGGAGGGAGGAGGGTGATGGCCCGCTGGGTCACAATTGAAAGGGACACACCATTTCCTCTGGAGACACTCAAAACATCATTACATGGGAATTGCCAAGTAAATCCAGTGGCTGGTATTGCTGTGTTAATGTGTTAATAATAACCCTGCAGTTAGACGGGAGCCGGTGCTGTTAGCGTTCAAGGCCACTTAAATTTTAAAGAGTCGTTATATGGAAAGTTTTAATTAGCTCTGGATTGTAACTAACATTCTCTTTAAAAACTGTGGTGAGTGTCTGATTAGGTCTGGGTTTCAGAGACAGAATGGGAGCCAGATTTTACACGTCTTTCTTGTCAGGTCCAAAGAGTTCTTTCTTCCTTCCTTCCTTCCTTCCTTTTTTCCTTCCTTCCTTCTTCCTTCCTTCCTTTCTTTCTGGAGTAGGGTCCTCTGCATGAGTTTATATAGCAGGTACTGGACCCACTAGAGCATTCCGCATGGGTATCCTCTGACCCTTTGTGTAGGGAGTAGGCAAGCGAGTCCTCCAGGAGGAGGACTCTCACCCTGAACCCAAGACTGCTTCTTTCCTCTCAGAGGCCCTGAGCTCTGATGGCCCTCAGCAGCGAGAGACCTTTTGACACATCTGTGTGTTTTCTAGTTCCGAGTACCTCCCCCTTTCTTCCTTAGAGAATCCCACCGGTGTTGCAGGTCCGACTGCAGCTCCTGTCTTTCTTGCAGTGCAAGCACAGTGTGCCAAAGTCAACGGGATTCATGACATTTAGAAAGCTGGCTTTGGTGTGTGTGCTTTTCTGTTGTGGATAACCTCAGCCTTGTATTTTGATCCTAGTTCCCAGTGGATAACCCCAGCCTTGTATTTTGATCCTAGTTTCACTTTCCTGGGAGGGGCTGAAGAGAATGATTGAATCTGTACACAGGTGACATCTTGTAAACCTTCTGTCCAATTAAAACCTGTAAAACAAAGGCTAGAGCCAGAGATTGGGCAGTAGAAGGGGAGGTGGAGAAAAAGGCTTAGGGGAGGAGAGAGTGAGAGGAATTTGATAGGCGATAGAAGGAAGTCGTCGGAGGAAGGTGAAGGAGTAGGAAGCTGATGACGGAGGAGCCGGAGGAAGAAGGACAAGCACGCGGCCTGGATAAACCACAAGTTATAAGGGATCTCATAACCGGGGATTAGAGTAGTGTAGTGGTAAATCTGCCCAATCTAGGTGTGCAATTTATATCATAATTATTGAGTTGTGTTTTCCTTTACTGGTCTCCTTCAGGTAAGGAGATTTTACAGCAACAAATTTGGCGGTTTAAATAATTACCACTACACTTTTCTGCAGGCTTGTTAGTCTTCCAGACTCTGTTTCTTCGTTTATAAAATGGGAGCAAAGGCATTTTTAGCAGTGTCACTGTGAGGAGGTAAGCTCATCCAATGGCTGCCAGACAGTGAGTGGGCGTGTGGTAATCCTTACCACCACCCGTCACTTCAACTTACTCAGCGTTTACCTCTGTTCTTACTGTATTCTCCTTTATCTATTCTCTGGTTCCTTCCTTGGCCCTGGGATTAAAGACTTAGCTAACTTTGTACTTTCTCCCCCCCCCCCCCCCACCTATCACCTTGCATGGTGACAGACAATCCCTGTTAACATACAGACGTACACCCCACCCTGTCACGCAGGACACTCGATACCTTGTCAATGGTTCAGTCAATACTGCACATCTCCCGGGCCCAGGCTCACAACGGAGCCATAGGAAATGCTCTGTTAGTATTTTACTTAAACAAAATAGCAAGGAGCCCAAATTGACACCTGGCACTTCTTCTGGTGCCAATACCAAAGAAGCAAGCCTGGTGTGAGGTGTGGTTTACATGGGTTCTATTGCTGTTGTTTCTGGAGGGTTAGGAGGCCGGCAGAAAGCCAAGATTTTCAGTGAGGACAGTGGATCTTACCCACATCTGTGACTGGGCAGGAGGGAGCCTGGGGAACGTAATGGGCTCAGTCAACCATCCTAAAGAGAATGCTGGGCTTTTGCTGACAAAACCAGGATAGGGCTAGAGAAAGATAAGTGCTATCAAACCACGCTTCCAGCGGGTGTCTTCAGAGGAGTTGACTGGTCACTGTATGTGTAAGAACTACCTCTAGGTTTCCTGCTATAGTCAGCTACCTAATAAGTCACGTTGGCAACTCTTCTTCTCTAGCAGGAGAGGAATACCTTAGGATCTAAAGTTCTGGCCTTACAGATTTTGAATTTTGAACATCTACCCTGTACCAGGTCCATAATGGGGAAGTGACATGGAGATTTTGTTTTTAAAAAGGGTCTTTGGAATTAGCCAGACACAGATCTGAATTAAGCTCCGATTTCTGCCAGCCCATTTACATTTGACAAGTCATCTCCTCTTGCCTTTTGTCTACACAATGGCCAAAAGAAGACCTGTTTTCAGCTGTAGGGTTTCTACATCGAGGCATCTTGTAGTCTGTCACTTGCTTGTAGACAGTGCTATCTGGTCACATCTGTGGCCATCAAATATCCTGGTTTAGAAGACCCAGTGAATTGTTCAAAGAATGACAAACAAACCCTGAATGACTAAACTCTTTATTTCCTAGCTAATTTAGCCCTGCCATCTTTAGCTAGTTTAATCCGTTCTCATTTGCCAATGGATAAATTGTCTTCATCATAGACTTAACCATGCAGCTAATATGCTTTTGAGATAGATTGATTAACAAAGCCCTAATTGGGGCTAAATAAGGAGATAGATTCCGAAGTCTGCAAGGCCAACAGATAGGCCAGAAATGCCAGTGGCAAAACTCAACTGCCAAATGTGTCTACTGCTGCAACAAATACTTATGCCTCTACTTTGTGCAGGGCAGGGCTAGAGATACATTCTTTGTTGACATTGGGTATTAAGTGAGCACCAGGACAGAGAAGTCCTGAGAAGTTTGTCTGCTCGGGAGTTTGAGCTGAGGCGTGAAGTTTAAGGTAAGGCAGGGACAGTGGAGTCAAAGTGGGAGCAGAAGACAAAGCTCTAGGGCAAGGCCGTCAGCTGGATCCAAACCAAGAGATCTGGAGGCCATTACCCACTGACAAAGGCAGGTATGGAGCAGGAAGGGAGAGGCTCAGACCAGCTCTGGTCTGCCATGTGTGTTGTCCACTTCTTGGTTGCAAGTGTGTGTTGTCCTGTTTCAGTCCATGATGGGCTTGCTTTCCATGTGTTAGATATTCATCTCTGTGATTACCTACCTGAGAGAAAAAAATGTCCTGAGGAATGATTTGTTTATGAAAATGTTTTCATCAGCCTCAGCCTGCTGGGGCTGGGAGGAGTGCTTGTATCATGGCAGATGTGGGTGTGTGTGTGTGTGTGTGTGTGTGTGTGTGTGTGTGAGAGAGAGAGAGAGAGAGACAGAGAGAGACAGAGAGACAGAGAGAGACAGAGACAGACAGAGAGAGAGACAGAGAGAGACAGACAGAGAGACAGAGAGAGGAGCAAGAGAAAGAGACAGAGCAAAAGAGAGAGAAACACACACACACACAGAGAGAGAGAAGAGAGAGGAGAGAGAGAGAGAGAGAGAGAGAGAGAAGGAAAAAGAGAGAGAGGATGAAAACGTACTCTGCCCTCTTTTTGCCCACTTCATGCCTTTGGCCCCGCAGTCGATGGCTTGGTGCCGGTACCTCACAGACATTCCCACAGCTGTGTTCCACTGATGCTCTAGACCTCCCTCAACCCAAGCAAGTTGTCAATCAAGGCTACCCTTTGCAAGTCATGCTTTCATCAATGCTAAGCCCAAACACCTGCACCTAAACCACAACACTGGGCAGCTGCCAGAGCTTCTTACACCTGCCTCCTGCTCTTAGCCTGGAGTAGTGGCAGAGTCGTGTAATCCCAGGAGACCAGGCAGCATGATCACAGTTCAGGGGCATCCTTGGCAATATAGTGAATTTGAGGCCAGTCTGGGCTACATGAGAAAGAAAAGAATAACAAAATAAAACAAAACAACAACAACAACAACAAAACACCAAAGAAGAGGTTTCCTACAGTGGGTGGAATGTTGTCTTCCCAGTGACATTCAAGACAGGGATGTTAGAAACTGGTGCTTGCCCGCAAGCCTCTACTTTAACGTCGCACACCTCACTCTTGTACCTACATCTGAACAAGCAATGCACCCCAAGAAACCTTCTTACAATCTCACTTACAAAAGGAAACTAAGGGAAGAGAAATAAGTAATCCATCTCATCTGTTCTCATTAAATAGAAAACTTTGCTCAATCTTTAAACTCTTTAACACCCCTTATGCAAAGTAACTTAGAAAGTCACGAAGTCACAAAGAGCTACTGTGAGCCAAAGCTCTCTTTCAAAAACCCCACACTCAGAGTTTTAGGGTGTACTGCCCTTTTGCTTATTGTCTTTTTTTTTCTATAAATGTTTGATAAATTCACTAACTTTACTTCATTCTGTCTAGTTCTGAAATGCTTTTCTGTAGTGTAGCCAAAGGCCAGGCTTTAACAACATCACAGATGTCCCATGGGGGCCATGGAGCCTTCAATGCTGCCTATCAAATGCTGTGATATGGGGGCAAGTTTGATCTTAAAAAAAAAAAAAAAAGAAAAAGAAAAACCTTTTTATTGATTCTTTGTGAATTTCCCATCATGCATCCCAGTCCCACTCATTTCTGCATCTTTTTATATCCACCCTCTGCCCTTTCAACCTCCCCCACAAAGACAACAAACAGTGAAAATAAAAACAACAACAAACCGTGGAAGCCATGGTATGCCACACACCCTTTTGCCCACACATCTTCACTTACAAATAGATGTTCACTGCAATGAGTCATTGGTCAGGTTCAAGGCCTCTGGCTTCTCCTACACCATCAACACTGGCTCCTCACCAGAACTCCTCTCAGGTATCTCTGTGTCATGGAGATCCATGACAAGCTTTTGATCTGCAGGACTGTCCCCTTCCCTCCCTGAGCAGTTCATAGTTGGGGTAGATGTTGGGGTGGGCCAGCTCAAAGCTCTGCATTTAGGCCTGGTTGGTCGTGAGTTGTTCAGCCTACCGGCAATTCTGAGCTGTCCCCTCCATCCTCTCACAGGCTCCAGCAGTCAGGAGAGCAGGCTCTGCACTTTGGCTGGGTGCTATGGTAGAACATGCTTTGTCTTTTAGGGTATCTGACCTAGATGGTTTACCTCACAACGGCCATTCAGAATTCTCCTGTGCACCCTGACCCTGTGTGTGGGGTTGGAAGGCCAAGCCTTCCACAGAGGGCTTGTTAACTTCTTTTGTTTCCTTAGTTGAGTAGCTCACGACTGTTCTTCTCAGTTGCTGAAGAGCCACTCCATCAGTGCTGGTCCTCCATGCAGCCACTTCTGAACCAAACTCTTGGAATGAATGTATTTTTAGAAGGACTATATTCAGAAGCAGGTTTTTTGACATTTTCAAATATTAGGCTTTGGAACATCTCTTTCCTTACCAAATGAACAATGGCAGGGTGTATCCTTAATTTCAAGAAGACTCATTAAACATTTCCATCTCGATACACAATTAGCGAGAGTCAAAGTGGCCATGATTAGTCAAGCCTCACAATTAAAATCCTGTTTGATGAACTTTCGAAATAAAATGCCATTATCCTCCAGAACCTCAATCATCTCTGATAACGAAGCTCTCAATTAATTCTTTTGTTCTTCACAAAAAAAAAAAAAAAAAACAGATTCATCATGCTGGCTCAGAATTCTCTTACGTATCAACATCCATGAGAGGCAAATCATATAAACCACTTGTATCTTCTAAAAGGAACAAGAAATTGATCTGTGCATATGTTTTATGGACAAATAATATTTTCCTTACAATAACTGTTCCTGCTAATTATTTTTCTTGAGTTGATCATGTTTGCAATAAATTATTATCTTTGTCATTGTTGGAGGTTCCAGGAAATTATTCATTAAATAATGATGGTTAGTCTTAAGTGACCTTGCACTGGTTAGTCTTTCAGATGCACTCCAAGTTAAGTGGTTGATTTCTGTGATTTGATCCTTGCCCTTCAATATTTTCTTCCTCTTCTCCTCCCCCTCCTCTTTGTCTTCTTCCTTCTCTTCCTCCTCTCCCCTTGTGGGTGGCTTGTATGTGCTTGGCCCAGGGAATGGCACTATTAGGAGGTGTTGTTGGAGTAGGTGTGGCACTGTGGGTGTGGGCTTTAAGACCGTCATCCTAGCTGCCTGGAAGTCAGTATTCTGGTAGCAGCCTTCAGATGAAGATGTAGAACTCTCAGCTCCTCCTGCACCATGCCTGCCTGGATGTTGCTATGCTCCCACTTTGAACTGAATGGACTGAACCTCTGAACCTGTAAGCCAGACCCAATTAAATATTGTCCTTATAAGAGTTGCATTGGTCATGGTGTCTGTTCACAGCAGTAAAACCCTAACTAAGACACCCCTCTTCCTCCTCCTTCTATCTTCTTAGTTAGACCTTCTGAGTATTAAATCACTATTAAATTTTGTAACTATTAAGACTACATCATAACCTGTTATGTGAATCCTTAGGTTTACATAGAAGACTGTTTAAAGATTCTCATGAGTTTGATTCAGGAGACTTGGCTTGCTCTATTGTGGAATCCAAGGGTTCTTGTGTCAGATGCATCTTCAAAGAGGCTCTTTATAGCTGAATATGCTGGCCCATGCCTTTAATTCCAGCTCATCACAGGGAGGCAGAGGCTGGTAGATTCCTGAGTTCAAGGTGAGTCTGGTCTATATAAAGAGTTCTGAGCCTGCCAGAGATGCCCAAAAGAACACTGTCTCAAAACAAGGAACAAAACACTAGCTCCCATTACAAGGTCCCCTTCAATTATTGGAGGTCAGGTTTCTATCCCGCCTTCGCAAGATTAGAATCGCCATGGTCCTTCTATACTTAGAGAAGGGAGGAGATGTCAGGGGTAGCCCTGCTTATACACTGAAGGCCTAAAATCAGCCATAGGCCTAAAATCAGCAATAGGCCTGAGATAATACATGCTAACACAGAGTCTTGGGTCTCTGTGGAAAAATACTGAAACAGCAGGCTATAACCTATTATAAACAGGCAGCTTTTGTGGAAATTTACCAGCCTGAGTAGTCATAGACCTTGTAAATAGGTAGCCTTGGCAGACAGTACCAACTTAGATAAGGACAGATAGGCAGAGCCATAGTGACCTGTCCCCAAACCTTTACCCAGCCGATACCCTGTTCTGAAAGATATCTGTACTCCCCCTGAACACCTATGCCCTGGTGTCATCCCCTTGCCCACATCCTGCCTTTTTGTGTTTTATAACCCCTGTGTGAATAAGTAAAAATTACGATTTGATTTAACTAACTAACTAAACTAACTAAATAAATAAATAAATAATAATAAAAAGAGGCTCCTAAAAGTTCAAAGCAACAACAAAAACAAATCAAGGTTAATAAAAATCAGGACAAAGTAAAAAGCAAAAACAAACCAAAAAACACTAGCTCCTGGGCTTTCCAGCTGTGCTTCCTTCCATGTATCCTCTTAAAGTGTGGTTTAAGAAATACCTAGAAATAATGAAGCACCATGTTCTGATGGGTTAGAGGATACACGTCTAGAGCAACCCTCCAGGAAATGAGCTGATGCTGGTCATCGGGTCTGATGCTTGGATCTTACTCTTTACTCCAAGATGCCACCGCATCCAACCGCGACGGAAGCACTCACTGTGCTAGACTCGGCAGTGTAATTGCGAATACGCATCTATTGGCGGATAGTGAACAGGCAATAGCAGGTTATGAGATGGTTGCGAGGAGAGACATGGCAGTGTTTGATCTCAGGGATGTACGCTCAGTAGCGGGGCATTAGCGAGGGCTGGGAAGGCCCACGGAGCGTCTGTCAAGGGAGCCCATGCATGTAGGCACATGCGCACAGCACAGCTACAAGATAGTGGTTGCCAAGTCTGTAGAGATGTTGAGTTTACAGTCTATGCTGTAAAGGAGGGCCAAGGCGGTGTTACAGAGGCAGCACTGTTATTGGCTGTGAATTTTAAAAAGCGTTCTCTCAAGGCGGCGTGCACTCTGGGGTGAGGGAGTTCAGAGGAAGACCCATAAATATGCTGGAAATATAACCAAGGATTAAGAACGAGCCACAATCTAATCACATCCACCTTTCCTTGTTCCCTGCAAGGGAAAAAACTGCTTTGGGATCCAACATAACAATCCAAGGGTGTTTTCAGCTCTTTGGAGTAAAAACATGATCTACTTTAGATGAGAAAAATGCTGTTTGCCATAGTTAAAATGTGCTCAATTGGTAGTTCTCCGGGAGAAACTACTCAGTCTGCTAAAAATTTAAATACCCACAAGTAAAAAACAAAGACAGCTAATAAGAAACGTGTCATTGAAATGAAACAGAAAACAGAGAAGCCCCGTTTCTTGTTCCTTTTATCTTTTCGGAAGTGCAGCTTC
Source organism: Mastomys natalensis (assembly GCA_021653895.1). Lineage (NCBI taxonomy): Eukaryota > Metazoa > Chordata > Mammalia > Rodentia > Muridae > Mastomys > Mastomys natalensis. Next base: position 354,475 of record JAJTUV010000666.1, read on the forward strand.
TGTGGCAATTTACCAGTATTTTCATCCATCCTTCCCATCGTTAGCATTTGGGGAAAGCCTAAAACTGTCACTGTGAGACAAGCGCCACGTACAAACCAGAATTGCAGTTAGGGGAAATGAGAAAGGAAAACTCTTAAAGCCAAGGATTGAGTGTTTCATTAAACCTAAAGATGATGCAAAAAAAAAAAAAAAAAAAAAATTCCTGTCTAACGTCAAAAATTGTAGGCTGCCGAAACATTATCATTAAACCTTCTTTGCATGCTCTGAAGTGTAAAATCAATTACCCAGACATCCTCATACTCAAAACACTGAGGCCACTGACATGGGCAGGTGGAGCCTGAGGGGGCTCAGGTGCAAGCATGTGTTGAAGTGGGTAGCGCTCCTTAAGAGGAATCCATCAGCTGGTCACTCATTAGCTGTCGCACATTCATCCAATCACGAGAGTGCACGGCAAGCATGGCAAAGCATCAGAACTGGGTGCCAGGGTGTGAAGACAGGGGTCAGACCCACAAGCAGGCTCGGCCATGGTCTGGTGGGAATTCTACAGCATGGAAAAACAAAACAAAACCAGAGAAAATTACGAGAATTGGTTCAGGACCACGTGGCTCTGTTGGTGGATGTATACCTAGTGTGTTCAGGGACCTGGCTTCAGTCCTTAACATCACAAAAGCAGGAGCCATGAGCAGACCGTATCCCAGTAAAAAGTGAGCTAGCTAGAGGAACATCAGTTAAGGCCGACTGGGTGGGACATTGTGGGGCTGTCTTCACATCTCACCTGACGGGTAGAATTCATGCCGATGGGAATATCGCTGCTCCTACTATAGCTAAGGGAACCAAAAGGTCTCAGTGGCTTGCTGCTCTAGGACGGTTGTGATTACAGCATGGCCCTCCACTCCCCCTTAGCTTCCTAGAGCTGAGCTTTCTGGGGGACACAGAGACCATGAGGGCTTTCCAGCCTTTGTCAGCTTCACCAACCCAAGGAGCTACATCGTGTGTGGCTTTAAGTTTGTGAACCCCATGTGTACTCTTCCAGTAGAACTCAGAGCTGAGGAGGGTAGAAATTCTGATGTGCTGTTGGGATGAGCAGTTCAGACTGCTCAGGTGTCCATGTGTCCAGATTGACATGTGTCCAGATTGACACAACAGCATGCTAAGGGAAGCCAGGGGAGTGAGCATGTGTAGGCGGCCGAAGAGACGGCGCCGATTTCCAACATGGCTGGCGCAGCGTCCTGCATAAGCCTACTGCGCATGCATCAGCCTCAAGCCCCTCCAGAGAGGGCTTATGCAAATGAGGCATGAGCCCTAACCAATCACAGGGCGTATGCTAATGAGACATGAGCTCACCGGGTTTATGCTAATGAGGCACGAGCCCTAACCAATCACAGGGCTTATGCTAATGAGGTATTGGCCCTAACCAATCCTGAGAGAACAGGCTGTCTGGCCTGCCCCCTTGGAAGGGTATATAAGCAGTGCATTTCAGCTGCTTGGGGGTGGTGGCCGCCCCTTCGATGGATGAAGACTGTGCCTGGAATAAAAGAGCTGTCAAAGAAGAATCCAGGCGTGTCATGTCTTACTTGCCGGCTGAGGAGAAGACGCCACAAGCATGTGCCCGGTAGGGCATGAGCCAGAGAAGATGGAAATCCCAGGATAGTAAAGGGAGGATGGTGCGGGGAGGGAAAGGGAAACCATGTTGTTATTCCAGGGAAGAGCAGAGCCTGTCTGTGGTGTGGAAACAGAGAGGACACCCTGAGGTTGTCAGCCGTGGTGACCTGCACTGTGGTAACTGAGGAGATGTGGTTTATAGAAGCGGTTGGTGACAGATGTGGAGACGGCTCAGCAGTGAAGAGAGTATGATATTTCTGCAGGGGACTCGAGTTTAGATCTCAGTATCCACACTGGGAGGTACAACTGCATGTAATTCTAGTGATCTGAAACTCTCTTCTGGTCACTTACCTGTACCCAATATATTCATATGCATAGACACAGAAAGACACACACACACACATACACACACACACAAAGCAGACACACACGTGAATACACTCACAGGCATTAAAAAATTAAATGAAATTTTAAAAAAAGCCATTGGTGCTGGAGAAGGAAGGGCTAAGCTGCTCAGTGCCCACCTGCTGCTCTCACCCTGATACACACATTTGCTTGTTTGTTTTTTGTTTGTTTGTTTTTACTTATTCACTTCATATCCTGCTCACTGCCTGCCTCCTGGCTACCCCCTCCCAAAATTTTCTCCCATCCCCTTTTCCTCTGAGTAGGTGGGCCCCCCCTTTGGTGTCTCCCCCACCATGGCACATCATGTCTGTGAGGCTAGGTGCCTCCTCTCCCACTGAGGCCAGACAAGGTCACCCAGCTAGAAGAACATAGCCCACATACAGGCAACAACTTTTGGGATAGCCCCTGCTCTAGTTGCTCAGGACCCACAAGAAAACCAAGCTGCACATCTGCTACATATGTATGGGGAGACTTAGGTCCAGCCTGTGTATGCTCTTTGGTTGGTGGTCCAGTCTCTGCGAGCCCCAAGGATCCAGGTTAGTTGACTCTGTTGGTCTTCCTGTGGAGTTCCTATCCCTTTTGGGGCTGCATTCCTTCCTCCTCCTCTTCCATAAGAGTCCCCAAGCTCCATCTATTGTTTGGCTGTGGGTGTCCGTATCTGTCTGAGTCAGCCATCATAGACTCCAGCAGACATGCTCTTAATTTTGATAAATGCTGTTCTATATCTGTGTGTATACCAACTTGATACCCGTGGTTAATACTTGAACATGAAGTGCCTCTCATCGGCCCTGGTGTTGACTGTTTACTCCCCAGCTTGTGGCACTGGGTTAGAGTGTTCAGCTATTGATGCTGGAGAAGGAAGGCGAAGCAAGTGTCTACTTGCCGCCTTCACCCTGGATACACACAGCAGACATGGTTTTCTTCACTTATTCACTTTACATCCCATTCCCCTCCCAGCTTTCCCCTCCCACAGTCCTTCCCCCCATCCCTGATCCCCTTCTCCTATGAGTGAGTGTTTGGATGTATTAGAAGAAGGAGGTCCTTGGGAGAGCTTCTTGGAGATGTTTTCCAATGGCTCTTCCTGTAGCCTGCTACTTGCTGTCTGCTCTGGGCTGGAGAACCTCTCTTGTCATGGTCCTGCTTTTATGATATTGTGGCTCAGAGCAGGCCCTTAACTAGAGAGCTAAGAGACTGTCACTGAACTCAGACACTAGGAGCCCAAACAAACACCTCTTCTTCTAACTTGTCGGTCAGGCACTTGGTCAAAACACTGGTGAAAACTCAAGACTGTACCAGTCTTAAACTGTCACTGTAGGAAGGCCAATGTAAAGGAAGGGCATAGAGAAGGCTAGCACACACCATTCATTCTCCACCTGTCACTGTCTCCTCCTGTGTCATAGGTGTGTAGCATCTCTTCTGTTACTGGATGAACATACCAGCCAACACCCAACATCAGAAGCCTCATTCTCTTTTTATTTTCTTTTCTCTTTTGAAGATGTATTTATATCATTTTATGTGTACGAGTATTTTGCCTGCATGTGCATCTGTGTATCCCGTGCATTCAGTGCTCACAGAAGTTAGAAGGACATGTCGGAGCCCTGGAACTAGAGTGGTGAATGGTTCTGGGCTGCCTTGTAGTTGCTGAGAACCAACGAAGATCTCATACAACAGTGAGAAGTGCTCTTCACTGCAGTGCTCTCCAGTCCCCAGAGAGGTCTGTTCTGTTTGCACAAGGATGGCTGAAAAGGAGGTTAGTAAAGAGAGGAGGAAAGCCAACCATTAAAGGTAGGCTATGGGATTCGCAGACTGTGGTGTATTCTGTGAGGTGGGCCAATCCTAATGGAGACATAGGTCTAGACTGGTTAGTGAGAGGTGAAATAACAAGGTCTCTCTCTTGTTGTTTACCGTCCTTACAAGTAAACATGCTGAAGAAGGTTGTCTTCATGTAGATCCTGCTGCTGCTGCTGCTGCTGCAACACAAAGCCACAAGTGTAATTTATAAGAAAAAGAAACGTGGTTTTGCTCACCTTTCTGGAAGCTGTGGCATCCAAGAGTTTGTATGATATTGACATCTATGGGCATATGGTGAGGGTTTCGTAACAGCTCACGGGAAAAAGCAGAAGGGCTAGAAGGGTCTGCGGAAGACAGGAAACACAAGTGCTTTATGGGAATCTTCTGTTAACTCATATAATCCTGAGAATAGGAACTCATCAAGATGTCAGTCTGCTCCTCTCCTGTGGTACAGGCATCTCCTACCTGGCTCACCCTCACACTGCTATGCTGAGAGGAAGCTTCCGGATGAGTTCTGATGAATAGAATCTCAGTAAGGGAACTCAGTTCTCTGCTCCAACACCTAAGATGACCTGTTTGTCTCAATGCCATCAGCAGATGACTAAGTCCAGTTCATTTTAAAGGGCTCAGCACTGCCTGTAATGGTGGTGACTCAGTTAAAGTGTCTCTAGGAGTGTTCAAATATGAACTGATCTATTGATATAAAAACTCGGTGATGCACAGGATTTAAAGACACAAAACACACTCACTAGAAGCATGTACATAGCGTCTATGTCCTGCAACAGTGTCCTATGAAAGACCTCAAGAAAGCAAGACATGGCTTCAGTCCTTTCCCACAATTCTGGGGTGGAGATTAGCCTGGCTATGGGTGGGTTTCTGTGAAGAATCTCTTCTATCTTCCAATAATACCAGTGAGTATTCGTTACCACCTAGGTGCGGGTTGATCAAGAAACCTTTCTAAGATGCCACTGTTCTGCACTGTGTTATCCCAGGGTTACTGCCATCTCTTCTGTTCTGGTCAATTTTACACCTCCAGAACAAGAAGAGTCTGACTCTATGAGACTAGGAGGTACTGTCTGGAAAACCTTCTTTAGGTACTGCCTCAGGTGACTGCGTTCCACATCTGGTATGCAAACTTCTGGTCACCAGAATTGGTAACTGATGGCTGTGACAAAGAGAATTAATAATAATAACAACAATAATAATACCTCTTCTCCTCTTGAGTGGATTCATAAATACTTTTCCTCAAGATTATGAACCATTTACCTATGCCCAAGGCACCATGCAAAAGAAAACAATAGTACTGGTCAACACGTCAAATCATGTCCACCCTGTCCCTGGCCTTGGCCATTGTATTACCCTTTCTCGTGGTGCTGAAATCAGCCGTGGCTCAAAACAAAGCTAGAAATGTTTCAAGAGAGGAGAAGGAAATAAAAAACGAAGCACTTGTGAGGACGGGGTGGGAATTAGCAATTAGGGAGTAGGAAGGATTAATTAATGTTTTCCAGTTAAACATAATCACATTTCCCCGCCACTGTGGGCTGCGAAGTCAAAATGTAAGTGAAGAAAATATAATCAAATCAGTTTCTTTGAAATGTACTTTATGCAGGATTAGTGCGAGTTCCTTGATTCACCTCTTTGTTGAAAAAGATCTATGGATTTAGTAATTATTTTGGTACAACCATTAAACACGTTTAAAGTTAATTCTCCGCAGAATATCAAAGCAATTTCCAGATGAGCCTGAAAGTTTGTACATAAATACTTATATCATAAAGGTGCGTAAAGGAAGCATAGCGGATGTAAACTTACTTTAGAGCCGCTCCTGCCCATTGTGACTTTAAAGCGTGAACCCACAGAGAGGTGGGGAGGGAGACACAGACCTGACCACGTGAAATTATTTCTTTTTTTTAATTTTAGGTAGTCAAGACTCAATCCCCCCACCACCTCAATTTCCCCCAAAAAGTATACACTTCAACCCAAGCTGAACTAACAAGTGACAAATATGGCCAAAATGGCTTCTATCTTTGATCCCTAACATGAGGGTTGGGGGATGGGATGGGGAGTGGACTGGCTGTTCCTCATTGGCTGAGATTCAGCCTCACGGTATGCTCTTGACTGTCTAATTTGGAGACACATTCCCCAAAGGCTCAGATGCTTGAACATTTAGTCCTCAGTGGTGATGCCGTTTGGAGGGACTGAGTCAGTGAAGTCTTGCCAGAGGAAGCACATCACTGGAAATGGGCTTTCAATGTTTAGATCCACTGCTCCCAATTTGTCCTTCCTGCTTTGTGCTTGTGGATCAAGATGTGAGCTCTCAGCTTCCTGCTCCCGCCACTCACAACTGTGTCTGCCATGCTAAACTCATCTCCTACCAGAATCATAAGCCAAAATTAACTCTCTGTCCACAAGGTACGTTGGTCATAGTGTTTCGTGACATCACAGGAAAGTATCTGATGCAGGAACCTATCCTATGGAATAACAACGAAGAAAAATAACACAGCATAGCCAATGCTCTCTACACATTTATTATGTGTAAGACTCTGCCAAAAAGTTTACTTTCTTTATTTTATGTAGTGTCCCCAGTGATCACATGAGACAGGGGCTATGATGATATAAGAGTTCTATTTCCCCATAAAGTCTTGGATATACGTTGTGTACTAAGCGTGCTCAGCAAATGATCCACCTATGACCTGAATCTCCAATTTTAAAGTCAGGTTCTTACTATGTAGCTGAGGCTGCGTCTGAATTTACAATTCTCCTGCATCAGCCTCCAAAGTGTAGCAGTAAATTGGGCTACACAGCTTTGGCTCCCTGTAGGCTACACACTTCCACCCACCCGCCCAGGAACTCTTTGAATCCACAAATGAGACACACACACATACATTAGCTTATTTATGAAATGCTTTGGCTAGTTCAAGGCTGGGCAGTTCTAATCCTCTGCCTGGCTATCATAGATTTTCCTCTGGTACTCCTGACTCAACACTCCAAATCCGTGATCTATCTTTGCTGCCCTATTCCTTCTGGGCTGCTCCCTAGTCTTTTGCTGCCCAAGATGCTTCTGGGCAGCTTTTTCAGGGGCCTCATTCCTTCTTACCTACATTTTAGATAATTTTCTGTCTGCAGCTGTAAATCTGATCAGTCTCTGTCCTAACCACAGTGATCCTCTGTCTCCTTTTTTTCCAGTCCCTAGCCTGTGCAAATAATGGTCCTGCCCTGTTTCCCTTTGCCCGACCATTGGCAGGTGGCATATTTATTGATTGATCAAAAACCAATTGGCTATGCAAGTGTTATGCCCTGTGCTCTACCCTAGTCTCTGGCATATCTTCTTTCTTAAATTAATTAATTTAACTCAAACCCTAAATCCTAAACCCTAACCCTAACTCTAACACTCTAACACTAACCCTAACCCCTAGCCCTAACCCTAACATTTAATTAAGAGTTTAAGTTAATTAATTTAAGAAACTTAATTAATATTTTCTTAAATTATGTTTTAAACTTGCTCTCTGAAACTTTCATACACATGTCTTGATCATCTTCTCTCTCTCCTTATTCCAACATCCCTCTGGGAGCCCACAACACATCTCCCTCCTCCTGCAAGTACTTTTAGCCTATTTTCATCCTATTGAATCCTCTTGACACTTTCCAGATGCACACCAGTGTGGGGTTATCTGCTGGGACATGTGTGACCTACCAGCAGTTACTTCCCTTTCAAAGAAAAGTGACTCCTACCTACAGCAGTCACCAACTGACTCTGCATTAATAAGTGCCCATTGCAAACAAGGGCTTCTCTGAACAAGAGAGCAGCACAGATCTACAGATAAAAACAGATCGTAGACAGGGGTGTAGCCATACAATTGTTTAGGAAAATAAGAGCAGGTTCTGAGGGCCCATGACCTTGCTACTGTGGGTTTTGACTGTCTACAGTGCCAAGAATGAAGCTCCCTTCATTTCTGCAGAAAGTTAGAACATGGAATGTTTGCTTTTTATTGGATACTGTTTCTCTGCAGTAGACCATAAAACAAATTAAAGGTCTAAGATAAGAATTTATTACATTGTGTCACAACTAGACAATACAACTCAATCATCTTGACATTGAAACAGGTTACAGAATATCTTCAAATACAAAGATGCAGATGGTGTATTAAGTGTGAGAACACTTGTTACAAGGCTGGAGATACAGCCCAGCAGTGAAGAACACTGCCTGCTCTTGTAGAGGACCAGGATCGATTCCCAGCACCCACACAGTGACTCACAACTGTTTGCAGCTTTAGTCTCAGGAGATAGGATACCATCTTCTGGTCTCGTGGGTTCTGTGCACACATGGTATACAGATGTACATGCAGATAGAACACTGATATACACCAAATTAAAATAAAATTTTAAAGAAATAAAATAGGTTATAAGAGAATGTTTAAAATCATTTTGTTTAGAAATAGGTATCTGTATATTTACACATGTATATAAATTTATAAGCACACATATCAAAGCATAAATAGCAGTTATGCCTGGGGGTAAGGGTATACACCATATGTACTCCCTTCTCTCTGGTCTTTCTTATTTTTAACACATTTTACTTGTTTACATGTAGGGTTCCACACTGAAGGCTTTTACAAGACAGGACAGCATCAGTTCATCATCGTTTATTTTTATCACAAGTTGAAAATAGAAAATCCAATTGTAGAACAATCAGTGATGTGCTGATTCAGATATAAAATGTTTCCTCTATGAGGCTGGAGAGATTGCTTAGCAGTTAAGAGCACTGGCTACTCTTGTAGAGGACATGATTTAGTTCCCAACACCCACATGGTTGTACACAGCCTTTGCAGCTCCAGTTCTAAGGGACCCAGGACTCCCTTCTGATCTTTGCTGTCACAGCTTTCATGTGGCCCATATACATACATGCATGAAGACACCCAAACAGATAAGTAAGTCTAACAAAAGGGTTCCCTACAGGCTCATGTGTTGAATACTGGTCCCTAGATAGTGACATTGTTTCAGAATGTCGTGGAATGTTTGTGAAGTGAAACTTCTCTGGAGGACATAGTTCTGGGGATAGGACCTTGGAGTCTATAACTTTTCTCTGGCTCTTCCCATTTCTGTGCTTCCTGGATGCTATGTGGCGCTGATTGCTTGACAACCCTGATGTATCACTTCACACAATCCTCTGACACACTAAGCCAAAATAAACCATTATTCTTTTTAGTATGTTTAGTCAGGTATAGTGTCAGAGCAACAAGATATCAATTAAAGCAGACCCAAGAAAAACAGTTTTGTTCCCCCTTGAGAAAATAAATATTGAGGTGTGTGGTGGTTTGACTGGGAATAGCTCCCAAAGGCTCACACATTTGAGGGCTTGGTCATTAGGGAGTGACACTACTTGACAGGGATTAGGAGGTGTGGCCTTGGTGGAGGAAGCTTGTCACTGGGGGTGGGCCTTGAGATTTCAAATGCTCAAGTCAGGCCCAATGTCTCTCTCTCCCTGCTGCCTGTGGATCTGGATGCAGAGCTCTCGGCTAGCTCTTCAGCACCGTGTCTGCCTGCGTGCTGCCATGCTTCCTGCCATGATGATAGTGGACTAAACCTCTGGAACAATAAGCCATGCCTGACTAAATGCTCTCCTGTATGAGAGTTGCTGTGGTCTTGGTATCACCTCACAACAATAGGACACTAAGACAAGGTGCATACCACAGATAGGCTGTTAGGTCTATGTGGCTTCACAATGAGGAACACAGAGGATGCTCTCAGATACTAAACAGATTGGGCATTTTCCCGTGTGTCCCTCCATTTGGGTGTCTTAGGTCTGTGAATAGAATTAAAATGCCTGTGAACTTGGGTAGAAGAAAACTGCTTTTTAATGTCTATGACTAAATTGGACTTTTCTTTAGTTATATATATATATATATATATATATATATATATAATATATACATACATACCAATCCTTCACTGTGTAACACCTGTCACTTTGTCACCAGTAAAAAGTCCATATATCTATATAAATTCTTTTTGTATTGCTATCTGTGTTTGTCATTACTGTGGAATTATAGTAGTTATTAGATTTCCCTCAAGCCTTATTATCAAGTTCAATAATAAAGAACATATATACTCATATCCCTTTTGTTCATTTGTTTTGAGATAGGCTCTCCCAGCATAGTCCAAGCTGGCCTTGAACCCATAATAATTTTCTACCTTCAACCTCCCAAGTGCTGGGATAGCGGGCACGTGTCACCATGCCCAATGCATAAGATCTTAAAAGTAAGCTGTTTTTTATTTCTCAGTAACACAGTTATGTTTGGAACCCTACACGTTTCTTTGTATATTATAAATAGAATTCCAAGAAAAGATCCATAGACTTCCCCAGCTAGCCAAGACATCCACATGACAAAGTGGGGCAGTCAGAGGTGGTGGCATGTACCTGCTAGCCTGCCACCAAGTAGGCTCTGTGAGAAGGAGGACAAGCTCAAGGCCAACGTGATCTTCACAGCGAGACCTGTCCCCGTCCCCCCTCAATCAAAACAAGACCGAAAGAACAGCTGCAGCAAGCTCTAAGATCTCCAAACCTGGCAATTCTGCACGATGAAACATCTTCTGTCCTGTAAGGTCCTGTAGGCTGTGGGCGCAGAGGCTGATGGACAGATGAGAGCTGGTTAGGAGGGCATGCCACAGCAGCTGCATGCAGTCATCATTTTGATGTGTACTTTTATTTTTATATTTTATATTTTATTTTATTTTATTTATTTTATTTTATTTTATTTCCTTGCCTGGCTCTCAAGTGGCCAACTGCTATCCCTTCCTACAAATCAGCTAAGAAATGCATTGGTATTCCTTGAACGGACGTCTGTTTAACACTGCTCAGTTAGGCAATTTTCCTACTGATGCGTGTGTAAATGAGTTGTCTCTTCAGACATCTGCTGAGTGTGTAGCAGATGCAAGGCCCATGCTGTGGTCTCTGGAGGCACAGACTCTTAGTCCTTAGTCCTGGAGGAGAGCACCACCCTACAGGAAAGAGAAGGCAGTCCATGAACCAACACTTGAGAGCTTCATTTGGAGGCGTGTTGTAGATTGATTTCAGGGATGGTCACACCTGTGTTTATTCTTTTTTGGACATATTTGTGTGTGTGTGTGTGTGTGTTATGAACATGTGCATGCTTGTTTGAATGTGTGTGGTGCACGTGTGTGTTTGCTGGTATGGAGGTCTGAGGTGGGCTTCATGCATCTTCTTTCAACATTCTCCCCTTTGTCTTTTGAAGTAGAGTCATTGAACCCAGAGCTGGCCCTTTCAGCTAGGCTAGCTTCTTCCAGGGAGTCCAATCTGCCTCCCACTCACTGGGTCTATGAGCAGGCTGCTGTGTGTTCTGGGGGATCTTAGCTCCAGTCCTCATGCTTGCATAGGCATTTTCTTTATCCACTAAGCTGTCTCCCTGCCCTGTGTTCATTCTTTATGGGGCTCTTGCTTGTTTTAGTGTTCCTAATAAACTACTTTTCTTATCTCTTTGAGATTTTCTGTTTACTCAGTGTTGGTTTCTCATACCTGCTGCTGACATGCAAAGGGCACTCAAAGCTGCTGTCTTAGGGTTTCTATTGCTGTGAAGAAACACCAGACCACAGCAATTCTTACAAAGGAAAACACTTAGCTGGGGCTGGTGTTTACACTTTCAGAGGTTTAATCCATTATCATCATGGCAGGAAGCATGGTGGCACTCAGGCAGACATGGTGCTGGAATAGGAGCTGAGAATTCTACATCCAGATTGGCAGGCAGCCAGAAGTGAATGTCACACTAGGTTTGCACTGAACATCTGAGACCTCAAAGCCTGAACCTACTCTAAGAAGGACATACATCCTTTTAGTGCCACTCCCTATGAGCATATGGGGGCCATGGTTATTCAAACCACCACAGGTGGCATGCATTGTAGTCTATGAAACACCTTCATATTCATTGACCAATAACAGGTTTTCTCCTAGTGGGGCTCAGAGACCCTGAAATTGCCCTCTATGGAGGCAGAATATCTGACACAAACCCTGGTTCTAATCTCTTCCCAGATCTGTCCACTGATCTCTGTGACTTGCAAGCATTTGAAATTTTGAGGGAAAAAATATGATCTTACATGACCCTAATGAAAATGGTATAAATTAAGTAAGAAAATACCACCAGCTCTTTATAGAAACCAGGAACTTACTTGGGCTTGTTCATGAGAAGACATCTATACCACGTCAGCTGGTAAAGGATGATTCAGAGAGCAGCGAGGTGGGAGTGAGTCACAGGAGGAGAGCCTGTCAATCAGAACATGTGAATTACAACACAGAGAACGGAGCCCTAAAGGGGGCACATGGGCAGTATGGGGGACACATGGGCAGTATGGGGGACACATGGGCAGTATGGGGGACACATGGGCAGTATGGGGGCACATGGGAAGTATGGGGGCCACATGGGCAGTATGGGGGCCACATGGGCAGTATGGGGGCCACATGGGCAGTATGGGGGGCACATGGACAGTATGGGGGCACATGGGCAGTATGGGGGATACATGGGCAGTATGGGGGACACATGGGCAGTATGGGGGGCACATGGACAGTATGGGGGCACATGGGAAGTATGGGGACACATGGGCAGTATGGAGGGGACACATGGGCAGTATGGGGAGCACATGGACAGTATGGGGGCACATGGGAAGTATGGGGGACACATGGGCAGTATGGGGGACACATGGGCAGTATGGGGGGCACATGGGCAGTATGGGGGCACATGGGAAGTATGGGGGACACATGGGCAGTATGGAGGACACATGGGCAGTATGGATGGCACATGGGCAGTATGGGGGACACATGGGCAGTATGGAGGGGACACATGGGCAGTATGGGGGACACATGGGCAGTATGGGGGACACATGGGCAGTATGGGGGACACATGGGCAGTATGGGGGATACATGGGCAGTATGGGTGGGTATGGGGGATAATGGGCAGTATGAAGGGACACATGGGCAGTATGGATTGCACATGGGCAGTATGGGGGAACACATGGACAGTATGGGGACACATGGGCAGTATGGGAGACACATGGGCAGTATGGAGGACACATGGGCAGTATGAAGGGACACATGGACAGTATGGGAGACACATGGGCAGTATGAGGGGACACATGGGCAGTATCGGGGGACACATGGGCAGTATGAGGGCACATGGGCAGTATGAGGGCACATGGGCAGTATGAGGTTGGGGTAAGGGCAATTGCCATAGGGAACTGACAAATGGGAGCTCCAGCTATGACTTTCTTGCTATTTACAAATGCCATACTTGCAGCTTTGCCTCTGGGCTCAAATTTAAAATCAATTCTCTGGTTGGTTTCAGTGGCATTCATGGACATGCATAAAATGTCAAAAGTCCTGAGCTGTTCCATAGACTTCCCACTGAGATGGAGGCTGGCAATGCTTTGCTTTCTGCGTGCTTGTTTATGCTCTCTCTTCTCTCTCTCTCTCTCTCTCTCTCTCGTTTTTGCTGACAGTTTGTCTAGCAGTGTCTCACTTTATGCAGTTTTGAACACTGCATTGGTGATGTCACTGTTTGATGCTCTTAGGCACAGTGCTGATTTCTAGGTTCACAAAGGCGAAGGTGTACCCTACCAGGAAAAAATGTATGAATTAGTTGAGCTATTTAGTCACCTTATAATCCTGATCTTATCAGCCCAATGTCAGTGGATCAATAATGTCTATTGAATGCAGTGTGTTTAAGGAATAGCTTGTAATATAGTAGAGCTGGTGAGATGTGGTAATCCAGCGCTCATAGGAGCCCTATAGACGGAAAAGGTATCAGTTTTGCAAAGAATAGATATGAAAAAACTGTGTGCACATAGTTCTTGGTCAGTTGGACTTTAACTAAAAAGATAAAACTTTGACTTTAGCTTTGGAAGCTGCCCTCAAAGATGCATTTGCAGTCAAGAGACAAGAACAGACAGGCTTCTACTATCAGAAGGAGGTGTGCTCAAAATGTATTGTCCTCCTGTCCCAGCTGCCTGTTAACAATACCACCAGCTGGGGCCCAGGCTTTAACAGGAGAGACTTTGGGAGGGACACATATCCAAAGCTTAACAGAGAGAAGAGTTGCGAAGGGAGCAAACAAAACCTGCAGTCAGAGGTAGGGAAGAGGGTGATGCGATTAACCTGAATTTCCCACAAAGGTGAGAAGGAGAGGGGACCCATCCTGTGAAAGACTCCGAAAGGTCAGCCTGAAGTCTGAAGAAAGGGCACTGCCTTGGCTGTGGGAATGTCACAGGTGCCCTTTGTTGATGATGGGGACAGAGGACAAAGAGAAAGAATGAGTATGTCAGGAGGCTGCTCTCCCATCTGCAGGTGTGGGAGGATGAAGGATGGCAAGAGTCTTGTCTTGGAGGAGGTACTGTGAGGAGAAACGTTGTTTCAAACCACAGGCAGGGCGAAGCGGTGGGGAAGAAGCCAGGGGGAAGAAGCCAATGTGTAAGGCAGAAAAACGGACTGTGGTTTTTGGAGGGTTTTGCTTTGTTTATTGTTGTTGTTGTTGTTACTGTTATTGTTGCTGTTGGTATTGTTGTTGCCTTTTTGAGACCAGATGGAGCTTGCTGGTGCTGGCTCACAGACAGAATATGAAGTTCCTGGGCTGAACAAGGCTTCGGCCAGTAAACAAAGCATCTGAAAAGATAAAATGTATCGCGTGTAGGTCAGCTCACCTGCCATTGGGGTCAGAGTCTTGGCTGTGACATCCGGGTATACTGCTGACGTGGGAGGACATCCATTCACCTGGGGAAATGCTGTCGAGGAATAGAGCATTACCTCATAGCAGGTGGAGTTACTTGGAAATTTCTCAGAGGTTACGGCCTATAAAGCTTGCTGAGTCTGCCTTGGCCATTAATAAAAGCAATTAGGACCTGGCATTTGGTAGAGATCCAGGCTTAATTTCCTTACAAATAAAACCAAACCAGTCAGACATCTTAAGGAGGTAAAACTTCCCATTTTTACTTGTCTACTTTTCTTATTCATCAGAAAAAAAAATAAAATCCGGCAAGCCTCTTATCTCCAGATGTTGTAGGAGACAGACTCCAGCCAGGCTTATGTCAAATTGTCACAAAACTCCAAATTAACAAGACCTGACTGCATGACGCTGCGCACAGGCAGGGCCTGAGTGTCCTTAATTGGCCTGCCTACAGGCACAGGAGAGCAGGCTAGCTGGTGGTGATAAAATGCTTCCAGACAGACTGTAACAAACAGCCACTTCCAGGAAGTGCTGTGTAGAAGCTGAGATAACAGCCGCTCACTCCAACGATGTGCCTAAGCCTCAAGAATTGAGATATTAAACTATGGTCAGCCAGGGAAGCCAGTCACCTCTACTGTGTCTCTCGGGGCTGTTAGTGTCCTTTCTCTGTCACTGGGCACAGAAGGAAAGTGCTCACCACCACCTGATACTCTTGGACAGTGTACTCCCATTGGACTTCTGGGTATGTAGCAACCCTCTACCTATACTCCTCCACCAAGCTCCCCATGTCTACCAGACATGGGCGTCTCCCCAGCGCTTCAACAAAACACAAGTCAGCAACTCAAACTGTTGTTTTAAAAATCAGACATTCTACATGACGGCAAGGAATTACTAAAAGCCGTTTCCTGTACTGAAACTGTTGTTTGTACGTGAGCAGGAAACTTGGTGTCCAGGACCACTGTGATTCCTAATGCAGGCTGCTCTCAGACGCGAGTTGCGGTGTTTCAGGCCATGTCTGTCGGCACTGCGCTGCATGATGGTGCCCACAGGGCAAACATCGCATGCAGTGTGTTCAAAAACAGAGGCTTCGGTGAGATTGCACAGGACAGCTGCCAGAAACTCCTCAGACTCATTACCAATATGATTTTCAAGTTAATTTTTGGTCACCATGCATTCAGATGCCCTTTACTGTTGGAAAAAAAAATGTTTGCAACCTCTATGTTCAGGTCATGCACCCATTTGGGGTCACAATTGGCAGCCTAAGAGGCTGTGTACTAGATAACTGGTTAACATAAGTAATAATACCACTATATTGACTCAGCCAGCCCACTATTGGTGCAAGGTCAGGATACCTGTCACTGTATAAAATTGTCAATAATCATGATATTATATTGTGGACATAAAACTGGGCCTCTTACAAATTCACAATCTTGATGAGAAAATTGGGATTCAGAATTAAGTCCTGTCTTCTATGTTATCCTTCTCTCCTTTCCTCCCTCTCTCCCTCCGTCTGTCTCCTTCCCCACTTCCCTACCTTCCTCTCTTGGCAGCCCTGGCATAGCTGGAATGAAGACAGCCGAGAAGGGCTGTTCTCATTTCTGCATTTTATCAGACCCAGCCTTTAGGGACCCCTAGTCATTTTTATGACCAAATGATAGTCGTAAATGGTCTTCACAATCCCTAAGCAGAGGATCTTATGGAAATGAAGTACAAGGCGTGCCCCACTGACTGTGCTCCGCTTGCTTGGTAAACACGGCCTCATTGTGGGCAGCCTTGTCTCATCTACTCAACTCACAAAGATGAGCATTTCCTTCTCCACAGACCAGTGATTACGTCACTCCAGAGAAGTGGCATCGGAAATTCTTTATAACTCCTGTCACAAGCTGCATTAGTGGATCTGGGAGCTCAGATGTGTAGGCTGCTTCTGGGAGCCTTGTTTACCTTTAGCTTCCTGTAGTCTCAGGCCCTGGCATGTGCAGGGAATGGGTTTGTTTAGAGGGCAGGGACCCAAAGTCATGACTCATATTTGTGTTTTATAAAAATGTAAGGAAGAGAAGGAATATGTTGGGTGGATGTGCAGTCAGATGTGGGGGGAGGGGATGCTTCTTCGGGTCCATGCTGAGGCATCCCTTCCCCTAAGGGACCAGCCACAGGATGGTATAGTATAGAATAGTATTCAGGGCATGGGGTGGGGAGCTGAGTGGGTAGGAGAGAAAGAAAAAGAGAAAGAGACAGAGAGTAGAGGAGTAGAGGCCAGCCATGAGCACAGGGAGAGAGAGGGGAGGGGAATGGGGAGAGAGGGGGAGCAGGAGCAAGAGGAGAGAGCAAGAGAGCAGGAGAGAGAGGAGAGGGCAAGCAGCTCCTTTTATAGTGAGCCAGGCACACCTGGCTGTTGCCAGGTAACTGTGGGGTAGAGCCTAGACTAAATGCAACAGCTCTTCTTGCCTCCCAGAGATGGTGCCCACTGATGGCCAGGACTGGATGTGTAATGCTTAGGATTGAATGGAGGAAAGAGGAATAGTCCTAGGTTGGGACAAATGAATACTGGACTCTAGAACATGAAAGAATTGGCCCAGCCAAGTTTACAGGCATGGCCTTGGCTGGCCAATTAAGTCTCTACAATTAAATCTGGCACTGCTTATTATAATCAGTCCAACCTTGATTTTGGTTACATGTAGATTAAAAGTCCTGCCTTATTTAGGAATTGCAGTTCAGAGTTCCCCACCCCACCCATCCCCATACATGTTGATCCCAGATGCCTTGAGGGCTGTCTAAGCTAACAGGGAAGATCAAGTCTATTCAGGTCCTCTCTGGCCTCCCCTCCCCTTCTCCGTGCTCCAGAGTTGGAAGCAGACAGGTTTTCACCAGCCTTGTGGGAGCATGTAAGTCTCAGCCTTTGTTCTGCTGGGGGTAGCTTGGCAAGCCTGCCTGCATTCATGCTGCCTTCTCACCAGTCCATGCCAGTATGGGCCAGCTGGCTGTTGGGGGAGAAGCTTGGCTAGCCAAGTTCTCACTCTGCCTCCCATTATCAGTTAAACAGTCAGCCCATTTCCCTGCAGGCTTCCTCTGGAAGCACCTACAGTAATTTCGGGACCAGCGTCTCACCCCTGATGGGCTTGCTCTCAGATGCTGTGTTCACAGTTACCTCCATGTTGTAGAGAGCATGCCCTGGAGATCACACAGGAGGAGGGAACAGCTAAGGGTCAGGTCTCCCAACTTTGCTACCTTGTATCTTTCCCAGGTCCTTTTATCTGCCTGTCTTGTGGCAAAAGCCACCAAGCCAGCCGAGTTCCATTTTCTGCTTGTTAAGGATGGAGAGGGCCTGGTCCTGTGAACTGCACTAGGTCTCAACTGGAAGAAGAAAGATGTAGATTCTCTGGCTGTCAGCTGTGAGCCTGTCTTCCAAAACTAGACACTGATAGGGCCGGGAACCAGTGGACAACCCACAAAAGCAGATGAAGTATCTTCTGGTGACATTTTATGTTGCTTCATCTCGGCATTCCATAATTAATTATGCCACTGGTTGCTGATTATTGGTTTGTCTCCATTGTTCTGAGGGAGACAGTTTTTGTCTCATGGGGGCTAATACTGTGTGCAGATCTCAGGGTTCTGTCTTCAGCATTCTGCATGTGACCTGGCATGTCACAGCTGCTTGGCTATTGGTGAATGAATTACTATGAATCCAGTGCCCGAGGTCAGAACCCAATTGTCTCCAAAATCGAGTTCTTCCAACCTGACTGGGCTTTTTCAAGTCCACACCCGAGGACCAGAATTGATGACAGAGACCAGGGCAACCGGAAAGAGCAGCTGCAGGGAGAAGGAGAAGGATCTGGGGAAATGGGTTTGACCTAGTGTGGAAGGAGCTGGAATCTCTATTCACCCAAAGCCCCCTGCTCTGAAATGTGAACCTTTTATGTCCTAGCATTAGAAATGAAGTCTTTGCCACAGCTAGATTGCAGCCATCATCAATGGCCATTTGCTATGCCTTGACTTGGGTTAAATTTTTAAAGGAAAAGGAGAGAAGACTCTAAATCCCATCCATTTTGCTCCTTTATTTGAAAGGGCTTTGTCTGTATGCTTGGGTGCACGTGACCCAAATCCACAAGTATGGGGCACTTTCTTCAAGTTTACGGCAGCTTTTGTTATTCCCAATTCTGTGTGGGAGGCAGTACAACGTAGTGTTCAAAATGGTTTGAAAAATCCGGATTCTGGCATGTGTTAGCTATTTTATCCATTACTAATTTGTAAGCTTTATCTGCAAAACAAGAGAATGTGATTATGATCAACATTTAATAAACATTAGCATCTGTCACAGGTAGAAACAAAACACAGCCCACACCCTGGCTCTCCTGTAGCAGTCAAGTTGTATTCATGCCTTCACAGACTCTTCTAAAGGCACCACAGTGACCCAGAGACTGGAGCTTCAGATGTTTACTAGCTGGGTCATCTTAGGCAAGTTACCTAACCTCTCTATTCCCTTAAACCTCTGTCTCCATAAGAAATGTATTAAGTAGAACGTAGTATTCGAGATGGTGGCCAATAGCAAGTGTAAAGGTCAAGGAAAGCAGAGCATGGTAAATTGGGGAAACTGAGGCAAGGTTGATGTCATCCCCATGAAGGAGAAGGGAAAGGAAGGTCGGGAAAGTATCAAGCCATCCAAGACTTTGAAGGTCAGATAAGGATTCTATCCATGGCAGATACCATCAAGCCAAGCTCAGAGGAGCACATGGCTTTGCTGCCTTTGGAGCTAGGAGACTTGTTGGGGAAGCTTCCACTGCAGGAGTAACTCGGCCATCAAAGGGAAGGTGACCTATTGTTGAAGGCCCTTCCTGTACTGGGTCATCCTTCATGGTTTACCCTGGGATCTTGTCCTAGTCTTGAGGCAGAATAGAAGAATGTAGGAAATGGAGGAGACATGAGAGGGGAGAGACATTCTGGAGTCTGGTTGAAACCTCTCCCCAGCAGAGGACCAGGAATTCCAGCACAGCTAACATTTGCTCACGGCCTTTCTCCAACTGTAAACCTACATTTTCCAGGATTCTCACCAGGAACCCAGTGGATAAAAAACCAAAGTCCTTAGATCCCTGTGCAACCCTGCTGCTGCCAGAAGTTTGAGGGAGCCCCATTGGACATCCCTCATGCTACCAAGGATATCGGGGTCCCATCTTGGGCTTCTTGGTCTCATTAACAAAAGGATTTAAGAACAGACTGAAACAGAAGCTTGAAGGCAGTTTTATTAGAATTGTAAAGTAAAATTGCAAAGCAGTCAGGCTGAGGATCTCATCTGCTGCCTGGAGGAGGGGTCCAGAGGACAAGAGAATGTGTGCTGTTTGACTTAGGCATGGCGGACAGCCACACAGGGAACAAGCGTGTTTGTTGGGGGGCGGGGGGAAGGACCTTAAGAGAAAGCGTGAAGTCCAAGGTGTTAGGGAAAGCGTACTTAGGAAGAGAAGGAGGAAGTATGCTTTTCTGAGTGATTCAGTGCATGGACTGCAGGAAGCAGCAGGGCTGTAGCTTTGTAAGCAACTCCACTGCAGGTGGTGATTCTGGGAAGGAAGGATACATTGTCTCACATTGTCTCATTCAAGGGATAATTATTCCTCCCATCCTTTCAGTGTGGCTTAGATGAACCCGCCTTCCTGAGGTGTAGCCATGTGATTGACAATTACAACTAGTGGCTCCTGGTTTTAACATACTAAATATATTATAACAAACACATCATAATAGACATAATCCCATCTAAGCCACATCCAGAGACACCGGATAACCTCATTTATCAAAGGGTGGGGAAAGGAAACGTTTCTTACAACTTTTTGAGATGTATCTTGAGAGCCATCCAAATGATTTAAATGGCTAATGAAAAAAACAATGACCATTTTTCAAGAAGTCTGAACCCACACCTTTGTGTTATTCTTTCCCCTGAGAACCTTTCTTTCTGTTTTTACCTGTCGCTGTGATTCACATTGGCTCACCCTGTGAAGCTGAACAAAAGGACCTGACATTACCTGAGTATAAGTCCTTAGAACATAAAGGGGACCCCTCCAACTGCCAGAGTGACAGGGTGGGACTGTGCCTCCCCACTGTTGCCATCCAGTCTCCGCTTGTAGGATTCAAGACCCTCACTCTGTGGCAACAAAATTCAAAGACTTCAGACAGCAAGAGTGAGGCAGTCTTGATTCATATTTCTAGAAGCAAGTCTAAGCCTCAACAAAAGGCAAAATGGCTGGCCCACAAATTTGGCACAGAGCAGTGATCGCCCTAACTGCAAAACTCCCTTCCTTTCTTCCACATAGTCTGGGGGTTTCAGAGAGTCACAGACTTCTTGCTTGTCTACTGTAGCACCTACCCCAGGCTCCCCCATCATCTGGGGTATTTGGAGCCCGCCCCCTCATTTCCTGATATGTTGGCTTAGTCAAGTAGCACGCTGTGACTTTTAGCCCTGAGATGGATGGAAAGCACTTGATTAAGCAGGAACCAGCTGATATCTAGGGAAGATGGGACCCTGGTACCCTCTGATAGATTTTTATATCTTGATGAGCTCTAAAAGCACCCCATACTGAAAGTGGAACATTGTGGTTTATTCCTTACCCTCAGTTCCCTAGTCCTTGCTTCTGAGAAGTCAGGTGAGACATGCCAAGCATTGTATAGAAAACAGACGAGGTTTATTACCATAAGGCAGAGAATGGCAAAGGAAGGAGAGGATTGACCATGTTATGGTTGATCTGAACTACATTTTAAGTAGACTTTAAACTAGATCTAAAACCTCTAGGGCAGGAAGTTTTCTTTTCTGTAAAGGTGATTTGGCAGGGCCATCTGGGGACAGCAAGGCAGAGGAATCTCTGCTGTTGGCCTCAGGTGCCACCTGAGGACATCCTTAGCTTCTCAGTTGGTGCAAGCTAGTGGCCCTTTAAAACATTTCAAACAAATTTTACTTGTTAGTCAGACTCAGATGGGCAAAGAATGACTATTAAGGAAGCTGAGGGTAGTCCGAGCTAAGGTAGTTAGGCTCTGGACCTGGGATATTCCCACATCTCCACAGTCACTAAATTCTAGCTGGTTAGGCATCCCTGCAGGAGGATCGTGTCCTCATTCCTGGAAGGAATTGCACCTCATACTGATTAACTGGTCAGGGACTGTGAGAGCCTAATTACAGTTTATCTCGGGCTATCTGTTGCATCCTTAAGAGTCATCTTTTGCTCATCAGTCTCTGACCTTGTGATTAATAGGTGAAACTTTTTTTTTTTTTTTTTCCAAGACAGGGTTTCTCTGTGTAGCCTTGGCTGTCCTGGAACTCACTCTGTAGACCAGGCTGGCCTCGAACTCAGAAATCTGCCTGCCTCTGCCTCCCAAATGCTGGGATTAAAGGCGTGTGCCACCACCGCCCGGCGAGGTGAAACTTTTTGCAGTCTTTTAAAGACTGCTAGCTTCCACTAACCAAAAAGCTATGAATGTCCTCAGCTAGGGTCTGGGTCCTACAGCGGAGTCACCTCTGCCTTGCTGTCACTGCCTACTTGACATCCCCACCAAGATAATTGAAAGGAGCCTTTCCTAAAGCTCCCAGATTCTGTAACCACACTGGAACAAGGAATTGGGAGTGATCCATATCTGTGTTCTCTGGCTGTGGCCACTCACATCCGGCCCTCTCAAACAAAAGATCTTTGAGGTGAGAGTCTGTTTTGAATTGACACCAGAGACAAGCCACCCTGACACTGATGGCTCCCCATCTGTGTTTGCGCTTTGAGCAGCCATTTGTTCCTCCTTGCTAGCTCTTTGAATAGTTCCTGGTTCTATGAAGATGAAGCATTTGCATTACAATGCTTCCCTTGCAAGCCTAGGTCTGCACCAGTGAAACTTTCCCTTTGATCAAACACTGCACTGTCGTGGATGTTTGGAAAGGTACAGGCTTCCTTTGCTCTACCTGAGGAGTGAGCTTTAAGAAGGAAACATTGCCTTCTTTTTGTAACAAATCATAGCTGTCAGATACACAGCCCATCCTGGGAAGAATTACAGGCAGGGCCAAACTCTGCAATCTTCCCTTGTCGTAGGTGATTTCCAGAGGCCCCATTAAACTGCACATGCAGTCTGTACACACAAATATAGGTCAACTTCTTCCTTGATGGCTAAATCACTATCTGCAGCCAGAGCTCCTGCACGCCAGTTCCTAACAAGGGTTTGTTTTACATTCCAAACAGAAACATGCTCGCAGAACCTCTGCCACCCACAGGACTCTCAACACCAGCAGCTCCACTACCCCACTCCTGCACGAGCCCCCTCCTCCTCCCAAGGTCCAAGAACTCAGGCCAAATTCAATGATGATACTGTACAATTCCATTTCTGTTTGGGGGACTCTTTTGATTTTCTGCTTGAGTTATTCTAGAAAAGATACAGGTTTAGACCTGAGTCCAACTGGCTTATTGGATTTATGTATTTAAAAGCAACTTTGATTGGCTTCACAGCCGACTTTTAAAATAATCTGGGCTCAATCTGCTTTTGGAAATGAGTGTGACCTCTCCTGATTTCCCAGTGATGCTTCATCCGAGACCCTACATCTCACATGGGAAGCTGGCCAAGGCTCAGTCCTGGAGAATAAACCCTTCAGGGTTCCAGGCTAGCCTTGCTCAAGAACAAAGGGCTTCTGGAAAGGATGCTTTCAGCAAAGAGCTGGTCAGAGCCAATTTGAATAAATTTTCTATCTATCTATCTATTATTTATTTATTTATTTATTTATTTATTTATATATTTTGACAATGACCACATTTTCCTTCCATAAGACAAGAGAAGCCTTGAACAATAGCAACTGTCTCACCAAATTAACAGTTGACCTAAGTTCTTCCAGAAAATGGATGTTGCCCAAGTGTTCCTGTCTCTAGAGGTCTCCAGACTTCTGTTTGGTTGTCTAGAATGTCTTTGCTCTGTTTTCTATGTTGTGGTTACTCCTGCCATCCCTGAAACCAATCATTAGGTCTCATATATATTCGGTGCTATCTGTGAACGAGGGAGTAGTACCAGGTCCAGCTCTGACTTTGTAGAAATTGGGATTTGAATTGTCTGTGAGGAACCAAAGTCTGCCAAACAGGCCTCAGCCAGCTTAGATGGAGCTGGTTTCACTTTGGGGTAGATGGTCAGAGCCTGGTGGTCCAGGGCTGAACATTTATCTCCCTCATGACCTGAACTGGGGCTTTCTCTATCATCTTTATCACCTGCACCTATAGCCTTACTCCTAAAAGAAGGGTGTGTCCCTAGTTCTTTTCCTTTTTAAAGTAGTCATTAGTTGGGGATGGAGAGAAGGCTCAGAGATTAAGAGTATACACTGCTCTTTCAGAGAAATCAAAGTTTGGTTCTCAGTATCCACTTTAGGCAGCGTATCCCCTTAACCTCTGAGCCATCTTTAGAGCTGCTAAGGATTGATTCTCGAGTGTGTGAAGTCAGATCAAGTATTCTGCACTGGCTACCCTCGGTTGGAATGTCACTTGTCAGAAAGCCCATTCCTTCCCTTGTCCTCTGCAGCTCTGCTCTTCTCTAACCAGGCTCCACAGCTGTGTGCACACACATATGTGTGTGTAGTGTATGTGCATGTGTGCTCATTCTTGTATGCATGTGTATGGGTATATGTGCTGTGTGTGTTGTGTGTATGTGTGTATGTGTATATGTGTTGTATTATGTTTTATGTGTATGCATATATGTGTGATCTTGTATGTATGTGAATGTGCATGCCTATGTATGCATGTGTGGATATGTGTGTATGTGTATGCATGTATGCACACATGGGCATATGTGTGTGTTGAATGTGTGTGCCTGTGTGGGGGTATGTGTGTGTGCATGTGTGTATATGTGTACTGCATTGTGCGTGTGTGTGTGGTGTGTGTACACACATGTGTGTATGTAGGAGGATACTCCTGAACTTTAGTCCGCCCCATTGCGTCTTTGCCTCTCTTTGGTTTGATGCTGCACTGTAAAATTTGCTGGAGCTCTGAGGACAGAATACTTGACATGCCTTGCCCTTTTACTTTCTTCAACATTATCTCAATTTTCTTGGCCTCATATTTTATTTCAAAATTGGCTTGTCAGTCTTATGGTTTAACTATGAAATGCCCCCATCCAGTAGAGCATTGTCAAATGCTTCGTGCCTTGCTGTGACTGTTCCTGGCTCTTCCCTTGCCCACCGCTTCTGTCTACCATGAGGTGACCAGTCTCTCCTACCACGTGTTCTCAGAGCAGAATGCTGCTGCATCAGCATCCAGGGGTGTGAGGGTTGGGACTAGACTCTCTGACACCGTGAACAAAATGAACTCTCTGTAGCTTGTTCTGTCAGGCATTTAGACTCAGGGCAAACCGATAGACAATGTTGTGCTTGAATGCCCCAAACAGACTGCCTGCAACTCCACGGAGCTTTCCATTAATTTACTCGTTGAATTTGGAGGGGCTCACATCTGTTTGTACTGAGCGGTTTGGACCACAAAGTGTGATCCCTTCCTTACTTTAAGGAAGCTTTAAATTTCTCTCACTGATAATAGATTATGTATGTGAAACTCTTACACTTTACCTAGGTGATTCCTGTAGATCTCACTTCAAGTCTGCGTTCTCAGTTAGGCCATTCAGCTAAGTCTATTCTATGAGTTTTTCTTTAATTTTCAGGTTTATCTAATTCAGTTCCATGCCTTCTGTTTGTTCATTATGTTTTTCTTTTGCTGCCATTTTCCTAGAGTGAAACCTTGGGAATCTCTCTCTCCCATGCTTTCTCTCTTCCTGTCCTCCCCCTGTCTCCTCTATCTTATGGGCTAGTGCCATTGTTTGAGTCCTGCTGGCTTGCACTCAGATGAAGATGTAGAACTCTCAGCTCCTCCTGCACCATGCCTGCCTGGACACTGCCATGTTCCTGCCTTGATGATAATGGACTGAACTTCTGAACCTGTAAGCCAGGCCCAATTCAATGTTGTCCTTATGAGAGTTGCCTTGGTCATGGTGTCTGCTCACAGCAGTCAAACCCTAACTAAGACACCCTGGATTCTTTGAAAGTCAGGCAGTCTCAGATTACATGTGAGCATGTGTTGAGCTAGGAGGACCCTGGAGCCTTACATCTGTACCGATGAGCGCTGCCTCCTTTGTTAGCAGGGCCCCGTTTGGCTGCATTGATCACAGATTCGGAATCAGTTGCTTCAGTCTGGATGGGGAGCTTCACTCCTCGGCTACTGGTTCTCAGTTTACCTCATGCCTGTAGTTTCAGGGTTGTACAGAGATGTGGGTAAATGAGTTTAGAAAATTTCCCTCTGGATTTTTCCTTCCTTGGGCCCTTCCACTTCCCAGAACCAAGTCAGATGCATGAGTTTCACTCCCCATGTCTATAGGCTGCAAAGACCACAAGTAATTTTTTTTTTTAATGAAAACACACTCTACATGAAATCAGCCTGAGGCTGCCCGTGGAAGGGACCTTATTTATATAACTTCTGGCTGTCTCCGAGACCCCAGCTGCCACCCTCCCTGCATCTGTGTGCTCCGTTAACTTGTACAACACCTTCAGTCATGTGGTTTGTCAACAGTCAGTGATAAAGGGCCTTTTGCTCTGTCCAGGTGGGGACTGTAACGAGGCAAAGGGTAACCTCCTCAGTGTGGCAGCTCTTGAATGGCAAAGGCTAGACTCGGTTCTGTCTTCAGGATGTAGATTCCAATTCTGGGTGCTCAGGCTTACTGGCTTGGGGCCCTGGCTGTCAGCCTTCTCACACTGCTGCCTTGATGCTACCACCACTGTGGACAGCAGCCGGCGATGACCAGTGTTCCAGCTCTGAAGTGGAAACTTGAGGGTTCTTTG
This sequence comes from Mastomys natalensis, assembly GCA_021653895.1. Taxonomy (NCBI): domain Eukaryota; kingdom Metazoa; phylum Chordata; class Mammalia; order Rodentia; family Muridae; genus Mastomys; species Mastomys natalensis. The sequence goes on from JAJTUV010000666.1 coordinate 380,800, forward strand.
GAAAGTTGTCTTGTTGGGGCAAACACATGAAGGAACGTTTCGCTGGAGCAGACACAGGAGAGAGGATGTTCTGCTAAAGCAAACATGTGAAAGTACACGTGGTGAAGGACAATTTGCTAACGACACACATGTATTAGTCTGCCTTATATTGTGTAGTTGAGCTGCATTTGTCGGGATGCCATAGAGAGAAACTCACCAAAAAAAACTCCTGGTGGTGTGCTAACTCATGCTGAGGTTGAGGCCTGACTGTCTCTGCTAGGTCATGTCAACAGTGTTGCTAACCCAACTCTACCAAACTAGACTGCTGGTCTATCTGTGAAGTGTTTGCAAGTGGATGGAGCTGCCGCTGCTGACCTGGGAACTGAACTGCTGATTTACAGACAGGAGTTGCTCCAAAGAACCTTTCTAAACAGGTCCACTTCCCCCATATCCTTTCTTTTCCACTACCTCTGGTGGGTGGTGGGCTACAAGAGAGGTTAAAGTGTTTTAAGAACCATCATTAAAAATAGGATTTGGAAAAAACTAAAGGTACACATCTCTTGGAACCTTTGGGCCTTAGCATGACTAGCATTACAGAGCTTGGCCCTTGCCATCTCCCTGGGCTGCTACCATAGACAGAAGCTGTAGTCTCTCGTTTTTGAGTTTTCAGTACCTTCTTTTTCTAACCTGCATTGTCTTAGCTGCTTCTGATCCCACAGTTTCTGCCTGGCCTTCCTTGGATCCCTAGTATCTTCAGACAGTTCACCCCTGCTGCTGTTACCACCACTTCTGCCCCGGTGGCCTCAGCTGTCGAAGCTGCCACTTGCCAGCTGTCATCATTACTATCATCTGCCCTTCCTGTTACCAGCTCAACTTACTACTTTACCTGACATAAAGGCTTTACTGATAAATGGCCTTGTATCTGACAGGAGAATATGAGCACTAAGATCAGGGTGTCTACACCAGAACTTCTGGGCAGGGCTTCAGAGTGGGCCTGAGTATCCCACATCTACACTGGCTGCATTTCCTTGGACTGTGCTGGGTTTCAAATATATCCATGTCCTGTGAGTCACATCTGGTGTTTAGAACTTTAGTTCTCTTGAGGAAGAGCCCTCCTCGACCCTGATTCCAGCCTTGTCCAATGAGGACAGTGGTGTATATCACACTGGATGAACTCAAGAGACGGATGGATCGGCGAGGCTGGGAACTGGCTGATAAAGAGCTCAACATGACCTTTACTCCGGGCAACAGAAATGTAGAACATATTGGAGTCCATTTAAAAGGGACTTTATTTTTTTATTCTTTCTTATATAATAAATCCTGACCACATCATTATCTCCCTCTACCCTGCCCACTGCCTCTCTCCCCTTCCTTCTCCCCAAGATCCACTGTTCCTCTATTTCCCTTCAGAAAACAGCAGCCCTCTCAGGGATATTAACCGAACATGACATAAGAAGTTATAACAAGACCAGGCACAAACCCTCATATCAAGGCTGGATGAAGCAACCCAGGGGAGGAAAAGGTCCCAAGAACAGGGGAAAGAGGCAGAGACACACCCTTCCCACAAAAACTCAGGCTAAACAACCACAATGTATACGCAGAGGACCTAGAGAAGACCCATGCAGGCTCCGTGATGGCTGCTTCAGTCTCTGTGACCCCATGAACCTTGTGAACTGTGTTCTCCTGGTGTCCTTGCATTCTCTGGCTCCTTTACTTCTTCCTCCCCGGTCCTTTGCAGGCTTCCCCAAGCTCTGCCTAATGGTTGCCTGGATTTTTTGAACCACCTAGGGAAACAAATCAGGAGAACCTGCTCCAAGAGTCCATCTGGGGAATACAGTCCCCAGAGAGGCGCCGAGAGAACACCGAGAGCTCACATCTTCTGGGGACTAGGGAAGAGAAAGAGAAACCAAACTCTGGTTGTCCTTTGACCACCTGCCCAAGGATTCACAGGTAGTGGGGACAGAATCATAGTACATAACTTGCCTCAGAATATGGAATGAAGCCTGGGCAGCCCATCCTGAAGCCTTCTCTAAACAAGAGGCACTGAGGCCTCTCTGGGCCTTAAAGCCAACAGTTAATCTTTATTATCCATTCAAGGAAACAGATTGAGAGACGAAGAGCAGGATGTGTGTTTAAAAGTTACCATGAGTCTTGATTTATTTAAGGCAAGAGAGAGAAGGAAGAGGGGGAAACTATTTGCATATTTCAGTATCCTGTGACTGTTCTCTGCTCCTGAAGAGTGTCCTGTGATTGTCTGAATGAGAACAGGCCCCATAGGCTCATGTATTTCAATGCTTAGTTCCCAGTTAGTGGAACTGTTTGGGAAGGATCAGGAGGTGTGGCCTTGTTGGAGGAGGTGTGGCCTTGTTGGAGGAGTGTGGCCTTGTTGGAGGAGGTGTGTCACTGGGGGGTTGGTTTTGATGTTTCAAAAGCCCTTACCAGGCTGAGGCCTTCTCTCTTAGTATGCCTGTCTGCTGTCCCGCTTACTGCCACCATGATCATGAACTTTGACCCTCTGAAACTGAATGCAAACCTAATTAAATAGAACAGTAACTAAGACAATCATCCTGCTGAAGTGAAGGGCCTGTTTCTGGTGCAGGAGTGTCCAGGAAAGAAGTGAAATCAAGCAGATTCCTCCAGGGCTTCACCTCCAAAGCAAAAAGGCAACATATCCAAATCCTGACTCCTCCATGAGCCCCTGCCTCCCCAGCCCACTCCTGGCCTGAATTCAGTCTGATCTGTTAGAGCTATTGGTCAGGCTGCCTGAAAGCCTTTGCCCAAATTCCATCTCCATTCAAACCCATTTTCCCACTTCAGAGACTGCCAAATGGATTTCTCTATCAAATTGTGTGGCCGTGAGCCCATACTCTTCCAAAGGTAACACACGCAAGTTTCTGTGCCATGGAGACGTCATAGTGGCTTTTACAGGAAGTGACTGGAGTGGTTAAAATACTTGTTCTGGATGTCAAATTGAGAGGCGGGGAGTGAAGATGTGCTTTTCAGGCTGTGGGCCGTGTGCTATGGGATGTGGGCCTTGATCTGTGTGCTGTCGGTGGGCTGAGCCATAGGCTGTGGGCTATGGGCTGTGGGTGGGCTGAGCCGTGGGCCGTGGGCTGTGTGGCTGCAGGACTCTGCTCTGTCTGATAGCCTCAAGACAACATCTTTGACTAGTCGAAATCTTTTCTCTTTCCAGTTTCCCATCCAGCTCAGAAGTGTACAAACCGACAAAAGCAACCTCTCTCTCAACACATATCTTTGACATATAGGCTAATGTGGACAATGTTTTAACACCTTTAAATCTAATTAAATCGGCACATTAGAAAAATAAATCAACTTCTACTTGCTGGTCATATCCTTTGTGTCAGGCAATAGTGGGGTGTGCTGAACATGCTACATCATTTGAGAAAATGGCTTTTCTTATACAAATTCAAAGGTCTTAGGACTGCCTCACAGTATGATCACAATCTGTGCCTCGCTGAAGGCTGCCGTACTACCCCAAAATGGGAGCTTTGCCCTGTTTGGTGCCCTTCTGGAATTTTTTGTGTGTTCCTGTGGAAGAGTTATAATAGAGTTTGTGTGTGTGTGTGTGTGTGTGTGTTGCTAATAGAATTGCCTGTATCTTTCTATAATTGCTTTTCACATTCAATAACATCTTGTACATTTTCCTAACACTGATAAGAGGTCCAGCTCATCTCGCTCATTGTTTTTCCCTATTAAAGCACAGCTGGGTTGTGCCTCGTCTCCCTTTCCTGTCTAGTAAAGTGAGAGTTTCTGTGTGCTTCCTAGTATCAAGCCCTGCCTTCCTCACTGGTGGGAGTTGTTCAAATGTTAACACTGCCGGGTGTCCAAACAAGATTTCAAAACCCCGTTTCCTTGGGCAAGTTAATCTGCATATTATTTTAAGGGCATTTGAGGTGGAAGAGCACTGAAGCCAGGACCGCTATGCATGGAGACAGCCCCTCTGGATTCACTCATATATTTTTCAAACAATGAAAAGGACAATCAGCCCTCAGGAAACACATGGTTGTCACTTTCATTTCGGTCTGTTTGTATTTTACATTAGGAGGCAGCAGAAATCTCCTGTAGAGACAAGGAAAATAACTTCTTAATTAAGAAGAATGTGTTGGGCACAGGGAGCCCCCATTGCTTCTGGTCACTGGCTGTAAGCACTAAGTCCTGTACTCCCTGGAAGGTATCCCACTGGGAGCTGATGCTGGTCCCCATCAGAGCCCACCTCAGGAGCTTCCGTCTGCAGGCTTCAGAACAAAATACATAATCCTTGCATCTGTGTATCATCCTAAAATTTGCAGCTTGTTTTAATGGGGAGGTGTATGTAAACATGACTCGTTTCCCTGTGAAATAATCAAGCGTTATGGAAATGTATAAAGAAGAAGGCATCAAATCTACATCTCGTAATTTCTGCCTTAATATTTACACATATTTTAGCAAATACCTTCCATATGGTAAATTCTTAGTACCCTTTTAAAAAAGACATACATTTTTTATAACTGGCTGGGTTGGGTGCATGTGTGTATTGTGTCCATGTGTGTGTATGCAAGTATATGTGATTGATATGCACCTGTGTGTGCATGTGCATATGTGTGTGTATGTGTGTGTGTGCATACATGGGTATGCAGGCATGAGGATGCCAGAGGTTGATATCAGAAATCTTTGCTCACCTTGTATTTCTGACTCAGGCTCTCAGTGACTGGGGAGCCCGTTGGCTTGTAAGACTCTGTGGTCTGAGAGTTCCATGGAGCAGCCTGTCTGCTTTACCAACACCAGAACTACAGGTATCCATCACCACTGTGGTTTCCATACAGGTTCTGGGGATCCAGACTCAGCTCTCATGCTCACAGGCTGGGCTGTTCCTCCAGCCATACACTGGTATTTATTAAGAATTAGATGAGGCGGCTGCTGCTGAGGAGCTGCCAGGAGTAGATGTGCTCTTGGAGGTATTCCCTACCTGTTCTATGGAACAGGCCCAGTGGGTGCTGGCCAAAGCTCGGGGCGACCTGGAAGAAGCTGTGCAGATGCTGATAGAGGACAAGGAAGAGGGGCCTCCAGGCTGGGACAGCCCAAGTCAGGAACTTGCCCAGGTGCCTCAGAGGCCCCCAGAAGGATGAGTTGAAGTCTTTCATCCTTCAGAAGTACATGATGGTGGACAGGGCAGAGGACCAGAAGACTCACGACCTATGGCTCCCAAGGAGGCCCCCAAGAAGCTGATCCAATACATTGACAACCAAGTAGTGAGCACTAGAGGAGAGCGATTCAAGGATGTATGGAACCCTGAGGCTGAGGAGATGAAGGCCACATATATCAACCTCAAGCCGGCCAGAAAGTACCGCTTCCACTGAGGCACTGGCCAGACTCTGCCAAGCATTGCAGATCCCAAAGGGATGCAGAAACCCTCCCACCCACCCTATCCCTTCTCCATGCCCTTGCTCTAGTGTTAATCTATTCTTGGAGCTTCCTTCAAGAGCACAGTAAAGGTGGTCCAAGGGAAAAAAAAAAAAAGAATTAGATTGTTCTCTGGACAGCATGCTTCACGTGTCTTTCTACGGCAATGCTAATGTATAGGATTTGTGCGGACATTGACTAAATCAGTCACATGGTGCTGTTGTACATTTGACCACTCATTGAATCCTTCACCGGATTGTTCCCCAAATCTTTATTGTATGCCCTGGTGCATGATGGGTAATGTACTAAGTAGTGGGCACACAGAATATAGAAGGCAGGTGCAGCTTGAGGCTTCTGTATTCCCATTCCATGGGGAGATGAATGAACAGCCGTGTGTCGTTGATCTTACAGGACTTAGTTTGAGAGTGTGATTGTGCGGCTTCAGCAGCTGAGCTGCTAAGATACAGGAATGGATGTGAGGAAGTTCACCAGGCCATAGGAGGGAAATGTTCAGTCGGGTGGAACAATGTCTGGGAACCTCTGCAGTTGATAGGATTCTTGGCCATTCTGCAGAGCTGTCATAGTGGATATGGAGAGAGATGAAACTCCAAACAGAGGCACTGGCCATTTGTGACCTCTTGCAGAATCGGCCTGAGTTTCCAAGCATGAACATACCCCATGTCCAATTTCCTAAGTCTTCCACATGACTCAGACAAGGAGGGACAGACTAGCTCTCTCTGTGTGGACTCAGAAGAAATGTGACCACAGAATTTTTAGAAGGATTTTGAAACCAGACAGTGAGAGAACATGAATTGGACCTTTCTCTAGTGCCTGATTTTATTGAGAGGAATTATAGAAGGAAGTGTGTGTGTGTTTTGTGTGTGTGTATAAATTTTCTCAAATACCCAGGTCTCTATTCTGTAGATCCAGCTGGTTTTAGGAGACATAGATAAAATAGAACCCATAAAGACTATTAAGTTATAGGTATTATAGAAACACTTGAAAACTGAGCAGACTTTTCAGCATTCAAGAGTAAGCTAGTATGAGCAGCCAGAGCACACTGACTCAGTAGACCGAGACAGTGAGGTGCTTGTAACCCACGTCTATCAGGACCAGTTCAGGCAACTGGTCATTCCCACAGGTTTGCCACACTGCAGCAACATGAGGAGAAACCTCCTGAGAAAAGAGAAGGCAGATTCCCCAGGTAGTTTGTGCATTAGAGAGATGTGTCTGTTGACTGCATTATACAGAGATCTAGGGAAGAGACCTGCTAGAAAACAGGGCCATGAGCCAGGCATTGGTGGCACATGCCTTTAATCCCAGCACTTGGGAGGCAGAGGCAGGCGGATGGATTTCTGAGTTGGAGGCCAGCCTGGTCTACAGAGTGAGTTCCAGGACAGCCAGGGCTATACAGAGAAACCCTGTCTCGAAAGAAAGAAGAAAAGAAAGAAAGAAAGAAGAAAGAAAGAAAGAAAGAAAGAAGGAAGGAAGGAAGGAAGGAAGGAAGGAAGGAAGGAAGGAAGGAAGGAAGGAAGGAAGCCATGAGACTTGGAATGCAAAGACACCTTTCTCCTCCAGAAGAAGCAGAAACAGTGGAGGCCCTGGGTGGGGCTCTCGGTTCCAGCCTGCCTAGGGAGTCTGCTACATAAGAGTAGCCCACAGCATGGGTTTCATGAAGACAAGTCAGGGTTCTTGCCAGGGCGTGTCTTTGCCTGGGCTCTGCCCTTTCTAATGCTGTGTCACCTTCAGAGTGAGCTCAGAGCACTTGTATGCTGAAATCAGTATGACCCTGGGATGCTGGCAGCTGGTGGCCACCCCTGCCCTTACTACATCCCATACAAAGAAAGCAAGGGGCCAAAAGCAGGGACTCTGCTCCACAGGAACATTACAGAATGGCTTTGATCCCTTCTTTGTTAAGAAAGGTCAGCTGTGCATGGAAAGCCAAGTGCTGCCTCTGCAGAGAATGGGCTTCTCACCAAACTACCTTCAACAAGGAGGGAAAAGAGGAAGGCAGCATCCTTGAATCTTGGATGCTCCACCATCCTACCTGGTTGGAGTGTGGAGCCCCTGACCATGTGCTGTCTCAGGATTCCTGACTTTGACAGACCAAAGATAACCAGCAAAGCTTTGATCTCAAGGATGAGATCAAAGGGCCCATGAGGGAATCAAAGAATAAACAATACTTAGGGTTTTGACATTTAAAATCACTTCAAAATGTGTCCTGTCTACAAGAAATGCAGGGACAAAGATGAAACAGAGACTGAGGAAATGGCCAACCAATAACCAGCCCAACTTGAGACCCATCCCATAGGCAAACATCAATCTGTGACACTATTAATTATACTGTTATACTTGCAGACAGAAGCCTAGCATAACTGTCCTCTGAGAGGCTCCACCCAGCAGTTGACTGAAACAGATGCAGAGACTGACAGCCAAACATTGAACAGAACTCAGAGACTCTTAGGGAAGTGTTGTGGGAAGGACTGAAGGCCTGGAAGGGGATAGAAACTCCACAGGAAGACCAACAGAGTCAACTAACCCAGCCCCTTGGGGCTCTCAGAGACTGAACAAAGGACCATAGAGCATACATGGGCTGGACCTCTGTCAGCAGATGTGCAGCTTAGTCTTCATGTGGGTCCTAAACAACTGGACCATGGGTGTAGGGGTGATTTAGAAAATGGCACCCGGTCTGACTTGTTCCTGGGCAGTTACCATGTTCCTGCTGCTCCTTGGCTCTGACCAGGACTATCTAGATGTGCAGGCCCTGGCACCCACGAGATGCCAGTGTGGGGGCTGGCTCTGCCAATCCCCCACGCTGCATTCACAAAGCTCAGCTGAACCCCTGACAATATCTGCCATTCTCGCAGTACCCAGTAGAAATGAGACTCTTAAAGCTTCATGATTATCTAAAGGATTTATGTATTTAGAAATGATCAATCAACAAGATGCCCACACAATTAAAGTTGTTACCCAATATCTAACCTTTTGATAGAAGTTGCTACCCAGGACAGCTTTTGACCCATCCGTGGTTCTCCATGGCTGACAGCCTCCTTCTTCTCCTCCACTTCCTCTCTTTTCCCCTTCCCTTCCTCTTTTTCTCCCCTCCCCTGTCTCTCTTTCTCTCCCAGCTCCACCTCCGGTTCTACTGCCTAATCACTGAGCTCCACTGCGAATACAATGTAGCAGAATAAGTATCCTGCTACACAAGGGCTATTCCTAAAGCTGTTGCATCTATGGAATCTGTTCCTCTAACTGGGCTGCCTTGTATGGCCTCAGTGGGAGAGGATGGGTCTAGTCCTGTAGAGAGTTGATGTGCTAGGTTGGGGCTGGGGATACCTAGGGGAGCCCCACTCTCTCAGAGGAAAAGGGGCTGGGACTGGGGAGAGGGACGGTATGAGGGAGAACTTGGGGAAGGGATCAGGATGTAAAATGAATAATAAATAAATAAATAAATAAATAAATAAATAGTGGGAAAAATTAATGCTTTCATTCCTTAAGGATGGCTCAGGTACTCTGGGGGATGTAGGAGTTTTCATGTCCATTCCCAAGAGGAAACTGCAGACGGAGGTATAGCACAGTCCTGCCTGCTCTCTGACGCCTGTGATTCCCTGGTTTTCCCAGTTAAAATATCATTTCCTCTCCATGGTAAACAAGTATGCTTCAGGTCTGGCTAGACTTGAAAGTGACTTGGGGCCCTGCCCAAAGTGCTAGGGAGAAAACAGTTTGGATCCCACTTGGATCCCAGTAGTCAAGTTAAAAGCTAATTATGCAAAGGCCCTGGGAAAGGATTTGCAAATAAATTAAATTCCAGTAGGTACTCCGCAGGTGGCTTGTGCATTAGAGAGACACATTTGTTGACTGCATATTATACTGAGAGGAAGGGAAGATTAATATCTGTGTTTGCACTGAGACACATTCCAAGTTCCCAAACCCCGATTTTAAAATCTGCTAGCTAGTTTCCCCCAATGTCTTTCTATTTTCTTCTTTCCGGAATTTGTTTCTTTTTGTGTGTTTATTTATGTGTACACATATCTGTGCACCATGAGGAGGCCAGAAGAGGGCTTGGGATCTTCTAGAACTGGAGTTACAGGCAGTTGCAAGCCACCATGTGGGTGTCGGGAACTGAAGCTGGGTCCCCTAGAAGAGCAAGTGGCATAACCACCAAGCCATCTCTCCAGGTCCTGAAATTACTTTTTGGAACAAGAGATGATTTCAGTGATATTGTGTTGTTGTGGTTTTGGGTGGTTATTTGTAGTTGTTCTTTATCTTTTGGTTTCATTCTTTTTTCTTTTTCTTCTTTGGACTGTATGATACTCAACTGATATTATAAAATGGATTGTAAACCTCTCCTGATTATCAAAAACAAACAAACAAACAAACAAACAAAAAAACCCAGCATTTCTCCACTGACAAAATATACAACCTACAATCTTAAAAACATTGACGTGAACATATTAATTAGGAATTATTACTCTTTTTAAAGATATGGAATTGAGTGTTATAGAGAGGATATAGTTACAAAGCAATAAAATATCTATCAATAAAGTAACATCAAACCTTTGTTCATACTAAGGAGGTGCCTAGGGACCTTCAAATGGCTTGGAATATGTCACCATTCATCATCTCTCAGGGGTAGGTCATCCATGAACATGCGAGCAGTGGAACTCTCTGATTGGCTAGCTATAGCAGCACAGCTCACTCTCTGATTGGCTAGCTGCAGCAGTGCAGCTCCTGGTTCGTTTTTACCCACTTGGATCCGTGCCTTCCGAATCTGAATGTTCAGGAGACTAAATGAAATGATGTGGCTCAGAGACGTTTCTCCAGAAGTAGATACGGAGCTGACTAGAGTAAGACCATGTGGGCGATGGGAAGACTACTTACTAGATCCCAAGACAAGGTTGGACTGGAAGTGAGAATGTGAAGTCAGGGCTGTGGAGGTAAAAAGAGAACGGGGGACAACTGACCAAGAAAGGATTGGAGGAGTAAGGACTGATGGGGCTTGAGCTTTAAGATAGCAGAGACAGCTGGGCTGTGGGAAATCAGGCACATGACACATTACTTATAGACGCTATAAACATCCAAGAGAGTCCACTGGTCTCATGGGTGCTCTTAACTTCTGGGGTTATGAGAATTTAGTTGATCACAGAATTTTCTCACTCTATCGCCTCAGCCTTTCTCCTCCCATAGTGGACTCTTGGATAACGGGCCATTCTTTTTTATCTTAAAGTACCCAGTGTCATGCCAACCACATAATACTGAGAGGAAGAGTACCTGTGTCTGTGCAGACGGCCACGGATTAGAACTGCAGTGATGTGAAGGGGTTGGGAGAGTGCAGATCCAAAAGCTAATCACCTAATTGTGGGTTAGCTTTAGCCCCTGAATACCACCATTTTTTGATCACTTTGACCTAACTTCTTGTGACTCATAGAGAAAACCCTTTTGAAATCTATCAACTTAGGAGGCCAATAGCTTCCATCAACTCAAAAGTTAAGCATGCCATTAGCTAACTTCTGAGAGCTACGGAAAAGCTTCTCCCATCTTTCTGTAATGACCTCTCCAATGTACCTGTCAATACATTTTAAATGGCCTTAACTGTTTTTCTGCGAAATTATGAAACAGCTTCCATGTTTGAGAGGGAGGCTTGAGGTGCTCAAAAATCTATGTTCTGAGGCTATGGTCACTTAAATTTGGCTCGAGAATAAACTGTCTTTTATTTCACTTATGATGAGAGCTAGGCTTTGCGTTGACAGTTATGGCACCACAACTTTGGACTCAGAATGATCCACTTTTCACCAGGGGACAACCTGAATGAAGGCAGGCAGGTACCTGTATGGACCTACCGAGTTCAGGCTATCTGGCATTACTGGTGAGTTGTTTTCAGGGTCTCAGGCAGCCCTTGGTCTACTTGATGGTTTCTTTGTTCATTCTGAGTTGGTTAGTTAAGGATCCTAATTTGGTAGATATCTTTCCTGGTCTGCTTTCAATATACTTGGTTTAAGGTATCTAGTTTGCTTGCATTAAGAATTTTGGTCTTGTTATTTGGTTTGGTTTTATTTGTTCGCTTGCTTTGGGGGTCTCTAATGTCATCATGGATTCCATTCACTTTTGGAACTCTGAAGACATTTTGGATTCTGTTTTGTTTGTCTTGTCTTTTTTGCCTTTGAAATATTTTGGGTTGTTATCATTTGGCCTTTGCTTCCTGACACGCCTGAAATGTTCAGTTCTGCATTTCCCTGTTGCTCTTCATGTGGCCTTGCCAAGCCTTTAGCATGGGGACTTTATGAGCGCTTGTCTTAGTCACTGGTCTGTTGCTATGATGAGACACCAGGACCAAGGCAGTTCTCATAGAAGAAAGCATTTAGCTGAGGACTTGCTTACAGGTTTGGGAGGGTTAATCGATTATCATGGTGGATTATACATCTTTTACATCTTGATCCACAGGCAGAGGTCGGGAGAGGCACTAAGCCTGATGTGGATTTTTAAAACCTTAAAGTCTGCTCCAATGACACATCTCCAACAAGACTGTGTCTCCTAATCCTTCCCAAACAGGTCATCGGCTGGAGACTAAGCAAACAAATATATGAGACCTTGGGGATTGTTCTCACTCATACCATCACAGGGCCTGGTCATAAAGGTACTAACAATAGATGACATTTATCCCCTCCCATCAAAAGGTATACAGATATCAGAGAACATCTCATGATACACAACAGGATCTCTGGGAACCTAACAAACATTCCTGCTCCCCATGTTTTTATGAATATGCAGGATAACCCAGGGACCCAGTGGGAGAAGATGGTCTCAGGGTTAAAGCTGAGAAAGTTGGTCCTGAAAGCAGCACATAAACTCCAACCAAAACAAGCATCCCACCTGGCACAGACAGGCAACTTTTCAGAAAAAGGAAAAAAAAAAGACAATGTTAAAAATCAGGAAGTGTGTGGGGATAAGCTCCAGCAAGCTGTATGTGTGGTGATTCCTGGCCTTCAACTTGCCAAGTATTTGGGGAAAGGAGAGGTCTAACTGAAGGTTGTCTAGCTTCACTGTCCCTCAGTGGGGAACATTTACCACCTCCAAACTGGTTTCTTTTGAACTCTTAAAGTCCTAGGAAATAAAAATTTTAAAAATTACAAACATGCAGGCTGCTTTAATTGTAATATAAAATTATCTGTAAAAATGGATTAAAATGGCAATTCATAATGGTTAAAGGGTTCTAAAACACTACGTATGAGTTACATTAGATGCTAAAATAAGAAATTGATTTTAAAATGTTAAAGTTTATCTCAACACTAATGATAAATTCTAAAACAACTCCCACCTCCATCTCTTCCTCTGACCTGGCTCCTTTGCTCCTCTGTCTCCTACTGTCTTACCATTTTCCCTGGAAAGTTTCTCCTCCTCCTCCTCCTCCTCCCCCCCCCCCCCCCTCCTCCTCCTCCTCCTCCTCTTCTTCCTCCTCCTCCTCCTCCTTTTCCTCTTCTTCCTCCTCCTTCTCCTCCTCCTTCTCCTCCTCCTCTTCTTCCTCTTCCTCCTCCTCCTCTTCCTCCTCCCCTTCCTCCTCCTCCCCTCCTCCTCCTCCCCCTCTTCCTCCTCCCCTCCTCCTCCTCCTCCTCCTCTTCTTCCTCCTCCTCTTCTTCTTTCTCCTTCTCCTCCTCCTCTTCTTCCTCTTCTTCCTCCTCCTCCTCTTCCTCTTCCTCCTCTTCTTTCTCTTCTTCCTCCTCCTCCTCTTCCTCTTCTTCCTCCTCTTCTTCCTCTCCCTTCTCCTTCTCTTGACTCATGCATACAGTAAAGTGTCATTATTATGCAAATTGGCCCCAAAATTCTGCCAGCCTTAAAGCCAGGAATCTCCTGTTTGTCCTGAATTGGGTCCCTAATGCTTGGGAGAACCCCTCCAACTGTTGAAGATAACCAAGTGAAGTTCCCCCAACATCCCTGGGTTTATGCTGAGCCCCAGGCACTGTTGGTGAGCTTCCATGTTTGTCATTTTGATAGAGGACAGTCCTGTTAAATTTGGCTTATGTTTTCTTCTGCTTCTGTTTATTTCTGACCAGAGACCCACTAAATGTTTACATATCCTGACACCAGAAACAGGCATTTCCTGACCCAGCCACACAGCTCTTGGGTCATATGTAAAAGCATATGAATTTTCTGAGAAAATGTCATCATGAAACCCAATACCCACATATCCTAAGCCAGTTGCTCACCTCCTAGACAGCTGCCTGGACACAATGGAAGACTAGTTCCCCCAGAGAGGGGGTGGAGGGAGAGAGAGCAAGAGAGCGAGAGGGTGAGAGACAGAGAGAGAGAGAGACAGAGAGATACACAGAGAAAAACAGAAAGAAACAGACAGAGAGACACAGAGAGAGACACACACACAAAGTGAGAGAGACACACAGAGAGATAGAAACAGCTAGACAGACAGACAGACAGACAGACAGAGAAGACAGACACACAGAGTGAGAGACAGAGAAGACAGAGACAGAGAGAGTCAGAGACAAAAACAGAGACAAAGAGAGACAGAGGAGACAGATGAACAGAGAGAGACAGAAAGAACTGTAAGTCTGTGTGACAACTTATGTTTATCTTTTGATCTTTTGTTTCTGTGCCTTTCTTAAAGAGTAGAAACTTTCCACCATTTTTATACTGAACATGAGTTCACCTGCTTCCATGGAATTGTGTCATGCGTGTCTACAGCAATTGTTTTCATATGTTTCTGGTTGTTTTCATATGTTGTTTGTGTCAAAAATTTTGTAATAAACTACAGCCACTTCAGTTTTTTTTTTTTTTTTTCATTTTTTGTTATATGCTAAAAATTATTGTTGCTATCGGCTTGCCCAATTAAAATGCACATACAGTTACGAATTTAAAAATGGTGGTGGTGATCTATTAGGAGAGCAGGAGAATACAGGTAACCTTACAAACCTGTGCACTCCAAACATCTTAAAACATAGAAAAATAGTGTTTTGAGTGTATTAAATGTTTCATAAAACCTTAAAATGCTAATTTTTATATAAAACAGCATTCATTTGAATAATACAATACAGATTTTATTAAGCTATAAAATTTGTTATATATAAGTTTTTAAAGACTGATTTCTTTTAAAAACAAAATCTAAGTGATATACTAATTTTTTTAATCTCATTTATATAGTAACATAATTTACAATGATTTCTTTTCCAAAATATTATCAATATAAAGTTATTAAATGTAAGGTGTTTTATTAAGGCTGGACTACCCATAAAGGAATAGATGTATATGTTTACAAAAGATCTGTATGTTATGATTCCTTTTCAGGGGGAATATTATAGGACTACAACCCTAACAGCAAATATATTTAATCAATGTGAACAGAAGGGAGAACAAATAGGGAAAGCTAATTGTTTTAAATCTTTATTACGGACAGTTAACATAAGTTTTACATTTTAAAAGAAATTGATTTTTTTAAGGGCTAATTTATGTATAGTCACACATTTCTTGCCAATGATCCTTATCTCCGTTCTGGTTCTATGAATTGGTCTCCATGGCTGGAGGTAAGAATTAGCCGCACGATTTGGTCACTGGTACTCAAATATACTGTCTCCTATTGGGTAACCTCTCAAGTATATTGTTTCCTATTGGGTAACCTCTCAAGTATACTGTTTCCTATTGGGTAACCTCTCAAGTATACTGTCTCCTATTGGGTAACCTCTCAAGTATACTGTTTCCTATTGGGTAACCTCTCAAGTATACTGTCTCCTATTGGGTAACCTCTCAAGTATATTGTTTCCTATTGGGTAACCTCTCAAGTATATTGTTTCCTATTGGGTAACCTCTCAAGTATACTGTTTCCTATTGGGTAACCTCTCAAGTATACTGTCTCCTATTGGGTAACTGCTCTCCTTTAAGAGACTAGATCTTGTGCCAAAGATTCAGAAGGTATCTTATGCCTGTGCTTTTAGATAAGTTTTGTATGTATGTGAGTGCAAATATCAATACAAACCTTTAAGAATTTAAAAGATATTTTTGACCACTACTGACTCTTTAAAAAGAAACAAATGACAAGTAAGTTATTTCAAGAGCCGTATCTTAGCTAGGTTTATGTGACTATCCAAAACATTTGTTAGAAACTGTCATCTTTAAAACCTGCCTTAAGACTTCCAAAGACATCTTAGAGTTCACACATAATCTTACCATGTTACTTCATAGTGTTTCCTCTGAGGGAATCACTTGCCTCTGTTTTTAATCTTAAAAATATTCAAGTCATAAATGCCAAACTTTCCTCTGCTCTAGGTGCCTTATAAATATGGATGCTTTGTCCAAACTAAGAAACAAACAAAAACCTTTAAGATGTGTCCTATGATAAATAAGCATTTAAGAAATAATTTAACCTTGATAAAGAAAACAAGAACTAATAATGTATTTACCTGTATTTATTACTGTTAGATATCTAAGATACCATACATGTAGAAGCACAGACTTTTCTTCTGTACTCTCATTTAACATTTTATTATAATTGCCTTCTAAACTTATAATAATAATAATAATAATAATACAGTTAAGGTTAAAGTATGTTGTAAAAGAGATTGTTTAAAAATGGTTATGTCTATAAGTTGAATATAATATAAAAGTTATAGTCTGAGAAAAAAATTAATAGTTTTTCTTTATAACAATATTTTAACTATTAATCTATTCTAGTAACATTCATCAAATCGATACATGAATAAAAAATTAAAACAACAAAGACTTTGTTTTATTCTGTTACTAAATGAATATTTGAAATCTGTGATTAGATTTTTAGTTTTATGTGTTTTCCCCTTGGACAAAGTCTTTGCTGTTTGGAGAGCCATATTTATTGAGTTATGTCTATTTAGGTCATTCCTACTAAATCATATGATTGTGAAACTCATTTCAATAGAAACACATTTAAACCAGTTTATAAAATTTGCTCTATAAGAAAGTTGAATAACACAGGATCATAAAGAACTTTATGTATGGTAACTAAAATTCAAAATTAATTACAGAGTCTTCCTCAAAGGATAAAAAACAAAAACAAAAACAACCCAGATGACTTCATCAGCAAAAAAAGGGAAAGAAATTCTCTTCTTGATCTCGATTCTTATTCAAAGATTGGACCATATCCAGGTCTTTGTCACCTTCTTCAGGCCATTAGGCCAAACTCTTTCTGATTATTTTAGTTTTAGGGTATGGTAGCCCCATTATATGGCTCCTGTAAATGCTGTGTCAGATACAGAGGACCCAGTCAGGGGGCGAGGGGGTTACATCTGGGTCACAGTGGCTAATAATTTTGATATGATCCAGGAGTTTCTTTCTTTATGTCTATTATTATTCCCCTGTCCTGAGGACAGCAATCCTGCCCATTACTCAGCCTCTTGTACATCAAATAACAGATAAGCCTTGTAGCTATGAGGGACCTTATCATATCTAATAAATAATACTTGGTCCTACATGTACAAAACATTGTGGTAGGTCAGCATGCGGGTCTGTGAAGGAGAACTGGAAAGAAGCCATGTCTGTAGAGACTGATGGACTGATGAGTGGTGGGGAGAGGCTGGGATATCGCAGATTAGGGAGAGACTGAGATGTCGCAGGTCCACAAGCTAGACACCTTATTTAGAAAGGTTTAGTGCCTTAATAGCCATTCCCTGTCCACATCTGTGTCAGACCTAACACTGTGACTAGTATATTAAAACAAACAAACAAACCAACCAACCCTTTGGAATCTACCAACTTAGCAGATCACTAGCGTCCAACCATCCAAAATCTAAGAATGCATTCAGATGATTTTGGGGGTCTATAGAGAAGCTTCCCGACTTGCTGTAACCACCTCTCTGACGTATCAAGCAGTGTGTTTTACCTTGATTTATGATTTTCTTTGCTCTATAAATCTATAAAACTTCATGATGGAACATGGAATTTGGGGTAACCTAAATCTTTGTTCTTGGGCCACGGTCACTCAAATTTGGCTCTAGAATAAACTATTTAAATCTGTGGGGATTTTTGCATCCACAATAGGTACTTATTAACTGCTGAGAGAGAGAGAAAGGGGGGGGATTGAGGGGTACATAGAGATGGTGTATACTAGAAGACCTGAGTTCCAATCCTGGGAATACACATTAAAACTGAAACAAAACATACTGGGTCTGTAGAGTGTTGCTTGTATGTATGTTTTTCTGAGCTGACCATTTAGTATTAGGTAACCATTTTAAATATATGTATTTATTTGTTTTTATATATGCACATATGAGGCTATGAATTTGACAGGGGTATATGAGGAGTTGGAAGAAATAATGTGACTATATTTTAGTTTAAAAACAAACAAAACCAAGACAGCATGTTGGTGGTGGCAGGCACATGTTAAGCCAGCAAAGGAGGCGTGAGGGTGCTCAGGCTGCCTGGTCAGCTAGTGTAGCCTAACTGGCAAGTCCCAGGCCAGTGAGAGACTCTGCCTCAAAACATCACAGGAGCAAAAGTCAACAAGGCAGGTGCCATCTGAGGGTTCTACATGTTCCCTCATATGTGTACATGTACCTCACGTGCATTCATGTACCCTCATGTGTGCATGTACCCTTACATGTGTACATGTACCTTCATGTGTACATGTACCCTCATGTGTGTTCATGTACCTCACATATGTACATGTATCCTCACATGTGTACATGTACCCCACATGTGTGGATATACCCTCACTGTGTATATGTACCTCAGTTGTACACATGTACCCTCACCTGTGTGCATATACCCTCACATATGTACATGTACCTCATTTGTGCACATGTACCCTCACATGTGTACATGTGCCTTCACCTGTGTGCATGTACCTCACATGTGTACATGTACCCTCACATGTATGCACATACACAGGGGAACTTCCTGAGAGGTCAAGAATAATGAGGTATGCCCCAGTGCAAAGGTGCCACATGGAGTAGCCTCTGAGAGTCTCCATGTTTTGATCTTCATTTCCCTCTTCTGTTTTGTTATACAAACTACCATATTATATACACTGATATGTGCTTTGCCCTTTTTTTCTGCTTGAAGATATCAGGTACACACCTCCATATGTAATGACTGTAAGGAACAAATTCCAGAATGACATGGTCAGTTTCCAGAAAGGTAAACTGAGGAGTCCAAGCAAAGGACATGATTGATTCAACCAAGGTCAGGGATAGAAGCAGAGTGGGACCAGCAATGAGATGCATCATGTCCGTGGCCCTCTCCCTACTGGGAGAACAACCTTACCACCATCCAGGAAGGGCAGCACCTGCCTGGTTTACTTTCCCAGTGCTAACAAGGTTTGGGGCTCTGAAAAATAACCAGTAATTAAAAGAAGGTTAGGGTGTGGGGATTCTAACAAGGAAGGTAAGGATGAAGCTGATAAGATTGGCTACAAGGCACACTGGCTGTGTTTAGAAGGTTAAAAATGTAAAATAATTATTTGACTACATTATTGGCAAGTAATTCAGTCATATAATTTGGAGCATTGAAAGACCAAGACTTTGTAAATAAATAGGCACTGGGGGAGGTGCCTGCCCAGCCCAGCGAAGTCAGTACCCACACATAGGTGGTGTACATCTATGTGTGGCTCTTCCTTTAAATTACACAAAATTAGCATACTGCAGTGATAATCTGCATCTTGCTCTGCCTTTTTTTTTCTTTCTTTTCAACTTAAAATTTATCTCAAGAGAACTCAAATGCCAAAGCCAATACCTTCACTTAACTGCAAAGTACCCTTGAATTCTGCATCATAATTTAATTAAATGGCCTTGTACTGATGAGCATTTGGGTTATTTCTAAGCTTTTCTTCTTAGTGGAAATGTCCTTCTATGGCTAGCATTGCATATACCACAGGGGTTTGCATGCTTCGTCCTGACATATTGCCAATTGTCCTCCACGTGATTGTACCAGTTTATATGCAGGTCTGGTGTGCTACTGCGGGGTCCCTCCCAGACTCCACTGAAGGAGGAGTGAGGCATGGTTTGTTTCTATTTCCAGGACTGAAAGTGACACAGATCTGGCTTTGAGGAGGAAAGGCTGGCTCCCTGAGAGACATCTGGGACCAGACTACCCCTAAATTCAAGGTCTCCACATAGACTAGCTCATTTCAACCTACATATTCTTGAATGGCAGGCACTGCTATATCCTGGTGTGTTTATCAGAGCAGGAAGCTGAGGTTAGGTGGGAACGGTCTTCCCATGAACTGTAAATGACAGAGCAGACACCAGAACTCAGATCAAGACACCCCCAGGATCGCAACCAGTGCTCCATCCGCGCTGGGATCCTGTGTGTATGTGTAGAGTTTGAGTTTGGCCATTTGTGTCCTATTCATTTCCCAGTTGATTTATGATCTCTCCTGAGGCTTAGCTGTCTTCCAGTTCGTACTGGTTCTGACAGACATATTTGTATCTAATGTGGCGCTGGCTTGTTGCTTTTCCCTGCAGACGTATGAGATGAGCAAGATTATTCTCAGGCTGCCTCCCTTCTCTGCCAGGTTCTTGTTAAAAGCCACCATGTTTGCTCCAGATTCTAAATATTGATCTGTTTTCTCTCTCACCTCCATATAATATGAACATTGGACCAATGGGCTATACATAACACTAGCAATACAGCAACTGGGGGAAGGTTTATTACTTCATTGATTATGTATGAAGGATGAACGCTACATAATTGTAGGAAGATAAATATTGAGTTTGGGCTGTGCCTTGCATATCATGTAAAGCAGTTTCAAGCTGTAGCTTCACTTGGTGATTCCATCTCACGAGAAGCTTTTGGTTCCTTCTGAGTACAGGCTGACTCTGTGTCTTGTGCACATAGACAGCACCTCCTGTCCAACACCACTCAGGAGATTCATAAACCAGGGGTTCAGCTCTAACCCTGACCCCATGCCTTGGCTCTACAGCTAGCTCTCCAGGAGATACTCTTGGTTTGTTATCTACTGTTACCAGCACCAACACCACCTCAGACTCTTTGCCTCTCTATCAGCCTCTGCCTCTGCCTCCAATACCATCTCTTTGAGCTCCGAAGCCTCTTGAACCATTTGGTAGCTGTCTTAGTCACTTTTATTTTGTCTGAAGAAACACTATGACTAAGGCAACTTATAAAAGAGAACCTCTCATGAGGGGTTTGTTTATAAATCCAGAGGGTAAGTCCATGTCCATTATGGCAGGGAGCATGGCAGCGAGCAGGCAGGCATGGTGACAGAGCAGTAGCTG
Organism: Mastomys natalensis; assembly: GCA_021653895.1. Lineage (NCBI taxonomy): Eukaryota > Metazoa > Chordata > Mammalia > Rodentia > Muridae > Mastomys > Mastomys natalensis. The sequence goes on from JAJTUV010000666.1 coordinate 401,382, forward strand.
GGAGCTTACATCTCATTTGCAAGTTGGAGGCAGAGATAGAGCTAATTGGAGTGGTGTGGGCTTTTGAAACCTCAAAACCCACACCCAGTGACACACCTTCTCCAACAAGGCCACGCCTCCTAATGCTGACTGAACAGTTCCGCCAACTGGGAAGCATATGCTCAAACCTAGGGGCCTTCCCCATTCAAATCACCATACTAACATTGTATAACTGTGTGGTATACAATGTGTCATCTGGTGATTTTAATAGTTAAGACGGCAATAAAAGATCCTGTATTGGCCCATGGTCATCTGTAAAAGGAATAGATGGCAAACTACGTCCAAGGGAACTGACATAGTTTATGATTTTTTTGTTATCCAGTGAAGTATGGCATTGTAAGAACACATGTATGCTCTTCTGTATTTCTGATGTAGAATGCTCATGACAACAAACAGTGTAAAAAAAAAAAAAAACCAGTTCATTTTAATGGTTTATTAAACACACCTAGACCTTCTAAAAATCTCCCAGAGAAGATTATTTTCCCTAAATACAAGCATTCTACTGAAAAGCCTGGAGCACCTAAGAGAGAATATTCTGGATACAGAGCAGTTATTTCTGAACTATACTTCCCAGTCTTTCATGGAATGCTGCTTACCCTGCTGGAATAACTGGGAGCTGGGTAGCAACAGCTGCCTGTCTAGGAAGCCACTACATGGCTGTAAAATGAAGTGTATTTGCATCTCTCTACTTCATTCAAAGGCCCAGCTGCCTTTGGTCTTATGCTTGTATCCAGGCATCTCCCCTTTCCTGCCATAGTCAGAATCTCTCCAATTCACAGCCTGCTTCTGCCTCTTCTGGCTGGCTACTTTCCTGTCTACTGTCCTGAAGCTGATATAAGCTTTGGGGAAGCTTATTCCAAAGAAACCAGAATAAGTCCATCTAACTTTCTCAGTCCAGAGTTAGAGATGTCCTGACACTGAGTACTGGGTCAAGACTGTCTCATCAAAATCACGCAGGCAATGGAAATCATTGGGAAATTGCCACAGAAAAGCTCAAACAGACCTCCCAGGGGTGGAGGGCGGAGGGGACTGTGGCCAGACACTGCCAGGCAGCTCACCCTAAGCGTTTCCCTCTGGGCTTCCTTCAGCACTGTTGTCTCCTTCCTAGGTAGAAGGCCCTCAGGCAGGGCTTGGAGGAAAGGGAGACAGAGTCAATGTGCAAGTACCTTGAGCAACCTCCTTCCACTTCAATGGCTGCTCCGCTTGACTCACACATTGGAAATTAAAACAAACAAACAACCACTAGTTCTTGGATCCCATTGGACTTGCATGTACCTCATAACCACAGTTCAATTCCCTGGGAAGTACAGCTTTGTTCAGAGAAGCATCGTTTGCAATAAGAAGACATTCTAAGTGGATGGTAGGGTATGCATACCAGGAATGGTATTTACCCTTAAAAAGGGAAAAAAACAATCCTGGTACATGTCATAACATGGATGAGCCCGGAAGACAGTAAACACTGTGTCGGATACCCAATGCTTCGCAAAGCTAGGCACACAGAGATACATAGCACAACGCCTCGTCCACAAACTGTTAAAAAGCAGCCAGGAGACACCAGGACTTTCAACATGATCATCTATCTCCAGGTTTCTTAAAGCCCTCAGGTCTATATTTTTTCCTAAAATTATATAATCCGAGTTGTAATGACTAAAATGCAGGGTTATAAACTTTAACAGCTCCTCACCAAGTAATTCTGATGTCATGAATGATGGACGCCACTAGATGCATCTGATCCTATTCAAATGGGGAATCTGGCACCAGCATGCTTTTCCAGCCTTGCTTGCTCCCACGCCTGCCCTCAGCTGGGATATTTTACCCTTTCCATAATGCCCTGTACTCACCTCATGCCTGGCTCAAAGCCTCCTTTCTCTGCTCCATCTTTGCCTGTTTCAGCCCCCTCAACATCAAGGGTGGTTCTCACTTTGATGCTTCTGTAGAATTCCCTGAGTCCGTTCCGAATCTTCACCTGTCTCCCCAGGCAGCACAGTCATGATGTTAAGCTGTGAGCATTAAGACTGCCCGTTCCAATATATGCATATCTCACTCCTGTAATTCTCAGGACATGGACTCGAGTTTGAAACTGATGTTCTCTAAGAGGATAAGGAATTTCCCCTGCTCCTAGTCTGATGCTTGGCCCTGAGTGAGTGTTCAGAATTTATTATAGTAAATTGAATTTAGCTTTGCAGCCCAAACCTTAACTTTAAGCTCTACGTAAACATATCCCAACAAAGGTACCTCTCCTTTCTCCATTGATTACTCAGGTGATGACGTCAGGTATCACCTTTCATAACATCGCTCTCTTGCCTCTTACACACAACCAGTGATCACATCTGCAAAGTAAGTTACAAAGACTCTCTTTTTTCTTTGTCTTGCCACTGGCTCCTTCATTTTCCGCTGCTGTCTAAGATAGCACAATCCACACTTAGCACTTTCTGTATCTTTTCTTCCCTGCAACTTTGTAACATATTGAACCATCCCCGTGTTCAAACCCTTTCGTGGCTATCCCATCATGCTTGACAGCAGCAATTCCAAAGAAGATCTGGAAGGCTCTGCAGGGTCCAGCTACTGTGCATATCCTACTTCTCAGTGCTGGTTTACTTCCCATCTCCTGACTTTAACCCGTCATTGCTCTTTAGTTTCACCCTGTCTCTCTCTTCCCTCAGAAAATTTACCCATAATGATCGCTACAAGGAATGCTGTTTCCAAATCTTTTGTTATTAGCTACTTGCTAATCTCCTGTCAGAGTTCTGACTAAATGTCACTCAGGGAGACCTGTCTTCCACCCGTGTATAGATCCCTCTGCTAACCTCAGAGCACCCATGATCTTTGCATTTCAGCCCCGCGCCAGTTAGACACGTTAAAGATGGAGCCCCAGAAGCACCAAACCAGACCCAAGTCACACTGAGGAAGGGAGCTCAGTGCTTCCCTTTGGGTTAACCTGACTACTAGCCCACTTCTGTCCCTGTATCTTTTGTCTGTCTGTGATTTGTGATTTCTGGTATGTATGCAACCTGTCTCTTGTGTGTATCTGACATGTCCTTGCTGCTGTGTCTTGATGCAGTCCCTCACAAAGGGCTTTGTACTTACCAGTCCAGCATCTCATGGGAAAGGAAACTGGGGACACTTTCAGAAATCTTTGTAAGTGCTTTACACAGGGTTAAGTCTCCGACTCCAGCTGACCCCAAAGCATCCACTGCTCCAAACACACAATTATCAAGAAATATTGTTACATTGATATTTGTTGTATCAGTCACGTTGGACCTGCTTGTTGTCTTCAACAACGTATTACCATGACACACATTGATACATGGATGCATTGCCCTTGAGGCCATGGATTTGTGAACATGGAAGAGTATACACTATAAGAATACAGCCATGGGTTGGTTTAGGAAGCAAAAGCTGATTTCGTGGGAATCCGAGACAGTAGTAATCATTCCGTTGCTCTCTTAAAAGCAGGTTAAAGGAACAGTGCACAGCAGAGTATCAGGCTCCTAGGTTCAGGGGCTGGGCCAGTGCCTAAGTGGTTAAGAATATGGACTACTCTTGCCAAGGATGTGGGTTTGGTTCCCAGCACCCATATCATTGGCTCACAACCACCCATAACTCCAGTTCCATGGACACTAGGCATGCTTGTGGTGTACTTACATATGTATGGTCAAAACAACTCATCCACAGAATTTATCTTTTAACTTGGCCCAGATAAACCATTTATATGCAAAACTGGGGGGGTTAACTTAAGAGGGGGGCTTTATAAGTGCTCCCTCGTCACCATCATACTGAAAGAATAAAAACTAAAGCCCAATGCTCCTCCACTTCCTGGATAAACTTTGGACATGGTTGGAACAAGATTGCGTGCCTCCACCCCCACCCCACCCTCACCTTTAGGCTTCTGACCCAGGCCTGGGGTTGGGAGGAACCTTTCTCTGCCTCTCCAAACACATTAGCATGGACAAAACACTGCATTCTTGAAATGAAGGCTGCATTTTCAACGAAGCTCCTTAGGCGTTTAAACAATCACATTTATTCTACATGCAACAGCAATTTCATTATATATAGTGAAATCCGTCTAAATGTTAATGTCACATTGGCCCAAGGAACCTCTCATTTGGAAGGAAGAAGCCAAGATGTGACTTCTCGTTAGCAAAAATCTATTGAGTCCAGTTCTCAGCTGCAGCATGTCTTGGGGAAATTTGTGTGTGTGTGTGTGGTAGTTGTCAAGAGCACACACCACAGTCAGAAAGAGCTGAGTTCAAACCCCTTATTAACAGCAACTTTCAGGGAGCCATTAGCTAACAAGGAACCTACTCAGCGTGGCTTTTTGTTTGCTCTGATTTGGGAGACCAGGTTCCTCTATGTAGTCCAGGCTAGCCTCCAATTCACAAATCGTGCCTCAGCATATTGGTTTATGGGATTGCAGGTGTGTTCCACTGCACCCGCCTTTTACAGGGCTCTCGAGTCAATGTAGAACAGCTCAGTATGTAACGATTTCAGCATACACAGGTTACATAGTCCTCATCTGAAATGGTTCTTACCAGAACTCTTTTAGACATCCAATGTTGAGGACCTGAGTACTATTAGTTGTAAATCTAAACACTAAATTCATTTTTACTTCTTATATTTCCTGTACACATAGCCTGAAAGTCACCATTTATAATATTTTGGTGTCTCTGCATGATGACAGGAATTTAGCAGGAATCACAGCATTGAACAAGAGCCCATCATGCAAGGTCGGGTGCAGAACTTCCCAGCTACATTGTACGAGCACTCAAAGAACTTGGAGTTTGGCATATCTCAGATTTGAGGTTTTCAGATTAGAGGTGTTCAACCTGGAATATATTTTCTATAGTTACAGGTTTTCATATATAAGTCAAGTATAAGGCAGGAATCAACAAATGGTGTTAGTGTGCTGTACACACTATTGATTTGTATTATGAATTTTTTATAGGCTAGCTCCATAGTGGTGTTTGACAGTGGGACAAGCTGGTTAAGTTAATGTTTATCATACACTCAGTAACTAGAGCTTGGTCCCTGTTGGGTGAAGGTGGGGTCGCCACAGGGCTAGGGCCACTTCTTGGGGAGGCAGGACACGGACATGGGAAGTTTGACTGTGCTCTCACCCATGGTGTCAGGCTGTGAGAAGCCACTGTGGGGACACTGATCCAGGAGTGGGGAGTGCAGTTGAGGTCCCAGGGGAGTTGGAGTTAGCTGGGATCAGGGGGTCCCCAGGCCTGCAGGGCGGCCCGGGACAGTCTGGTTCTCAGGCTCTTGGGCACCCAGGCACCACTGGAAGCCGAGGAAGAGCTGAGAGCGAAGTGGGGACCCAGGGGCTAGACTGGCCCGTGGCCAAAGGGAAGAGAGGGAGAGAAGCTCCGGTTGGGCCCCAAGGGAGAGTCCTTGGTTGTCAGGGGCAGCTGGCTTGGGTTAGTGGGCACCGTGGCTGGGAATACAGAGACATCTTCTGCGGGAGATTAGACAGGGCTCTTTAGACAAGGCCGGTTGCATTGTTCTCCACAGCGGATCCCAATGAAAAGAAACATCCAGGGTTTTAAAGCTTTTATTGTCATGGCAGAAAATAGATGAGAAACAGTACCCTGTTTTCTCAGGGCGGGCCTGAGGTTAAATACCTTTTGCAGGGAGGAGAATCTGGGAAGGAAAGCTTAATTGGTATGCCCTTCTGGCCCTTAGGTACCTCATTAATATGGAGATCTGTCTTGAGGCTACAGTGACTGAAAGACACAAATCTATGGAGGGCTGTAGCTTCCTGTCAGGAGCCTGGAGTCTGGGGGCATGGCGAAACACCTACTGTCCCTTAGGGTCACCTGGGTCCCACCTAGGGCCCCTCAGGATCATCTGGGGTCTCCGGGGTTTCTAACCTGTGCTTGACCAGAAACCAGGCTGCCTTTCAGGGTCCTACAGGTCTCTCTTCTGCTTCAGGCAATGTTATGGAATGCAGGATATCTTAGGAAACACAATGAACACTGCTTTGCCCTCATGGATTGCATAGGAAGGGAAAAGAAGGAGAAAGTAATCGATTAATGTGCAGTTGTGAGGTGTGGGAGGTGCTGCAGAGCCCACACTGCTCTGTGAGAAGAAATCTGAGGGAGAGCGGTGCCAATGAGGCCATCGGGACGCGGTAAGGAAGTCCGCGCTGCAGGCTCTAGTTCCTAGCTTACTCTGTTCCGGGCCCGCAGCACAGTGTCCCGCGAGCCTTTGCCAAATGCTGCTGGCCCCGTGGTTGTTTCACGTTTCCTGATAGGTCTTTTAGAGCTGGCCTGAGAGATGCTCTCATCTCAGAAAAAAACGTTAGGTGGAAAAAGAAGTCTTTTGATAAAATACTCGCAAACAAAACTCAGCAGCTTTTGAAAGAAACGATCCTCTTCCCCCCATTGGGTTTGTTCCCAGACTCCCAAAGTGGGTTTACATAAATAGATTTGCCAATGCGATTTATCCTATCAGGGGGTCAGAGAAGAGCCATATTCTTATCCCCCACGAATAACAAACGCATTATATTTTATTCAGATTCTGAATACTGGTTTTTCTTATGACTTTTCACTGTGGTTATCTTGCCTGAAGCCACAGAGCCTTTGACAACCAAATGTGCTGATTAAAATAATCAAAAACTGAGAGTTAAATTGAAAAAAAAAAAATCACTTCATAGATGGAGTTCATACCCTGGCCATTTCTACTGAGTTACCTAAGGATCCATTACAGTACATCAGCCTCAACTCAACATCAGTCCGGTTCCAGCCGAGTCCCGGACACATGCCCAGACTGAACTCAACTCCAAAAAGTACAGGGAGAAAACAAGGCTCTGCGGCTGCTCGCTACTAAGATCATATAACTGACAGACAACCTCCATTTCTGAAACGGATTGCTTTTCCTCGGAAGTTAAATTTGCTGCTGATGCATCTTACCAAAAAACATGAGCCCTTTACATAGAAAATGCTCTAATTAAGTAAAAATAAAAGGCACCAAACTTCCAGCACTAAATGAGATCCATTTATTCTGTGCATGTGGTTTACTCTTTAATAATTTGAAATATAACCACTTTTCCCTCCAGGATGGTGATGCGAGTGTGCCCGTGTCTGCATTTACATCTATCTCCTTCCTAATGTTATGTATGACTATGGCCAAGTGTGAGGTGGGGGAAGAGGCGAGCACTTTGTGCTTTGCCTGCTACCCCTGCAGAACTGCCCGGGCCTAGTGGTTTGGACCGGAAGTTGTCCTCCGCAGTGCCTGTTGAAGCCCCAGCACTCAGTGTGGGCATGGATGCAAACAGTCTTCAGACGTAGACAAATGAAACCTAAGAGGACGGTCCTGTTCCTCCAAGATTGGTGGCCCAGTAAGATGCCGATGATCACTCCCCTGCCTGCACCTCTCCGTGTGCTCCCGGTCTCTCTCCCTCTCCATCTCTTCTTTATCAAGGCGCTAAGGAAAGGGTCTGCAAACCCAGCCAGAAGTCGGCTGTCTGCAAGCCGGGAGTAGACGTTCATCAAAACTCAACTACAATGGGATTCTCATCTCAGACGTCCGGGTTTCAGAACCCTCAGAAAACCAATTTCTGCTGTTTTGAGTCGCCCACTCCAGTATTTCCTTCTAGCAGCCTAACCCACCCAGGCAGGAGCAAGAGGAGAAACTGGGAGTGCAGGCAGAGACCCCAGCTTCCTCTGTTCCTTCTCCAGAGAAGCATCCTTTCCCGCATTTAGTGTTCAACCCAGTGGGCCAGGCTCGAACTGAGTTCCGGACTCTGTGGGTTCTGCATGTGTGACTGAACTGTCCTTCCCTCTGTATCCTCCCCGCTTGCTTTGGCTCTCTCTGCTATAGGGTGGACTTTCCCACTGGGGTGCCTGTCTCAGGGTTCCATGAGGAGCCATGGGAGTTTTCGACCCTTGGATTAGAGTGCATGGGACCAGGGAGAGAAGTCCCCAGGTAGGCAAGGCACATATCATAAGTCAGCACATATCATAAGATGCTGAGAAGAAGGTGCCCGCGGGAGAGACTGCTAACTGGCCAACTTTTATCCCATTTCTATCAAGAGATCTAGGGGAGACAGTTTCAGAGAACGAGACAGTGCTTGCAGTTATGTGAATTCCCAGGATGCATTGCTCCTAAGTTGGGTAAGTAGGTGAGATCTGTAGTAGAGACAGAATCTCAAGTTTATGTGTGGAACATCTGTTAGACATGTTTATATTTTATCTAAGTCCAGCCTCCCAATAGTTATTCTGACAGGTGAATGCTAGTGAAGAAAGCTTTCAACAACTGAAAGGAAAAGGCATTCCAGGGCATGAACAAAGGTTTGTGTTGGGTTTGGATGGGGAGGGTGGCTACCAGGACACTGAGATAGATTGCTAGGAAATACAGAGTTTATTAGACTTTTGGTGCCATGGATAGACAGACAGAGGTACAACAGCATGGCAGGACTCCAAGGAGAACCAGAGCCCAGGTACCAGGGGTGGCGGTCTCTCTTTAGACCTTCCTGAGGACTTCCACAGCAAGAGACTGCAGTCAGGCTCTCTGGTTCTCAGGCAAGAAAGGGGCTGGGGAGCCTATGTGGTATGCCCAGGTGAGAAGTCCAACACCAGCAGCCCTTGATGCTGGAAGTGGGTGAGGTTCGGGTGGCTTGTTCAAATGGAGGAGAAATGCTTCAAGATTTGAGGAAATTTGTAGAAAAATTTTGGTAAGAGTACAAACTACTAAAATTGCCATTAATTTACTTAATCTCCTTTTGATCCCCATGGTGTTACCCACTGTGGTACCAGGCCTGAGGGACAGAGAGAGAGAAATTCTGGGTAGTAAGAAGCTCAGAGAAGTCGTATCTAGTGGACACGGGAATAAATGTTGGAAACAATAAGCACACCCTTGGCTCACTTCAGAGCTCAGAGCAACAGCTGGGCATACGGCCTGCACAGAACACTTTTCCATAGCAGGCAGAAAAGGCAAGGTATTCAATCAAGGCATCATTAGAGCTATCTCCATTAAAGGGCACCTAAGTGTATCTTAAAAGGAGAGGTCACAATATAATGTTGTTTTTTTTTTTTTAGGGTGAGCTTGTACCCCAGGTGACAACATGCCGGAGGCACTATTCTGTAGTGTGACTATGAATGAGACTCCCCAAAAGTTGATTCCATACCATTGGGCAACCGCTTTATAAAGCCTCTCATATAGAATAAATCTCATTTTTAATAAAAATGTATCTTTAAGATATACACAGCGATTACCCTAGAAATAGATTGGACTGTCTATTATATTGATATATACACAATCTCAGAAATTTGTCTCCAGTGCCCGGTTTACTATACACCAACCAAATTTAGAGCTTCATAAAAGTGCTTTATAGCGCTCAGGCAGCGGCGTGGCGATTTCTTATGCGGGTACATTGGAGATGTAGCTGCGGTTGTCAATCATTCTTGACACGACGGTGTTTTCCACAAACACTGGCTGCCTTAAGAAAGTATCGCCAAATAAAATCGTTTTATTTGGTTCTTTGATGATATGTCAATAGACATTAAAATAAAAACTCCCTTGTATGTAGGCGCTATTGCCCACCTCAAAGTGTTTTCAAGGGAGCTGGAGGTTCTCTGGAGACCCATCAGCGAGGGGAGGAAGTGGAGGAGGAGATGATTGTCTCTTAAAGGGATGGCTTTCTATACTGCCCACTTCACCTTTATTGGGAAGGAGGGTGCATAACAGAATTTATAAGACATATCCTGGCAGGTTCGGAGGAGGACGGTTATATCGGTGTGTCTTGTGTATGTGACAGCAGAGAGGGACCAACAAGTATGTTTCCTTGTCTCCACAACCAATACTATACAAGTGTCCTTTGCGTCAAACAAATTCAATTTGTGATATCCTCACCTGCTCTGTATCCTGAGGAGGATGATACGCAGACACTAAGGAGATAGATATATCACCTATGTTCTATGATCGTCTTACATAGCAAGGCTTAATAGGTACACACACACACACGCACACACGCACACAATACATACATATTAATAACAAAATGCAGGAAATAATTGCACTGCACAGAAACAAGGTTGATTTTGGCTCATAGCTTTGAAGTTTTTAGTCAGTAGTTGACTGGCCTGTTGCATCAGGCAGTAAATCATGGAGGCGGAGAGGGTATGGCTCAGCAATGCTGCTCACCTCACTCTTCAGGAAGCAAAAGGGAAAAGGGCTGCCTGGGTTCCCACAAGTCCCCTGAGAGAGTCACCCCTGTCAAAGACCCAATACTACAGCCAGGCGTTGCCCTGCATCCAGGGGAACCCCAGCAGGTGGGAGACTGAGATAGAAAGACAGTATTCAAGGTAAGCCTGGGCTACAAAGTGAGTTCTTGTCCCAATCAAACAAGCCCTCAAGTCCCCTGAGCCTTTCCTTCTAAAGGTTTCATTTTTCCCAGGGCTACTTATCTCAAAGCAACAGGACATTAGGAATACACTTTGATCCCATAAATTATATCTCCCTGTCCGGCTGTATTGCTTAGAGTTTATCATCTATGCGGAGGATTTCGATTTTCAGTATTATTAAAGATAAAAACAGTATTTCCTATTTCGCTTCCCTGCTTCGGTCTGCTCCATAGTAGTTATCGCTTGATATAAAAAGTGTTTTATTATTTGTTTATGGCTTGCCTTTCTCCATGATAATGTAAACCTTATACAAGTAAGCATTTGTGTGTATTTGTCTGTGTCTTTATATATGTGTGTGTGTGTCTGCATGTGCATATGTGGGTTTATTCATGTGTAGACACATATATATGGAGACCAGAGAACAAACTAACATGTCATCCCTCAGGCATTATCTACCATTGATTGCTTGGAACTTGCTAAGTAGGCCAACATGGCTGGCCAGAAAGCTCTTGCATACATCTCCCTAGTACTATGCTTGTAAACACACACCTATATTTAAAAAAAACAAAACAAAAAAACAACAGGGTTCTGACAATTCAGATCCAAATTCTTAAAATATAAGTACTTTACTAACTAAGCTATATCCGTACCCTTGGCCCTATTTTATCTTCTTAATTGTTTCTTGCTGCCCCGTCCTCACAGTCTAGAACATTCCTCACTCAAAACATGCACTAAATAAAATATTTTTAGACAAAGTTAAAAGCTCGTGCTTGAAAAATTCTTGGTTGTGACCTTTACCTCCTATAACTAATATAACACTATAGGCAATACTATTTATTATTCCCACATTTTAGTTAAGAAAATAAATAAATGAGTACATTTTTTCATATTAGAAGTTAAAACACGCTGGTTCTGGTGGCGCAGGCTGGTAGGATTTGCTGAAGGAGGCAGAGGCAGGAGGATCTGGAGTTTGAGGCCAGCCTGGACTACACATTAAAAAAGAAGAAGAAGAAGAAGAAGGAGGAGGAAGAGGAGAAGGAGGAGGAAGAGGAGAAGGAGGAGGAGGGAGGAGGAGGAGGAGGAGGAGGAGGAGGAGGAGGAGGAGGAGGAGGAAGTTGTTAAAACACTATTCAGGCACAGATCTCGGTCTATAAATATGATTTTCAATTTAAGTTTGTTTGTTTGTTTGTTTGTTTGTTTGTTTTTTTTAAAAAAGGCTTTCTAGAAGAATGTCAGATTTCATAATTGTAACAACAAGCAGAAGCAAAGGCAGGAGAGTATTGAGTGTGGGGTGAGGGAGAGAAGGAGAGAAGAAAACAGAAGTGAGGGAGGAGGAAGGAAGAGAGGAAAGGAAAGAGGTCACAGGTGAGCATGAGTCTCACAGACTCGTGGTTTTATTTAATGGTGTGGAAAAGGGAGGCTCTCCTGAGCCCTTTCCTGGAACACAAAATTTTGTGGAGATTTCTTCCGGGTCACTGTCTCCTAGATGCATAAAGCTTAGGTAAAGTTGAATATTGTCATTAAAGAGACACAGGAATGTATAAGGAAACACAACAACAACAACAAACAAGTGAACCTGTAGGTGGCCTGGTACAGACCTCTAGACACAAGAGAAATGGCTGGGAAGACAAAGGGGACTGACATGGGGGATCCCCGATCTGAGGTCAGCTTTGTGCTCTCACAGGTATAGTCCCCTCATGAGGATCCTGAGGGATCAGCTCCTGTTGATACTTTACAGAGAGTGTTCTCCCTTGTAAAGCAAATGGCAGATTCAGCACAGACTGAAGTCTTGGTGCAAGTGAAGCCCCGGTACAACTACACCCACGTTAGATGCACATGCCTGCCCACACTGTCCTCAATCGGAGAGCCAGAGGATATTAGCCCCTCCCACCCCAAAAAGAGCAGCCATGGCAACAGACAGTGTGGTAGTTTCACTGGGAAGCAGAATCCCGGAAGGACGTCCAATGCCAAGCAGAAGAACCTGAGACAAATCCTTTGGCAAATTCATCTGCATCCAGACAGAGGTAGATCCTTGCAATTGGTGCCAATTTTTTTTTTTTAATTTTGCCTGTAGAATATTCTACCCAAACACCAAAGAATATAGGTTCTCTTCAGCAGTACATAGAAGCCTCTCTATGGACCACCTGGTGGGACACAAAATAAGACTAAACAAAGACAGAAACACTGAAATTATCTTATGTTTCCTATCTCATGCAGTAAAACTGACAGCCAGCAGCATCTGGTAAGAGTATAAACTTATGGAGATTAAGTGGCATATTATTGAATGATAAGTGAATTTAAAAAGAAAAAAAAAGAGAGAAATCAAAATATTACTAGAAATAAAATGGAACCACAACAGAGACCTCTGGGACACGTTAAAGTAGCTCGAAGAGAAGCTTACAGTGGCAAGTGCCTACATTACAAATTCACAGTGATTACGAATAAATGATTTAATAATTCAACTCAAGAATTTCAAGAGACAATAACAAACCAAACTCAAGCCCAGCAGACAAGATATAATGAAAATAAAAGTAGAATTCAATGACATAGAAACAAAGAAAACAACAAAGAGAATTGAATCAGAAATTCTAAGAGTTAGTTCTTTGAGAAGACAAACAAGATCTACAGATATTTGGCCCAATTAACCAAAAGAAAGGAAGAGATGGCCCAAATAAACAGAATCAGAAATGAGCAGGGAACCATTACAACAGACACCAAAGAAACTCAGAATATTATAAGGGAATACTTTAAATACCTGCACTCCATTATGTTGGAAAGATATAATAATAATAATAATAATAATAATAATATAATAATAATAAATAATAGTAAATAAATGAATTACTTGATTCATCCAAACTACCTAAGTTAACCAAGTAAAGTCTGATAGCCTAAGCAGACTCAGGACAAAAGAAGGAGAATGAAACAGTAATAAAAAGCCTTCTAACTAAACATAGTTCAGGCCCAGATAGATTCACAGCCAAACTTTGTTAAACTTTCAAAAAAGAATTATAACCAATCTTTCTTAAGCTTTTCAAAAAGTAGAAACAGAGAGATACTCCCAAACTCATTCTATGAAGCCAGTATTACTCAAATACCCAAACCAGGTACACACACACACACACACACACACACGCACACACACACACATACAGACTGAGAGAGAGGGAGAGAGAGAGAGAGAGAGAGAGAGAGAGAGAGAGAGAGAGAGAGAGAACGAATCCTACAGACAGATATCCTTGATGAACATAGAGTCGAACATTCTCAACAAAATGCTAATGAGCCAAGTGTGAGCACGTATCAAGAAGACCATTCACACGATCAAGCTGGCTTTTCTCTTGAAATGCAGGCTTAGTTCAACATATGTAAGTCAACAAATATAATAAGTCATACCAATGTACTTAAAGACAAAAATAGCATGATCATCTGAGTAGCTACAGAAAAAAAACTTTTGACAACATCATGCACAGTTTCATTACAAAAGTCCTGGAGAAAGAAGGAGACATACATCAACCAAGAAAAGCTATGTGTGACAAACCCATGGCCAACAGTAACTTAAATGAGGAAAACTCAAAGAAACCCCATTAAAATCAGGAATGAGCTAGAACACCCACCATTTCCACTCCTTTTTTAAGAGTGCTGTAAGCATTTCCTGGAGCAATGAGACAAGAGAAGATTAATGAGGAACAGGTGTGAAAAGATAAAATCGAATAATCCCCATTTTCAGATGAGATGAAATTATGCATAAGAGACCCCAAAGATTCTGGAAGGGAACTTCTAGATATGATCAACAACTTCAGCAGACTGGCAGGGTACAGAATCAACTTACAAGAGTCAGTAGCCTTCCATACACCACCAGCAAATATATGGAGAAAGAGATCATGGATACAGTCTATTTTACAATAATACAAAAAACAATAAAATACTTGGAATAAACTCAACCAATGGGGTGAAAAACCTCTACAGTGAAAACTGCAAATCTCTGAAGAAAGGGATTGAGAAAGACCTGAGAAAATGGAAGAGCATTTGTGTTCATGGATTGGTAGACTTGATGTTAGGAAAATCAAACAGAATGTGCAATTCAGCTGCCTTGTCAATCAATATGAGGGAGTCCAAAGAAGAGGAAGAGGAAGAGGAAGAGGAAGAGGAAGAGGAAGAGGAAGAGGAAGAAGAAGAAGAAGAAGAAGAAGAAGAAGAAGAAGAAGAAGAAGAAGAAGAAAAGGAGGAGGAGGAGGAAGAGGAGGAAGCTGAAGAAGGAAAAAAGAAGAGGAGGAAGGAGAGGAAGGGAGGAAGATGAGGAAGGGGAGGAAGATGAGGAAGGGGAAAGAGGAGGAGGAAAAGAGGAGGAGGAGGAGGAGGAGGAGGAGGAGGAGGAGAAGAAGAAGAAGAAGAAGAAGAAGAAGAAGAAGAAGAAGAAGAAGAAGAAGAAGAAGAATCCTGCTATAGTATCTAGCAGTTCATTCCTTGGCATATGTCCAAAGACTCAACATCTATCTATTCACAATAGCCAGGAAATGAAAACAACATACGTTTCCTTCAACAGGCAACAGAGATGTGGTATATACACATACTGGGATAACTACTCAGCTATAAAGAAAAGTGAAATTATGAACTTTATAGGCAAATGGATAGAGCTAGAAAAGTTTATATTGTGAAGCAAGCCAGACCCAGGAAGACAAACCACATATTCTCTTTCAAGCCTAGCTCCAAATCCCTAGATGTGAATCTAAAACATGGAGTAACCACAGAAAACAGATGTGCACAGGAACCATAGGAGTTGGCTAGGGGTTGAGTGGGGAATAGCAGGATACAAAATGGAAAACCTGGGAAGAGCTGTAACTATCAAGGAGGAAGGGGGGTCAATACAGAAAGAAGCAGGATGAGGAACAAATAACACCGAGGTTGTTCGAGAAAGCCTCAAGAAATCACTTTATTTTATATTTGCCTAAAATGATGTACAATACACACATAAGAATATAATATATATCTATTCAAGAGAGCTATCCTACTTAGGATAACAATTCTCTCCATAAGAATCATAGAGTAACAAAAAAACCTCAGTATGGGCATGAGAAACCTTTTGAATTATTGGTCAGGGTTGTTCAAGTGAGTTTGCAATCAAGCTGAATTATTGATGTAGTCTATAGTTGCATCTCGGGGGTTTACAAAGGGCCCCTATACACAAGACTCAGATATTTGAGCTGGATTTGACCTGAATGCCTCCTTCTAACTTTCATAGTACCAGAAAATATTGTGTAAGCTGTCAAGAAAAGGAAGCAATTAAACAGCCCCGCTCAGATGTGAGACCTATGAACTATGTATGACAATCACCAGCATGACAAGGTATACGTGAAGATACAAGATACTCACATGTCCCTGACAACAGATAGCTGTCTCATTGGACTTAAGGTCCTCTCAGCAGGAGGGAAATTATTCCCAATACTGGCAACCTAGCCAGCTTCCTGGTGGTCACAGGCTTAGAAAGACTCTACTACTGATAGCTTATTAGAGTAGCATAATTTCTTACTACGTTCTAAATCTTGTCCTTACACCCACAGAAAAATGTAGATACTGGTGCTCATCAAAGAAGCTTCTCTTTACAGTAAACAGATACCACCACATAAAACCACAACAGGACTCAATGGAGAGATCAGTAGCTCATGGGAAGTTCAACTCCAATGGATACTCCTACATCAGAGCCCCTGCATCTATGGCTCAGCTAACACTGAGGCAGAGAGGGAAGAAAGATGTTAAGAGCCAGCATATCAGAGGTCTGCTGTCAAACTGTCTGTCCTAGAAATGTCTGCGTAAACAAGACTGGGAGAATGGCAATAGCAGTGAACATACTGGGATGGAAGGGAGAAATCTCAAGGGGTCCCTATTCTTTGACAAAGAATTACAGGTAGCTGTTGACTGTTAGAGAAGAGAGTTAATCTCTCCCAAGGATGAGCCAGCTCGCTTATTGGTTGTCCAATACAGAGTGGTCAGCCCTGAAACCATATATGCACAAACAACAAAAAAACACTTAGCATGTTCTATTTATATATTTAGCATACATATACATATATACAGGCAGACAGACAGACAGACAAACATACATATGTAAAATAACTGACAACCTTGCCTGTAATATCCAGATAACTAGAAATCCCCTTACTTGTCCTCTGAGAGAAAGATGGAATATTTTAATAGCTGTCCATCACCCAGCTCTGTTTTTCCTCTCATTAGATGGGCCATGTGCTGAATCCCTAAATTTTCTGATAGGACTGTAATTTATTATCTCTGAGAACTTTATGTTCCCACTGTATCAAGACAAGGAGGAAGTGTCTGATATCCATTTTAAATGCTTCCCTGTTCTCTTAACAAAGGTCACTCACATACAGTATTCAGACGGAAGCAGCAGGGAAATTTAGATTTTGTAATTCCCATGGATGGCTGCCGGTGAGTCGAAGACATCAGTAAATGCTGGGTCACTCTCTCAAGATGGTTTGTTGTCTTCCAGGAGAAGCTGGAAGGTCCTGGCTGGTCTAGAGGGAAAAGTCAGAGCACAGACCCATCCCTTAAAGCCAGCACCTTGGGAAGAAACTGACCACACGACAGCATGAGGGTTAAGTGGTTCTCAGAAGAGTGTGATGATTGTGGATGCCCCAGGTCCTGAGCACATCCACACCCTCCTTCCTTTAGGATCTTATACTAAGGACCAGAGCGTTACAAGAGAGTCAGGAGAGAGGGAAGAACCTGAGAGAGGGGCTTTTAGCTGTGGGTTTGATCCCTTCCTTTACCCTTGGCTTTAAGGAATATACTAGGGCTCAATTAGTAATGGCTTGCGGGATGAATATAGGTTTTTGTGTACACCCATGAAATCTGCCTCCAGCAGGGCCCAGCTGACTCAGAGCGCCAGAGGTTCCTGGGAGCTGCATGGAGTGGCCCTTGATAGTTCACTTCTATGTGTAGAATGCCCTTCTCTCAGCTCACTTGGTATGCCTGGTGAGGTAACAGCGTCATAAACACTGTTCAGTCAATCTAAGGGTTGAGGTAAGGGCTGGAAGCTGAGAAACCCACAGAACGTTTACAACACCCATTGCCTATGTGACCAGTTTACACTGAAGTAGAGGCAAAGTGAAGACAGCAGGGCTTGGCATAGAACACTGGAGTCTGGCGTAAGGACAACTGTTTGTCCTTCCTTAGTTCACCTTGACTGCTCAAGGGATGGCAGAGTCTTAAGTAGATTTTCCTTCCCTTGAGTTTCCCACTTGATCTAAACAGAGGAAACCTTGCTTTTGTCCCTCTGTAAGGTGGGATAACTTCTTCACTGTTTCTTCTGTTTACATATGCAGGAGCATCTTTGTCAGAACACAGCTGGTTGGAGAGGGGCTCACTAGCTGTGCTCTGTAGGCAGTTAGTTTACTATAGTTCATAAGATGCCATACTGGGGGGGGGTGGTAATTTAATTAAAGAACCCTTTTCTCTCCTGATTTCTACTTTTGAAGTTTAACACCACTGAGAAAAAAAAATCAGACAAAAGGGTGAGGTAGTTACTCTTATATGACTAACTCTCCAGAGTGATGGAGCAAAGTGTGTGTGTGTGTGTGTGTTTGCATGAATCAATGAATGAATGAATGAATGGACAAGAGAATGAGACTTCCATCAAATTTTGCTAGAAATTATGCCTTCTCGGAAGCCATGCGTTTGGTATATTTGGGGTCCCAGTTTTGGCCACTGGGTTTGTTGTGGTAAGATGGTCTCATGGCCCCTTCCAGGCCAATCCTGTAGGCTTTTAGCATCTAAAGTTTAGAAAGACTGGTGTACAAATTGGTCATGTGTAGCAGAAAAGAATTCTAAATACTTTCATAAATATTCCTGCATCTTCCTTTGGTGTGGGGACGTTTGAAATGACAGCATCTACTTGAGGTCATTTCTGAGTTTCTGCAGTAGTTTGCACACCTCACTGGTGGGGTGGCTCCTTGTGGGCACTGGCATTTCACAGGTTAAAGTTCTAGGGAGTCAAACGGGCATTTGAACAGGGAAGAGAGTAGAGGTGCAAAAGAAGACAGATCAGAAAGGCAGAGCAGTAACAGCCCCAAAGAGGCAACTTGAGGACAAGAAAAGGCATTCGCTGGGGGATTTCAGCTTGTTTTTGCTTATTAGACCAATATTCAGATTTAGCCAAATGATATTTTATTGGTGCAGTTTCATATTCAGAAATTTTCTCAGAAGCCTCTGTATACTATCAAAAACCCCACGCACATAGTTTATACAATCCTGTTCTCTTTCTTTCCTCGGGTACCTTCCAAATGAGCAACTTGATTCAAACTTAATGTCCAGATGCATGGCCTGAATAAGTCTGCTATAGCATGCCTTTGAGAAAGATTGGCATGAGAAATAAGGTTGTGATCGGAATGTGTGCAAAACAGCTGGGTTTGTCCAGGCACAGAACAAGGCTTCGGTTTAGTGGAGCTCACAGAGCCGGTCTGCAGCGGGTGGTATTAGAAAAGGTCAGCTGCTGGCTCCCAGCTCTGCCGCCATCCAAGTTCCCGCTCCGATGCTCAACACCGACCAGAGTTCCAGAATCTTACTACCCAGCTCTCTAAGTTCCCACTGACGGGTCACTACCATGTCATTTCCGTGCTTCAAAACCACGTCACGCAAACCCAGGCTTTGCCGCCACACCTTTGTCTCTTGAACTCAGTCGAGTCACCATGAGAAGAAAAACACCACACAGAGTTTAGGAACAATAGGAACTTAATCTCTGAGTGCAACAACTAAAACCTAACCTTGTAAGCCATATTCAATCTAATCCTCCGGTGGATCCACCATGATACCGGGCAACTCTACCACTACATCTTGTCCGTACACTCACCACCACCACTGCTAAAACAGTGCTTCGTTAATCCTAGGTGGTTGGTGAATATCCATTGAATGAATGGGTGAATCCTTTGTTTTTGAGATTTATTTTATATTTATGTGTGCGCGCGCGTGTGTGTGTGTGTGTGTGTGTGTGTGTGTGTGGTGTACCAGCAGAAGACAGAAGAAGGCATCAGTACCCTGGGAGTTAGTTACCAGCAGTTGAGAAGCACCTGATGTGGGTGTTAGGAAATGAAACTCGGGCCCTCTGAGCCATCTTTTTGTCTGACACATTAGAACAATTCTAACACATTAGAGCTATTTTAGGGAGCATACTGTGCAAATCCGCAGACTTCCCTTTACTCCTAGTTTGCTGTTTTAAAAATACTGCATGGGTAACTATTTGATGCGGGCTATGTGTAAGAACAACTATCTACCTTTTCATCTTTAATTAGGAACCATATATTTTAAACATTCGATTGACCGATTGGATTACTAACTGTGGGGTATGTAGTAGAAACAGAGGCGGCTACCTCTACATAAACACCGGGGGCCAGGCAGCTGCAAAGGTATCTCCTGCAGGAGGACCTAATTGAAGACTGCCTGAGAGACCAAGGATTGCTGGTACAGACAATGCCAGCCAATCAGGAACTGCTCTTTAGAAATGCTTTCTTGTGACCAATGGGGTGCCAGTGGAGGGTATTGAAGGAGCTTGCAGCAGTGTTCTGATGAGCTTGCTGTGGTGTTTCTTAACTTGCTGCTGGAGTCTGTCATTGACTCCACTTCACCTCACCTCCAACCCCTGAGGGAAGGGAAGGTCACCAGAGAGTAGTTCAGGGTATAGGCAGCAGGGGTAGGGGATTGGTCACATGCAATATCACCTGTAGAGATCAGAGGACCACATATGATAGTCCATCCTCTCCTCCTCCTATGTGGGTTCCAGGGATGGAGCTCAGGGCACCAAGTTGGCTACAGTTGAATTCCTTTGCCCACTGAGCCTTCTCTGGTTGAGAAGCTACACGCTAACATTGGCATGCTGATATTAATCTAATGTATTCTTGGGATAAAGCTGTGTTAGCCCTGGTCTTTTTCTTCTTATGTTACTTTATTAGGCTCGTTGGTGTTGTGAGGAATTTCATTCCTCTGTTCCCGGGTAAGATGGATGTATGAATTTTGTTGTCTCTAACACGTGTTCCTGGTTTGGTGGGGTCAGATCGGATGGAGGGGCAGTCCAACTTTATCAAAAGATTTGCAGAGTAAGGAAAGCTTAGGGTTAAAACCCGTTTCTACATTGTCCCATGAAATGTCTCTGCAAATCACCTGCATGTGTGTTGAAGACATTGATCTTTAGTTTTAAAGTTAATTTAATTTTTAAATAGTTTCCCTTTTATGACAACTTTAATAGTTGGTATTTCTGAAATCACCCATTTCATCAAGGTTCTGAGATTACTTGTCGTAAAGTTATTAATCATTTTATTGCACGTTAAAACCCGACTCAATCTCTGATTATACTGTTTTCATTTGTGACCTTACTCGTTTGCATTTTCTTTCTTTGTTCTCGCTGAATAATCTGTTAAGTTTGCCCGTTTAACACTTAACTTTTATATTTGTTTTTAATTAGCATACAAAGTAATGGGCTTCATTAAGACATTTCATACATACTCTGGTTGATTCATATCCCCCTTCTTGCCTCCCTCCCTCTCCCTCTCTCCTTTCCCCCCTCTCCCCTCCCCACTCCACTTGTGCCATTCCCCCCTCAGTAGCTTCTTTCCCCCCTCATGCCCTGTGCATTCCATTACCACCTTCCTACTTCCTTAAAGAGTTTCCCCTCTCATGGTCCCCTTTTAGGTTCAAGGCTTAAACCTACACAGGTCAATATTCAAAACTGAGATCTGCATATGAAAGAGAACATGTAGTCCTAGTCTCTATGAGTCCAGCTTATTTAGTTAATTGATCTCCAATTCTAGACATTTTCTTTTCTCTGAAAAGCTCATTTTTTCTTTATGGTTGTGTTATGGTTTATATATGCTTGCCCCAGGGAGTGGCACGATTTGGAGATGTGACCTTGTTGGAGTAGGTGTAGTGCTGTGGGCGTGGGCTTTAAGACCCTCATCCTAGCTGCCTGGAAGTCAGTCTTCTGCTAGCAGCCTTCAGATGAAGATGTAGAACTCTCAGCCCCTCCTGTACCATGCCTGCCTGGACACTGCCATGTTCCTGCCTTGATGGTAATGGACTGAACCTCTGAACCTGTAAGCCAGCCCCAATTAAATGTTGTCTTTATAAGAGTTGCCTTGGTCATGGTGTCTGTTCACAGCAGTAAAACACTAACTAAGACAGACTGAATACAATTTCACTGTGTAATGTGCCACATTTTCATTAGCCCTTCATTCAGCAGTGTCCCCTAGGCTGACTTCACGTCCTTGCTATTGTGACTAGAACAGCAATAAACACTGGGTGAGCAGGTGTCCTGGTAGAAGAATCCTGAGACTGTTGGGTGTGTGCCCAGGAGTGCCATAACTGGTAACATGGTACTTCTAAATTTGGCTTTTTGAGAAACCATACGGATGTCCATAGTGCTCACCCTGGCTTACACTCCCACCTGCAGCAGAAAAGAAATTTCTCTTTTCCCACATATTTGCCAGTGTTTTTTTCTTTATTATAATCATTCTGATTGGAATGAGATGGGTTCTCAGTATAGTCTTAATATGTTTCCCTGGAGGCTAAGTTTTTAAAGTATTTTAAAAGTATTTATTAGCTACTTGTGTTCATTAGCCTGTTTATTGATTGGCAGGATTGGGGTGATTGTGTTTAATTTTTACAGTTCTTTATATATCGTAGATGTTACCCCCTTTCTGAAGTATGGCTTCTGCTCAGTTTATTGATAGCATTCTTTGCTGTGCAGAAGCTTTTTACTGTAGTGGAATGTGACTTTTGGCAGTTCTTGGGGTTACTTCCCATGTTATTGGGGTCCTATTCAGAGGGTTGTTATGTCCGTATTTTGGGATGTTTGCCTCCAGTGATTTCAGTTCTTTAGGTTTTTGATTAAATTTTTGGATCTATTTTGGGTTAATGTCCATGCAGGAGGAGAGATAAGAACTTTTTATCTTACCTTTACCCTATTTCACCAGCACAATTTATCTGATTTTTTTCCAGTTGTCTTTTTTCCAGTATATTTCTGACACATTTTGTCAAACAGTATTCAGTGGTCATTGTCTCGGGGTGTATAGTTGACTCCTCCATTCTGTCCCACTAGCCTACTAGTCATATGATGTCATGCTGACTCTGTCACTATGGCTCCATATCACGATTTGAAGTGGTGTTCTGGGACATCACCAGCAGTCTCATTCTGCTTAGGATCAAGTTTGTTTGTGTTTCCGTATACATTTTAGGATTTTGTTTTTACTTCTGCAAAGGGTACCATTGTGATATCAGTGGGGATTGCATGAGTCTGCAGACCTCTTTGGTAATATAATTCTTCCAGTCCAAGAGCATAAAGACTGTTTCCAACACCTAGTGTCTTCTTACATTTCTTTACTCAGTGGCTTAACATTTGTATTATAGAGGTAGCCAATCTCTAGGCTTAGGCTTAGGTATTGGGGTGGGTTACTGAATAAGGTATTTCTACTGTTTCATCCCCTCAGCAACGTTTGTTGTTGGCATGTAAAGAAGCTACTGATTTTTTTTGTGTGTGTGTGAATTGATTTTGTACCTTGCAACTAACTTTACTAAAACAGATTATTTATGTTTTTTTATCAGACCCAAGAGTTTCCTGGTGGTATTTGGCTTCTAAGCACAGCACTGTGCATTCTGCAAACAGGGAAGGCTTGGCTTCTTCATGTCCTGTCACATTTATATAGTTTAAAAGAATCAAAGATGGGTCCATATTCACTCATCTCTTCTAGTTCATGTTTTTTCTCTCTCTATTTTATTAGTTATTCCCACATTATAAATAAATTTTTCAGTTACATTTTAGTTGGTTCCTAACTTTGAGATCAGAGAATGGCGTCTATATGATCGTTTTACTCGGCTTTCTATGCTGCTGTGTGCATGTTTGCACATGGGGGCGCTCATTCTATACTTGCCTGATACTGAGTTGTTAAAAATAGCAGATTCTTTTAGGACCTTACTTCCCCCCACCCCCTGTTTGATCTGTCATTGAGAAGTCTTTTTAAATCATTGTAACTCATTCACATGTTGCTTGTTACGGCTTGAAATGCATTATTAGATACACATAAACAATTTCAATCTTGTGTTTTGAATTTTTCTGTTTTGTTCTCTAGTATCTCCCTAGTGTGTAAAGCTGTAATTACTACACAGCAGATTCTTGAAAATAATTGAAGTATATTTTTGTATGTATAGTGACTATACCTCAGTAATTTCATCTTCACAGAGCATGCCCCTCAAATAACTCTGAAACAATCTGTTTTTGTCAGCTTCTCTGGAGGAACGGAACCAGGAGGACAAATATATTGCATCAAAGTCTTAGAAATGAGCTTTAAAGTGATGATGGACAAGGTATCTCTAAGCTGCTGGAAGCCTGGTACCCAGTCCTGGAAGCTGAGCCTTGACACTTAGAGCTATCCTGGAGTAGATGTTGCTTAATGGGAGTAGCTGTTGTTCACTTGGAGTATCTGCTGCTCACTGAGAGTAGCTATTGTTCACTGGGAGTAGCTGTTGCTCACTAGGAGTAGCTGTTGCTCACTAGGAGTAGCTGTTGTTCACTGGGAGTAGCTGTTGTTCACTGGGAGTCGCTGTTGTTCACTGGGAATGTCTGCTGCTCACTGGGAGTAGCTATTGTTCACTGGGAGTAGCTGTTGCTCATTGGGAGTACCCGCTTCTCACTGGGAGTAGTTGTTGTTCACTGGGAGTAGCTGTTGTTCACTGGGAGTAGCTGTTGTTCACTGGGAGTAGCTGTTGCTCACTGGGAGTAGCTGTTGCTCACTAGGAGTAGCTATTGCTCACTTTGGGGGGGGGATTTCTCATTCCCAGAAATGGGGTGCCTCTGGGGTCTAAATCTGGCTTCTGGAGCCAGGAAGGCTCTTGGAGAACTGCTGGTGCCTATTCTACGGTGAAAACTTGGAGACATTGGTTCTGCTGTCAATGGAGAAACCAGTGGCAGCACCAACAACAGGGCAAATCATCTTTGCAGCCAGAGGGAAAGGCTAACAAGCAAAAGGCAAGATGAGCATCCTTCTGACATACCCTTGTCTATCTCTGCTGTTACCTGTAGGAGATGCCACAGGCAGGGAAGACCTTCCCATGTCAATCACAGCAATGGGGACATGTCTTCAGGGCAGGCTCCCTATTCAGGTGATTCTAAGTTGTGGCAGTTGGCATTAAAACCAAGCAAATCACGATATTTTGATTATATTTGTGTAACATTGTTTATGTTTCCAACTCTTTTCTATTCTTATGTCTCAGACACATCATTTACTAGATTATACTTTAAAAAAAAAATCAAATTGGATAGTCTAGGTTTTAACTGGAGAATTTAACTACTGTGTATTGACTGAGATTATTGGTCCCTTTATAGCATAGTCTGAATTTCTTTTGCACAGTTTTCTTGTTTCTTTCATTTTTTGATTCCCCTCTATTGTTACTAATATTTTGGTATTGTGTATTTGTTGCTCTTCTTATAGCGAATGCATTAAACATTTATATATTTGTATTTATATGTATGTATGTATGTACATATATATTCTATCTATATCTATATAGATATTCTGTCTATAAGTTTAATAAGCATGCTTTAGTACCCCCCACAAAATCAGGGTCATATACTATTTTTCAAAGATTTATTTATTTATTACATATACAGTGTTCTGCCTACATGTCTGCCTGCGGGTCAGAAGGTACCAGATCTCATTATAGATGGCTGTGAGCCACCATGTGGTTGCTGGGAACTGAACTCACGACCTCTGGAAGAGCAATCAGTGCTCTTAACGGCTGAGCCATCTTCCCAGCTCCAGGTCATATACTATTTTAAATCTGGGTATTCTGATCTTGCTCTGTGCTTTCATATACTTCATTCTTAATTCCAGATTAATTTTGAAGCTCTACAAGTGAGAATTATGTTTGCTGTTTCCACATACAACACTGATTTAAGTCTACCCACATTAGATGATTTCTTTTTCCTCAACCCTTCTTATATCTCAGACCTTCTTCTCAGATACCTTCCCCTTCCTGAAGCACATGTTCTAGAAGTGACTACAGCAGAAGTCTGTCATTGACTCTCATGGTCTGTCCAAAGCAGATTTACTTTGTACTAGTTCTTGGAAGCTAGTTTTTCTGGCTAGCAACGCCAGGCTGGTTATGCTCCCTTGGTGTCTCACGGGAGCATCTCCTACCCACTACAGCTCGTCACAATGCAGTTCTCAATCTAAGCAAGTGTTTTTACAGACTAGCCTCAGACCAGCAGCATCAGAATCACTTTGTAGCTCAGTGGGTTTTTTAAATTTTTATTTCACAATCCCTGACCCTACTCTGCAGTTGGGCAGACAGGACTGTCTACCACCCACGGAAGTTTGATGGCCAGTGGTCAGTCTTTAGAAGCTCACCACAGAAAGAGAACATAGGCCATCTTGTATTCTGGCTGCTTTAAGAACGTTAGCTCTGGTATCTGTAGAGTAGGATAACTCTAGCAATTGATTGAGTTTTATTCACTTTGAATGAAAATTTCTTCTTCGATTCTTTAAATTCAGCAATCGATGGCTTCCGTTAATTTTGGAAAAGTGTAACTATTAACCATGTTGGACATTTTGTTCCACCTCCACATACACTATTATTCTGAACATCCGTTAGATTTATGTTGGACCCACCCACTATTGATTGTATATGTTAAGTTAATTCCTCATATTTTCCATATCTGTGCTACCGTCACTTCCATGAAGCTATTTGTGATAAATAGGAAAATTTGCATTTGCTTCTGATAGCAATGTGTTAATTTACATTTTTCTTCTTGAGTTCCCAGACCACACAGGTAATATGAATTCAGACTTCAGCTCATACTTTTCCCTGTTTCTGGGGGTTGTGTGTGTGTGATGTGTGTATGTCTGTGTACATGATAGTGCTATGGTCCATGTAGAAGTCAGAGAGTAACCTCAGATGTAGTCCCTGGCCTTCTACCTTGATGGAGACAAGGTCTCTCTGTTGTTTTTCTTCTGGGTACACAGAGTGTGAGCTTCTGGGGGTTGTTCTGTCTCTGTCTCCATCTCCAGGAGTTCTAGAATTATGAATGCTTGCATTCTGTGAATGGCTTTTATCTGAGTTCCAAGGGGTTGAAGTCAGGTCACTGTGCATGGGCGGCAAGCGCTTCTGTCTATAAAGCCGTCGGCACAAGCCTGCTTCACTTCTATTTTATTTATCAGTGAGCCCATTCACACAGGAATCCCATTGCCTTCCCTGGTGTTTGCCACCTCCTTCCATCCTGCTGGGGCACAGGCATTTTGCTGTTTCCCGAGTTCAGAGAAGATTAGGCCAGAGATTAGAGAACAATTAGCAGGTACTCTGGTGTCCTGACCAGCAGTACATTAAACAGGGGTCCGGGGAGATCACCTGAAAGAGAAAGTGGGAACAGGCCGACGCAAAGAAGTGACGACCAGTCTATAGTCTGATCAGATCGTAATTTTTACTTTTTCACATACAGGTTATATACACAAAAAGGCAGGATGTGGGGAAGGGGATGACGCAGGAGCGTAGGTGTTCAGGGGGAGTACAGATATCTTCCAGAACAGAGTGTCAGCTGGGTGGAGGTTCAGGAGACAGTTCACTATGAGTCCGCCTATGATTCACTTGTCTTTATCTAAGTTGGTACTATCCACCAAGGCTACCTATCTACAAGGTCTATGACTACTCAGGCTTGGCAGCCTTTCACCAAAGCTGCTTGTTTACAATAGCTTCTAGGCATCTGTGTCAGTGTTTTTCCACAGAGACCCAAGACTTGGTGCTAGTAGACATGTATGTCAGGCCTATTGCAGATTTTAGGCCTGCAGTGTATGAGCAGGACTGCCCCTGACACTCTGGGCAGAAACGAGCCCAGCCAGATCTAACATGAATAGAACTTATGGAGTTTTGCTTCTTCATACTAACTGAACAATTAAATATTCCTCTGACTTGATGGTCCAGCTAACACAACTGTACATTAACGTCATCCAAGATACTCTAAAATTCTGTAAACAGAGTTTGCTGAGCATCTCGCCGACCAAATACCCACAGTGAAGATCACTTGAATTATCCAGCACCCCGGGGATGGACCTCTTCACTCTGTCCATGTTAACAAAGGTGATTGGGAAGCCCCATAGAAGGATGGGGTGTTCATGACGGGGACCTCGGGATATCCTTAGTGTAGCCCGTGAATAACTGGTACAGGTGGCTGCCAGCTTCAGTGAAACTGTCAGGCAGCTCCCATTCATGCTAACCCAGGAACGTGGCATCCTTTATTGGTTAACTTTAGCCTGCTGCCTAAATTTGGTCCAGTGTGTTCATCCAAAGCGTTCAGTTCTTCTCCTCATGAACTATTTGTTAAAAAAAGAAAGAAAGAAAGAAAATGACTTGGGAATTATTCCACACAAAATGTCAAGTGGCAGAATAAATAACCATTCCCCTCATTAATCCCCACGGGCAGCGTCTGTCTGAGGGCTTTGCTTTTTCATAATGAAAATATGTCAGCCCTGAATATATGTTTGCGCGATTGAGACTGAACAGTGAAGTGAAATGAAATGAATTCTCCACTCAGCCGCAAGTGAAACGCAGCAGTTTGTGGGAAATGAGGCCGTGTGCTGTGGAACGGTGACCTGGGCTTTGAGGAGCCTCCGGCAGGCTAAGATCAAGTAGGGAAGCGGAGGGCAGCCTGTGATGAAAGTATAGCGTGTTTTTTAAAATATTCATCTTAATTTAGCTCCATTTGTAAGAGAGATCTCCGCCCCGTTGTATAAGCTCAGTGTTGAAGTCTGTGGTATTAGAAGCTGTGAGAATCAGGGAAGCCCAGGGGTGACATCATGATGAGCAAAGGCATATTGCCTAGGAAGCAAAGACCACCAGATGACAGAGAAGTCAGAATTATAGGACTTCAGAGACCTGCCTGCCAGCCAGGTCATTTAAGAATGGGGGAGAGCCAGGCAAGCAGAAGGCCCTGTCTGAAGAGCCAGAGGGAAGAGCAACTATTAGCTAAGAGGCATGCTCCTCCTGCTCTAGTATGAATACAGAAGCAGTACCAGTGGGACCTGGTGGGTTGTTTTAAAAAACAAACAGCATAAGAGCATAAATAAAGTTTGGGGTTAGGATTGGGGAAGGAAGGGTAGATCCAGGAGGAGTCAGGGGAGCCCTCCTCCCCCCTCCTGTACGTCATCTTCATTCTGGTCCCCCTCACCCTTCCCTTTAATGCCCTTGAAAGCAGACTCACTCTGTCAGCCTCTTCAGGCCTGTTACCATTGCTTGTTGGTATGTACTTGACTAATTGGTCCTCTACTATTGGCAAGGCCTCAAAATCAAGAATGAATAGGGCCAATTGTGTATGTGTGTGTGTGTGTGTGTGCCTATGTGTGTGCCTGCGCACACATGTGTGTAAAATTGTCTTTGCTACCCATTAGAATTTCACCATGACAAACTGAAACTTTATATAGGAAATTGCCACTTCCCATAATTCCATCCTCTAGAAATTATGCTTCCTTTTGTCTGAGCTTGATGACTCTTGCTACCTCAGGTAAGAGGAGTCACATAACATGTCCTTTTGGGTTGACTTATCTCATCGAGCATCTTGTTTTCACTACTGCTCCATGTTTTTAGCACATAACATCAATTCCCTCTCTTGTTGTATCCATAAGGTGACATTTTGCCCCTCATTTAATCTGTTAATGGCTGTTCGCTTTGCCATCATCATGTAGCATTGCAGGTGATGCCACCATGAATGCTGGCACGTGTATTCAAGTCCCTGCTTTCAGGCCTCTTGTGTATATATAGAGGAGCAGATTTCTATGTTGTACGATGGCTGAGTTTTGTGAAGAACCATCCATGCTGCCTTGGGCACTGAGCACATCACTTCACCTCCAGCCACTAGGACTCAGAGCAGCATCTCCCCATAGGGCAGCATTTGTTACATTATTCCCATAGACTCGATGGGTAGCATTTGTTACATTATTAACTGTTCTGAGAAAAAAATAAAACATCATAATGTCGGCAAGTGAGGCCTCACTGTGGTCTGAGTTTGCAGTTCCCTTTGTGTTTCAGAACCTTTGTACGAGTCTGGCAGATGCTCCAGTCAAATATTTTGCCTAATTTTAAGCATTGACCACCATTGTATTAAGTTGTGAATGTTCTTACATAGTCTGGATATTAATTCCTTGCCAGATAAATGATTCTCAAATATATTTTCCATTTCCTAGATTGCATTTTCATTCTGTTAATTATGTTCTAGGATAACATAATTAACCTTTTACATTTTTAAACTTTATTTTTCCTTCTTTTGTTGCTTGTGAGAAGTCCAAGGTCATGACACGTTTTTCTTTAAAGAGTTTTATAGTTTTTTAGCCTTTGCACTCAGATCTTGGGACTATGTTTGAGTGGCTGTTTTACAAATACTGTTTGGGAAGCCATCACCATGGCCAGTTTGCGGGGCTCTTCTTCCTTTTGCAGCTCAGATCACTGCAGACTCTTTCCCTCACTGAATTCTGTTGGCTCCCTTATTGAAAACCATTTGACTATATATGTGAGTTGATTTCTGGGTCCCTTCTGTTTATCTGCGTGGAACAGCCCCACCCTGGCCATCGCCACAGTTCTGGTGTAAGTTTTGGATCAACAAAGTGACAACTTTGTTCCACCTTTGTTCATTCCCAAGTGGGTTTAGATAGCCAGGGTCTCATGACGTTCCTTACAAGTTTTTAAACGTTTTTCTATTTCTGAAAAAAAAATTTTTTTTGGAACATTGATAGGGAATCTGTAGGGTCTATAATTAGGGCTTTCATTGGATTAGGACTTTATTAATGCTAAACTCTCTATGGCCATAGAGTCTGCCCATCTGTATATCCTTTGATTTATTTCAGTAATGTTTTGGGAATTTGAACATACAGCACACAGGTCCTTTGTCTTGTCAGGAGTTTCCTGGGCATTCCCATTGGGAACGATTATACATTGGGTTGCTTATGGAACTCACCTTTACTAGTTCCCTGTGAGTGTGTAGAATTTACATCAATGCTAGTGTGGTAATTGTTACACTTTTCAACTTTATCAAATGGTTTACTAGCTCCAAGATTCTTTCCTTTTGATGCTATTAGGATTTTCTCCATAATTGTGCCATTGCAAATAGACTTTTCTAGTTCTTTTTTTTTACCCAGACTGAATGAGTATGGTCCAAATGGCATCGTTTCTTCTCCATAGGAATGATCTATTATCATTAAGTACAATGCAGCTATGGGATGTTTTTCTTTTTAGTTTTTTAAATTAATTAATGAATTAATTTACTCTACATCTCAATTGCAGCTTCCCCTCCTTCCTCTCTTCCTAGCTTCCGTCTTCCTCCCCCTCATTCTACAGCCCTCCCTTTGTCCTCAGAAACGGGGAGGCTTCCCATGGATATCAGTCCGCCTCCACATGTCAGGTTGTGGTAGGACTAGGGGCATCTTCTCCTATTGTAGCTAGACAAAGCAGTCCAGTTAGGGCAAAGGGACTAAAGGCAGGCAACAGAGTCAGAGGTGGCTGTGGAATTTTTATATTTGTCTCTTATTGTATTGGAATGTTTTTTCCCCCTTCTATTCTTTTTGAGTGTGTCTATCCTTGAAGGGAAATGTTAAATTCTGTCAAATAATCTTCTGTAACAATTGAGACAAACAGTGTTTTTTTTTTCTCCCTTCATTCTGGCGATGTAGCACATTGACTTTGTGGTGTCTGTTGAAGCACCTTCCATTCCAGGAATAAACCCGACTTCAGCTGTGAATGTCTTGATATGCCCTGTAGTTTCTGTAGCCACTTTGGTTTGAGGGTGTTGTCAACGTAATTGAATAGAGTTAGCATCCATTTTTCCTCAACATTTAACAGAACTGTGTTAGTTGTTTGTTTAAGAAAATAATTTATTTTTGTTTTCTGTGTGTGCATTGCCTGCATATATGTAGGGTACCACATGTGTGACCGGTGCTTGTCAAGGTCAGAAGAGGGCATCAGATCCTCTGGAGTTACGGATGGCTATGAGTTTCTATGGGGGTGCTGGGAACTGTCACTCAGGGCTCAAACTCTGAGCCACTGTCCAACTCCCTCAATGCTTCTTCAGGTTTGACACAGTTTACAGCTGATGGCTTTTCTTTTTCTCTTCGGAGGCTGTGATTCTCGACTCTATCAGCACAGGCTATAGATCATTGCAGATTCTCTCACTTTTCTTGATTTTCTCTTGCTCGGTAGGTTGTACATTTCTAGGTCTTTGTCCATTTCACAGAGGCTTCCTGAACTGCTGGCAAATAGTTGCTGACAGCTCCCCTGTGCTGGCTTGGCTCGTGTTGACTTGGAAGACAACACAGACAGCAATGCAGGGAATGAAGGCCTGGCTTGTGAAGTCTCAGAGGGAAGTCTGAGGACTCCATCAGGGCTGCTTGCTATTTTGAATTAAGGTTCTGTGACTCTGGTTAGCTGGGGCCAAAGAATCAGCTGTGATTAACAAGCTACCAGAACTACTAAAGTGCAACCTTTGCTTTGCTGGAATACTTGATGCTGGCCGGCTAGAGCTGAGAATTTAGCACTGGTACGAAGAGATCCATATCACTGAAGTAAAATCTCGTGGGAAGTGCTTCCTAAGAGTCAGCACACAGAAACTGTGTTTCAGAGGTTGTCAAGGTTGTACCTCACACTGGCAGAACTTGGGAGTGTAAAAGTCACCCAGGTGGTGCTGGTTTTGCAGGCTCTGAGGGGTCATGGAGAGCAGCTGAGGCATTGTAAGAGGTCAGGAAAGGCCATTGGTGAAGGTGTAGCCTCACTGGCCGTTGAAGGTGGAGAAAGGAAGGAGTCGTGAAGAGAACTTAGAGCTTGGCACCATGATGAGTACCTATGAGACGCTATTAGAGAAAGTGCAGCCCAGTTGCAGTGGAAGACCCCAGCATTCTGGAAATGCCAGTACCATTGATGACCACCAAGAACAGCAGCAGCAGTGGAGTGGAGGCAGCTAGAGTCTAGAAGACAAGCTGTATGGGCTACAGAGAGCCAGAACATTAGAAGTGACCCAAGCCCCTTGGAGGAGCCCAGAAACTCGTGAGTAGATCCCAGATATTGGGTATAGTGTTCTTTATACAGCTGGAGTTTGGTTTTGCTTTGGTTTGATTGTGACTCTGCCCTGGTTCTTCTCTCTTGAAGTAAAAAAGTATTTCATTTAATTTTGATTTTTATGGAAGCCTGCTGCTGAAAGACTTTGGACTTTTAGAGAGTAGATATTTTGGATTTTTAGAGAGTAGATATTTTAAAGAGACTAAAATGTTCATGTGTATGAATTTGTAAAGATTGTAGTATTTTTTAAAGTATTTATAGTTTTAATGTGAAATCTTTGGATACTTTGGATTTTAGAGAGTAGATATTTTAAAGAGACTAAAATGTTCATGTGTATGAATTTGTAAAGATTGTAGTATTTTTTAAAATATTTATAGTTTTAATGTGAAATCTTGGGGATGAATAAGAAAGGAAAGATTGAGGCTTACTGGTGATGTGCTTGTGTCAAGTAGGCAAGGGGTCAGTTGTGCAGGCTAGTGTATATCAACTTGATACACAAACTTGAGTTATCTGGAAGGAGGGAACCTTCATTGAGAAGATGTCTCCATAAGATCCATCTATAAGGCATTTCTTAATTAGTGATCGATAGGGCAGGGCCCAGCCCATTGTGGGTGAGGCCACTCCTGGTTTGGTAGCCCCGGGTTCTATAAGAAAGCAGGCTGAGCAAGCCAGTAACCAGCACACTTCCATGACCTCTGCATCAGCTCTGGACTCCAGGTTCCAGCCCTGATTGAATTCCTATCCTGACTTCTTTCCATGATGAACAACAATATGGAAGTATAAACCAAATTAACCCTTTCCTCCCCCACTTGCTTTTTGGTCATGGCGTTTCCTTGCAACAATAGAATCCCTAAGACAATGCCATTATTTTGTTCCACAAAATGTCATCATCTCTATATTTTAATAACTTGAATTATTTTTGTCAATGTAAATATTTACAAATTTTGTTATTTTCTAAGATCTACTTTTTGGAGTGGTTGATTTCTCTCTACTTGACTTTTTGATAGTTACACCTTCTGCTAGCTTCAGGTTTGTTGCTTTTCTTGTTCTTTAAAGTGAATTATTAAGTTATCGATTTGAGATTTTTAAGGTAAGGCTTCAACGTTACAGATTTCTCTCTTAGCATGAGTTTGTTTCACTCTTTTTGTTTGCTTCTCTTTCTTTCTGTCTTATTTCATTAAAATCAAGATGCTCCCTGATTTCCTTTGCAGTTTCTTTTTTGATACAATGATTGTTTAGAAGTGAGTTGCTTAGTTCTCTTATCTTTGGAAATTTTCAGTTACTTATCCATTTTATTTTTTTACTGATTTCTAGTGTCCACTGTGTTTAGACAAGTATTTTATATAGCTTTATTTAAAAAAAAAAAAAAATTGTATGCAACTGAAAGTCTTGAGGCCCTAACACATGATCTCTCTTGGAGAATGTTCCATATATACTGAGGGGGAAAATCAATATCTTCTGTTGTTGCTGTGTAGGGGTTCCATGAATGTCTGTGAGTCTAATTGGTTTATGTTGTTGCTCAAGTCCTCTGCTTCCTTATCGATTTTCTGTCTGTTGTTCTATCCATCATTGAGAGTGGAGTAGTAAAGTCTCCAATTAGTACTGTGGAGCTGACGATTCCTCAGTTCAAGTGTGCCAACCTGTGCTTCGTAGATCTTTGCAGGTGTGAGCATTTCCTATATATATTCATATTGGCTGTGCCTTCTTCATAGTCAGCATGTTTTAGCATCATACATGCCATCACAACAGCAAGCTCTGCTCTCTTTGGGTTGCTATTTATACAGAATCTTTTTTCCAGTCTTTTACTTTATACTTCATGTTCTTTGACCCTGTCTCTTATAAGCAGTAAGTAGTTGGCAGGATGGAAAGCTCTGCCCTCCTACAGAAAGAAGCCGGTAGATGGTTTGCTCTACTCTGTCACTCTGCTTATGACTAGGGTGTTATATTTAAATTAGTAACTAAGCAGAAAAACCTTTGGCCATGAGATTGTTTTCAGTATCTCTCCGCTATGCTTTCTTTGTCTCAACATTTCCCTGTGATCATTTTCTTTCCATTTATTTGATTTCTCATAGCAAAACAGTTGGGTTTACATTCCCATCTCTGTTATGCCTGTCCATGGAGTCTTAACTGCTATGAAATTCATATGCTTTGTCCAAACATTATCAGACTCTATTTTGAAACAATAACGTTCACGCCATGCAGAGCACTGCTGTAAAGGGCCTCCTGTAATTGAGAAAGTAGATGCTCTTGATGAGGACTGAAGAAAGGAAATATGAGCATTGCTCATCTGTGCAGCAAATCTTTTATGCGTGAAATCACGAGGAGGAAATGAAATCAAGCTAGTTTTGCTGTCATCTCAAATTGAAAAATTTATGGACATCGTATGTGCTTGTTCTGTAGGAGGCACTAAATGACTGAGTGGGAGGCGGGAGTTGAAACAGGCTCAGTATGATTCCGTTGTGTTTCTAAGAGGTACAGAACTTATATAGTCTTCTGTGTAGTGTCCCCTGGAGTGAGTACACACCGAGTCTTTTAGGTAAGGTATAGTTACACTGATTCAGAGACAAGTCTCGAACCAAAAGGTATGAAACTTTCCAGAGAGGCTGTGCTTGTTAAAAGAGTACGTTGACTGTTTCTCAGCAGAGCTGATGAGTTAATTAAGGAGAAAGAAGATGGCCTAAAGCAAATCTCCAATTGTGTTGGAACTTGACAGTTTCTGAAGAAGACACCCAGCAGACACTGCATCCTGAACACTACAGAGGAGTTGGGCCAGAAAGATGGCTCAGTGGTTAAGCATGTTAACTGTTCTTGCAGAAGTTTGATTCCCAGCGGTGGTGCCTCACAACCATTTGT
Source organism: Mastomys natalensis (assembly GCA_021653895.1). Classification (NCBI taxonomy): domain Eukaryota; kingdom Metazoa; phylum Chordata; class Mammalia; order Rodentia; family Muridae; genus Mastomys; species Mastomys natalensis. Next base: position 436,700 of record JAJTUV010000666.1, read on the forward strand.
AACTCTGGGCCTATGGCATCTGGCCTCCATAGGCACAAAACATGCATATTGTACACAGCTATACATACAGGTGGAACCTTCATGCACACAAAATAAACCTCTTTTTTTTTTTTTTAAGTACAAAGGAGATACCATAGCATAAAACATGAAGAACAGGTTAACTCTGCTACCATGTGGTAATACCACAGAGTGTATTAAAAAAATGTTACTATAGTTATCAGAACAAAGAATCCCAAGACCCTGATAACAAAATTAAAAGCCATCTGCTCTTGTTATAACACAAGATCAGATAGCATAGGTGTCAGCCATCTTGTTTTTGCAAAGGTTCTACAACATGCTTTACCATAAAAAGTGAGATACTTCAAAGAGGACAGTTTTATGATTTAAAGTCCCGCTAATAACAAAGTGCCTGTCCAGCCATCCTGAACCAGTTTTCTATGAGAAGGAAAGTGTTAAGGTTGTATTTTTTTTTTTTTTTTTTTTTTTTTTTTTTTTTTTTTACCACCAAGAGCACCTTGGAGCCACTTGGCCAGGGAAGCGCTTGGGTGGTAAATGACACCACTCTTACCCAGTATTCTGTCACATTTGACTTGCTGCTTATGCAGACCCTAATCTGGATGTGATGCAGGGCCGGAAGTCACTCACTGCTGCCGGTGCAGTACTATCCATCAAAGCTGAACTGTAAATGCCTTAGGGGAGGATGTCAGGAGTTAAGTCATGAATGGATTTATGGTTTTTCTAGAGATTGATGGAGAAATGAGAAAAATCTTTCACATGGCCAGAAGAGTTGGTAAAGGATTTGCAGATGTGCCTAATGAAGATGTGGCTGGACATAGCAAAGGTCACTGAGAATTAATTCTTGCTGACGATGAGTGGGAAGAACCCATGGACTTCTCCACAGATGAAGAAGTTGATGTAGAACCAACCGTGTGGGCATGGTCCTATTTTCCAAAGCTGTTCCCATTGCATAGACAGAGTAGAACAAAATGGAGGAGTGTGCTCTTCTCTAGACTACAAAACCAAGCTCACTCAGACAGAGCCTGAGCTTACAACCCTCACAGCTTCTGATGAACCCATGCAAGAAAACAGGTTCCCATTGACGTTTCCAAAAGGCTTAGGATAGACATCTATGAATCAGGACTTCCGACTGCTGACATTGTCCATTCTGGATATCTAGCCATCAACACTATCTCAGCTCAATCCTGGATCAATGAAAACCAAGCAACGATTTCCCTGCCCATATTCTTTCAGGTCACGACCTTTCATGGAGGAACAACATAGACTACTGACTCCTGGTCATCTGGTTACACTGTGACAAATCACCTCATCACTGCCGGTAATTGTGTAACAAGTATTAGATATTTAAAGAGAAGGAGAGTTGCATCCTCATAAACTCCATCATATGTTGTATTCTGCCATCAGATATGGCTAAATATTCTCCTGTGAGTAACATAAACATCATCATATGTGTGTCAGCTGTGGAAAAACACAGTACATATAGGGTCCAGTATGAGGTTAAGGCATCCAGTGGAGGACTCAAGATATATTCTTTGCATATAAGGAAGGAACACTGTGCTTTATAATTTGATAAGAAAACTTGCAATTAAATAGGGCCAGTGACTTGATCAGCTTTGGCATTTTTTAATCAATTACTATGATGACCATATTTCGAATAGGCTGTAAGGGCTAGGCAACAGAAAAGATGGGTCTGCAGTTTGGAAGCTTCTGAAGCTAGGTGTGATAGAGCGAGTCTTTAATGCCAGCACTTGGGGGGTTGAGTGCCTGAGGCAGGAGGACCAGAGACTCCAACCCAAGGACAAAAAGGGCTGGGTTTGTACCCCAGTGATGGGGTGCTTGTCTAGCTTTGGTAAAGGCTTGGTTTTGATGCCTGGCACCAAATGCGTGGTTGAATGAAACCATCAAACACGGGCTCCTGGGATAGTTAGAAACATGTTGCTGGGATAGGACAGTGATGGTGAGAGGGAGAAGGAGAAGGAACTGAGATGAGGGGATGCCTTAGATGGCAGAGCCATCTTTACACGGAGGGCATTTGAAGAAGCTGCTGGACTGTATTTTGTTTCCCTGTTTCCCAGCATCTTTTCCCTCCTCCCTTCTCTTCCATGTGCAAAGCCAGCCTCACGCTCACTGGGTAGCCTGGGTAACCTCTTGCCTCAGCCCCCGAATAATGAGATTATTGGGAGCCACCATACAAGACAATGTGATGCGTTGCTATGTGAAGCAAACAGTGAAGTTTAAAAATGAAGTCCATGCCTGCATCTGCCACCTGCCCCATGCCCATGATTTTCTCTCTCAGGGCACCACCTCTATTGTTCTGAAATGTATCCCTTTGTTTCTTGCTTTTGTCTGTGTGTACACTGAGCAACAAATAGTATCAAATTTTAGATACATAATTCACACATTTGATACTGTCTACCTAAAATGTTCCAATATAATCAATATTTTAGAAGTTTTCTAAGTATATAACAAGTTACTTCATCTTTTGACTGCTATGTAGTATTTCAAAGTATAGGCTCCTCTGTGTCTTCTTTGATGGATATTTAGTCTTATTACCCTCAAATTCATTATTCTAGGAAACAATGTTGCAAAGGAAATGCCTTCACATCCTTTTAAGTTACATTGTTTTTTCACTGAGGGTGGTCTCTGAGAAGTGGAATTTCTGCTCCCTGGGTATATACATCCTGTGTCGGTACTCAGCTGTCATAATTCTAATTCCACAAGGTACAGGAGTCCTCTTGGTCCCCAATCTCATCAACCCTCGGTTGTATCAGGATTATTTTCTCATTCCTAAGCACTATATGTTAGCCCTTATTCGCCATTGTCTAATACTGGGCAGAATGGCACAGTTTCATTGCCTTCTGTGCTCCTGTGAACTGCTTTCAATCTTTCCCTTGTTAGTCTGTTGTGCTCTGTTTTTCTTGTGAATTTCTAGGAGTTAAAACATATTTTATACCCTAATCATTCGTTTGCTTTTGCCACGAACATTTCTTCAGGCTCTTGTTTGGGTTTTCTTTATGATGTGCTGTTATCTTTTATGGGTTCACATTTGTCAAGTTTGTCAATTTTCCCCTTCATGGGTGATGTTTGTTAGGGTTCCAGGAATGCCTTACTGACTGCTTTCCCCAGGCACACTGACTAGATGTCCTGTCATCTGTAGTTTGCAAGGTTTGGAGTTGAAGTGTCAATGGCAAATTCATCCCACATAAACTCAACAGCCAATGGGTTATTCTGAATGGAGCGTAATTCAAACCCTACACTGGAGACATGGACTGTGGTTCCCAGAGTAGAGGGGATATTTGCAGGCAGAGGTCTCAGAACACCCAGAGAGTGGTTTGATGGAGGAGTGACTGAGTCATAGGCGGGCTGGCACAACTGTGGATGCTCTGCCCCAGTTTGGATGCTTGCCAGCTTGACAAGCATCTGATATGCTAATTCACGGAGGAGAGGTGGGGGTTTCTGAAGAAAAGGAGAACACTTTACTCCCAATCATCAGTGAGATTGAGAGATGTTAGGGATGGCAAGAATGAAATACAGCAGATGAGGGAGAAACTGGGACCAGAGGGAATCCAAAGCAGCCAAACATGAGGGCTTGAATGGAATGTGTCTGAGCAGGCACAGGTAGGCTGGTCAGTCCAAGGAACCAGGCCAGGTGACAGGCAGCCGTGCCTGAGGGCCCCACATAGCAGCAATCTTCTGACAACCCAGACTGTTCTGCAGTGGTTATGTGGGGACATGGTGAGTTAAGTTCACATCCAGGCTCAGAAAACACAAGCATTCACATGCTGCGGACAAAGTAAAATTTATTGTGACAGACAGAACTGCGCCTACTCAGGACTACAGGGAAGCGCTTGCTATTAACCAAAGAGTCGTGTTCACATTCCAGAAAAGTCTACATGGAAAAGCATTCAGAATACTAGATTTTCTACGTCACTATTTCACCTACAATAGGGACAACAGACTGACACTCTGAATCTGATGGGCTTTTGTTACAGGGCTACACATCGAACAGGGACAAACATCAGTTGACCAAGAAAAGGCGATAAAAAGACCAAAACCACCCACTGTAGAGAGGGCTCTTCGATGTTACTGTACGTGTGGTCAAGATAAAACCAAACCAAAGCCAATGTCAATGGGTTGTGGGACAAGCAGAGGGCAGACCTGGACAGACAGATCATCATTTCCTGTATACACAGGGACATGGGCATAGAGAGGGGACCGAGAGAAAGTCATGTGAAGCCATCCTTATGCTGAGAAAATCTGTAGAAACACATTAATATGGCGACAATGAACCCTGGTGGAAGAGAATTCTGGGGTTTAAATTGGATGTCACAGCAACGGTAGTAAATAGCTGTTTGTGGAATCAGAGTAACAGGATCAACTGAAGTCTCATATGCTCACCTGATTATTAGAATGAAAGGCTCCTTCCAAAAAGAGGCCAGCAGAAGTACTAATTCTCAGGAGAATATAACAAAAGTCTAACCTTAAGTACCATTATAAATAGCCGTCTTGAAAACCCAAAGGGGCATGAGAAGTGGCACTGGCTGCCTTGTTGATGTGGGCTCCAGACGTAGGAGGGCTTTTGATTTAATATTTTAATGAATCAAAATATCTTCTTGGAATGTCTCTGAAAACGACATCTCATTACCTTCCTGGGAATTGCCTACTGAGTACTCTTCTTCACCATTAAGATAATGTTAAGGACTTCTAAGTGTCATCTTAATGTGACACTTGTCATAAGATAATTAGACAAAGTAAGTGGCTCATTGGGTTCCTAGAAGTTTCTCAAAGAGAAATCAATTTGCCAATTGTTAATTTGTTCTCTTGTGCACTTTTTGGTCCCCCAAGCTCAAAGGAAACAACAACAATGGCTTGTGTGGATGCCCACACTGAGATTTCTAATATGTCTTTTTAATGTATTCTATTACAATTTAGCTGTGATTAAGCACCTGTTTTCTAAATTATGATCAGTTTTGAGAGTGGGAGGAAGAAACAAACTAGGGGGGCGGGGACATTGAGATCCCAAAACTAAGCGGGTTCGCATCTCATAAGGAGGAAGCACACAGAATCTCGGCACCCTGGCTGTGTGTGTGTATACCAGGCCAGGGGTGAAGGGCACCATGTATATTCATTTCCCACGAGGGCTGATGTCACTTGCATATCCTGTTCCAGGAAGGGAATGCTAATTGAAGGTGGCTTCCTAAATACAGAAAGCCAGTTTGGGGTGGGAGACTGGCTCTGCCTCCATGATCTCCGTTTAACCGAATACCCTTTTCGACTGAGTTGATGGATCTGTCTTGTGGACTGGCTTAAATGGAGAGAGAGGTATCTGGCAGGCTGTGGCTGGTTAGGGCAACTAACTAGGTAGGAAGTAATTGGGCAGATCCTAGGACTGGCCCTGACCTGAATGGGACCGCACTGAAGACTACTCTTTGGTACTTGTGGGAAAGAAATCTGAAAAATATTGAGATGATATCACTACTGAAACCAGACGCCAAAAGCGAGCTCGGGGACAAACAGTAAAATCGCTTCAGCAGTGTGTCAACTAACATTGGCCTGTGTCGGAGGGATGGGCTGCTGACTAGCGGACTAGCCTCTTGTGCTACTAGGAATCTCTTTCTAGGCTTCCATCGGGAGTTCTTATTAAATAATGGGGGAGGAAGAGAAACCTTTAAAGCCTCTAGACCCTGGTCATGATTTGTAGATAGAAAGGAGGTCGAAGGAAACAATGAAGAACCCTAAATTTTCTTCTAAGCATTATAATGATGCTCTCTTCTTGGGGAGCAGGGGCTCAGTGAGGAACACCAGGAAAAAGCCCTTGGGTACAGAGGGAAAGAAGCTGCCGCAGGTAGATACATTGTATCCTGAGGGGAGCTGTGAGCGGAAGTGAAGAAATGGCTTGTGAAGCTGCCCACGAGGGAGTTGCATGGCTTCTGTGGGTAAAAACAATTTAGGCAAACGGAGGCTCATCCAAATCAAAAAGGCTTCTAGTCACTCTGAGACCGCATAGAGGAGCCTGCCCAGGCTACAAGCTATACAGCCAAGAGTCAGTGCAAACCAGACTCCCAGAGGAATTTCATACCCCGGTTTGTGTTCTAGGTCTGGAGCTGTTGACTAAAAGCCATTGTTTATCTAAGGTGTTTTCCGTACACAACCAGACACACGGCTGGGAGGTGTGTATGCACGTCATGCAAGCACAGTCTATGCATGGATGGGGGAGGGAGAGGGGGAGAGGCGAGCATCAAGATCTTGATTTTTAAGAAAGGAAATGAATTCTCCAAAGGGACTTTGACTGAATTAAGGCTGTCGTTTATAGGAAGCCAGATACAGTGACATGAAAATTAATTTTTAATAATAAACACCAGAGGTGGTGGAGACAGGAAGAAAAGGGGACAGCCTGGTATGTTTTCCACAACAGCTACAGGACACAAGAAAAGCACAGAGACATCATAAGGCTGGGAACCATGCTGAAAGAACCACCGGTGGTAATCAGAGAGGGTCTTTGACGTTTAGAGGGTGGGGCTCCCCGCACTGTTGGATTCCACATAAACCACATGCTAGTTGCAAAAACCTCACAGGGAGAGACGGAGGCTTTAATTAAGCCAGCCCGTCCTCTCATCCAATGAAACAAAAAACAAGGAACAAAATAACATCGTTTCTCCCACACAACTGTATGCAAATTCAAACGCTCTGGGAAGAGGATCTTCCAAACCTCAGGCCCCGGTAGGTACAGAGAGCAACAGTGGAGAGGAGACCCCGGTGCCTCGGAGTCTTAGATACAAACGCAGGCAAAGGAAACGACTCGCAGATCTGTGCCAAAAGCGTGTCCTCTTCCTCATGGGCACTACCATATGTACCCGACCTCGTCTTCTTTGTCGTCATCTTCATCTTCATCATCTTCCCTCACCGCTCGGGTGTGCATCCTCAGCTTCCCCTCTTTGTCCTTTGGTCCCAGCTCCCGTTCGTCGTCTAGGTCATCCAGCAGGACCACGGAGCCTCCGCTGCCGAAGTCCCCGGAGGTTTCCTGCTCCTCTTCTGGCACAGGAAAGAAAGACCTGTGGTTAGTTCCTACTGTCCCCCTATGCTTTTGACTTGAGTTCTAGGGCAAACCCAGGCTGTTTGCTTCTGTAGTGTGGGAGCCTGCTTGAAACAATCCTTTGGGCTCAGCCCCTGAGCAGCTCTGATGGAAACCTATTGGTATTTTTTTTTTTTTTTTTTTTTGTCAAGTTGACATATCTGGGAAAAGGAACATCAAATGAGAAAATGCCTCCCTCAGGTTAATCAATCCTGTGTGATATTTCCTAGATCAATGATTGATATAGGAGGGCGCAGTGCATTGTGGGTGATGCCGCCTCTGGGTTGGTGGTCCTGGGCCTTCATGGTTTCTGCATCAACTTCTGACTCCAGGTTCCTGCCTTGACTTCCCAATAAAGTCTTTTCTGCTCAAGTTACTTTTGAATATGATCTTTATCAAAGCAATAGAAAGCAAACTAGAACAGGGCTCTAGAGTACCCAGGTTCATCAGCCTTGCCTTGTCTGAAGACTACGATCCTACCGGCTGTGCCAGGGCCAGCCCCTTGATGCAGAACCCGTTCACCCAATGGTAATGGTGAGTGCTTGCTGCTAGTGAAATCAGCATTGTGTGAGGTCGTGAAATTCCAGCACTTCTATTCCACTGCAGACTCAACTACAGCCAGAGTTGGCTCTTGAAATTCTGTTGTGATCCCTACACAGTGAGGCCTCCTGGGCCCCATGGGGTATTGGGGGACTGGTGCCGGAGGCCTTACTCACCACAGCTTACAGTGCCCTGTTTCCTGGAGCCAGCCAGCTCGTTCCCGTATTTATCCACACACCAGCACTGTCCCGTGCTACCATGGCACTGTGTGGCTTTGTAGTAGCCCTCCTCATTACACCGAGGGATGAATGCCCCTGTGGGGAAGAAAGAGCCAGCTTAAGTCAGACAAACAAGCACAGGGGCTTGGGGTTAATATCATTCAAGCCAGGGAGGAGAGTTCATGTGTCAGCCGAAGTTCTACCATAGGGCTGACAGGAAAGAATTGGCTGGTTGGTTACTATTTCATTAACATTATAGGGACCTTATCCTTTAAGAGGAGGTATACACTGGACTCTTAAGAAGCTTAGTTTTCAGTTAAAAATAGCTAATACTATTGAATAAGTTATATGTATTCTTAGGTGCTGATCTAAACCATGCACGTTTTATACTGAAGATGTTCACATTATCTATTTTTATGAATAAATATACGGCTGGGGCCTTTGATGAGATTCATATCAGTGCTCAAGCAGGGTGCTCTCAGCATGTGATAAAAAACTGTAGAGTGTAATCATTAATCTTAATTATCAACTCAATTGGTTGACATTAGCAAAGCCCATCTTTGAGAGGTATCTTTGAGGGCATGACCTAATCAGTGGGTTAACCCCTGTATGGATTCATGCCAGGCTAGTGTTATCGGAAGGACAGCACCATAGGAAGACATGGGCAATTAAGAGGGCTGGGGATAGCAAAGCAGCCCTTGTCTCTGGAGTCTGCCTGAAGCCTCATGATGATTGAGAATAACAGATTCCACCACAATTAATATTTTCTGTAAAGACTGCCAACAGAGTAACAATATTTTTAAGTATGAATTTTAAAGAACGGCGAACCATGCTTAAGGCCTGAGCCCACGTGACTCCCTTTTCAGATTTTTTTTTTTTTTTTTTTGAAATTCTTATGGAAAAGGCTCTAGGTTTCTAGTGTGCTTCTTGTGGTGCAGGGTTTTATCTTATCAGCTGGAGTCCTCCTGCTATACCTCAGGAGCCGCCCTGGGATCTCATTTAGATTCCTAGCAACCTTTTGAAGATGCAACTTCTGAACCTACCGAAACTGTAACTATGGCTGCTGTAAAGACAGCTAAGTGCTACCTTCCTTGGGGAAGCCCGTGTCTGTATTAGGTGTGTCTTATTCTTTCCCGATGGACTAGCGTACTTAAATCTCTCTTTAAAACTCTTTTTAATAAACTCCAGCTTAGGCTCACACTGATGGTCCTGAGATTCCATTCTGTGGTGAGATCACAGGTCTGGCATCACCTAAAGGAAAAGGAAAGCCTCGGGCTGCTGGCAGCCATGTTGGGCTGTCTCTGTTATTGTACCTGTGCTGACAGGAACACACAGAAGGCAGGAGACGGGGCCTTATTACAGGAAGTATGTCACCGGGAGCATGTAAACTGCCCTACCATTATGGGCTGACACCCCAAAACTGTGAGCCAGAATAAGCAGAACTCTCAGGTGTTCTGTCACAGTGATGAAATGTTACTCTGTTTCTTTAAATTACTTTACTGTTTCACAGTTTGGTTCATGTACCAGCAACATAACCTGGAACCCCATTAGAAACGATTGTTTCTTTCTGGTTCTTAATCAAAAGTCAATTTTGATTTTATTATTATTATTAAGAGTGTATTTGTGTTCACCTTGTGTGCTGTGGCTGCATGTAGGTTTATGCACTCACTGTGTGCATGCTGTTCTCATGGAGGCCAGAAGGAGGCATCGGATGCCCTGGCTCTGGAGTCACAGACAGTTGTGAGCTGCCATGTGGGTGCTGCAAACTGAGTCTGGGTCCTCTGCAAGAGCAACAAGTGTTCTTGACTCTGGAGTCCTCTCTTCAGCCCCTTCATTGCTGAAGTCAATTTTGAGGCCAGAAATACCTGTTCTCTCTGTTGAGTTTGGATGGCTCACTTTTATGTTAGGACTGTCTGGCCCCACGCTGTTAAGCTTTCTCACTAGTTTGTTGAAAGAAAGCGACCCTTTGTAACGTGCTGGCATTGGCGTTCCCTGCTCACTTGACTTCTTCTTTAATCACTTCTGGTTATTGTGTTCTTGGGGCTCTGAGTTGCATTTCTATTTCTGTTATTATTTCTGATAATGTGTTTGATGTAATGCTTTTTACAGGCTTTCTTTGTTTCTGTGGAGTTTGGTAGAATAGCCTCTTTAGATTTTCATCCTATTGAAAATACTCTCTAGATTTTCTTTGACTTCCTTGACATCTCTTTTTCTCACTCTCTGGGCTGGTGAGTCTGAGACGTGTTTGTTGGGAATGTGTTTTATCTGTGGAGCTGCCCGCTGCCCGTTCGTGACAGGCATTTCATGTAACTATAAATGCAGATTAATCATGTTGCTCAGTTGTTCTATATCCACACTGACTGCTGGAGCTGTGCTATGGGTGTGAGTCCGCTGTATTAATTCTTAAAGCTTAAGTACACTGACAGTCGTAATGTGTCTTTCGTTTTAGAAGGCCAAGTATTATAAAAGGAAGCATTTCCTATGCACTGGTCTCAGCTTTCTGTACACATGTGTTAGGTGTAACTTTGAAGATACATGTTACAATGAAGACTTCCTGTCTCAGAACCAATCAGTCCATGTGCCCTGGTTGTGACTGTGGACCGCTCGTTCTTATTTCTGCCACCACCTCTGCAGCTCCTGTCTGTCATGGTGTCCATTTCCTGACTCCTGTCGGGAAATCACCACATTTTCTTTCCTCCATTTCTGATGTTTTTGGAGAATTCTCTGATAATTTCCACAGGCCAGTACAGTTTATCCAAGTGAGATCTAAAGTCAACCCATGTTTTCTTTTCTTATTGGCTAAATCAGAAATGTAGCACAGGCCAGCCCCTTGTTTTCATTGCCCGCAACAGTTTAGAATTTTAATTCTAGTGTGTCATCAAAAACTCTCCATTTTGAAATGGGCTCTCACTGTGTGGTCCTGGCTAGCCTGGAACCTGAAATACAGACCATAGACCAGGCTGACCTTGAACTCACCGAGGTCTTCCTGACTCTATCTCTGGAGTGCTGGCAGCCAAACTGTTCTATATAAGCTGTTGTTCATTTAGATTTAATATTATGTAGTCTCTTTTGTGTAATTTAATATGGAATATACTGGTAGACATTATCTTAGATGACTTGAGAATCTGCATGAAATGTTAAGGAAGTCAAATAAAATCTAACCTTGAATGTATTGGGATAAGTTTAAAATTCTTGGTTCAAAGTTAGCTCCACTTGAGAAATGCTATGCTCTTGACTCACTAAGTTTATTTCTGTTGTCTTTTGGGATAACCGTATTTTCAAATTTAATTTTTATTTCATAGAATGATACCCTACCCAGCTGCAACATTGGAGGGTCAGGTTGTCTTTGTGCCAGTAAATTTCAACATTAATGAGATAGGATCTAATTAAAATGTTTTTCTTTAGCTGTATTCATTTTATGCACGAGCGTTGCTTGTATGTAGGTCTGCACACCCCATGCATGTCTGATGCCTATGGAGGCAGAAGGGGGCGCTGGATCCCTGGGACTGGAGTTACAGGTGGTCATGCGCCACCATGTGGTGCTCAAATCACACCTGATTCTCCACAACAGTAGCCAGTGCTCTTAACCTCAGGCCCCAGAATCTATCTCTGAGCACACTGCTCACCAGGCTACTTCGCGATGCCAGATACCAAGTGAGGTAAGGATCCTAACGCTGTAGACACCACTGTGGACATTAATGACGACTATGTAAGGCATAGCTTATATACAAATCAGAGCTGGTACCCAGCACTGTACTCTCTTCCCTAGGAGCTCCCAGGATCCTTAGCTTTCAGGGAGCATGGAGGGAAATGGGGATTAGATTCTTGCAGTTGCTCATGCAATGAGAAGGCAGGGAGCTTTGTGAAGAGATTTTCCAGTCAAGGACTGCTGAGGAGGGGAGAAGAAGTGGAGAAGTGTGGGAAATGCAGGTTCTCCCCCCCCCCCCGAGCAGCAGTTAGAATCCACAGTACCTAATAGACCACAGAATACATTAAGATTGGGCTGAGCCCTCCAGTTGGTTAGGAGCAGGTGTTGTACTAAGTCTGTAATTTAATAAGATTACCGTCTTTTCTAAGTAGGTAGTAATTATAACTGATTATGATTTGTTGTTGCTTGTTTCCTTTATTTATTTGAATCTGAATGTCCCTGAATACACACAGTTGTTATTAGGAGATTTTCTGCACGCAGAAAATAATTTGTAGGCAATATAGATGGCATTTGCGTGAGTCAGTCAGGGTGAGCTCAGAATGTGGGAGATTTGGATAAGACACAGGTGAGATCACATTAGGAGAAAGGTGGGCAGTAGCTGAATCATGTGTGCTGAGGTCCATGAAAATGAGACATGTCACATGGCATACCTTATAAATGTGTTATTAACGAAGGATAAAATCACCATATCCACAGACCTTTAGAAACATTGTAATTGCATAAACTATATGTAGAACTTGGGTATATTCTCAAACCCCATAACACTGCCCTGTGCAGAATAGTGCAGATAGCCACCAGAAGTCCCGTCAATTGAACAAAACAGATGGAGGAGGGATCCGGATGCTGTACCCTCAGCCAGAAGGACACCTTCTACACAAGAAACCAAGACAGCAAGAGTTCAAAAGCACAGCTTTCAAGTTCTTGCAAAAATCAAAAGTATGAGGCAAGCCATGGAAATAAGTTATTCTCAAAGGTAGAAGACGGGGGTTGGACTATGAGGTGACCCCAACATTTAGAAGACAAGTTGCCAGCATTCATAGAACGCTTGCATTTGTCAATCTTTAGGAAAAAAATGGTGCCATCTCCTTAAAGATAGATTAACTTCTGAAGCAGTGCATTGCTCGGGGAACACACCTGCCTCTGAACACTTGAGGAGATATCTGAATGACTAGGTTGCAGCTGTCTGCTCCTTTTAACAAGGAAAGAAGGCAGGTTCACTTTTCATCAAATGAGGTTTACCAGTAAGGCAGTGATGGCCACCATACCTCCCCCCCACCATCCCTGAGCTAAGAAGACCAAAACGGAGTTTGTGCTCCTGTGACTGATCTACTTCTGCCTTAAACCCAAAGGAGAAAGCAGCAGCCTCTAAATAGGCTGGAGTTTTCCATCCAGAGAGGTACATGCCCTTTGACCCTATCTGATACAGTCTGGCAGGGGTCACAGCTTGTCTTGTTCCTTAAATGGATAACTAGCCCCTTAAAGGGGAAGAGAAGAAATGTCCTAACTTACAAGCCTTTCACTTTGAGAGACGGAAAGATGCTCATGCGCTCCATTCAGTTGACTTTATGTGACAGAGAGAAATCCAAGAGCTAATACATCCGGAATCAGAGCAGGAGAGCAGCAGAGAGCTGAACACTGAACATGGCTAGGGCTGCCTGCGAGGCCCTGGCCCAACTTCTGGCTTTGCTTGCTGGTAGAGGGCATCTTCTGCGTACCAGCTGGCCACAAGGGCTCAGGCTGGTGGAAGATGAAGCATTTCTTCCATTGCCCCTAATTGGATGAACACTGCAGAGCTGCATGTTCCGAGAGACGGGGATGGTTTAATTAGTTGCTCTAATGAGTGGCGAGGAGTTGTACTCACCCAATAGGCTTTTCCCCTTGCTCAGCTTCTGAATTCTGTTCATTTCGTTCTGGCAAGGGAGACCTAGAAAAATAATTTATGAAAGTCAGTTTCCAGATGGTACAGAATATAATCTCTAATGATTGACTCCACTCATGATGCGAAATGTGGGCTCCGACACACCTGGGTGTGGAATTGTTCCATATTGTGTTGACTGCGTAAAAAACAAACTCAGGCCATTAGTGTTACTAATTTTGAGAAGAGCTCCGTATCACAAGGCACTAGAATAGCTCGTGGAGGCTACTTACATAATATAGGACACTTCCTACACCAGACCAAAAAACAACCAGCTGATCTGCTCATAGACTGTTTCATTTTCTCAGCAAGGGAAGCATCCAGCAAAGGCTTCCGGGAGCTGAAAACTGAGGCCCAGGCTTACTAGAGGTTAAGAACTCTGAATGTGCAGACCAACTAGCCAGGGCTGATCATGCTCTTGATCTGCTGCGTGCTCCTGTCTTGGGGGAGAGACAGGTTAGAAGTGCTCAGGCATGCCTGTGTGGATGTGATCACCACAGGAAAGGCAAGGAGCAGAAGCATCCAGGGTGAGCCACATTGAGTGAGGTTCTTCTCTCTGTCTCCTGAAGACTGGGGACCCCCAACATCTCTTCCCTGCTGTCAGCCACTAAGTCCTCACCTGTGGAGTATATGTTGTGTGAACAACCTCCAGGAAACTGCTGTGTAGGACACACAGGGAGCCACATGGCTAATGGTGAGAATGGCAGAGCATGGGCTTGTGTGGTCTCTCTAGAGAAGACTTTACTACTAGGTAAAAGTGACAGATGATCTCACTAGTATTTTGGGGTTTGCCCATTATGTGCCTTTGTCTTATGTCTCTGGCAGGTCCTGCCATTGGATCAGGGTCTTTGCGGCCTGGGTAAGAGGTCCCAGGCCTCTGTAGTCCTAACCATCTCTCTCTACAGCTCCTGATTCTATTACCTTATGGGTTTTACAACACCACCTGGCATTACTGCCGCCAGGTGAGAAGGATTGGCTGCAAGAAACATGCATCCTACTGCAGTCAGGGTAAGGAGGAAAACCGAAACAACCCCACGGTGAGTATGAACGGCAGCACTTACTGTGACTAATAGCTACGGTTTACCAAACTGTTAGAATGTTCTAGAGCTTTTAAAAAACCTTTACAACCACCGTACAAAATAGGTGCTGACATTATCACTAGTTTGTAAATGGAAATTCTCATCCATGACAGAGCAGAGACAGTTGGTATACAGAAGGATAATCCGGCTGTTTCAATGGAGTGGGGTTATAATTTTACAATACTTTCTTTAATTTTTTGTTCTACAATAGTTTAAAAAACTTAAACTGATGGAAATCAACTGAAATGCAGACAAGAATGAGACACACACACATATCTTTTTTTTGGTCATTTTTAAGATGAAAAATTCATCCTGGAAAAAATTTTGCTGCTGAGCAGATGACAACATAGTGGAAGTTTCTATGAGAAGTCAAGGATTCTAATAAAAAAGTAGACCTTAGGAGAGCAGGGTTCAGGGAGTGATGTGGAGGTTCAAGGGTGCCTGTGACAGAGAAACAATTACAGAGAGGAAAGTCACCTCCAGAGCCACGGGTCTCATAGGACACAACTGTGTTGTGGCTGAAAGAGACTAACCAGATAGAGAGAAAAGTTCTCAAGATAAACATCAAAGAAGAAAAGCATAAGACATCACATCTCCAATGTCGCGGCCGCCTCGACCAGCAAGTAAGACACGACAAGGTCGGATCCTTCTCAATCAGCTTTATTTCAGGAACGAATCTTGACTACGGGGACCCCAAGCAGCAGAAACGAGCTGCTTATATATCCGCCCAAGGCGGGCTAAGTGGCTCAGGATAGGTTAGGGTGAAAAACACCTCATTAGCATAGGTCCGTGTTCTTTCAGGATAGGTTAACTGTCAAATATCCCATTAGCATAACTGTCAACTGCCAACGAATGCACAACAGACTTGTTTACTCAGGAAGCTGAGCTGGCCTTGGAAAACCGGTGCCATCTTAGAATGGCGGCCTAGAAGTAAAAGGTACACCATCCTGGCCAATCATGGGTCGTGGCATGGTCCGAGCCCATAGGTCCAGAGTGGTCAGATGTAACCTCACACCACTGTCAGCACAGCCCCACGCCATACAAGGAGTTGTAAATGGCAAGGACAAGCCAAGGCTCACACCCGCTTTCGGGGCGTGGCTAAACGGCTCTCCACACTCCGAGACGTGGCTCGCACTGAACGGGGCTCAGGTGGCTTCTAGGAAATCAAGGTCCTTGAAACGTAGAAAAAGAATCCTGCATAGTATAATTTTCTGTTGCTTCTGGCCATGGTGTTTCAGAGGCAACTGAAGGAAAATCGGGTATATTTTGACTTACAGTTCAGGGAGGCTAGAGTCCACTGGGGACCGTGGGAGCAAACGATGCTGTTGCCTCTATGCTCAGGAAGCACCGAGAGGCAAAAGGGTCTGACTTGCAAAGGTGCCACAGCCTCCCCAAACAGCACCGCCAACTGAGACTTGAATGTCCTTACCACTGACCTACAACTGTAAGTAGACACCCCTTCATCTTGAAGCTTCTTTATGAAGCAAAGCAGCAAATCAAACAATGTGAAGTCACAGCATGGAGACGAAGTGGACTGGAGAGAAAGGTGCAAAATGTGAAGTAACTTTTCTCTGAACTAATTGGGAATGCCTCATCATTCCAAGGCACATCCCAGGTGGGAGTCCTGACGTTTCCCTCCACATGCTAAAGAGGAGCCTGTCCAGAGATAGCCCTGTGGTGTAGTGGCCAGCTCAGTCCCCCGGTATAGCACTGAGTAAAGTCAGCCTGGCTCTCCACCCTCAACAGTGGGTCAGGCTCTGCGCCACCAGCATCTGAGACTAAACAATTGCTGTTACTTAGCTCCAGTCTGTGTTAGCTAGTATAGTTAGGGAGCAGAAGGAAAAGTGGTATAAGGTGAAGGAGAAGCAACACAATTATATTTTAGTATCTAAGGGAAAGTTATTTCCGTTTGCACATGATACAGTTTACACCTGAAAACATCAAGACCACCAGGACAGCAGGAAACAGAGAGAGTTCTGTGAGGAGGAGAATGAAGAGCAGACGCCTTGCCGGAGTGCCAAGGGGAACTGCAATGGGAACGGAACTGAGAATTCTAACTCCACTAGCTTCGAGAAGCCTCTAAGATAAAAGGACTCAATATTATGTAGCTGAGGGGAATTTTTGATAAAATGCACTCTAAAGTTCAGGAGGGAAGGAAAACATGACTATCTAGAACATTCTGAACTAAAAATTAGCGGCAAGAGAGGAGAGAACTATAATACATCAAGACACAGGGTCAATCAACTGTGATTTAAATTGTGAATTAAATCGGATAGAATTGATTTATGGACAGTTAGGGATATGGGACTTGAGTGTTCAGGAATAAATCAAACACAGACACACATATGTATATAATCAGATATGCTATTGGAAGAAGAAAGATTCGTCAATAAATGGCAGAAAGACAACTAGGTTGCATATCCAGGCTTGAAACAGGAGCCGAGGCCTCCCTGGCTGTGCACACATACATGAGTAAAGCAAAATTTGAACAAACACAAACTCACCAATGTTAATAAAAACATGAGAGAGTTGCCTGACTAGATTCAAGTGACAATACCTTTCTAAGCCTACTGCAAGCCTATGGCTTAACAAAGCATAGAACAAGAAAATAAAGGCATGCAAAGACGTCAAAAATTAAATTTGTCCCCAACAAAAAAATGTACAAAGTTTGGGGAAAAAAAATTTGCAATCCCTGTCACAGCAAAGTTCTAAGTCCATAGATATACATTTTCCTGCAGAAAATAAAGCACTAAAAAAACCTATAAAATTATTTCAAGGAAATGGAAGCCTAAGAATGTGCCAGAGGCAAGCCAACTTCCTCAGATCCATTCACCACAGAGAATGGAGCCAGTGGGGAGTGTAACATCCCTTCGTTCCAGTTTGGCAACAATGACTAGGTTTGATACTGACACAAAGAAATGATATTCTGAACTTTTTCTCTCCCACCAAAAATATCTAATGTAACTTCTTTTGGAAGGCAGATTGGCAATTGTGCTGAAATGTAAAGATGCATACTCTGCCACTGGGGACATATCTGATAACCCTATGAATGTGAGCATGAAATTACTCTTCCCTGAATGTTCTTAGGAGTGTCTACATTTTTGATAGGTATCCTGGCATCTTTGTGCACATGCATAAATATTGTACAATTTAAATGCTATTAGTAGACAGACTGCCAGATTTCTGGTCCAGTGGGTACACCCCCTAGGAGGCAGAGACAGAAGTAAAAGCCAGACAGGAAAGGTGACCCACCCACAGGAAGGCAGAGCATGGCCACTGGATGGAATGCTGGAGCCAGGTGGCTCCTGTTCCTGACTTTGCGTGACAGGAGCTACTCTGGGATCCTTTCTTCCTATATTCCTTAGATCCTGTGTATGTCATTATCATTTGTTTATAAGCAAAACAGAAGAATTCACAGGAAATGGGAAATAGGGTCCTCTTACATTGTATAGTATTTTTCATGTTGAGAATCTCATTACAGCCTTGAGAACCATGTAGGGAAGGTTTCTACACACCCATTTTATAGATGAAAATGGTAAGTATGGTATGGATGCTTTCCTAAAGGAAGGAATTGCTCAGTTAGAACTACCATCATTTTACTCTTGGTTTCCTAAATGCCATGTTAAAAGCAGACAGGAGGAGCCTCTGGACTTGCTGTTTCATAGGGCGATTGATAGCTGTGTCTTTCTGTGCACAGATCTCTGCTATATTCTCTGCCCATGCTGCCTGGCCTTTGGAGCCCACCTTACCTCCTGGCTTCTGGAAGCAGTAACACCATTCGTTATTGGAGAGTTTGCCATCCTTGAAGGAGTCACACGAGTTGAAGAGAGGCTTGATACAGGGCTCGTATTTGTCAAGGTAGATGGCATTGATCTCCGAGTGGTCCAGCAAGAGGTCATAGTTCATGTCCAGCTTGTTGAACATCCAGCCCAAGGAGTCCTTGCAGATGGGCAGGATGCTGGTGTCAAACCCTGTGAGAGAAAGGGACATCTCAGCCTGTCAGACTCGGAGCACACCCTGCAGCTCCCTAACTTGGTGCCCCGAGGGGTCAGGGTGCACCCAACTGTGTCCTCCCTTCGGGCTGTTTCTATAAAGTCATATGAATTATGCCCTGTCTAGCTTCAAATGAATGAGACTCAACTATGATTTCTTTATCAGGCTCTGCAATTACTGCCGGGTGTCCCCTAGATTGCCTACTTCCCTAACTATGCTCCCCAAATACTTGTTGTTTGAATCTTCCTGGGCCATTTCTGCTCCAGCAGTCTGGTGTCCTGGGGAAGCATTTTCACTTGGGCATGTGTTGCTGGTTCATGTTGACTAATGGAGACCTCCTGTTCTCTCCTCTTCCTCCCCTCTCTCTCTCTCTCTCTCTCTCTCTCTCAGAATATAGAATTTAGTATTTGAATGCATAGCAGCACCAGACAACCCCCAACATGTGCCCTTTATATATGAGACATACAAACGTGCTAAAGGCAAGAGCCAACTTTGAGGGAAATATCTTCAGAAAAGAAACCATTCCCTAGGATAGTATGTCTGTGATATAAATATGAGTCCTGCTGCCTGCAGAACTGAAAGGTAAACCAGTAGCACATGAAATATAAGATGCATAACATTGAAACCTGGACTTATCCTTTTAGGGGTAAAAAAAGCAAATGCAAAACAAAATATTGGAGGGAGTGGGGTGTGGGAGA
Organism: Mastomys natalensis; assembly: GCA_021653895.1. Classification (NCBI taxonomy): domain Eukaryota; kingdom Metazoa; phylum Chordata; class Mammalia; order Rodentia; family Muridae; genus Mastomys; species Mastomys natalensis. Next base: position 455,942 of record JAJTUV010000666.1, read on the forward strand.
GACAATAGCAGGTGATTGAGACTCAAGGCTCTGTTCCATCCCAGAGGACCCTTTGGCTGAAGCTGGAGGGGCGAGCACCCAGGTCCTTCCTCAGTCCCTTCCTTCTTTCCTGCAATCCCCTAAGGAGCCACAGGAGATGGAATCCAAATCAACTCAATCAATTCTTTCTTATTTCCCCAGGGAATGGAAAGTCTTTGTTTCCACAAAGGAGGAATGCTTACACTTAGCTCGCCCTCTGGATGCCACAGCCTTGTAGACAGATCTCAAGTCAATCTCAGAGCTAAGAGATGACAAAAATCCTAGCTTCTCCTGTAATCTGAGTCTCTAGGACTAGCTTTATTCTCCTAGAATTCTACAGATAAAAATGTTTCTAAGCTTCAGTATCTCACTCAGCCCTAGTGGCAGTCACGTGAAATGTCTTCATCTCTACCTGATAGATGAAAAATAATTAGCAAGATTATATGATTTAGAATCAGGATTGAAACACAGACAGCCTGGTCCAGATTTACAGCCTCTATACTGTCTCTGCCTTCTTTGATGCATCTGTCCTGAAAGCCATGTCTCAGGGTGCCATGTCTGGGATACAGTGTTTGCATAGAGTCCTGATGAGAGACTGCACACTCTAGTGTCTCCTACACTTCTGTGTGCATCTTGGAAACCTTTGATTAGTGAGCTAGATATAATGAAGCTACATCTTTGTGGCAAATCTGTATAAAATTCTACATAAAGATTGAAGCAACTTCCTGTGAGCTCTTAGGAGGTGCTGGGTTTCCACTTAACTGCTGATGCTCCGGGAGACCTCCAAGTGTTCTTTAATGACCTCTGCACTATTGGCATACTGTATCAGTAAAAGCAGTTGTTTCCTAGCCATAGGAGTTTTCTAACTAGCTTTCTAAAGTTTACCCTTTCAAATAAATCTTTGTATTTTTAAATTTATTCATTTTGCTATCAAAGGATAATGTCTTTTAATTTTTTTCCAGATGAGACCATGGCGTATAACATGGGTCCTTCTTTAGTGACTGTCAAGATCATCAACCAGAAGAAATGCCAAGTTGTGTGGCTTAGCCAAAAGGTCAAGCCTGCTCTACCTCGTGTCCAGTTTCTGAAAAGGGCATGTGTACCCGCAGCTGTTGGAGACAGAGGATGGAGTTTGGAGCAAGGTTCTGGAGTTGCCCCTTCTGGACCAAAAATGTGTTGCTCTTTTCTCTGGCCTCAGAGGATAAAACACCCTTGCTCTATACCTCTCCTGCCCCAGTGGCTTCGGAACATCAAACTGACATTGACTCTGGGAATGCAGTTTCCTCCTAGGTACACTAACTAGTGTTTCCAAGCCTCCTACCTGTCTACAGAGAGACTCTCTGGCGACTGACTGGAGGCTCCAAGAACTTCTCTTCCCAAAAGCTACTTTCCATGGAGAAGCCCTTCCAGAGGCCTAGGGTTGGGCTGATCTTGGGGTTGGAGGGTTGGAGGGGGGTTCACTGACAAATTTTTCTAGATGGAAATTAGTGTCCATAGACTCCCAAGGAACCTCTGGCAGGAATGGAAAAAACAAAAACCCTATCTCACCTCACCAACGTATAGACCCAGCTGCCAGGAGCTACCATCTGAAAAACCTAGTCTGAGAAACAAGCGCCATCTTGCCGTTAAGACTAAAGACAGACGCTGTTACACTAAGCATCAGTACTCCTCATTGATCTCTCCAGAAAGCTATGAGTATCAAAGAATTACCAACAGGTAAGAGCATTATTTTTGAGACAGCAGCTATCCAATGTAGCTCAGGCTAGTCTGGATCTTGCTTTTTAAAGGATCCTCCCACTTCAGCTTCCCAAGTATCTGGGGAAACATGTACCACCATACTGGTCCAGCTGAGAGGCTGAGTTAACTCTGGAACTTCTCATCTCCTACTCTCAAGCCAAGAGCATTGCTTTCACAGTTCCATCCATACAATCTGAAGGGTAGGAGGCTGTGTGAATACCACCGTCTCAAATGCACACACAGCCGAGCTGCCTGTATTTGAAGGACTGGTGAATCGGCTGTCTCTATTGTACCAGTTAGCACAACTACCTCAGAGTTCAAAGCATGGAGAGGTGGAGTGTGTGTGTATGATCTGTGCTCATCCCAGACCTTGGGGGCTCCTTCAGGAGCTTGAGGGTTAGCAGGAGAGGAGGGAGAGGGACACCTGCCTTGGGGTTTCTGGGGAATACCCAGTATACCTGACAAGCACATTATCGGAGATGCTTGCTTCACTGTTGCTTCTATTAGCAACAACCCAAAGTTCCCAATCAGAGGCATCTTAAGTTGTTATAGCAGTGATTAGGATCCTATTCGGCTCCTGCTAGAGACCACTTGGTAACACTAAAGTATAATGATAGCTCTAGATGTTTAATTTAAAAAATGGTAGATCAGCTTGTAAAGTGTACCAACTTCCCAACATACATACATTTTCCATATACAACAAGAAAATTACTTCAAGGTATATAGAATGCTTAACTTGTTAAATGGGTAGTATTATATATGTGTGTATATATTTGTATACACACATGACTTTTTTTCTATATGTTTTCTAAAATGTCTATATAAAACATGATCTCTTTGAAATCACATTTTCTCCCAAAAGTCATATTTCTCTTGATTCTAAAACACCACCCTTCTTTGAGAATTCAATGCTCTAAAATTGGCATATATTTTAAATCTTATTCTTTAGCCAAACTATGCTGCTGCTAAACCCATGAGGTTTGAGAAGTGATGTTTATAGTGAAATAGCAAGAATAGAGTGGTCTTACTGCCTTGGGCTGTGTCAGAGCTGGTAGGCTTGATGACTCTGTTGGCGTCCTCATGAAGAGCCCCGAACCAGTCCTTCAGCCGGGAAGCGAGATTCCTCAGCTCCTTGTCTGTGCAGGCTGTGGAGGAACCGAGCAGATGGTGAGCACCTGGGCTTTCCTCCCAGTGTACAAGGTCATCGGCCAAGCTGCCGACAAGGCAATCCTTCTTGCTCAGACGCTCTGAAAAACCCCAAGGGTGCTCCTGTCACAAGTCAAACATGGGACAAGGAGAATGCCTGGGCTTCTAGGACAGACAGGCTGTTCAGACCGGGGCTGTCTCTCAGATAAAGCAGGCTGTTGACACCTTATGTTTGTACAGCTTCCTCAAAGTCTGACTGGTATCCCTCTGCTAAGCACATAAAACTTGTTATTGCAGTTTTGCCAGAGACCATGGCATCTCCCCTGTACCCACACTAAGAGATTAACCATCTCGTGCCCCCAGGGAGAGAATGCCTGGGCACCACAGAGCCTAGCAGCAGCAGATTCCCCATTTTGTATGAGGACTTGTGAATGTGGCCCCATTTGTTAGCCTTTCTACATACTGATTCCAGCTCTCCACTATTGACAGGCAAATGTCTTCACCATGGCACAGCCCTTTCCACCAGGGCTCTGCTACAATGTTTCAGTGTGTGACAGGGGCGGGGGTGGGGGCAGGCAGATGTGGATAAGGGCAGGACCCTGGCTGATGGAGGGAAAGCAGGTAAGGAAGTGGGGACAAACTATCTGACAGTGTGTAGAACTTGTGACTGGAGATGGGAGATCCAAACAGAGGGAAAGATGGGGAGGCTGGAGTGGGCATTTACTGCTATCTGCCATCCCTTCAGGGCCCGCCTTCCTTCTGAATGAGACCATCTTGGCAAGGTGTGCGGTCCGTGGGATGCTGGGAGGACACTGAAGATGAAGCAATGTTTTGTGTCCTTCAGCAATTAGAGAAAAATCTAAAAACCATGCCGCCGAGAGGGAACCAGGAGCCGACCTTCAACTGTTAGCCTTCTCGAATCCTAAAGCTGGAGAGAAGCAAGCAGCCTAGGAAGTTGAGCACATCCCCATGTTAATGCAGAGCTAAATCCGATCCTCTCACAGCGTTGAGAGGGGACCAACCGTAAGCTCAGAGGACACCAATGGTCCACGCCCTCCCCTGGAAGCCTCGGAGGGCAATGATGCCATCCCAACTCCATTCTCCAGGAAGCACAGCCCTTGGCTGAATCATGGCACCCAGCCCCACCCAACAGCTGTGCTGCCAGGGAGAATGTAGAAGGCCAGCAATGCTCTGCAGATGCCTTTCCTCGTTTTACAGCTCACGTCTACTCTTCAGCCATGCAACCTGCCAGTTTTCACACTCAGCTGTATTTCATCTGAGACGCAAGCTTCGGTCTCTACATGGCAACCAGGAAACGTGCCCAGCTGTGGATGCCAAGTTGCTAAGGACCTTGAACACACAGACCTGACTATATAGTTGTAAGACACAGGTAGAAAGCAGATCAGAGTTCCTTGTTGATAGCAGGTCACACTGTGGGGTCACACTGCCTAGAGTGAATCACAGCTTTATTGCCCATCGAAGACCTACCCCTAACTTTCCTGGGTCCTGTTTCCTTAACTGTGACCCCAGGGATAACAAGCTCATGACAAACCTGACAGTGTGTTCCAAGCTCTTAACACGTTTCGGGATCTATAGTCATCTGAAGAATGTGCCAGAGAGGGTTTTAGTTCTTTTCCTAATTATTCCATAACTATTACTCTAAACAGATTATTTAGAGGTAGGCTTAGTACAAGCAAATGCTGTCCGTTTTTAAAAAGAAACAGAAATGAGGTCAAATGCAAATAATCAAATTGGCTTTGGCTACCTACAAACATGGATAAGTAGGTACTTGAGTAATTCTACATAAGTGAATTAATAATAAATAAATGTACAAGCTAATTCCTCTGGTATACGTATTGTCCCAAGTTGCTCATCACCCTTGCATGAGGAGCACGGGTTCCAGATCTTTCCACCAGAGCAGGCTGCCTCGCTGGTGAGAACTGGGTAGAGGTGAATCTCATTCTCCGATCAATCTCTTAACTATGCAAAGGGCTCACCAAGGTAACTGGCTACCCACATGTGTGTCTTTTCTCCTTCCCCTCAGCCTTTTAAGATGGTTGAGAAGCAAGATAACAAGCTCCCACAAGCCACCTCTCCACACCTCTGCTACCCTGTGCTCACACAACAGGAGAGAAGCAGCTGTTACTGACAGTACCAAGTCAGACTCCAGGAGCATGCTCACGCTAACCCAACTCCGAGTCTCTTGGGACCGAGCCTGTGCCTTTCTGACTCTGCTCAGCTCTAAACAGTAGTGTGTGATCGCCCCAAAATAGGATATAGACTCTCTAGTCAGGTCTCACATTTGGAAATGGGAAATTAAGAGCACCCATTTCCCCTCCCCTCCATCCCACACCATCTCTTTAGAACATTCTCTGAGCAGAGAAAATTGCCAAGTCAACTTGCAAGGAAATCGCATCACAAGATAAATGAGTCAGTCACGTTTAAGTAAATCCTGAGACAAGCAGGTAAGCTGTATATTCACAAGCCTGCTGGTGCTGGATTTCCCCCAGGCTTCCAGGAGCTCGGAGGAGGCCAGGGATGTGGCTGGTGGGATTGGGCTGTTCAATCTTGAAAGAGTAAATGTGTCACTCAACAGGAAGTCAGAAAGCAGGGAGCCATGGCGTGGCTGGGGCGAGATTGGAGAACAGACACAGATAGAGGCCACTCAATTACTGAGCCCAGCTCACTCGTGGCATCTTCAACTGAGTGGTCTTTGTGAGGACAAAGTCAAGCAGTCTGCCTGGAGCATAATATGCTCTGGAGGGAATGATAAAGAATGCCCCCCTCCCCTGCAGAGAGCTATTTGTTCAGGTTTGAAGCTCTTGTCACAGCACGGGCTGGATATCTCTTAAGGTGTCTGTCCCTACCCCAGATGGTGGGACTAACTGGAAATCACAATTTAGGAACTGGGAAGCCAGAGGATACTTCCCAGAGAAAAGTAATTTTTCCAGAATGAAACTGCAAACCACACCCACCTGTTTTTCCTGTACTCTGCCAGGAAGTAGAACAATTCTCGTCCCAGAGGACAGAGGAGTTCTGCCCCACCCCACCCCTCCTGTCGGGGAAGGGGAAGCAAGTACTCAGTCTACAGAGGAACTATGTTGTTCTCCCGGGATCGTAGCATCTCCTGTCTAAACCATGACAACCAGGACCATGGTCTGCTTTGCTACATTATCTCCCAGAGTGTGTGAGCATCACTGTGGTTGGCCATATTTGGTTCTGCTTCCTTCCTACTCCCTCACCACTTCTCCCTGGGTTTTTGCTTGCTTCCTGTTGCTCTCCTTCCCCAAGAGGTTCTCTACTCAGAGGCCTCCACTGCAGTCCTGTTTCTCTGTGTACTTTCATCTTTCCTCAGGTCATTGCAAATCTTTCTTACATGATTCAGCTTCAACAGGGCCATGGGGTTGGCAGAATCCCTGAGACCCACTGACAGCACCCCTGCCCCACAGGCCAGCAGTGTCGTCATGTCTGAAGGCAGAAAGCAATGCCTTCAGATACTTGTCCTCAGAGCAGACATTTGGAAGTAGCCCTGGATTTCTCTGTGTTCCTCACCTTCCTAACCCAATGACCACAATATGTTTGTTTCTCTCACTATCTTTTCTGGTCCATGCCACCAGCCACTGTTGCTCCCCACTGGGGTTGCCTCAACAGGCTCCTAGCTGGTTCCCCCAGTCTTACTCTTACCTTACAGCCCAGCAGCTACCTCATCATTCTGAATCAGGCCCTGAGTCGAGTCACTTTCCTGTCTGGCCACTTCTGAGGCTCCTGTTTGCTCTGTTGGCTAAGCCTAAGTTTGTGGTTTAAGCGACCTGCAGGATCAATCCATGATCTCCATGCTCTGGCCTTGCTGCCCCTCCCAATTTCCTGTTTCAAGTCCTTACCCTGTGGCTTTGACCACATCTCAACATGGAGGGGATTTCCTTCCCAAGGACTTCCAGTCCAGAGTCATGTCCCCCTTGCTCATAAGAGCATAAACCAGCACTGTAAGCCGTCGGCATGGAATGCAGCCCATTACCTGCTTGAAGAATGCTCTCATTATGGGGCTACCGACAGACTCTCATAACCTCCTCACTGCCTTTTGTAAACTGTAGTTTCTCCATCTGTGAGATGGCAAAATGAAGCCCAGCCCCCAGCATCATTGCATGGAATAAGATATCAGTAAAGCATAGCTCATAGCTACTGGCATGTAGCAGAGACTCATATCCCAACTGTCTACATGATGTGTTGAGATTTTACTGCTGTGCTTTTTTTTTTTTTTTTAGCCCGCGGAGATACCGATGATATAAAGAATAACATCTCCCTCATTTACTTTATAGCTGTGCCAATAGAAGACCAAGAGGCTGGGGTTTCAATTTCTGCCTGCCTTCTCCCAGTTGGATACACTGCAGCGTGATGGGCGATCGGTCGTCTGAAAGCCCCCTACCTGCATTCCTCACCTTACATAGGTGGTACACAGTTATTGTTCAAGATGTATTTATGGGAAGAAAACATGAATGACTGAGCAAGCATCTTGGTTGAAGAAGTCCCAAGTCAAACGCTACCTTAAGTAGTAGGACTGGGGTTTGAAGCCAGGCAGCTAACTTGCAGAGTAAAATCTATGCAGGGAGAGTTGGGAGATGCTGCCTTCTTGGATAGACTAGGCTTATGGGCAGCCAGCACTAATGAATGCAATTAATAAACTCGGTCAGGCCTTCTCTATCTGTAATAGAAGCCTCTGCAGTGACACAGACGGCAGCTGGCCCAGCAGTTCAGGATGGAGGAGGCAGCGAGCGGGGGTTCTCGCCTTCATTAGCTTTGGTGTGAGCACAGTGGCCATTTGGGAGGACTGCAGAACAGCCTGCCTCATGTCACATGCTCAGTTACTGGGGCTTCATTAGGGAAAAGAATAGAACTGTTGCACGTTATTCTACTAAGTACAGAAAGAGCCCACTCCCCCAGGAACCCCAGCACACAGGCATGGAAGGGCCTAGGTAACGTGGCTCTCTCCCGGTGGGCTACTGTCTGTTTGCAAAATATGACCAAACTGGAATGAGCTGGGCTGGCGCCACTGTAGCTAAGAGGCCCGGAAAGCCGATGCAATGACACCTTCTTGCCTCCCCACCCGAAGCACGGAGCACTAATGGGTGTGGAATGTGCTGGAACTGAAGGCTTTCGACAGGAGGTGCAGCTCAGGTAACCCAGATGGCAGTGAGAGATGAATGTGCTGTGGCCAAAACCGGAAACAAGGCCTTCCTGCGCCACTGCAGCCTGTGACAACAAGGAGAGAGGGAGATGGCTGGTCTATCCGCATTGCCTTGTGGGTAGTTAGATTGCCAAGGGTACAGCTACCAGGAAGAGGTAGCCATGACATCTTCCTCACAAATCGGCATCTCCGTCCTGGCTGTTGGCTCCTGAGCTCCTATGGCCGGTCTTCCCCTCTATGCTTCCACAGACGACACCAAGACCCTAATGCAATTGAACACCCACGAGAAATGTCTGAAAGTGGCAAGGCTGATGTTACATAGGCATCCCAGGATACCTTTATACCTCTGCCAGGGAACCAGTTCTGCTCTGCTCTTGAATGCAGGAGCATCTCCAGGTTAAGAGCACAAGTTAAAAAACACTCCACCTGCCGCCGCCCTACCGCCTCCCATGCCAGCGAGCCTCACGGATGCTTGGCTCAGGGCTCTGCAGAGGCTAATATGAAAACAATCCGGATTTAATTTAAACTTTAGTGCCTCAGAAGGTAATTAAAGAGTTGGGCCAGACTCAAGCTCTTTTTGGGAGCAAGCCGAGAGGCCTCTCCGCAATGGAGCCCCGGTGCCATGGTCCTTTCCCACTAATCTCCCTCAGCCCTCCTAGGTGCTGTTGTGAATAATTACTTCATCAGAGCGGCTCTGGATCAGCGAGCTCAGAGTGTTTGTAATTAGCAGCTTTTGCAGAAGGTCCAGCTGAGCCTTCTTTTCTGGTGACGATTAGGCACTGGAATAAGATCCCAGAGCCAGGGTCTGAGCAGAGGTACGGTTCCTTCTTAACGCGCCTCCCCACTCCCCTCCACTCTGGGCTGGCTTCTCCTTGGCACCATTGCCATCTCATCATGCCGCTGGTTCCCCGAGGAGCTCTAGACTCCACCTCCTCCACAGGAACTGGATCCTTCCAGTTGTTGCACATCTGGCGGACAGTAGGAGTCATGATGCTGCAAGCCAGGGAGCTTCAAAGACGAAGGCATGGTGGCTCCACAGTTCCCTTAGGAACCTGGCTCTCATAAACTGATGTGCAAACAAAAGCAAGGACTGGTTCCGCTTATTCCATTTTTTTTTTTTTTTTGCAGCAATAACCAGTGCCATTCTGCCTTCAAGGGCTACCAGGAAGGCGGAAGAAAGAAAGTGGTTCTGGAAACACAAGGAACCAAGTGAGTGTGGCTTCCTGATGAGGCCTCGGGCATGGGTCTCCTACTCTTCAGTCCCCTCACCAGTTCAACGGAGGCACACACAGAACTAGCTAGCAGGATTCTGGGAAGAATTAAAAAGCAGAGTGAACTTCAGCTCTCTGCACCAGACCCGACACCTGTCCACCACAGCCAGCAGTATTCCCTGGTGTGTGTGTGTGTGTGTACACAGTGTGACACTGTGACTGACCAAATAGAAAAACTATAAAGGCCGGAGCCGACACATGCTACTCAGACAGGAGTCATCCCACCATCACTAGCCAGCGAGACCTGATTCTCTGCTGATGATCAGAGATGTTCCACAGTCCCTCCCAGGTCCTACAGATAGTGAATGAAGATGCTGAGGCTCACACTCAGGTGTTCAAATGAACAGTTCATCTGCTTCCAAGTCCCAACCCACGACCCCAATGGTGCCTGCTCTGCCTCCCACACAGCCCCTCTGACACGTGATAATGGTTGTGTACATAAGCAGCAGGCTTGGGACTGTGTTCCCTTCAGCCTTCTGAACACCGTCCCCAGTAGACCAGTTGTTCTCAACCATCTGGCAACTCTTCAGGAGCCTCTGCTCGCTTCTCTGTAAATGGGACAGTAAATGGGACAGTGCCAGTGTGGGTCTTAATCTCAGCTGAAGACAAGACAGAGCACTGAGGGAATGAAGTTCTCAAAACCAACAGCTTCTGAGCTGGGGAACTTTGGGAGCTAATAGTATCCACCCTGAGAGGCTATGCTTGACACTTGGAGGTACATGTGATCGAAAAGGCAGTTCCACAAAGACCTCTCTAAAGCACACACGGTGAACCAAACTCAACTCACTTGACAGACAAGGGCTATGCTTAACTTAAACCATGTTACACACAATTCTAGCTTTTACTTTCCAGTGCCTAAAACATCAATATATATGCATGTTCTCTCACCCTCAGAGAAGGTATTGTTTTATGCCCAAAAACAAACAAACAAACAAAAAAAAAAACAGGAACGAGGAAAGAATTAAGGCTCTGTTATCCAGGGGCTTGCTAATAAAAATCCGTTTTAAAAAGCAGTCTTTGGAAGAGCTTAAAATAATGACATTAAGCTTGGAAGAAGATGAGCCAAACAGTTAATGGTACAACTCGCAAGCAGAGCCGGATACATCCCCTATTAACGCCATTAAGACTATCTTCGGTAACCTGCTTTGAAGAGGCTCCGTGTTCCCTTGATTCTAATGATAATCCCTCATCTGGAAAGGGAAATACGTTTAGAGTTTGCCCAACATTTGTAAACGCGCATTAGCAGAGTGACACTTGTTTTTCCCTTGAATTATCTAGCAGAGAGGTTAGGCAGATGAAATAAGCTTTGGAAACTTTGGATAAAATCCACAGCCTTTCTTATACTCTGAGGCAAAAACGTATTATTGAATATGCAAAATATCGGCTATAAATGCCAGCTCTAGATTTAATTGTGTTTCTAGCCAGTGGGTCAGCATTTGCCTCAAGAGGCGACCTGGCATAGACAGGCAGTGACCACAGGAAACAAATGGAGGATTCATGGACGTCCAGAGGTGTTCAGCACCTCCAGAGGCTGTAAACTCAGCTGAAGAAAAGGCATCTGCTGTCCCATTTAAAACAAGCATTGAGGTGCTCTGTCAGGCAGCAGAGGTTCAACCTGGATTACCCAAGGTGCTAGCATGACACACTCTGTTTTGGTGCATGCTGCATAAGCCCGTATCCAGTCTCCAGAGAAACTTATGATATAAATGGATCGTCTTAAGACAAATGTTAACCTGTCAGTAGCTTTAGTGACAGAATTCTGTTTTGTGGAACAATTTATAAAGAAGGTCCATTTCTAAGAACCCAGTTTAACCTGCTCAAATTCAACATCCAAATCTAGGCATTACAAAGTGTAGTTTTATATTCTATGTTTTCAATGCCTGAAGCAATAGCATGCACAGACATTTCTACCCTTAAGCAAGAGATAACACTACTTTGTTAGTTAACACAGCAGAGGGCTAATGGAAAACTTTGATCTGAGATGAGTAGGGAGCCCAAGAGATGCCTGGAACCTATGCATGGCCTTCTTGGAATGGGGACACTACACATTGTCATATGTACCTTCCATGAGGACAGAAGAAATGAGATGAATGTGGAGTCCATCTACCACCACCCCCACCACCCCACCCCGCCGCTTGGAAGGAGGCAAAACGACACCCTGGTGACAAAGGGTTAATGGGGACATCTGAGTTGAGGGTAAGAGGGTGGAAGTGGACTGAAAACCTAGAAAAGGGTCATTGAAATGCCTGAACCTGTCATCTTCACTTCTGTCTGCCTGGAGGACAAATCAGGGAGTCATCAGAATACAGAAGGCAGGATCCACGGAGGAATTGCCTGAGACTGAAGGCAAGCCGAGCAGAGTGCCTGACTCAGCAATTCTCTCTCCCTTCAGTACAGCAAATCTCACGGTCTGCCCCCTCCCCAGGTATGATGGTGGACACTGTCTTGGCATGAGAAACAGCTGGCATCCAAGCCCCCACAGAGCTCCTCTAGACAATAACGGACACAGGGTTGTAGCATTAACCACCATTGCTTCTATCTGTTGATCAGATTGCCTGTCTAGAGAGCTGGTATCTAAGTGGGAAACACTGCACCTTCTCTAGCCTCCTCTCCATAGAAAATAAATGTGGTATACAGGAAAAGATGGCATACTAGAGGTGACAGAGAGAGGGAGGGAGGGGGAGAGAGGAAGGAAAGGAAGGAGAGAGAGAGGAAGGGAGAGAGAATGGGAGAAAGAGAGCAAAGGAGAGAGGGAAGAAGGGAAGGAGAAGAGAGAGAGAGAGAGAGAGAGAGAGAGAGAGAGAGAGAGAGAGAGAGAGAGAGAGGCTGTTACTGCCTGCCTGCCTGCCTCTCTCTGGGTTTGATTGAAAACCAGAAAGCTCCCAGATGGAAGTGAAGAGGAAAACATTGACGAGGGTCTATAAAATGGTAACAAACACAATAAAATACCACAAATATGTCTCTCAGAGGCAAGGGGCTCCTCCCTAAAGTGACTCAAAGTTCTGCTCAGCAAGAACTAAGGGATATAGAGGGAAGGGCATGGAACAGATTAAATAGAAGCCGCAGAGGAAGAAAAAACATAAAGAAAAGGAGGGGGTGCACCCCAGAGGCAGCAGAGCTCAGAGAACACACACAGGATAGTTATTTGTGGTTTGTGCAGACAAGAGGCTCATTGCAAAATACAACTGGAGTGTAACAGGAAAACTGGAAGTAGGCTGAACAGAGTAATGGAGAAAGTCCTCTTGGGCCTGATCTGTCTCACAGAAACAGGAAAGATAGGCCCACACAGAGGGACCATTTTTAAAGGGTGCAATCTGTCTGTGCTGGTAAGTTGCATGCTCCTTGGAACCGTGACATCTACAGATAACCTAGTCACTCTTCCTCTAAGACTCCATTTTGAATATGCAGACCAGTCAACCCTAACTTGTTCCAACAATAATATTGCTTTTCCTTCTAAAGAAATAGCCCTGTTGGTTTAAAGAATTCACAGGAAGAAATTTTGGGTGGAAACACAGATGAAGCTACCAGACAATGCCGAGCAGAAAGCATTAAAGTATGGACCAAGCAAACAACAAAAATTCAAATGAGATAATTGCCTTTGGATTAAAAATAATAAAATAAAAAGAAAGTCAGACAGTAAAGCCCAGAGAAGGGAGAAGACAACAGAGACAACATCAAAAACTGGAGGAAATAAAGGACAGAAACTAAAGCAAGTGGGAGGAGGCCAGAGTCAGCACAGGAGCCAGCAGGACAAGAGGGAGGAATCAGTCCATATCAGCAAGTTAAATGACCACCTGATGCAAAGGATGCTCTTCATGGGTAACTGACAGCTCTGGGAAGACCATGGAAACAGAAGAGAGCAACTACAGTTCCAGTTCTTTAAGTAAATCCCATTTCTGCTGAGCCTACATACAGAAGACACGGTGTGTGCCAAGGAAATGGCCTTAGAATGGTCAATATGAAGATCCATCCTAATCAAAGCACTGGGTTTTCCAAGTAAAGAAAGTCGATGTGGCACAGCAGAAGATACATCCCAGTGACTTCTGAGAGAGAAAAGTACAAAGCTGCCCCCCCACCCCAGATTTCAGCATAGCAGCATTCACGATGGGAAAGCAAAGCCCATGAGTAATAGCTGAGGCACAGATAAAATTATTGAGAGATAGCAAATCAAGTAGTATAAGGTTTTTTATAACAAAGGCAAGCACTGGAAGGATGAATGTACTGCCAAATAGCAGATAGGAAGGAGGGCTTTAAAAAATTGGAGGGTAGAGAAAGAGGAAGAAAAATCACCTGGTTTTTTTTTTTGTTTGTTTGTTTTTGTTTGTTTGTTTTTTTAATCACTGTTTAAAGTGCTAACACCCCTGTGAGGAATGGTCATGTGTGCCTAAAATTTCAGTTACTCATGAGAATCACAAGTTTAAGGCCCAATGAGGCTAAATAGGAATTTTGAGAGCAGCTTTGGCAACTTAAGAAAACAAGCAGGCAAACAACAACAGCAACGTGATCAAACTTAACTTCTAAAACAATAAATGTAAATGAGCTAAATTCATTTCTCAAAAGGATAGCGTTATATTTCTAACCATGTCACAAAGAACAATCTAACTAGATATTGGCTACAAAAGATTTAACAGAATTGAAGGGACTCGGAAAGGCTGCCAGATGGTTTCATTATAAAAATCTGCTGTGGAACTTATAGCTCATTTGTGGTCAAGCATACAAGGCTTTATGCAGTATTGTCTGAGGTAGCAAAAATTAGGAAACAATTCAAATACTTCAGTGTAACTTGGTTATAACACACTTACCCATTGTAGTCAATACAGTTAGTTGTGTAGTGTGCAAGACTCTTCAAGATATAAAGCTTTAAAAAAAAAAAAACATTTCCTATGTATCATATGGAATCTCTGTCTGGCTTTGCTTCTACATACATCAAGCATCTCTTATGGTCTAGAGAGAGATGGCTCATCAGTGAAGAGAACTTAATGTCCTTGTAGGGGATCCAGGTTCAGTTCTCAGAACCCATACAGTGACTCCCAACCTCCACAGGATCCAATGCCCTCTTCTGGTCTTGATGCATATATGTATATGTGTACACATACACACACAAACATTCACATACATAGAATAAAAATAAAATTTGGTAATCACAGGATACAAGTGATGAGGAGAGAAATGGTTATACAGGGTGTGGAGCTTTAATTTATGAAGGTATGAAAGGTCAATACCAGAGAAGGAAGGAGGAAAAAGTTAACACTAAGGATTTGGGGGAAAGCCATAAAGAATAATATTATTTAACCTACAATTACATATAATACATGTAAGTATGGATCTACTTTAAATGAAGTTATACCACTTAGGCTGACAATGCTCTCCACAAGCACCACAGATCATCTACAACACCCCCTCCCACCAGGCATGAGAAAGCTCCTTTGAGCTGTCAGTCCTGGGATTCCAGGAGCAGTACAGCCTATTTCCATTAGTCCCGATTGCCCCCCAGAGGTTGAGGGTAAGCCCTTATTGTTGAAGATACCATGTACTTCAGACACAGGACTCAAAGGATCTGACCTAGATTTGACCTGAAAAACATCTTCTCTGAGGATCAGTACCAGAGGTTGCTCTGCAATCTTCCAAGGGAGCGAAGCAACCAGTAGTCCCTGTGCAGCAGATGCCTAGGAGTCACAATGACCAGCACAACAAGATATCCATCAGGGTGTAATAGTGGCACACCTATCTTGGCAGTAAACAAAGATGTCCAATTGGACTTAAGGCCGGTTCAGCAGGAGAGAAATCATGCCTGGTGCTAGAAACCCAGCCAACTACCTGGCCTAGTGAGGTCGCGGATCTTAGAGGAGACCCTACCACAGACACTTCACTAAACCACATAATTCTAATGGCATTTTAAATGTGTATCTTTACTCCCACAGACAAGAAGCTCTCACCTCTCAGCAAAGAAGCTCTGCTTTGCAACAGAGACCATTAAAGAAAACACAGCTGGTAAAAACGCAGAGGGCAGCCTGCCGTGGGATGTGCAGGCCCTGGATCCATCTACAATGCAACTTCTTCATCTAGAGCTCAAGAAACATCCCAAAAGAGGGGGGTGAAAAGAGCTGACAGATGAGGGAAACGACTGAATGGGTGTGTCTCCTAGAAATCCTCCCATTGTCCCCAACAGCATGGCTGCCTAAATGACTAAATAAGTGAGAATGCTGAAAGACTTTCTACAGTGCAGGGAGACCTCAGCTGTCGGCGGAGAACCTCAGACAGCTAAAGACTACTGCACAATGGAGAATTAGTCCTCCCAGGGACAAGCCTCTAGGTGGTTTTCTGATACCAACTTATCAACCCTGAAATCATGAACATACAAGCATTACTAAGTAGACTAAGAAGGACACACACACATACACCACACACACACACACACACACACACACACACACACGAGGGAACAAGAAGGAGTAAGAGAGGGATACCAGTTGGTCTTAGTCAGGGTTTGTATTCCTGCAAAACATCATGACCAAGAAGCAAGTTGGGGAGGAAAGGGTTTAGTCAGCTTATACTTCCACATTGCTGTTCATCACCAAAGGAAGTCAGGACTGGAACTCAAGCAGGTCAGGAAGCAGGAACTGATGCAGAGGCCATGGAGGGATGTTACTTACTGGCTTGCTTCCCTGGCTTGCTCAACCTGTTTTCTTATAGAACCCAGGACTACCAGCCCAGGGATGGCACCACCCACAATGGGCTGGGTCCTCCCACCCTTGATCACTAATTGAGAAAATGCCTTACAGTTGGATCTCATGGAGGCATTTCCTCAAGGGAGGCTCCTTTCTCTGTGACAACTCCAGGCTTGTGTCAAGTTGACACATAAAACCAGCCAGTACAAGAGGTAAGGGGATTAAGGGGAGAAAGAGAAGGGAGAAATGAAGCAATGATATTTTAATTTCACTTTTTTTAATTAAAAAAAAAATCTTAAAAAAATTATTCAAGGATACATGAAAATTAGTGAAGACCGTTTGAAGGGAGGAGCCAGAGCTAGACCACAACCGGGAGAATGCCTGTATTCTGTCAAGTGACTTTTGTGTGTATACACATACAACTTCAAAATCAAAACCATGACGCCTTCCTTGTCTGTCTCCTTCACTAAGCCACCTGCTCCCTGAATCAAGGGACTGTATGTCACACTCGCTCAGTCCCCTCTTCAAAGCTGAGCTCATGATCTGAAATAACAATTGTGGCTGGCTAGACTTTACTGAAGAGGAAGTGAACGGATGGACCAATGCAGCACAGGACAACAGGAAAGAGGTGGCTTGGGTCACTTCAGGGGCCTGATCACCTGCCACTCAAGACAGTTTGCACCCATCCATCTGTTTTCATGCAGATATGTTTCCTTTGAAGCCAGAGGAGGGAGATAATCCATGAATGCAGGATTTTTTTTAATCAAAACAATCTGTGTGCTGTTCTCCATGGTTCCCTGGGACCTTGGGGGCAAGACTAAATTCAATTCCAACACTCCATAAGCCAGATCCTCTGGGGAAGATAGAGATGATTAAGACATGGCCCTTGCTTGGTACCTGGAATTCACTCTCCTCTCTTCTGATTTGTAAAAGAGAGATGCTTTCCTCATGCCAAGTTGGTGGCATTTTAACAAGGGAGTCAAAGGTGCTTTCCCAGAATGCTCCTTGATGGTGATCCAAGGCTCAGATCTGGTTATGCTTACCTGACAAATCTCCACCCACACTGGAGGAAGCTGGGTGAACCCCACAGCCCAGTACATGGGGTACCACTTCTCTTAGCTACATTACAGTGTGCCACCCTCCAGGATTGACCATCAGAGCAGGAAGGATGCTGTGTCATTGTCCCTGGCTCACCCTTGGATCCCAGCAGACTGTGGGGGGACAAGTAGACATCCATAGGCTTACAGAAGGTGTGAAAGGAGAAAACCTGAGCGTGTTTAGTGGAGGGAAAGTTTCCACAACTTCGAAAGTACCAAGAACATACATGGTGACCTGGTGGAAGCATTAAGTCACCAGCAGGTCCCTTCAAGATCAACATGAAGAGCTAAAGTCGGGGGAGCAATCTTTGAGAGCAGAGAAAAGGTACTTTGTCTCAGCCCAGCCTCAGGGGTGGACTTTAGTCTCCACTGCATATTTGAGAAGAGCAAACCTCCTACTCTGTCCATCTAAGCCTACCCACTGGAACCCAGGACTGAAGGATTCACACCAATGCACCCTGAACCCACAGAGGAAGGAAGAGTTCTGCCCATTTGACCACACTGTCACACCAACAAGGGAAGCCCAGAATTCCTATCAGTTCTCAATGAATTCAGGGTCTCCCATGCTGAGACTGGATCTATTGTTTTACAGACTGGTATTATCCCCACTGCTAACGCTTCAGCCCTCAGCCCTCCCTGGCAGCAGCCTTGGGGACCCAGACAATCTCTGCTTTGTCTACTGTGATTGCAGGATGCTAGAACACACCTGGTTTCTTTCAGCCCTGGCTTCTCATTGCTGTCTGGGTAGTTACCACTGTGTAATTTAGTTTGTCGGTGTCTCTGCAAGTTTATTTGAAAACCATGGAAGACTGCTTACGGAAAATTAAGCTTCATTTTCTTTAAGCATCCCAGCCAACGGAGCAGGCAGGGGATGGTGATTTGGAGATAACTGGCTTATGCATATGTAAACATGATGCATTTAGCAAATTACGTAGACTTCACACTTCAGAGCATTGAGGAAAACAAAGGTGCCTTCAAAGGCACCTTAGCGCAATAGAGCTGTTCTGAAAGGGATGCAGAATTATTGGCTTGTAGGAGCAGGGCTTGGGTAGGAATGGAAAATAACAGTTTATAGCGTGAAGCATGGGCAGAAACAAGAATTGGAACAGGTCTAATTTTAAGTGGTTTTATGGCAAGTCTAAGGGCTCCCAGGAATTACAGATCGTACGTGTTTGGAGATTGAATTCACAGTGGGAAGAGGTTGTACACTTCAGACTCAATTCCACCGCGGCGACTCCTTGCGCTTCTCACAATTTCCCAGTCCGTGTTTTTCTCCTTGAGCCTGGAGAGAAAATTCTAGGCTTGCTCTGAGCTAAAAAAGCATTTTGATAGGACAAGCAGCCCCTGCAATCTACCGAGCTCCGTTCTCCGTTCTCCACCAGGACCTGTTGTCTCAGCCCCTTCTCCTACCTCATCGTCGACATATTACACCTGAAAATGTAATTAAAAGCTTACTCTTATAAAAGTAACCTTTAACAGTCAACCCTGTACACCCCAAGATTCCCAAGCAGGTCAGGTAGGAGGGGAAGCCTGCTGGAAGGACTGCACATCTGCAGACTGGCTGACTGGCAGTGGCTAGCCGCCAGCTGCTGATTTTAAGGATCTGGATGGTATCAAAGCAGCATGGCTTGCCTTGTCTTCTAGGACTGATGCCACAAAGGCCAAGCTGCCCCAAGAGCTGATTTTTATGGAGCATCTACTGCCATCAATGCCTGTGCTAGCACTTTGCCTTTGTCTCTCCATTTAATACTATGACATTCCCTTAACATCCTCTTTATGTCTGATGTACAGATGTGGGCTCTAGACTGAAGGAGGTTAAGTAAGGTTCTTCCCGGATGCCACTGAGTGCTTATTTAATGGCAGGCACTAAACACACAGACGCCACCTCATCGAATCATTAGATGAGCTCTCCATGAGGTAGCAGCTTTACTGTATCTGCTCTAGGAAGTCACACAGCACACTGAAGTCGAGGGGCTGACATTGGGAGAGCCAGGCTTACACTCAAGGCTAGGACACAGGTGTGTCTTTTCTGCTGCTACCTGCATTGCCCCATTTAAGAAGGGGATTCTCTCTTGGCTAGGGTTTCTGCTGATGTAATAAAACATTAGAACCAAAAGCAACTCGCTGAAGAAAGACTTTATTTCAGCTTGCAATTCTCAGGTTACACTCAGTCACTGAAGGAGGTCAAGGTAAGAACTCAAGGCTGGAACCTGAAGGCAGGAATTGAAGCAGAAGCCATGAAGGAGTGTTGTTTACTGGCTCCTCATACTTTGTTCAGCCTGCTTTCTTATACAACTCATGACTACTGACATAGGGAATGGAACTGCCCACAGTGAACTGAACCCTCCCATATCAACCATAAATCAAGAAGATGTCCACATAGACTTGCCTATAGGCCATTCTAATGGAGTCCATTCAAAGTTGAGCATGCTTCTTCCTAATGACTCTAGTTTGTGTCTAGTTGACATAAAACACTCAGCACAGTCCCAGAGCAAGCAAATGAGAGGACACCAGGGAGAAGCTATTTGTGCAGCCAGAGGTCATGCTGTCTTTCACATGCTGTTACAGTAGCGTGTGTGTGTGTGTGTGTGTGTGTGTGTGTGTGTGTGTGTGTGTATGTGCAGGCATGCACACAGTGCACATATTGTGATTCCAAATGATAATTATCATCCTCACCATAATGCAAGGAAGCCACCACTGTTCTCATCCCCATTTTAAGGCTGTGCAGACTGACAGTGGGAGATTCAAAAGATATTAAGTATCAGACTGAGGTTGGCAGCAAGACTCCCTGACTCTCTGAGTCAGACAGCAGGCTAGATACCAGTTAGCCTAAGAGATACCAAGTACAGTTAAGAAATGTATAGATTTCACACAGAACTTACACCAAAGAAGTATAAATGGATGAAGAGAGTTAGCTGAACTCACAGACAATTACGTTGCATGCCATAGGGACAAATGCCACCCAAACACCAACGAGGCCTTAGATGAGAATTTGCAGAGATGTTTAGAAGGAATAGCAGCAATAAAGAGTACAAGAAAGAAAGAAGCTATAGCATGGGAAGTGTTGTAATAAATTAACAAGTGGGGAAACAGTTTAGGAAATGTTTGTGGTCTGACCCACATGTAACATGAAGTGGACAGGGCAGATGTATGTCTGAGAGGCAGGACCTGAAGGAGGGTGGGGAGTCCACAGGAAAATTCTATTTTTAGCTTTAACAACTCGGAGGAGAAAAGGAAATAGCCCAAGAAGCAAGAAATGGTGGCTGGAGATGAGAGGGGCATCCCAGAGAATTTGGAATGGGTGGAAGTTTCCAGAAAAGCATTTCACAGTAAAAGTCCAATGGAAAAGTTTCTACATTGTTTCAGTAAATCACTGTGCAAGCTCTTGTTAGAGGGACTGGCTTAATTAAGTGTCTCTTGTTGTGATAAAATACTTTGGCAACAGTAACTTAGAAAAACAGTGTTGCATTTGGCTTATGATTCCCAGGTTAGAGTCCATGATGGCCAAGAAGGAACAGCTGGGAACTCACATCCTGATCGCAACCGGGAGGCTGGAGGCAGATAGTGAGGGAGGGAGGAGGACAGAAGGGAGAAGGAGAGAAGAGAGGAGAGAAGGGGGAGGGAGGAGAGAAGGAAGAAGGGAGCAATCCTCAGTGACAGGCATGCATGATCTCCTACTGTCCCGAGGAAACAGTCAGGGTAGTGGGAAGCTAGAGGATATTATTCATTCTGCAATCTATGATAGATACTGACCTCTCTATCCAGGAATTTATTTTCTCAAAAGGCCAATGAAACAAATGACATACCCTGCCCCCTGTTTCTGTATCTCCTGTAAATGTTTCCAGATTATAAGTCAGTCAGTGAAGCGCTCTTGTTAATCCTTCTGGACATGGAATCACTAGATTATAGTTAAAATGTTGTGACATGAACTACAGTTCTTTTCATTGTGACTGCTGCCTATAGTACTGACAGTGTTGTTACTCAGACCTGTATTTTGCCTTGAGAATTTTCTCAGCAGCCATATCACCGAGACTATCATTCAGATGGCTGGGACAGACGTGGCCTGGTACCATGACCAGTCAACAAGGCTCTTATACTAGTTCCTGTTGACCCTTTATTTCATGGCTGCATGCCAATAAGGAATATAACCTAAAGACATTGGGATTCACAAACCTATCTTTGCCGATTCATGAATGAAGGATCTGGGTACATCACAATTCAATGTCTTCCTGGAAGCATGGCCTGAGATATAGCTATGTAAAGAGCTAGCTAAGACTGCTCTGGCCTGATTGTAAGTGTTCAAAACATGCGAGGAGAGCTTCCCATCAGCAAGATCAGCGAGGAATAGAGACTTCCTGTGTCAATACGCCCGAGCTTATCACTGGTAATGGGATATGTACATAGCTAAGACTTACTAATCCAATTTTATATCTCAAGGGGTATTAGAATCCTGCCAGGCACACATTCCTGAGAGGGTCAGAATACATCATCTTTTATTTAGTTTATTTTGTGTTTGTAATCCTGTGTAATGATGTAAAAAGCCCAATGCTTCTAACAGAAATGATCGCTTATCTGCTGGCTATCACTGTGTGTGCATGCAGTGAGGGTCTTATAAGAGGGGCGGGCGGGCAAAGAGGCCAAGTTCATCGGCAGGTGACAGATTTACTCCTGAAGAATGAGGCTGGAGCAAATTTAAAAGTCTCTAAGTAGAAAGCTTTTTTTTTTCTTCTGTCACCAAGAGGTGGCTGAAGCAACTATGAGAAGAATTTACAGCATGGTTATTGCATTAGTGTTAGGAAAGAAAAATTGGTCTGCTCTTTACAGGCCAGAGCTGGGATGCAGACACTCACATCTCCAATGCTCACACTCACGCTGAGAGCCCATTTCCCATACACCTCCCATCTCCCTAAGAGCTGGTTAGGGCATCCAGAGCATGCTATGAAGAGAGTCCCCCCACCCTTAAAAGCCTGCACCTGATGGTGTAACTCCTTGCCTGATCTCTACATTGAAGAAAATGGGGTCTGCTATGTCCCCTCACATAATAAAATGTTCCACAGATGGGATTCTTGACCACTCAGGAGCACTTAGATCTCCTGGAGATGACAGGCTATTCTGGACTATATCTGTCATTGCACCCCTGGAAGCAAGGGACAAAGAGACAAAGGCATACAGAATGGTTTGTAACTGGTCAGGGCACCATTTCCAAAGGCCTGGACACTTAAGTATTGACCTAATGATAGATAGCTTTGAAGGGAATGTCACGGGCCCCAAGGACGACAGAGAGAAAGAAAAGAAAACATTCCATGCCTTGGGCACACAGTTCAGAGTCTAAAGGATACACTCATTGAAATGGCTCAGGCCTGATGGGTCAGTTTGCTGCTGTAAGGAAGATGCCCTTGGGCTGACAAGCTGACGGAGTGGGACACAAATGCTTCTCTGCAACAAAGCTGCCTTCATTGCTAGGCCAGAGCAGCAGCAAGTCCATGCCTTCCTATCCCTGGACACTTGTGAATGTGACCATCACTTCCAGCTTGCTGTTTTGTAGCTTTGTAGCTTGTGCAGATACATCCAACAACACCCCTACCTCCCACACCACCAGAGTACTGACAGCCACACAACACCTCTAAGCAGAAGCAGTCAGTCAGAGGCTGCTACAACCCTATCCTCTGGAACAGCGGGTAGGACAAACACATCTATAAGTGCTCTAAAAAGTAGCCTTGCATTAAACAGACCAGAAATACAGAAAATATTTCCTACCCAAAGTAGAAATTAGGTTCCAGGGCTTGGAAAAATCAGATAGATCAGCTGTGTACCAACAGGTATCTACCAGCTACAAACACAAAGGCATCACCTTACAGAGCTGGGGCACAGGGGTTGGTAACACATGAGTGTACATACATGTGAAGGCCAGAGGTCAGTGCCAGGTGTCTTCCTGTGATAGTTTGTATATGCTTGGCCCAGGGAGTGGCACTGTTGAGAGGTGTGGCCTTGTTGGAGTAGGTGTGTCACTATGGGCATAAGCTTTAATATCCTTGTCCTAGCTGCCTGGGAGCCTGTATTCTGCTAACAGCCTTCAGATGAAGATGTAGAACTCTCAGCTCCTCCTGCACCATGCCTGCCTGGATGCTGCCATGTTTCCACCTTGATGACAATGGACTGAACCTCTGAACCTGTAAGCTAGTCCCAATTAAATGTTGTACTTATAGGAGTTGCCTTGGTCATGGTGTCTGCTCACAGCAGTAAAACCCTAATAAGATGCTTCCTCTGTCACTTTCCACTTTGGTATTTATTTATTCATTCATTCATTCATTTAAAATTATATATGGGTATTTTGTCTGCGTGCATGTCTGGGCACCTCTCTAGTCAGAAGAGGATGTTGGATCCCTCAGACTGGACTTACAACTCTAAGTCCAACTTGTAACATGATCAAGATACATTGCGTACATGTATGAAATTCTCAAGGAATACATGTTATGAGAATAAGTAATATTAATAAAATGAACTCTAAAACTAAAAGGTTTCTGTTCATGGGAAGCCTTGGGACAGACTCTCTGTGGAACTATGGCAATCAGCTGCCGACCCACCAAAACAGAGTCTGAAATGTACTTAAATGGTAATACAGTCAATTCCCAAAGTCTAACAGCAGCCTCTTGTTCCTGCTCCCCTGGGCCATTGAAGGCCAGGTAGCCTCTTTGGGGGACACCTAGAGGGAATTTTGGTTGTCACATATGAAGTAATCATATGGCCTTTAACTGGTGGAGGCCAGGGACACTGCTAAGCTCTCACAGAGCAAAGGGAAACCATGAGACAAAAACTGTTCAACCTAGTGTGCCAAGAATGTCCAAACGGACAACCCCCAGCCTCAGAGAATAGGCATTCTTCATTCTTTGTAAGTCATGACTGACTGGGTGATGCTCACTAAGATGGTAGGGAAGATAGAATGAATAGAGTCTGACCTCAATGACTGTGGGATGTGGACTGACTCCCAGCGTGAGTTCTGAAAATCTGTACCCCATGGATATATGGGCTTCTCCTTCCCTCTACTTTGTCCCTCTATCCCAAGCATCTCAGACAAGAGAATGAAAAATCAAAGCCTCACGTAGGTAAAATGACACGCTAGCCAGACATGCATATGCAATTGTGTCCGCCTATACCCCACACAATAGAGCCAAATAAAACAAACCAACAACACCCCCATAAGTTACAAACTCCATAGCTCCCTGCCTCTTCTTAATCTCATGTTTGTGGAAAACCCTAATTTAGAATGATATTTTATGGTATTTTATTTCTTCATTGCCTCCGAGTCACTGAGACTTGCATTAGAGTGTCTTTGGAATGTGTGTTTTACCTTGTTTATATCTATTCATGTCCTTTTTCAACATGCATATGGAATCAATTTTTAATAGAAAAAAATTAAACATTAAGTTATTGTGAATGATAGTCAAAGACAAGTAGAAAAACAATGTAAAGAAAGGCAGGGTCAATATTCTTAATATATAAAGTGCTATCTCAAATCAATAAGAAAACCATTAAGAATATAATTGAAAAATCGACGGTAGATAGGGCCAAGTGCTCTAAAGCAAAAAGAATTATAAATGGCTAGTAAACACGGACATTAAAAAAGTGATTGACTTCAGTAGTAATTACAAATGGGAATGGATATAATAATAAAATAATTCAGTACACTTATAAAGTTAGCAGACAGTAAAATACAATGGCTATTCACATACTGTGAGTCCAAATAACATAACCCTCTTGAAAATCAAATTCCACTTCAAGTCATTTATGAAACAAAAGCTGGTTTCTAATTATAATATTGATTATATTGTTTGCAGGAAGTTCATACTCCAAATGTAGAAGAACAAATTTAACCTATGATTTCAACATCTGGGGAGGAATTTGAGTTTCATATTGTGCCTTCCATGATTCTTAAGGCCTGTGCACAAGAGGACACATTAGAGTGTGCTCCAACAGTGGTGTCTCGCTCTCCAAACTCAGGACTCACGAACTTGCTCCTAGCCTGTGTCACTTCTGAAACTGTGCTGCTGTACAGACACATTTGTTCAGCTACCTCACTATTGCTCAAGCACATTTTAGCTCCTCTGGTTTTGGTCTCTTCCCTGCCACACGGGAGATTATCAGTATGTTCCAACATACATATTTCCTGCAACGCTAAGGATCATGACTGTAGTCAAGAGTGATTGGGCAAAGAGAAGATGGTTACCAAACCAGAACCAGACACTATGCTTGACAGGGTTGCCTTATAAGATTTTCCACAGGACACACTTCCAGATAGAAGGCAAGGGACCGCAGAGAGTTAACACAAAGAGAGTTAACAGCAGCTTAACAAAGGGTTAAAAAGTGATCTGAGGAAAACACCAAACCCCAATCTCTCTCTATTAAACAGAGAAGGAGCCTTGGAGGTAGAAGGGCAATCTCAGGCTCACGCCTGCATGGCTAACACTAGTTATAATTCAAGTGATTACGGGATAAAAAACTTGGAATTAGATGAACAGGAATTAGAGTAATATTAATCAGACACTAGTAAAAAGGGGGCAAGAAAAGGATTCCCAGGAAAAAGCAAGGCAGATAAAAAGCAGAAACTATTCGTCAGACAGTAGAATTCTGATAAATATCTGCAGGGTGTGTGTTTAGTTAATGCAATGATTGTGGGAAATGGACAGCAAGGTCTAGTTATCTGCTACAAGTGGATAAACTAGAGAAGGCAAAGGGATGAAAATTAAAACGCCCAGCACATACTAAGAGAGTTGCTATGGATACACAAAGAGAACACCACACTTTCAGCATCAGGATTCCTAATAATTAAAATCTCAAGTGACATGCAAATAAGGAGGAAAAAATAAGAGGTTCACAGCACTGCAAAGCATTTCTCAGCACTGCACACTAACAAAGGTCAACCCAGGAAAGCCACACGTTAGGCAAAATATCATACATCCTGGAGAGAAAAATGAACTGAGGATGACCTATGACCTGGAGTTAGGGAAGAAGTTTCAACTCATGGAGACTGAAATGTGACAGGGTAAAATTAACCAATTCTGTACACTAAATGATAACTCAAAGAGAATATGAGGCACCAGCAGGGAGAGTGGACATTGGTGATGAAGGCTGGGGTGACAGTAGAAGGAGGAAGATTCATCCTACAGATGAATGAGAAAAAGATAGATCAATGCATGAACCAATAAGCACCTTGGCCAAAAATTTAGCAAAACAAAACAAACAAAAAGACAAAGAACGAACTAATAAACAAAAATCCCAACCAACCAACCAACCAAACAAACAAAGCATAAAACAAACCAAACAAAACACAAACAAACAAAAACAAAGATAAACAGGTTAAAACAAAACAAAACAAAACACCCGGCAAATATAAGAAAAGATGCTCACAGCACCCAAAACAAGGTAACAAGTTTCATTTCAAAATTAACGTTAGAAAGATGACAGGGCTCAAAGACAGACAACCAAAATCTAAGTGAGAGGAGAATGAGAAACGACCAGAATTTTTATGTGTTAGCGTAGAAAATGAAAAACAAAATTACCGTGGGCCATGATTCACCGTTGTGACAAGCTGGAAGCCAGCATGTCCACAGTTCCATTTCTAAGAATGTGCCACGTCATAACACAAGTCTGCATGTGTGCATTAGGGGAGATGGGAGAATTCTGACATGGAAACTCTTTAGAATAGAAGAGGGAAATTCACCAGAAATAGTCTGTGTTATGATTTCAATCTTGACTCTGCTGTAACAGTGAACGTGACTGAGATCTATCTGCATGTAATTATACCTGCAAGTCTTGGCACAGCCTCACCGAGAGAAAGATAGATACGGTATGGCTCCAACTATGGAAATGGTCTAAAACACAAAAGCTAAATGTGATTCCAGAGGTGCAAATCACACATCACACTATAAAGAAAATTAACGCATCAATAAACAAGCAAGTCAGGATAATGGCCACCATAAAGTAGGAGAAAGCAAATGTGGTCAGGAAGACAAAGCCAGCTTCACAACTCATGACCATCCTTTTATGTTGTTGGAGTTCTTTATATTGTTACTGTCCAATCCTTATACAAGTTTCACAAGAAAAGAAGGGGCCAGTTCCATGGCTTGGCAGGTAAAGGTGCTTGCCACTAAGTCTGATGACCTGAGTTCTATTCCTGGGACATGGTAGAAGGTAAGACCAGACTCCTGCTGGAGTCCTCCTCCCCTATCCTGTCAAATGCCTGCCCCACGCCCATCCCATCCCCCACCTCCACCCCCACCAATTAATTAATTAATCAAAATGTAATAAAATAAAGGTAGTAATTCTACATGAAGCAATAGTCCTAACAATGTAAAAATGATAAATATTCTAGTCTGAAATGTTTAGTCATTAGGTAGGTCTGGCGGTAACAGTTCACGGTGCTGTGGCTGGAGTGGGGGAACGTCTATGAACTATAAAAGTCTTAAAGCAGAATGCAAGGAAGCTATAAACCCTTGAGTCCATGCCCAACATCTCTGGAATTACCCTAAACTGCTCATGGTTCACACGGGACAAAGAAGAAAAATGTCTTCTGTTGATTGATACTGTTCAAGATGCAGAATGGGTTTTGTTCTATGCCAGATGTCCCGAGAAGGGAACAGCTGATCTCAGTGATGGCAGAAATGCTTCATGCAGATGTGTCAGCTCCAGAAACAAAATCATTCTTGGAAAAACTTATGTGGCGGACTGCCTGTTCCAGACCTAAACACTCTCTTCCCTATAATATGACAACCTTCATGCACCTTGCCTGGGCTTGAGTCTGTTTCCTTTGGACGAGGCTTTGTGGTAAGAGACGTGATACTCTGCGATTTAGGGTCTAGATATTTAAAGGGATCTACCTCCATCCTCTTCTTGGATTCCAGCTGCCAAGCTGTGAGAAATCTCTGGAGGGATCATAAGTAGGTACTCCAGCCAACGGCCCTAGCTGACATACCAGCTCACTACTAGATCAACAGCAAGCCCACTGCTAAGAAGGATTTCAATAGCACTTCAGCTACCATCCGACTGTACCCACCTTTAGGACCTTTGTAACAAACTTCCAAGCAAATCCTTGTCAGGTCCACAGTGGCAGGTAACAACATAAAATGTCACCATGGTGTGACTGAAGTAGTCTGTTATATTGTACTAAATACATATATGTATTGTGACTTTGACAGCTCTTATAGCAACTAAAGCAAAGAGAGCATGCAATGTCAGGCTCCTATCAGACACATAGTATGTAAGCGCGGTCCCAATACTGCTAACAAGCTATGGCTTGGCAACTGCTGTGAACTAGAAATTCTCTAAGGAAAAAATTGTGGGTTACTGTCACCTGCTTTTCAGACATGGGGTTTATGTCACTTGAAAACCCTTCTGTTCACTGTCTGCTGGAAATGACACATAGCCTCAGGTCCATGTTGTAGTTTGTGTTGCTAGGCCAACATCTGTCTGGCTGGGTTCTCTCCAGGTCCCATCCTTTTTTTCTACGGGACCAAGGTAGGCTTCAGCAAGCACATGTGGACCAAGAGCAGTTCACTGTGGTTGCAGCTCTCTCACACAGGGGGACCATTGGCTTTGTCTTTCCTCTCAGACTTTTCTCTTTTATCTTCAACCCTAAAAATTGTTTCTGGTCCATGGCAGCAAAATGTGGCCAACTGGAGGCCAGCACCCAGGCTAGGACTGAGAGCAGAGCTTGAAATGCAGAATTGTGCCCAAATCTAGGTTCTTCTTTTTTTTTTTTTTTTTTTTTTGTTTTGTTTTGTTTGTTTGTTTTTTTGTTTTTTTCGAGACAGGGTTTCTCTGTATAGCTCTGGCTGTCCTGGAACTCACTCTGTAGACCAGGCTGGCCTCGAACTCAGAAATCCGCCTGCCTCTGCCTCCCAAGTGCTGGGATTAAAGGCGTGCGCCACCACTGCCCGGCTAGGTTCTTCTTCTTACCAGCGTGTGACCTAGGCAGCAGGCTGTCCCTTAAGCCTTAGCTCCTCCTTTAGGAGTGAAATTAATATGTAAGTCCCAGGGCCGCTCTGCGGATTGAGTTAATGCATTGGCAGATATCATTCTTAGAACCTTGCTGGACACAGAAAGCCTTCCTAAGCATGATGAAGGCTTGGTCAATAGGTTAAATGGAGGGCAGGGGCTCATTTGAGTGATAGAAAAAGACGATATCAATAGAAACAGAAGGGCCTGCTTCACGGTCAGCAGTCTGTGTGCCTCCATAAAATGATCCAGGTTGTTGTTGACAGCTACTAGGGAAAGATTTGAAGGCAAGGTGTGACAGACTAACTCTTGCTGTAGTCTTAGAAGCCTGCAATCCAAAAGCCACTTCCAAAAGGATTTGGATGCAGGTGACTTATAAACCAGACAGCAGCTAGAAGGCAGCATCTATAAGATGATAATCTGATTGCACCATTCGAGGGGCATCCTTTTAGCAGTAGTGTGACCTGCAGACATGTTCAATACCTCATGTTACAGGATAAGTCTGCCAATATTCTGTCACCCTAAGTGGTGCAAAGGTCCTGCCCTTAACCTGTCTGCTCTCATGGGAACGAATGAAAATGGAGTCATTGAGTTCTCTTTATGAGCATTCCCTAGATACCTGAGTATGTTTAGCAATCAATGATTCAATGGCACAGGGAGATAAAGGTAATCAACTCACCGGAACATGGAGGCTATGCAGTGAAGTTGTATCTAATTAGCAATTGTCAATGCGGTACTGCTTGCTAGCACATCCCATTTTGCTAGTTCATAAAGTCTATAGACATTTTTTAAGTTAGGGGTGCAACCTGGTGGCTTCATGAAGTCACTTTACATGAATAGGACTGCTTCTCTCTGAAATTAAAATGCCAGTGAGTTCCATGAATGATGAGGATGGGAACTTTGGCTTTTTAAACAGCAAAACTGGGCTGTGGTAGGCACCACTACCCCGATAAGGTTAGCTCAGAATGAGAGAGTGCGGCCGAGGATGACAGGTGTAATTAAAATTATGTTCAGCTGCTGATCTGCTAGACAGATAAATCTCATAAGCTCTAAATTGCATCAGTTTACTGAAAAAAAAAAGTTACAACTGACTGCTCATTTCCTGTTAAATATAACATTGATTTAAAACTAGGATCCGAGAACTTCAGTACGATTAGTGAAGGCTCCCTGGCTTTTGGAATGAAAGAGGCACCAACTTTTTGGATCATCACAGGCTCAAGGATCCAGGCAGAACAGGGGACAGAGTACCCTGCTCACTCTCCACACCAATGCCCGGCAGTTTGGATACTTAATGGTGAAAAGTCTTTTCCGGTTGTGGAGCACAATCCCAAGCCAAGGAAACACTGAATACACAAGAAAAATAGGAGCTCCAGGAAGCAGCAGGACACAAGGCAATCGGCTGGCCACTGAGGTCATGATCTGTCAGACTCTTCTACTGGCTACTGCTAAGACTTTAAGCAACTCCCACTGGCCTCAACAATTCCCCTTGTGGGCAATTACCCCAAGAACTGAAATCAGAATCAATCCATGACAGCCCTTTCATGATCGACACTGTCCAAACTCCATATGGTAGCAGCCTAAGGTGTCCACTGAAGGATGGATAGCAGACATGTGGTCTCTGCACAGTAGAATACTATTCAGCCTTTAAAAGTGGGAACCTTCTGCCATGCAGCAACAATGGCAAATGTCGGTGTCGTTACACTGTATGACGTCAACCAAAGCTAGAAATAGAACTAGGATGTGATCCCACTTGTAGGGAGTATCTAAAAATATTTAAATGATCATAGGGCTTAGCAGTGGCTTCCAGGTGCTGAGAAGAAGAAAGCTGTAACATAAAATTATAGTAGAGCAAGGGGCTAGGAGATGGCTCAGGGTGAAGAGCACTGGGTGTTCTTCCCAGGTTTAGTTCCTGATACCCATATGGACGCTCACGACCATCCGATACAGTTCCAGGGGATCAGGTGCCCTCTTCTGATCTCCATGTGATCCTGCATCGGCGTGGTGCACTTGGTGCACATAAACTCATGCAGGCGCACACTTATACAATAACAAATAAATAAACCCTTATATTCCCGCAAGATAACTAAGCTTTAGAGATCTCTCAGGTAGCATCCTAACTCTCATAATTAGACATATCGCACAGTTTACATGTGCAATGGAATCATATTATTATTAAAAAGTTTGTTGAGAATCGTGTTCTACACACACACACACACACACACACACACACTAATGCAGATATCCCAAGTGACATTACGGTCTGCAAAGAGCACAGAAAGCTTGACAACCATGGTGCTGCACGCGCATGGGGGTGGGGGAGGTATAGGGGTGTGGAGAGGGGGGAAGAGCTAAGAAGCCTGTGCATCTGTGATTAAAACACCTGCTACACACGGCCACCTCTGCTTATGTCTCTCCCTCTGAATTCATTCAATATTTAATCAGCAGATATCCCATAGCCATCTGTTCTACCCTAAGGACTGTTAAGTTTACAGTGTGGTAAAGAAAACAACAGAATCTGTCCTTGAAGATAAAGAGGAACAGCAATGAGAGATGAGAAGGAACCGTCAAACCCGAGTGGCCTACACTAGAGGTCGCTGTGAGACACTGCCTGTTCCCTTCTACTGAGGAAGAAACTGCATTCCAGAGAGTTTCCCATTGGCTGGTGATAGAGCCAGGGCTGCCATTTGTATGTCTAACTCAAAGCTTGTAAGCACTTCTTTTCCTTCCCTGGTGCTCTCCTGGCTCTAAAGGCATGCACTAGGGAAGGGAGCTGGGATGCAATTTTCCACTGGGGACTCCCTGGCCAAGGAAACTGAACTCAAGGGTTAACTTAAATGAAGGAGGTAAGATGCTGTTTAGTTTTATTTGTCGATATGGCTAAGGCCATAGCACTCAGACTAATTGGTCTAATGTTATTCTAGATGCTTCTGCAAAGGTTTTAGGTTAGATTAACATCTAAATTAATCGATTGCATAAAGAAGATTATCTTCCATAATATAGGTAGTCTTATCTAATCAGTTTAAAGCCTTTGTGAATAGGGTGGTGGGTCGAGATGTAGGGCATCTGAGTTCCCGGAGGAAGGTCTGCCTTCAGCCTGATTTTAGACTTTTGTTCAGCCACAGGTGGTCTCCAGGCATCAGCCTGCAAACTCAGGACCATCCCCCCAACCTCCTCCCTCCCCTTTCCATTCCTTCTGATTTCCTCCTTCCCATTATGCCCAGTTCTCCTGGGAGCCCTCACCAGCAGGGCTATACTCCTATACTGAACTATAAAGCCAGCCTCAAATGGCCCAGAGTCTACAGGACATCCAACAGGTCTTAGTCTATCCGTAGCTGCCTCCTGGTGTTCTGCGCAGGGTTCTGAGAGTCCTGGAAAACAAAGGGGAGTAACCAGACAGATGGGCCTGTGGACTGTTTAAACAGTGAATTATCTGTTGTTTCATTGCATAGAAGTTTACTGAATAGATGTTGTACATCTAGCTCTGTATCAGAGTCTAGGCCTGCCTGGCATACAGTGTGCACTCAGTAAATATCTATTAGATGAAGAAAATCTTCACTCTAGAGAAATTAAACTCAGATTATTTTTCATGATTGCTGTGTCTTCTGGAAAACCCAGCCCTCGTCACTAGATTTGGATCATGGGTAAGGGTAGCTAAAGCACTGGGAACCTACTCCACATATGTGAGATTCTGTTCCCTCTAACGCTTTCTATCTCTTGAACTCAAATCTTTCATTATAAGGTAAGCATCACACTCTGAACCCTCCTATTCAGAGAGCTAAGGAAGGCAGGAGGATTGAGAGTTCAAGGCCAGATTAGTCTATATAGGGAGACCCCATCTCAAGAAACTAAAATACCCATGTATTCTGTATTTTCTTTTCTCTGTGCTTAATCTGCACTTCTCAAACGCTTGATAATTAATATTTTATAATTTTTATCTTGAAAACACCATACATCACACTAAACTAAATTGACAGTA
The DNA here is from genome assembly GCA_021653895.1 of Mastomys natalensis. Classification (NCBI taxonomy): domain Eukaryota; kingdom Metazoa; phylum Chordata; class Mammalia; order Rodentia; family Muridae; genus Mastomys; species Mastomys natalensis. The sequence goes on from JAJTUV010000666.1 coordinate 489,028, forward strand.
ACCTCTTGGACCCATGTAGGATCCTCTACCATTTCATACAGTTGCTCTGATATAGACAGAGAAGCAAGGTTTCCAGGGCTCTACAAGAGCTAATCCTGGGGGCCAGATCATATACCTCAGACCCCAACTTCCATTCTGCTACAGTTGGACCCGCTCACAGCCAGTGTTAGGGTTTGTTTTTTTGTTTTGTTTTTGTTTTGTTTTTTTAGCTTCTACATAAACTGGATGTCCCACGACCTTTGCTGGGGGAGCACAGCAGACATGGAATTCAGCGAATGTAATTTAAGCCATTGCTCTGGATGCGAATTCACCCCACCGGGAGAACATAGCAGCTATTTGCTATGTTTTTAATTCTACCTCTTCCTGGAGAGTTTCTTAAAAAAATTATAATAAGCCACAGTAATGCAGAGCTTGTTTCGAAGGCACATTCTTCCTCGTAAGTCACGCACGGTGCTGTGACGGGAAGGGCTGTGCTCTGCCTCTTGCTTCCGTGTCATTCCATTTAAAGCATTCCCTGTGGTAAGCATGCAACCGCAGCCCCCACGGTGGACACGCGAGAATTTCAGACCTTATTTATTCTGAAAGAGAAGACAACACTTGGGAGGCTAATATCAAGTTCACAAAACCTACATTTTATTAGAGAGAGAGAGAGAGAGAACCTTTCTTTTATGATACTGAAAGCTAAGAAGGTTGTGTCAATGACAGTAGAAAGAACAATTAACAAACACTGGTAGGCTGGCTCTTGTGAACTGTCAGGGGAGAGGTCAGAACATATCGGGACACGCGGTTGTACTCTCCTGCAAAGGAGACTATTACTATTTCACCTTTCACCTCTTTCGAGACATCCTGAAGACTCTGAAACTACACGGCACATGGTTGAACCCCATAAACATTTGCTGAGCAGATGAGGATAAACAAGAAAGACTCTGACCTCTTTAAAAGCAAACGTTCCTGGTACTGGTGTGCGTGAGAGGTCGTTTTTCTGAGTATGCTCAGTGATCTTCTGTTGGTTTTTGTTTGCTTGATCGCTGCCCTTAGAACTGAGTAGACATGAAATTTCCTGTAGTTTCAATTTGTATTTGACAGCTGATCTGATTGACCACTGTATCTGGAATGAATTACAATCCAGAATTGGAGGGCTCACCTATAATCCAGATCTTGAGGCTGGAAGACACAAGTTTCTGATCTGGATCTTGGCATGGAGATCTTGAGGCACAGTGGCCCTGAAAAACTAAGGCCCAGGCAAGGTAGTCCACACTTTTAATCCCAGGAGACTAAGGCAAGGAGATCTCTGAGTTCAAGGTCAACCTGGGACAAAACAAGTCCCAGATCCAGGCGTGGTGGCACACACCTTTCATCTGGGCCACATCTTCTGCTGGAGACCTACATACGGATGTTGGAAGAAGGAAGATTCGCTCTTCTTTGCCTGCTTACATTTATTTGCCAGAACATCCCAGATGAAACAACTAGCCTCATAGGACTGAGCAACTACTAGATTCTTAGACTTCCAGTTCACAGCTGAGCATTGTTGGGGTAGTTGACTGCAAACTGTAAGTCATCACAGCAAATTCCCTAACTATAGAGAGACATTCCATAAGTTCTGTGACTCTAGAGTATCTGACTAATACAACCATTAAAAAAGTAGACCTATATTGTATTTTATGTGTATGAGGTTTCATCCATGTGCATGTCTGTGTACCATGTGTGTGCCTTGTGCCCATAGAGGCCCAAAGAAGTCATCAGATCCCCTCAAGTGAACCTGCCATGTCGGTGCTGGGAACCAACCTCAGGTCCTCTGCAAGATCAGTGAGTGTTCTTAACCACTGGGCCATTTCTGCAGCCCCAACATTTTAAAATTTATATACTTCTTGGGCATTTGTACCTCTTCTTTTGAGAAATGACTGTTTAAATCATCTGCCTATTTATAAAGCTACGTGACTTACCTTTCTGAAAATATTGTTTTTAAAATTTTTCTTATATAGTAATGTAAACATAAAAATTAGTGTCAAGGTTCCCCCAAAAGCAAAATGAAACACTTAAGATGGCTTTACTTCAATTATAATACAGGATCCACAAGTATAAGGTAATAAACATGTGAAGAATGGATGCTAGGCAACCAACCATCAGGGCAGCTCCCTCGTATAGCCACGGGAGCAAATCTAGAGGCGCACAGCCAGACACTGAGCAGAGGCCTTGAAATACTCAGACCTGACAGATGACTATCAAACCCCGGGTCTTCTCTATCAAGTCTCAAGTCAGAGCTTGGAGAACCTGAAAAGAACGTAAGAGCCAGAGGAAATGAAGGACACCAAGAAAACAAAGCCCTCCAAATCAACGGAATAAATGTCTCATAACTCACAAAGATGAGGCAGCACACACAGGGCCTGCACCGTTCTGTGTCAGGGCCTCTGTGCATGTGTTATGGCTTCCAGCTGAACATTTTCAGGGCAGTCCTGGGTTTGAGAATGATTGGGTGTCTGATTCTTGTGCCTTTTTTGGGGATCTTTTCCTTTTGTTGGCTTGTCTTGTCCAACTTCAATGTGATGGGGTTTGTTTTATCTTACTGATATTTTATTTTGTTATGTTTGGTGGTTCTCTCTTAGGGTCCTGTTCTTTTCTAATGAGAGACAGAAAGGGAATGGATCCTGAATGGGGGACAAGGGGCAGATGGTGAGGCACTGGGAAGAGTACGGGACAGGGAGGGGAAACTGTAATCAGATTATACTGTATGGGAGAAGAGTCTATTTTCAAAAAAAATGAGATGGATGGATGAATGAATGGATAAATAAATAAATGCAATGAGTGCAAGGCACCTTGTGATGGTTTGTATATGCTCAGCCCAGGGAGTGGTACTATTAGAAGGTGTGGCCCTGTTGGAGTAGGTGTGGCCCTGTTGGAATAGGTGTGTCACTGTGGGTGTGGGCTTTAAGACCCTCATTCTAGCTACCTGGAAGCCAGTCTTCTGCTAACAGCCTTCAGAAGATGTAGAACTCTTAGCTCCTCCTGTACCATGTCTGCCTGGATGCTGTCATGCTCCTGTCTTGATGATAATGGACTGAACCTCTGAACCTGTAAACTTGTAAACCAGCCCCAATTAAATGTTGTCCTTATAAGAGTTGCCTTGGTCATGGTGTCTGTTCACAGCAGTAAAACCCTAACTAAGACAAACCTAGAGGGTGAGAGATGTTGACTTTGACCTGGTCAAGGCTGGGGCTCCTGGTGGGGAGACACCATCCTAAGTGTGAGGGATTGGGTAGCTTGACTGTCATGAATGATCCAGACTTCAGGCTTTCTCTCATATGACAAATTCCTTCATCCTCTTGGCTCACCGGGAACCTTAGAGAACTGCCCATTCCTGCCTTTATGCTATAAGTGTCACAGGGCACAGATATTTAATATTCTCTCTGTTTCTCTCTTTGAGCATGGTGGCCAGTCCTGAGTAAGCACACAGGCTGACTTTGACAAATGCACAGCAGGTAAATGTGTTGGCTGCAACCATTTATGTGCTGTGTTCCATATTGCATAGGAAACAGGCTTCTAGAAAGAGGCTGTCTCAGACACCCAGGCTGAAGTTGGCACATAGTAGGCCTCTGCCACCAAGGAGTGCTGTGCTTTGCTTAAGAGGAACATGGAAGGATAAAGGATTTTTAGAATGAGGCAAAGAATATGGCGAGGTGCAGTGGCTTGCATAAAAATGGCCCCCATACATTAGGCTCACAGGGAGTGGCACTATTGGGAGGAGGGGTCTTGTTGGAGCAGGTGTGACCTTATTGGAGGAAGTGTGTCACTGGGGCTGGGCTTTGAGGTTTCAAATACCTAAGCGGGCTAAGTGTCACTCTGTCTTCCTGCTGCCTGCAGATCCAGATGGAAAACTCTCAGCTACCTTTCCAGAACATGTCTGCTTATGTGCCACTGTGCTTCCTGCCATGATGATAATGGACTGACCCTCTGAACTGTAAGCCAGCCCCAGCTCAATGTTTTCCTTTGTAAGATTTGATATGATCACGGTGTCTCTTCACAGCAACAAAACCCTAACCAAGACAGAACTTGGTTGGGTATGCTGTGATGAGCTAGATCATACTTTTGTTTGGAGAAATATGGAACACTTTGGGACTTTGGACGATTTATGTGGACTTAATGGGCCATTCTAGTCGATGCATGGAAGACAGTGGTACTGAGGGTGATTTGAACTGTGGGGGCTCAGCTCAAGAGGTTTCAGAGAAGACAACTATTAGCATGTGGCCTAGAGACCGTTCTTGCGATATTTTGGCAAAAAGCATGGCTGCTTTATGCCCTTGTCCTAAAATCTGCTGGAAACTAAATTGAAGAGCTATGGATTAACAGCTCTGGTGGAGGAGATTTCAAAGCAACCTAGCATTGGCTGTGTTTCTGTGTTGGTTATTAGTGGCCAGTATTATGTAACTCCATAATGAAAAGAAGCAAACCGAGCAAGGAAAACTAGAAAATGTACAGTTTGAGGAAAAAAAGAGTACCAGGGAAAGGTTTAAAGAAAAACCTGATGCTAAACTGAATAAAGGGAGAGGTGATCTCAGAGCAAGACCCAGCCAGCTATGCTTCCAACCTGTGAAAAGGAATTAAAGGAAAACTTACGGACTAGCACGTGGTACACACCTTTAATCCCAGCACTCTGAAGGCAGGGGCAGGCAGATCTCTGAGTCTGAGGCCAGCCTGGTCTACAGAGTGAGTTCCAGGACAGCCCAAGCTTAGACAGTGAAGGAGACCATCAAAAACCAGAAAGCTGCTGAAAATGTATTTGAACAAGAGGCCATGGTCCAGCCCCAGCAGCAGCAGAACCTGGCAGCTTTGACCACATGATTCTGGCTTTAGAGTCAAGGATACAGGAAAGAGTATATGGAATCTTTCTCCAGGGCTAAGGAAAGCCACTGAGGCCAGGCATGAGGCAGGGGTGTCCCTGCATGGAGGCTCAGAGAGGCCATTGTGTGAAGCTGTGAAGGTGAAGCCTGGGTTGCCTTGAAGACCCCAAGATGTTGGAGATGCCAGAGCTGTGGGATACCTGCTGAGGAAACCAAGGGAAGCTGCTGACCGGGGTGTAGCCAAGACAAGAGAAAGCAGTGTGTTGCAAGCTGAAAGGAGTTGGAGAGCTGAAGAACCTTTGACATCAGACATGGAGATGCAGAGTTTGGAGTTTGCCCGGCTGGTTTTCGTCTCGCTTTGGCCCAGTATTTCCTCACTCTGCTCCTTTTCCTCCCTTTTGGAATGGTGATCATATCCCGTGTCCTTGGATGTTGCAAGTATGTGATCTGCTCTTTCCTTTTGATTGTACAGGTGGTTACAGCTGAGAGCCTGTGTGAGGGTTGCAAGAGACTTTAAACTTCGGGCTTTCAAATGCTGTTCAGACTGTGATAGACTATAAGCACTTTTGAAGTCAGACTGAATGCTCTCTGCTTTATGATCTGGCTACAAGCCTGTGGGAGCCAGGGGTTGGAATGCAGTGGTTTGAATATGACAGTATGAGGAACTATGGCCTTGCTGGAGTAGGTGTGGTCTTATTGGATAAAATATGTCACTGGGGGTGGCATATGGCTTTGAGGTCTCAGATGCTCAAGCCAGACCCAGTGCCACTCTCTCTTCCTGCTGCCTGCCTATTCAGCTATGTCTCCAGCACCTTGTCTGCCGACATGACATCATGCTTCCCACATGGCAATAATGGATTAAACCTCTGAAACTGTAAGCCAGCCCAATCAAACATTTTTTTCCTTTATAAGCGTTGCAGTGGTCATGATGTCTTTTCACAGCAGCAAACCTAACTAAGACATGAGGGTACTTTAGACAATATGAGATGTGATCTCTACCAGGATTTAAATCATTGTGAGTCCTTAGCAGGGTCAAACCAGGATGGACATTTCAACAAATGACCTTAATGAATGCCCTTAAAGTGACTCAAGAAGTGGTGCTCACTGTGGCAGGGGGGCCAGTCCCCATGAGTAGCTATTGCTGTGGATCCGCTGTACCATACAGCTGGCACCTAGGGCTTAGGACTACAGCAGACAATACCGTGCTGCTGTGGAAATGGCTTACCCCAGAGCCTTGGCTTCTCATCCAGGGGAAGAGCTGGCTGCAAGTCTGGGGACTGGCACTTACTACCTTTTGCCTGACTTGTTTCTATAGAGAAAAATGTACTGTGAGCAAGGCAAAGGCACATGAAGAATCTCTCTCTCTCTCTCTCTCTCTCTCTCTCTCTCTCTCTCTCTCTCTAGTTTTGTATGTATTGTGCATCTTCATTTTCTTTCAGTTCAGGCAAGCATTCTGACCCAGAACGGCCCTCTGACCAAGAGTTAACAGTAACAGTTACCATGGCAGATTTGAAATGGCTGCACGGTTGCTCAGCTCCAAGCTCTACATGGGCTACTTCACAGGCCTCCCCTGTTGCCACACTTCATGGGCCACCATTACGTCCACTTTGGAGCTGAGAGAACTGGAGCCAGGTCAGGGAAGCTAAGTGATTTGCCCAGTCACAACACTAGACAGGTAACAGAGATTGAAGGCAGGTTTGTGGGGCTCCGGAGAAGTATTAGGCTGTGGTTAAGGGAATAATCAGCCCACAAAAGCCTGGCCTGGTGATAACAAACCAATGGTTGAGAACCCACTGCAGAGCTGGTGCCCAGACCAGGGCTGGCATGGACAAGGCCGTGGCTAACAGCAGCTGCCCTCCCCAGCTGACAAAGCCTGTCCTGGAGAAAAGTCAGAGAGCAGAAAGGACATGTGCCCGAGGTCCAGAGGGCCCCAGGTGCAGGTCTGCAAAGCCTTGGCAGGGGTGGGAGGACAGACGGAGCCTGCCAGTAGGCTCCCTCTGCGCCTGGGATTGGCACTGCCCGAGTTATAGGTTTCCCTCCTCCAGAGCCCACACTGATTCCCAATCACTGAAGCCTCGAGCAGCTCCTCTGGCCCAGAGTGTGGCAAGCAGGGAACTGCTGCACCTTAGCACCTGAATCTAAATCAGGCCAAGGTGGTGCTATTTCTGCAGGTGCCTGAGCTGTGACTGTCTTCTACTGAAAGAGGAGAAGGGGCAAGCACAGCTCAGAAACATTCCACGTAAGGAACATGGTACAGCCTGTCAGCTTGCACGGCTCCCAGCCTGAGGGGCTGGCTGTCAGCTCCCCATGGAGAACCATGGTGAGAGGTACGGGACGTCCCTCCTTCTAAGAAGCCAGATCCCAGGAGAGAACCACTTCTGCAGAAAGAAGAAGGTGGGAGAAAGGGTGCACATCCAAGAAAGGGTGTATGCAGGGAAAGCTGAGGGGCATTAGCCATGGCATGGAGAAACACTGACCCAGGGCTGGTGGCAGATGCCCTCGGGTCTGCCCGTGTGGCTGAGTATCCTCTTAGCATGAGGTTTCTGGTACCTGTGGTCCCAGGTGCCACATCCTGTGCACAGTCCTCCCTTGGCACATGAATAATCCTCAAAGACGTGTGTCTGAAGCAGCACCCAGCCCGAGCTAAGGCTCTTCGCCTCCCAGGGCCGGAACCACCACCAAATTCACCTTTCCCCAGGCTCAGCGAAGGAAGGAGAGGCCAAGCCATGGACACATTTTCTTGTGCTTGGATGCCTCCTGTGTACTAAGCTGCAAACAAGTCCATGGGAAGCAATTCTCCTGAACACTCTGAAGGATGAGACTGGAGTGTCAGCCAAGAAGGAAGGTCTTTGAGAACCGGGAGGGAGGTAGCAGACGGGCTCTAGGAAAGTGTAGGCCCTGGCGGCAGAGCAGGTTGAGCCACACTGGAGGGTCGGGGCTGGGGGTAGTATGCCTACTTTTAACATCTCAGGTCCATATTACCAACAAGTTACCCTGAGCAAGATCGAGTCTTGATGGTGCCGTGACCATTGTCCTGCCCAACACCCGGCCCCCTCCTCCCGCCACCACACACACACACACAGAGTTTGCAGCTCATGGACCAGCAGGAGTTGAGGCCAAGAATCTCGGAAGATCATTCCCCCTCCCACCATCTTCCCTAGGCTCTCTCACTTCCCTCCAGGGTGCTGTGTTCTTCAGCCCGTGTAGCCTTTTGTCACTGTGGTAATCTAAACAAGAGCTCTTTGAGAGCAGCCATGGCAGGTCCTCCACTGTCTGGTGCTCAGGAAGTACTTTACGGATAAACAGGTGAATCAAGAAATGAATAACAGTCATCTCCACATCCCCAATCCCAGCCCCCTATCTCCACACCTAACCCCTACCCTTAACCCCCACCCCAACCTCTACCCCTAACCCCTAGCCTTAAACCCCACCTCCACCCCCGACCCCTAACCCCGACTCACAACCCGCACCCTCGTGCACTTCCTGTTCCAGATTTTGGGGGCTGACCCTGGGCTAAGCACCCACTCTTTCCCCCCCCCCACCCCAGCCGCTTCCCAATCTGCTTCACCAACACTTGCTTAGCAAGACATTTAAAATGCTATTGATTTTCCTCCTCAAAGGAGGGGCGAGACAGCAATAGATGTGGCAAGCAGTTAGCAACAATGAGTCCCATCCACCAACCATTTCCCTTTCCTAGCCCCAGCACCCCAGTCCCTGGAGAGAGGCGGCTCACTAAAGGAGTCAGCCGCTAGAACAGGCAGGTGCTCTGGCTCAGATATTAGCAATTAGAGGCTTAAACTCTCTTTTCTAGAAGACAATGAAAAATAAAGCTGATTGCTGAAGGTGTGCTGGCTTGCAAAGCATCCTCAGCCTTGTGTGGGAGAAAAGATCCAAATCTCCAGGAGCCAGGATTGGAGAGATCAAACATCAGGGCGCCGTCCACAATGGTTACTTCTAGACATTGGACATGGAACTCGATACCAGAGACAAAGGACGCAGATGTAAACATGGGCTTTATCCCCTCTGGCAGCCGCTGTATGCAGAACACTGAAGTGCACACACTAGGTGATGAGTGGGGAACAGCCTCACTGGAGCAGGCTTCCAGCCCTAGCACACAGCCCATCAGTGTCCGTGTCAGGTGCTCAGTCGATAACTCTTTTAATTAATTTGTTAGGATCCCAGTGGCCACTTACCAACACCTCAGTGCTTACATACAAGAAAGTCTCACCATCCCCACTGGTAAAACAGGCACGTGTGAGGCTCTGCCTGGGTGTTTTCCTCCTGTGGTGGGTTGTGATGTCTGCCAAGAACATGTCTCTGACTATAACTGTGCATTAGAAATAACAGGTAGAGAAGCAAGGCTTTGGAAACTCCAGTCCGCTATACCTGACGTCAGCGGGGAGGTGAGGGAAGCAAGGAGAGGTTACCTGAGGTTCGGATCACATTTCTGGAGGTTAGTGCCTACATTTACATACTTTAATGATGACAGAAGAGAAGATTGGTGGGCGAGGCCACACCAGTCTTCTCAGAATGGAAGATGCCTTTGGAAAGAAAAGCTAGGTATTAAGGAGAAGCAGACTTTTCTATTTAAGTGAAGCAGTGAGCTGAGATGCATGAAACCATCTCTCCTGTGGGCTGCTGTGGAGGAACATTATGCCAAAGCCCTCAAGGTGTGACTGCTGATGAAATCACCTGAGCTCTCTCCCGTCTTGGCATGGAGGGGTAGTGTACACCAGTGCCTGAGATCCACACTTCAGGTCACTATACTCTGGGACTCATGAAGCCGCTAAGCTACTTGGCTTGGGGGAAATCTTAACCCTGGATCAGGCTTCAGGCAGCTAGCCACGAAGCAGAGAGGAAGCAGTGCCCAGAACCAGGCCTGGATGGGTGGAAATCACAAGAGAGGGATTCTGCTCATGTCCATCTGGTCCTCCAGAAAGTGCCTGAAGGCCAATGTTTCACTTGCACAGGTAAACCATCTGATCAGAGGTGAAGAAATGGTGGAATGGAGTTTGGGGGAGGAGAGGTAGGAAAGGGGAGAGCCCTACCCAATGCCGACAAAGGCATGGCTGGTACGAAGGATCTCCCCGTCTTCTCTCTAGCTCCCCTCACCTCTCAGCTGAGTTACTTTGCTTTCCCTCACATCAATAATCGGAAGTTGCTTTGCTTTTTGAGGAATTATCAAATTTTTTAAAATGTGTGATTATTTCTTTATCTATTTATTTATTTATTAAAAGTACAAGTTCTATGAGAACATGGTGTGGTTAGTTCTAAGCCTTGAATGTGCTCTGTAGTGTAGGAATCAACAATGACATTCTGGGTTCGAGTTAATACAGGGACTCAGGACCGACATGGGAGGGGAAGTTGATAGAAGGGGAGGGCTCTTTCTATCATTAACAATGTAAAAGAAGGCAGTGGTGGTTGTGAGTCTAGAGGTGCATTCGCAAGGCTTTCCTTTGTCTGCTTTATTCTGAGGCATTAGTATTAGCTTAGTATTGTCTCCATTAAGGGATGAAGGCATCAGTTCAAACATGAAGAGCTAAGAGAGATCATCCATCCAGACGCTTCAGAACACAGATGTACCGGACTCTAGAAGGAAACCTCCTCATTGCTCGTTTCCCCTGGGCCCCTGGCATCCACATTTCTTTTACAGATTTGTGTGTGTGTGTGTGTGTGTGTGTGTGTGTGTGTGTGTGTTTATGATGTGGGTACATGTATATGTTTCTGCACGTGTGGGTCAGGAGTTAACGTATGTCTTCCTTATAGATTGAGGCAGGATCTCTTCTCATTATGACCCAGAGCTCACGGGTTCAGCTAGCCCAGCCGGCCAGCATGCCCTGCGGTCCCTGTCTCTGCTTCCAGAGCATGGGGATTGCAGGTGGACCACCACACCTGCCTGGCATTTATGTGGGTGTTCGGGATCTGAACTCTTGTCCTCACTGCAGCACAGAAAGCTCTTTACCTACTGAGCCATCTCCCCAGCCTCTGCCATACATTGTTTTTATGCAACCTGGACATTCTGCCTATACTGGGAGCCTAGAAGAACGGGGCAAGGGGTGAACTCTAGAAATAGACAAATAAGGAGTAGGGATTTCTGAGGACCTCAATAGTCATATTCTCACCAATGGTCCATTGGGCACTTTAACATCATTTACTAATTCTCCTCACGATTTCACCCTGTTTGCTGGCTTTTGCAAAAGGCCCAAACTGGGAGATGAAAATTCTCATGAGACGCTCTTAGACTACCACTCTGGCTCACTACCAAACAAAGCCAGAGGCTTTTATAACTGAGCCTGTGGTCAGAGCCCACGGGGAGGAGTAGCCGCTACCTCTGGGATCCTAAGTATGCTTTAGTCTACATGTAAACTCTCCAGTTGCTGGTAGCGTCTGCTAGACCACCTCAACAGGGAAAGGATGAAACCGCCTCATTCAAAAGCAGAGCTGGGACTCCACAACTGGACAGGTGGCTGCACTCCACCTGCAACAAAGCTTCCCTGTCATGCCGACCTTCCTCTGGATGAGCTAGGACCAAATATCCCCACAAGCGCCCATTTGTTGTTCCCGTACTTTGAAGAGTGGTGACAGCAGCTGCAGGCATGAGCCTGCCAAGATGGCCCTCTGTGGGGAATTTTCTGAAGGTCACTGTGAAGCTGTCATGCACAGTCAGATGCTCGCCGGGGTCCCTGTCATTCTTCTGCACTCTGTCGCCCGCTCTGGTTCTGTCTGTCGGCTGCCCAGTGCCGGTGGACGGGGATGCCAACAGAGACTGGGCTTTGAGCCTAGGCTGAAAGAACCTTTGCTGCTGACTGGTGTCCAGTTGAATGAGCCCACCCATAATCTACGAGGGAGGCAGGATAGCAAACAGCAGGCTCCCAGCTTCAGAAGTACTTGGACTGCTGTTCTAACAAATCCTGATGTACGCCATCTGGTGCCGATCCACCCTGGACTTGGCTCCTCACCTCAGCACCCCGTTATGACTGGTAACTCATTACGAAGCATGAACATGCTTTGCAGAGAGGAGACGGGTGCTGCAGAGACTCCAGCAAGCCTAGGAACGAGGACGGCAGCAAGAAACATCTGCAAGGCATCCCCCAACAGGGTCAATACGCGAGTCACTCCTCAGTCCTGGATGCCGCAGACCATAGCAGAGCAAACATATGACCCAGAGGAGTTCTGACATGACTGGTGTCTGGGGAAAGCTATCTCCTGTCTTTGTGAGAATAACTTTGATCTCATCTTCATTGAACCATAAGCTCTGAGTTTTGCCCCAAGTCTCTGTTCTCTTTGTTGTTAAAAAATTATCCATTTTTCAGACCTTTTGATATCTCTGGAGATTAATTAATAGCACCAGGTTTTATCTGGGAAGCACTGGTGAGAGCTGGGTAGCCACAGCTGCCCTTGTGTATAGCCAAGCATAAATACCTACTGATCCACTAGAGCCATGGGTGTTCTCCCTCACCGCCCTTACTATAAGTCAAGGGAAAACCAGGGTCTCCTATGTGTTGGGTCAACACATGATCAACTAAAATACACTTTCATACATAAAAGCCAGGGCCCAACCATTTTTCCTTAAAAACAAACAACAACAAACAAAAAAACCACTATATTTTACGAGTACTACTATTCCAAAGGAAGAAAAGTAAGTTTATGTCACCACATGTCTAAGGACAATATAATTATTCTATGCATGTAACAGTGAAGTAACACTGAGGAAAATAGATTCCTGAGGCAGGAAAGATAGATTGCCATAGCCGTAGAGTCAACTGTTTCAATAAATGGTTAGATTACAAATGAAAGAGAATAACCTAGTCAGAGCCCTTACACTAGAAGTTTCTCAAAATGCATCATCCCCTCAATGCATGCTGCAATGTTCTAAAATTTCTAGAAGAAAACCAAGGAGAGAAACTCATGTGGCCTTGAGGTTAGTGATGAATTCATAAATACAGAGCCCTAGCACAAACCATGAATGAAAAAAATGAGTTGAACCTTATTAAAATCAAAACTGTATGCTCTGTGAATGGCATTGTTAAAAACCAGAAACACAAGAAAATACTGTAAATGTTGGAAGAAAGTAGTAACAAAATACATATGACTTGATATTAGGAAAATGTAAGAGAACACAAGATGCCACGGTCATCCACGGACATGCATGCACATACACACTCGCACGTACACACACACACACACACACACACACCCTCTGGGATATCATAACATTTCCAGTTGCTTCTGACCACACAAAGCAAGAAAACTCTGACTATGTTTGTGGAAATGTAAAAGAGTACACCCACTGTGGCAGGCTCCAAACCTAAACAATACATCACAGAGCCAACCATAGCATGTTGAAGCCCCTATACAACTGATTTTAAAACTAAGGCAACACTAGCAGTTAAATTCAAGGGTTTATGTCAGCTCTGTCAAGGACCACACAAACTAGACATTACCAAGATGTCCTTCAGTAGGCTGATAGACTATAAAACAAGCATACAATGGTATGCCCAATAAGTGATAAAGAGATGCAAGCTATCTGTCTTAGTTAGGGTTTTACTGCTGTGAGCAGACACCATAATCAAGGCAACTCTCATAAGGACATCATTTAATTGGGACTGGTTTACAGGTTTAGCAGTTCAGTCCATTATCATCAAGGCGGGAACATGGCAGCATCCAGGCAGGCATGGTGCAGGCAGAACTGAGAGTTCTACATCTTCATCTGAAGGCTGCTAGGAGAAGACTGGCTTCCAGGCAACTAAGATGAGGGTCTTAAAGTCCATACCCACAATGACACACCTACTCCAACAGGGCCACACCTACTGCAACAAAGCCACACGTCCTAAGATTACCACTCCCTGGGCCAAGCATATTCAAACCATCCCACTATCGAATTGCAAAACCATATCAGTGACTCTTAAATACAAATTAGTGAAGAAAGCCATTATAGATGTGCTACACAGAGGTGTGGGCGCATCATTAGACATTCTTCTAGAAAGGAAAACCCATTAGACAATGTAAACAGATCACTGGTTCCCAAGGGTTTGAGGTTAGAAAGGAACAGTAGTTGAAAAAGTGAAACAAGAAGAATGTCTTAAGAAACTTGATACTTTACAATATTGTCAGGACAGGCATGTGACACTGTGTATTCTTCACAGTGAAACTTGATAGTTCAATACATGAACAATATGAAAAAATGTAAAACAACATTTAGGACGTCAAAGGCCGCTACGATGTGTTAGGTGACACACTAGATGAGTTTCGAACATCTTGCAGTGCCAGCCTTTTTAAAAGTGGCAAAAATATGCAAATAACTACAGTGACAGCTATCTATGTTAAAGGGCCATGGGACCAAGAGAGAGAGAGAACCCTTGATAGCCAATGTGGTTACATTTTTAAACAACATCTTAATATCAGATTAATAAACTGAAAGTATAAAACGAGGTATAGCGATGTAGAGTGTAAAAAAGTTCATGAGTCAATATTTTCTAAATACGTGATTAAAAATAAATGAAAGGAGGAGAGACATTACCTATGTGGAAGAAGTCCCCAAGATTGTCTGCCCTTGAGTGCACACACCAGGAAGTGAAGCGTCACCCGTGTTTTAAATGGGAGGTGTGCAGTAACAAGTTACTATGGGGGAACCCAACAGACCTTACGTCCATCAGGTTCTCAAGGGTCACGGCATCTGTTGCAGCCATGTTGACAACACATGCTCTTGACCTGCGACGCTAATGGCATTTCACTTCGGAAAGAATGACAAACCTTAAGGAGACACAAGTGGCTAAAACAGGGAAAGGAAACTCTGAAAAGAAATGTGAGGTAAAATATGGACTGTAGGCTGGCGAGATGAATCAGTAGGAAAACACCCGCCGCCAAGCCTGAGGACCACAGTTCGAGCCCCCAGTACCCATGTGGCAGAAAGAGATAATCACCTTCTTCAAATTGTCTTCTGAACTCCATGCTAACATAGTAGCGTGTGCATGTACCTCCTGTCCTGCCATATACAAAATAGTCAGATAGATAAATGCAAATTTTTCATTACGTATGAACTTAATTAATGTACATTGTTCCTGGTTTGCTAATTGTGGAAATGTATCATACACGTCCATCTTGTTAACAGTAGAGAGAAATGGGCGTAGGTGTGTCTCAGGGAGCTCTCTGTTCTATTCAGATGTTTCTGAGAGAAAAAAAAACACCTTCCTAAAATGAAAGTCGTAAGTGAGACAAGTTGTGAAGGAATAGCTTCAGGAAAACAGTCCAGCTTTCTTGGAGACCAAGGGCTAAACAGGATAAGAATAACAGAGAAATGAGCAAGCCCGGGGGAAGAGGGCCCAGCCCATTCTCAGAGGGACAGACTGGACAGTGGCCTTGAGTCTGACCCAAGTCATGCCCCTGATGAAAATGCCCCATACCATGACTTCTTTGCAAAACAGATAATTACTTTCTTCTAGAAGTTTCAACCAACTTAAGGCGTAACAGAGAAACAGAGTCTGCCCAGAGAGTTGAAGAAAGCACTTATAGCTTTCGAGATGCAGGAGTCAGAATGATCTGGGTTCAAACCTGACTCTTGTCATTTGCTGGATGTGTGACTTGCACACTTCGAATTTTAAAAGGCTCTCTTTCTCCTCTCTCATCTTTAAAATGGAGATAATGCTGCATCCCCTACTGGGCACTTGGGATGACTAAGAGGCTAGATCAGGCACCCAGTGTCTAACAATGGTTGTCATGAATAAATGACAGCTATTTCTTCAATCTTTGATTGGATAGAAGGATGAAAATGGCCATTATCTGCACATGATATAATTTTCTACATGAAATCCCAGAATCATGATGGACTATCTGAAATAATCATTTGTAGCAAGCACGAATAACATATTTCCTTTAAGAAAGCAGTCACCATCACATAGCAGGGAGAGTTGCAGACATTGGTAGAGGAGACCAGGGTAAAGACATGTGCCACACTTGCAGATGGCACAGCGTAGCCCAGTGTGCTCAGATCTTGACAGGTTACTTAGTAGACCTAATCTAAACCTCATTTTTCAAGATTTGAGGACGTGATTTTTGAATATCACCTAGGCAAATAAGTGGGTAAGAATAACTGTGAAAACTCTGAAAGCTGATAGGTGAAGAGATAAATTACCGAGTAAAGGTAATTCCTAAAACTGCCTATTCAAAGCAAATGGAAAATGTTCCACAGATGCATTTCTCAAATCATGGCCCAAAAAGTATTGATTAAAAAATTTTCCAAGTATAGGTTCCAATCCCTGAGTGGGTCTCAGACTTACTCTGTAACATAAGGCATACTGGTGGAGATAAAATAAGCACTCCTTACAGCAGGATTGCAGGATGAAAGCCTTCTCCTGGGGCTTCCTGTTTGAATGATACTGGCCATCACATTACACACAAGGAAGAGAATAAAAGAGACACCTGGCCTCAGGCATGGGGGAGAGAAAGCCAGGTGTCAATCAAAGCCAGAAACTCTGAAAGACAAAGAGGATGGAAATAAACCTCAGAAAATTCCTGAAGCCTAGCACTAGGGAGGCTGAGGCAGGAAGATCTAGGATTTGAAGCCAGCCTCTCTGTGCAGCTAGGGGGCATTTTGTCAATTGTTCATTGCTGTAGACAGGCTCAGCCCACTGTGGGCAGTACCAAACCTAGGCACCTTGCGCTGTCTCAAGGAAATTGAGGCTGTGAGTAGGTAACATTCCTCCATGGCCTCTACTTCATTTTGAATTCAGGTTCCTGCCCTGGATTTCCTTAACGATGGACTGTAAAGTAAAATGAACCTTTTCCTCTCAAGTTGTGTTTGGTCATGGTGTTTATCACGGCAATAGAAAGCAAACTAGCACAATTTGGTAACATGCAAATAAAAGAGACCCTCTTTTGTTCAAAGCTCTATTTTTTTTTTAAAGAACTAGAGTGTCACACATATAACACAAACCAAATCTTAGCTAATTAAGCTACTTTCTTTCTTAACTCACAAAACAGAAAAAAATCTGTGTAAACCTGTAAAATATTAAGTGTCTCTGAATAGGCACATGTGGTCTCTCTTCTCTGAAAGAAACCCTGCCGCGGTGTAACCATAAACCTAAGATTGTGTACCTCTCCAACCACGGGATCTCCCTCTAGAAATGAATCTCATGCAAATAATTAAGATGTCTGCAAAATTAATACACTGTGATGTTCATAAAAGCAGAGTTTATAATAGTGAATTAGAAAGAAGCTTAAATGTTCGATAATACAGGACTAGTTAGAAAAATTATATTACACTTATGTAATCAAGTACCATGCAGACATTAAAAGCAAAGTTTTAAAAGAATAATTGATGTTATGGGGGGTATTATTAAGCACTATTAAGCTCATGGTAAAGATTTTTAAATAGTATGTGATTACATTTAGTTTGGGAGACTGAGTCATTTTTAAAAATTTATTCATTATCATTTGCAGTATTTTAATGATGTTCTATAACAAACATGATTAACTCCCCTCTTTAATCCTAAGTGCTGTCTGGGCCTGCTATGTCATGTCACATGCTGTCTTCTCCAGCTGGGCAGTCACTCTGCACTCCTCCCTGCACAGAGGAAGGGTCAGCATGCCTGGTTGGTGTGTACCACACTGCTCCTTTTCCTTCGTAGGGGTGAGGGACAGCGGCTGGCATGGCACACATACAGGTTACTAGCTCTATTCCCAGCGACCCCAAAAGAACATTCACTGAGTTCTCTATGTTCAAGACCCACAAGGAACCCCTTGCCACTCTGGAAGGTACCACTGCAGCTCTTAGGTGTCTGTCGTCCTTAAATCCTGACTCTCTGGGAACTCCTGCCGTCACGCCAATGTCGTGTGCCTGTACAAATGCGGTCTTTAGCAGACATGTCCTGTTTCCACTAGAGTGTGCAGTTAACTGTACATAACCCTGTTAACAGTGGCATTCAGTCACATGGCATTACTCTGGGACACAAGCTAAGGGACATGGAGTCACAGCACTGGTCCGCTTCCCTGTACTGTCACCAGGGACTTGGGTTGACTCCTAGTTCCACTGGGGCTTGGCATCTTATGATTACAAGTGTTTCAGCTGCTCCATGCACACCTCAGGAATGAAGAGGACCCAATGCCACATTTAACCAGACTGCCACCAAGCCAAAAGCCTTCTCAGAAAGTGTTAGAACACTTTAATTTAACGGGCCAGCTTCAACTGGGAAAATAAGGATATAGCTTAGTAGATTTTTTTCTTAACAACAACAATCAGGATTGAATAGACAACAGGTAGAGAGCTGACTGTATCTTCTACAAGTCAACAAGACTGACCTTGGAATTCAAACATCTAGAAGGCAGTGTGAATTGCCAAAGCTGCATGTAAAATAGAACCAAATCGGAGGCCTATGCATGCGCCTATATTATGAACAACAACCAAAAACATCGAATACCTTTCAGAATCAGCTGTTTTCATAAGTACCTCCCTGAATTCCTTCCATGTTTATACTGATTCCTCAAGATAAGCCAAATCGCTTTGTTTTATTGATGAGTTACAGAGTCTCAGAGAGACTTGCTTCAAATCACAGACAGCTGTGATTCTAAAGCAAACTTCAATTCCACAACTGCCTGATTCCACAGCCCACATCATTTCTAGACAATAACACAGCATCTCTCCAGGTCCCACTGTGTGCCACTGAAGGTCAGATAATGAGAAAGGAGTGCACGTGTTTTTCTGAAACCCAAGGTTGTGCAGAGACTCTCACAGGAAGTCAGAGGAAGAGAAACCTTCTGCCTCTGTGGAAATTGGAGAGTGAATGTCCACTGTGAGTAACTGAGGGAAGCAACCCTAGACTTAAGATGACAACGTGAACCAGAAGACTGAAAACAAAGCAGGCATCAAGCAGTCTCCAGTGAGGGAAGAGCAAACAATTGAACACAGGAAGTACCTAGATGGTACCTTTAACCTGGATATCTTTGTATCAAAATATTACTTTTGTAAAAGCATACAAGATACACTACAAATTCATAATAGAAATCACACTTGGTTGCATCCATATAAAGAACAGCCCCGTGTTTGGATACAAGGACAAATTAGACGTCAGTTTCAGAGGCAGAGCCTACCAATCCCCACACTAGAGAACCAAATGTCCTTTGAGCATCCAATAGCTTGAGTACTGTCTACATCTTAAAGTCAGTTTCCATGTCTCCACCACATGTAATGAAGTCTGACCACAGAGGCCACAATGGAAGTAGGTCAAAATTCTAGCAAACTCCTCGGAAATCAATAAAAAAAAAAAATGTTGTGGGGTTTAGGACTCATAAACTCAACTCCATAAAGAGATGGTAGCTGCTCAGCCCAGATAACTATAACCTTGGGACATAAGTGATTCTCTGTGCAGGATGCATTACTGATTATCCACTGTAGACAGTGCTTGCTGTCCCTCTGAGGGGAGACACGGTACTGCATCTGGGCGCAGAATGAGCACATGACATGATTAAGGCTGGTAGCTAGATGATGGATGGGTAGGAGGAAGAAAACACATTACTCCTACCAGCAGACTCAACCGCTGACCTCAATTTTGAGAAACAAAAAAGAAAACAGTGTTTGGAATTTTGCCTTAAACTTTAAATTTTGAATGGAGCTCAGAGGTCTTCAGCAAAGTGAAGTAACAGATCTTGGTGACTCTCGCTTACTGGGTTTTCCTGGATACAGAGATTGGTTTCCTAATGGGCCCATGGTTAATCAGGATTGAACACAAACATGTTATAACATAGGACTGTGTATAATTCTTGTGCTAGAAACACCAATTTGAGTGGAAAACAAATAAATGAACAAACAAACCTCTGACAATCACCAGCTCCCCGGCCCCCACTTTGCCTAGAAATGTTCCCTGTTCCCACAGGAGCCCAACAGCAGAACTCTGAACACCATGGGCCATCCCAAAGAATGCCTTGCGTCTGCTACCAAGGCAAAATCCAAAGCAAGAATATGTGTTTCCTCAGAGGCAGGGGGCTGGAAGACCCAACCATACCAGCCATGGATGTAAAGGGACATCCAGTTTCAATCAGAAATCATAACACTGCAAGGACGGATAGAGCAAGGCCAAAGTGACCTGCTCGGGAACTCAGAGACGAGTGCCCTTGATTGAAGATCTGACTCTTAACCCAGTGACCCATTCACCTACAGGGATCTCAGATAAATGTGCTTTACAAAGGATGTAGAGTGTAGTGAGATTTTTCAAGGGGTATTTGGAGGGAGTTGGAGGAAGGAAACAGGGATGGTTAGCTCACATGCATCACAGAAGACAAAAATATTAAATAAAAGAAAACAACGAGAGTCTATGTATTCCATTAGTGAATCCATCCCACGAGAGCCTAGAGGCAGCCTACTCTAATCCATTGTGCTGAGCACATGTACACAGGCAAGGACAGCGTGTGGGAAAAACTGGGGCTGCAGGCCTAAGCAGAGAGGCCAGATTGGTAGGTGTGAACCACGTACAGTGCACGGCAATCAAAGGGACCCACAAAAGTCACCACGTAATACAGAGGCTGAGGCTGAGGCCTATGGGAAGTACACATGTCAGGTCCATCCTGGGGGCTGGGGTCCAAATGCAGAGCCTACCAAGAAAGCTGGGGCGAGATGCTCACTCCTCTACGCCTCTCTCTTAGAGCTCTGAAACCCCCTCGGTAAGCCTAGCTTAGAACCAGTACATGCTTAGATTTAAAGAGATATAGGGATATGGCTCCAGCCCTTTTTGACCTCAGGAACCCCCCTTAAAGTAATAGTTTCATAGCCCCATACAAATGACTTTTTCTCTTCTCTTTAAACCTAGCTTAAATCAATTTTAAAACACTTGTGTTATACTGGCCCGTGC
Organism: Mastomys natalensis; assembly: GCA_021653895.1. NCBI lineage: Eukaryota > Metazoa > Chordata > Mammalia > Rodentia > Muridae > Mastomys > Mastomys natalensis. Next base: position 509,702 of record JAJTUV010000666.1, read on the forward strand.
TTCGGACACCATTGGTATTCTAAACAAACTCCCTGCAACACTAATTTTCTGGTCTTTGACATTCAACTTTTAAATCTGCTTTCACAGGATCAGCACTCCCTGCCTGTGTGACTTTGGGGGTCAGGGTTGCACTAACACCCCATTTCAAGATGGACCCAGAGGGCTTAGTCAGTTGCCAGCCTCACTCTGCCTCCCTGTGATCTGAAGGCAGGGGACTGTAGGAGATTCAAACAGGCAGAGCACAGACAGTCACGGAGATGCTAGCACTCAACATGCTCTGGGCTGGGGAGGAAAAGAAAAAGACTCACAGCTACCTTCCCAGGACCCTTACGCTGGTGCCCAATGGGAGAGTTAGACAGCTCCTTACATGGTCTTCCACAAGGTAAAAGATGGTGAGAAATGAAGAAAGAACCCTTCTCCACCACGCGTGCAATTGCTCTATGGACGTCTGAAAAGCAGGAGCTGCACTTTCTGCAGACCCCCATGGTCCTGGCTTCTTACTACCAAGCGTCTTCCTTGCACACTCCCTGGCATATTCTGAAGCCGCTCTTCCTTCTAGGTCTTTCAAGGTCCTGAAATAATTAAGTAGACCATCCACCTTTTCTTGCTGTAAGACCCTCTTCAAACAGAAGAGCTGCTGGGAGCTACCACAGGACTAGGAGGAAAGTCACACCATGCTGGTCAGGACGTGGATCTCAGAGACCTCTCCTCCATGTTTGTGCAGACTGGAACCATCCAGGTTGCTGTTGGGTGTTGGTTTTACCTACAGTACCATGAATCTAGGATCTCTCACTGTTTATTTAGGAAAATAGTGAGCGTGGACTTCACCTTGCCTTGTTACATACTCCTTAAGTGGAACAACCAAACTGGCACCCCTGCCCCCTTCATGTCACATCAAAGTGGCAACCATATGCCCTTCATATCCAGTCAAAGTGCCATCCCTACCCATGTCATATCAAACAGCTACTTTGGGTTTTGCAACAGAGAATCATTATCATCGTGACCATGTTTGTTCTGTTGGCAAGATGCAGGCAGAGAGCAGAGAACAGCGATGTCATCCTGATGACGACAACACACTGGTAAAGAGAGCTGATATGACACTTATGGTGATGATAATACATAGAGGTAAGGGTCGTGACATCACGCCGATGATGACACTCCAGCAGAGGACAGTGATGTCATCCTGATGATAATGACAATACCAGGTAACAGACAGTGGCATTGTCCTGAGGATGGGCACTCAAATAGAAGATGCCAATGTCATACTAATTATAACGTGGCTCAGGATGAGGAGGGGGGTACCATGCTATGGCTGCTGATTGGGGAGCTGTTGTACTTTATGGCATTTTTAGGGAAAATACAGCTCACTTAATCTCACCTGTTTAGAGTGGGTTCTGTGCCTTTCTTCATTCCCCACCCTGTCAAACCCCGCTCACAGCTCTACCAGTGGTACCCAGGAAACAGGCAGCATTTGCTGAGCAGCCACTTGGTGGTGTAGCAGCCACATGCTCTCCTATGGTTCTAATTCCAATTTATTTCATATTGTGCAGTGCTATCTTTTTTGCACAGCAGCAGATAGCCGAGCCATGGAAGAACAGTTGACTTCAGGACAGATTACAAATGATTTTTTATCTTCAAGAAGCTAGGTCTGAAACTTGAGACTATCAGGAAAAGTGCAGTGTGGTGGGGACTCTGATAAACTCTAAAGAGCGTTGCACACATGCCAAAGACAGAGGAGAAAACGGTGAGGATGGTGTGTCTCTCACCTTGGAGAAAACCTGTCAGTGAGAAGGTGAGTGATCCCTGGAAAGGGGCAAATCCTCCAAGTCCCAAAGCCAAATGGGAAATGGGCTAACATACATAGATGTGCATGCTGCTTATGTATGTGAACATGCATGTGTATGGGCATACATGTGCGTGGGTATGCATGTAATGGGCATGTATGGTTATGGACATGTGAGCATGGACATGATGTGCTGGGGAATGCATGTACGACATGCATGTGTGTTGCATGCATGTGTGTGTGGGCATACATGTGCATGTGTGGTCATGGACATATGTAGGCATGGACACACATGTGCATGCATGGGCATGGGTATACATGTGCATGGGTATGCATGTGCACGGCATATATATGTGTGGGCATGTGTGGGCATGGAACATATGTGGGCATGGACATGTATGTGCAAGCATGTGTTTGGGCATGCATATTGTATTATATCAACATTTTTCACTCTCTAAAGGAAGCCTGACACTCATGGATATTTTACATAGATTAAGAACAGTCTAATGGGAAGAATGTAAGTTCTAGAAAAGACTTAACTACAATCTATCCAAATCTCACATTTTTCTCATCAGCAGTAGAAATGACATCATTTGCTAGAAGAATTGAGCAGATGAACATGAGTCACATTTAAGTACCTAATTCGGCTGTCCTGTACTGCAATAAAGCATCTTTTAAGAAACATTTTAAACATTGAAATTAATGGTACATACATACATCACATACATATATTCATATGCATATATATATACACATACACACACAGAAGGAGGAGGAGGAGGAAAGGAAAGAGAAGAAGAGAAGAAGAAGAAGAAGAAGAAGAAGAAGAAGAAGAAGAAGAAGAAGAAGAAGAAGAAGGGAAGAAGAAAAGAAGATTTATTCAACATTTGACAGTTACTGAGACTCTACACATCATGCCTTTGTGGAGCTCCCATTCTGTCTAGGCAACGCAATGCCCAGGACAGGTAGTAAATGGACTCTATTAGAGGGTGACAAATGCTATAGAGAAAAATCAGGTAGAGCAGGAGCAAAGTGAGCTGAAGAAAAGTTACTAAGAAAGTAACATCTGTTAAAGGTGGAGAAAGATAGAGGGCTGTCCAGGAAAGGTCGGGATCGAGGGCATAGTTATGTGACATGCACATCTGTAATGGAGGCCTGTGAACTTACAGCTGAGTAAATAAGAGGGGCAGAAGCAGATGACAGGGACATCAATCAATTCATGTAGGGCTTTGCACATCACCAAGATGTCTTCAGTTTTCAATTAATCTGAACAAGATGTGGAGTCAGTTGTGGGTGTGCCCTCGATAGTGGTGACATATTCTCGCTCACATGTTATCCATCAGCTGGCCTACTGTGTTCAGAGAGGACATAGGGACCAGGAGAGCAATCTGAAGAAATTAAAATAAAACCCAGAGATGCCTGAAATCTCTCTATCAGAGTTACGGTAGAGGTGGTGAGGAAAAGTATATTTAAAAATGCAGGTAGGAGTTGTGCCAATGTGATTGGCTGGTGGGTTATATGTGTAATGCAAGGGAGGGGTAAGGGATCTTCCTGTTGCCAGGGAAAAGCAGGGTTAATGATTTAAGGTGGCTAAGGAGGAAGAGGTTTGTTTGGGACGTATCACACTAGCTGTGCCTGTGGGAATCCATGTGCAGATGACGAATGGCCAGTGTGTATTTAAGTCTGGAGTCCCAGGTAGGAGCAGAGGCAGTGTAGCTGTGATTCACTGGTAGGAACACAGAAAGGAACATGCATACAGAGACATGTGGAAAGACCTGTGAGTATATAAAAAAAAAATGTCCAGGCTGCACAAAAGCCAGGATGCAAAGCACTCCAATTTGACTTAAGCTTAAGAAACAGAGTGTGGGGCTGAGAAATGGCTCAAGTTAGGAGTGCTGACTGCTCTTCCAACAGTCCTGGGTTTGAATCCCTGCAACCACATGGTACTTCATACCATCTGTGATGGGATCTGATGCTTTCTTATGATGTGTCTGGGGACAACTACAGTATACTCATATAAATAATAAAGGGAAAAAACAATGTGTATATGTGCACATATACATATATATATATATAAACATACATATATATAGTATATATATACACATCTACATATATGTACAAACACACATACATAGTTGGAAGCATTTTCAGAAAGCAGGTTAGATCTGGGAGTAATTAACATGTTCCTTATAGCATTTAGATTTATGTAAGATAGTACATTACTGAGTAATTCTTTTTTAGATATTTATTTTATTTTTAGTTATGTTGTTTCTGTCTATGTGTGTACATGAATTTGGGTGCAGGTGCTGTGGAGGCCAGAAGAGGGTGCTGCAATAGTGAGCTGGAGCTGGAATCCCAGGCCTTGTGAGGTGGGAATGTGAGGTGCACCCCATACCTGTGGAGGGAACCATAATCAGGCACTCTGGAAGAGCAAGAAGCATTCTGTTCAGCTGAGACATCTCTCCAGTCTCCTTAGGTAATGTGTAAAGAACTTGAGAGCATGCGTGAGCGAATTATCAAGGCCTGTATATTCTAGAACATGCTTCCGTCCTACTATAAACTCCAGTCACACCTCAGTTTATCCCACTTTCTCTTTTCCCTCGCACCTTTCTCTGATCAGTTAATATCAAATAGGCATTAGGGGGACCAGGGAAACCTGTGGTCTACCATCCCAGAGTTGGCAAAACAGGAAGAAGCAGAGACCAAACCCAAATGCAGCACTTACCTTAATAAGTTGTGCAATCTAATTCTCAAGGTTTTCTCTTACTTTTTTTTTTTTTTTAATTATTTTTAAAAAAAATCATGACATTTAGAATAGCTGGTTCCTGAAACTTAAATGTTGCCTTGTACATTTAATTTCTGACTACAGTCTGGGACAGAACAGTAAGCAATATAAGCTGAAATGGATAGGAAAAGGTTACTGTAAACTGCTTTTAAATCACACGCTTGTTCACACACTTGCGAGCCTGGGGCCTTCACTCTCTTACACCACGGGCATTGAAGGTGAGCATGGCGAGTATTCTCTCCAGGGTGCAGAGACAGTCTCTCCAGGGTGCAGAGACAATCTCCACGCTTCTAGGTCAGTGTTCTCCACCTTCCTAATGCTGTGGTCCTTTAATACAGTTCCTCATATCGTGGTGAGCCCCAATCACAAAATATTTTGTTGCTACTTCATAACTGTAATATTGGTATTATTATAAATTGTGAAGAAAAGGCCTCTGTTTGCTGATGGTCTTAGGCAACCCTTGGGAAAGGGTTTGAACCCCAAAGGGGTTGCGACCCACAGGTTGAGAACTGATGCTCTAGGAACCTAGGCAGCAGGGGTTTGTTTGTTTGTTTGTTTGTTTGTTTTTAAGGAATTTTCCATTGAGACATTAGAGCTAAGCAGAACTCAACTCTCTCCTTTCCACCATCTCCTGTTCCCATTTAAACACACTTCCTCGGATCCACTTGTGATAAGCAGCAGAATTAGACAACCGTCTGTCAGCCCAGGACTCTTTCCCCCTCAGAATCTCTCTCAGGTGGAAAACACCTTTTGAGAAAAGAAAATCACTGTGGATGATTTTTTTCTACTGTTTGAAATAGCTCAGCTGGAGGGAAGTTGTTATTTCCCCCTTAGCAAGCCCAGCTGCCAAAAGCTGCAGTTCTCCTGCTCCCTGAGCCCAGCACGCCCCCGCACCCCCTTCTCCAGCTCATGACAGGCCCGCAGTGAGTACCTCTAGTCTTCCCCAGCAGTTCTCAGAGTATCTCCAAAGCCTGGGCTGAGCCTTCAGAAGGAGGCAGAGCTACTCTTAGGGAACATCCCTGATCTCTTCATCTCCTGCTACAGAGAGGACAGAGGAGTCACTGCTGTAAGGTGCCATTCAAATCCTACTGGTTCTAAGAGTACAAGGACATTGTCTGCCTTGTGGTTGACATTGTGGGATTCAGTGGATGACTTCAGACCCAAGGGAGACTCCCAGCATGCAAAGCGTTTACCTCATCCAGGCTGAGGAGAGTTAACTGTGACCCAACTATAAACAGAGACCTGAGGTCCAGGAACCTACTTATCTAAGTCTAGATAAGTCCCTCTCTCAGGAGCCTCCAGAGTTTCCTCTGGTATATGGGGACTGAATAAAGCTCTCTGAGAACTAAGGTGATGGCTCACTGGGTAACGCTTGCTGTACAAAGCCTGAGGACCTGAGTTCAGATCCCCAACACACACAGAAAAGCTAGTGCTATGTCGTGCATCTGGAAGCCCAGCACTGCGAAGCGGGGTAGAAACAGATCAATCCTAAGGGCTTGCTGGCCAGCCAGTGCAGGTGACTCTTCAGAGTCAGTGAGAGACCATGTCTCAAAATTATATGACAGAGGAAGCAATTAAGGGAGACCCCTGAAGTCGACCTCTGGCCTCTACACACATGAACACTCAAGTGCATGTGCACCCGTGTGCTCACATGCTCACACACGTTCATGAGCACATGCAGAGATCACTCGTCACCTTTACCTACTGTAGATGTCAGGAAGATGGGGCCTCTGCTTCACAAAACATGGACGCTACAGATGCAGGCATGACAGCAGTAACTGAGACCCTTCCTGACCAGGAGCTCCACAGTTACACAGTCTTCCCCTCACCCAGGTGTGCACCAAAACTCCCTGGATGGACAGTGCCCACAGCAAGGCTGCCCAGCTCAGGCTGGAGGCAGAGGGTGTTAGCTCGGGTGCACCTAGAACCATGTTTAGAGACTGCTACCATCTTTAGATTTTCTCCACTGTGAAGACTCATGCGCCTAGCACTAAAGATTTCCCTACACCTTTGCTGAGCACTGAAGAAAGGGCAGATGCAACACCCTGCAGCTAAGACGTGACACTCCATCTAAGAAGACACTCACTAGTTATTAGTCTTGGCAAATTCCAGACTCTAAACTTAGGCTTAAAAGATTTCCAGAAGCTTCCCCTTCTTTTTGTCTTTATGCTTGAGATTAAACTCTAGGCTTACACAGACCCAGCAGGAGCTCTACCCCTGTGCTATACACCTGGCCTCTCAGATTCTCTTATTTAAACATTTTCTTTCGTCTGGTTTCTGTTGTGTCTTGTTGAACGATCGTTAGTCTATAATTTTGAGGCTGGCCTGGTTTTATGAGATCAGAGAGGTAACTTGCCCCTGGTCATAAGGTAATTGAGAAACGTAATAAGAAGCACTCAGAGGTATCAAAGGATACCTTTGTCCCCTACCAGCTCTTCAGGGGTCACGTCAAAAGAAAGGTGCCAGGGTAAGTAAAAAGAACGAGAACCCGACTGCTTCATATTGACTTCAAGAAAGGGCTGAAGCACGCACAGAAGCTTCCAGTTTACAAGACAGATACATCTTAACTCAAAAACACCAAACCAGGACAAACATGGGGCTGTTAAATTAAGAGGCATTGAGTGGACATGCCTCCCACTCTCCCATGCCTGCACCCAATACTGATAATTCTTGGAGCCCCAAGCAGTGAGACTCTGGGAAGGAGGAATGGGGGAGTTGACTGAATACCCAAGGCTGATGCTGCTCACCCCATGCTCCCCACCTCAGATCTAGTGTCCTGGGTTGTGAAGAGGCAATCCTGATATTGGGGCTGAGATCGTGGGAGAACCCTACTGGAACAGAGACTTGTAGTTTGTTCCCAATAAGAGGCAGGAATCATGACACGCCCTCTGCACAGGATGGGAAAGGCTATGGGAAGCTCCATAGAGAGACATGAGGCTCTGGTCTTCATCATGGCCTCCTTGATGCCCAAGCACCACCAAAGGACTGCCTGATATAATCTGTACCCTTGAATAGGGTCATAGAACTAGTAAGTACAGACACATCTGACAGAGAAGAGAAGATTCCATATGACATTAGTCAATATGGCGCTGGGAGGTCGTGGATGTAACCTCAGATAGCCGTCACTAGGCCTGGCAGGAATAAACATTGGTCACAACTAACCAGATGGGTTAATGCCAAAGAATGACAAGTTGTATTGGAAGTGCCAATGACAATACTGCAGTTCAGAAGCCCCCTCTCCTGTTTACATCCTATAGTTTAGAGTCAAGGCTGACTTAACTGAATATACCTAGCAGTGACCCCAGTATGTTCTCTCTCAGAAGACCTGGAGGTTCAAAAGAGGAATAGTGTTGAAATCAGATCATCAGCAATGCCCCTTGATAATGTGACCACATCTAGGACATGCTGGTATCCGTGAGACCACAAAACATGATTTCTGTGAGGATCAAGAGCATTGCTGCCTCAGGCCAGAGCCATAAGGTCATTACAGGCAAAGACTTCCTGTAGATGCCACGTCTACTGCCTACTGCTTCTGACACATGCCATGACAGGTAGCAGAAGGTGGCTGGGACTTAGCCTTTCTCCTCTGTCCCTTCCCTGAAGCTCAGCTGTCACCTGGGACCTGTCCTTCACTTCTGACCTCTCCCTGACAATCATCTTTCCTCTTCATTACAGCTGCCACAAGCTCAGTGCAGCTCACATCACCTGTTACACCCTGAGAGTTTCACCGAAAGAACCACCCGTTCAAGGGGAGACAATCCTTCCCTTGATCAGATGTGGGTCAAGCATTGTTACTATAGATGTAATGCGATGACCCCAGGGGGTTGTCAAAGCTCTTCTTACCCATCTGTGATGCTGTCTTTCGAGGAAACACCAATCAAATCCATATTAAGTCATTAATCATTCCATCTGAGAAGGGGTTATACCCTCCCTCCATTAGGACAGTGTTAGATGCAGTAATCAAACACAGCACCCAGTCTCCAGTCCTGCTGTTGGCAGCTGGTTTCTGCTTCACTCCATGCTTAGATGGAAATTCTGACCTAATTCAGAGCTTAGAAATGGGATTGTTAGCATAGAAGGTCAGACTCCGAGTCCCAGAGGAAGAGCTTGCTCCAAGTGTGAGCTACTGACGGGAACAGGAACATGCGGGGCTTCCAAGGTAATGTTTCTTAGACAATTTCCAGACGGCCTCAGGAACTGAGTAAATATTTTCCAGGAACCATTTCAGCCCAGGGGCAAAGTTTTGAGGGGAAACAGGCATGTCACCTGCAAGGCACTGATGTGGGTACGTGATGGTGGTTGTCTGGGGATACTGTTGATATGATTTTTTAATGTTTGCTTGTCTGCTGTGCTAAGATGAACTTCATGCTTTTCTGAACTGTCCCTCACCATTAACAAGCTTTCCCAAAACTCAACCTCACTTAGATAATAGTCTTGTCCTCACCAACCTTCCAGAATGCAGGCGTGGCATTCTTTAACCCCTAGTCTCTTGTTTAATGGTGATACACTTGCATAGGTTCATGAAGAACATGTTTTACTTTTTTACCAGTGAGTATTTACCTAAGTTGAGGACACAGCTATACCTGGAGGTCATGATTAAGAAAGCTACCTGTCTTCAGGTGTGAAGACCATTATAAAGAACACAGGGTTTCTTCACTGGAGAGATGAAAAGGTCTGCCTGAAAATGGGCCTGTGTTATTTTAATATAAGGAGTGTGTAAACCTTGGCAAATCTGGTGGCCCTTGAGAAGCAATGGTTTCACCTCATCGATGGATATCACAGGCAAAACAACAGAGGACTTCTTGGTTTAGTTTCTTTAGTTTTTTCTTTCTATGTCAGAATAGAGGAGCAAAGAAAAGAAACAAACAGGAAATCTAGAAGAGTATGGATTCTAGAACAGTATAGAATCTAGAATAGCATGGAAGCTAGAATAACATGCAATGCAGAATAGCATAAAATATCAGAATACCACAGAATCTAGAATAGTGTAGAATGCTGACTAACATGGAATGCAGACTAGCATGGGATCTAGAATAGTGTGGAATGCAGAATAGCATGGAATATCAGAATACCACAGGATCTAGAGTAGTGTGGAATGCTGACTAACATGGAATGCAGAATAACATGGAATATAGAATAGCATGGGATGAAGAATAGCATGGAATCTAGAACAGTGTGGAATCTAGAACAGTGTCGAATGCAGAATAATATGGAATACAGAATATCATGGAATGCAGAATAACATGTGTTGTAGAAAATATTTAATCTCAATCTGAGGTTTTAACCTCACCTTTGATCATTCAGTTCCCAGATAAAAGACACACAACTTTTATATTTATAATAAGTTTTAATCAGCACTAGAACTGGACAGGTATCTACCCTCTACGATATTAGTTTTTAACTCCCTATCAATAACCCTAAATTATAACTTGCTATGTCTCATGTGGGCCACTCAGTGATAACTTGGAGGACAAGGTTACATAGTATCACTTGGTTCTATGTGTGAATTCTCTTATCCCTGGGAGTCAACCAGACTTTGGGGGCCAGTATTTAGCATTACAATGCATAGCAAACAAGACCAAACCTCAACAAGCATGGAATCTAGAAGAGCATGAAATGCAGAATAGCATGGAATAGGATGGAATGCAGAATGGCATGGAATCTAGGGTAGCATGAGCTACCACAACTCCCTAATAAGACTCCTGAAAATTTTAGGTAGAATTTCTCGACTATGAAGTAAAAGAGAATGGATCCAAGGCAGGAGGGGCTTAGTTCATTGGGATGTTCTCCAGATCTTCAAAAATACTACTAACTACAAAATTCCAGAGCAGACACAGTTTCCATCACATGACCAGTAGTGACACTCCTTCAGTAAGGACAAACCAATGGAAACTGCCCCACTTGACGCTGTGTCTGACTGCAGGTACCAGCTGTGCATGATTTTGCCTGATACAACTCAAGCAGAATCTTAGGCTATAAATCAAAGGAGGAATCAATCAAGCCACACCTCCCTAGAGACAATCCTTCATGAGCATCCTCTAACCCGTGGAAGGAACACCCCAACCTTCCAGTGTGGGCCTTGCCCATGAAGCCACCCATGCTACTACCCAGAAAAGTATACACTTTTACTTTCTGACATACTCTCACTTCTTTTTGTTGTTTTTGTTGTTGTTGCTGCTGGTTTTTTCAGACAGGGTTTCTCTGTATAGCCCTGGCTGTCCTGGAACTCACTCTGTAGACCAGGCTGGCCTCAAACTCAGAAATCCACCTGCCTCTGCCTCCCAAGTGCTGGGATTAAAGGCATGCACCACCACTGCCTGGCCATACTCTCACTTCTAAAATTAACTTTTATTGCTGGGCTTTGTGTACTTCCTCTGTGTTCTTTTGTTGATAATATTGAAGACCTGGACTTCCCCAGCTGACCTCATTGATACTGACAACTTCAACACCTCACGGCCAAAATACAAAGAGGTATTGTTCATCATATCTAAGTTTTCATATAAATAAATTGTTCTCAAATGTGATGAGATCTGCTGTTGGGAAATCAATAGTAATCTTTGTTGATCACTTATGATCACAGTATTTCCTGATCTATATTGCTCTTCTGAGCTATACTTCCCAAAGAGTCTGTAACATTTCTAAAGTGGAACTGCCAAGTGGACTTGACTTGGACTTGAAGTCTTCATCCACTTTCCTTAACCCCTTTGCTAATAAAAATGATACTGTCTCTCCCTCTGTTCATTCCCTCAATCATGAGAAGCTTCTTGTATTGGAGACATGAGTTCACACACACACACACACACATTGGCATGCATGTGGATACAGTGCTTTCTATGTTACCAGCCAGTCACAGCTAAGAATGCTCATGGCCATGAAGGCAAATTTAAACTCAGATTTTCAGAAGTAGGCAGTGGCCAATGGGACTATATTATTCTCTGTTAGCTCAACCCTGGGCTGGAAACAGTGGTCCCCAGGGCTGTCCATTTTCATTTGTCCCCTGGCTTTGTACTGGACTCCAGTAGAATGTATTGATGAAGAAATGCTTAAGGGAGCAAGCTCTCCTTGGCCACAGTATCTCTGCAGTTTCTGTGATGTTCAGTCTTGAGAGGTTCAAAGGATTCTAGAATTTACAACTGGAGAAAGATAAGCCCAAGGGCAGGCCATGAAAACCTGCCCCTCCCATGTCAGAGATAAGCTACCATCTAAAGGGAGACTGGCACACACCTTGCTCTAACAGATTTCTTTTAAAAGCCTCTCTGCTCTTCTTTCTCTCTTTAATGGTAGAACGTGATTTAGCTCAGAGTCCCAGCCAAGCTGGAGAGCTTGCTTGCCAAATGAGTTCATATTCCCTTTAAAGGCTGAACGCTCTGTCGTAGCCTGGCTCTGAGCAAGTGAGCCGGGCTTGACCATGCAAGTGGCCCTGACCTCTGAACCCGCTTCCACTCACCACTCTTCTCTGCCTTGGGTTTTCGGTGGCTCAGGCTCAGGCAGACACGGACAGGGCCCATCACAGAGGGAGCTGAGGCTTTTGCCTGTAGAACAAGCATGGAATTCCAACTTGCACTGTAAAAGAGAGACAGGACAGACCATTAGAACACGGTGAGGCCAGACGCATGCTCTGTTTCCCAGAGAGTGGCTGGCATCCTTGCTTTAAGGGAACAAAGATGGGAGAAGGGAGAAGTCTGCCGTGCTAGTGGTCTGGCATTCAGAACTCTCTTGGGGCTGGCCCTTCATGTTTTTCCAAATAACTCCCAAAACACAGTAGAAGAACTGGAAAGCAAATTTTAAATTACCAGCAGGCTCAACTGTCCTTTTTATAAAATATGATGATTAGCTGAAAGCGAATGCATGTGGAGTTCTATGTGACCCGTGAAGCCCTCCCACCTAAGCTCCGAGGGCTTCCCAACGAATCCCCCCACACAGAGAAAGTACTAGAGAACATTCTTGGTAAGCTGCATTCTCATTACTGTGACAGACGCTGGTCATAAACAACTTAAAGGGAAGAAAGATTTGTTTTGCTCATGGCTTCAGTCCATAATGATAGGACACTGTGGTGGAACTGCTGGTATCCTAGTGGACAGGAAGCAGAGCAGATGAGAGGGGAGCCTGGGACAGGACACACGACACAGACGGCTGACTTCCTCCAGCTAGCTTTCATTTCTCCAGACTCTCTGAAATAGAATCATCAGCTGGAGACCAAACATTCAATGCATTCAACACCTCGGCCACTATGAAGGACATTCTATACATGAGCCTACGAGGGCCATTCCATATTCAAATCAGAACAAAGCACAACCACCTCTTTTTCGGAGAGTCTGGATGGTACATCTGAGGTATTCTGCCTGCCCCTTCCTCTGGGAGCAATATGCAATAAAAACTTGTGCCCTTACCCCATCTCTGGAGCTTTTGTGGCTAGAACTAACCTGGGATCTAATGGGACCTAAGTCTGGGAGTCGATGTCAGAAATCCACAAGCTACAAACTCCTGTCATTTTTGTCAGCAATAATGATAGCTTTTGGGTCCCTGTCTCCTAACTTTAAGTCTCAACAGACTCAAAACACAAATAGGAGATAGCGTAGGTATTTACAGGTGTCCTAGACCACAGTGGGCGCCAGCTTTCTTATTACTTGTATAATATGGAAATAGAAATTGAGGCTCTTGGAGGTTAAGCAACTCATAAAAGACCTTAGCACTCAGTCAAATGCATTTCTGACTTCAGAGCTGAGCCCTTAAGGGTCCTGAGATAGTTTCTGTCACGTGGCTAAGAGTTCAGAGCACGAACCCACACCAAGTGTGGTTGATTCTGCACCTTTGCCGTTGGCCCAGATGTGTTATCTGAGTTTCCTCCTTTTCTGCCTGTCAAATTCTGGGATCAAGGCTTGCATATAATCATTCTCCAGCAAAGGCCTAGGGCCTGGGAACCTGGTGAAGGTTCAAAGGAAGGAGAGAGAGGCAGAACTGTCTATGTATCCCCTCAGCACGCATCTCTTATCGGGCGCCGCTGGGAATCATTTAATGGAAGGGGAAGAGAGCAGATACAGTCCCTGCCTTAGAAAACACAAATCATCCTTTGAGAAACCACCAACGTTTACAAAGCAACTTTCTGGAGTCCAGGTGGCCATGGGCTCACTGTGAGAGAATGAGATGTCCTGTTCCCCAGACTAACTACAAACCCAGGCAAACTGCTTATAGCCGGCTCTAAAGGTTCTGCAATCACTTTGTATAACTCCTCCTGTCACCCATCCAAGGGCAATGGCAGAGCAAGAGAACAGAGAGCAAGCCCCTCTCCAGCTCAAGCTCCTGAAATGGCCAGCGTGTGACCAGTGTGCTCCCAGGAGTCAGAGGCACTTTGTAAAAGGAAGCCATGCCCGGGTCTCAAACATCACTTGCTGTGACTTTGGAGTAAATTAGAGTGCATTCATCTAAAGCCGTGTGCACAGGACTATGTGGTGAGACAGGCTGTGAGAGAATCTACAGCCAGAGCCAAAAGACCTCTGGGTATGGGATGTGCCTGCAGGCAGCAGGATGAGCTGACAGAAAGCCGAAAGGTCACTGTGTCAACTCTTGCTTCAAATAGCACTAGGCCCTAGTTTGATCTCTGTTGCTGTGATAAACACTGACAACTGGTAACCTAGCGAGGGAAGGCTCACTTGGCTTAGAGGTTTCAGTCATTCATAGAGGGAAGCCAAGGCAGTACCTGGAAGGAAGAGAGGCCGAGACCATGCAGGAAGTTGCCTCCGGGCCTTACTCTTTGTGGCTTGCTCAGCTTGCCTTTTTATACAACCCAGTACCACTCGCCCACAGGTAGTACCACTCAAAGTGGACAGGACACTCCTATATCAACAATTAATCAAGAAAATCCTCCGTAGACATGCCCACAGGCCAATCTGATGGGAGAAATTCCTCTCTTGAAATTCTCTCTTTCTGGGTGACTCTAGCTTGGTCAAGCTGACAGAAACTAAGTCACACACACACAGAGCATGTGCAACTGGAGCTGAGACTACAGTGGCCAGTCGACTGCCTACTCCTTCCCTTCCTCTTCTTCCTCTTCTCCTCCTCTCCTCTTCTTCCCCTCCTCTCTTCTTCTCTCTCCTCCTCTACCTCTTCTTCCCCCTCCTCCTCTTCTTCCCCTCCTCCTCCTCTTCCTCCCTTCTTCCCCTCCTCCTCCTCCTCTTCCCCTCCCTCCTCCCCCTCCCTCCTCCCTCTCCCTCCTCCCCTCTCCTCCTCTTCCTCCTTTTCTTCCTCCTCCCCTCCTCCTCCTCTCCTCTGGGTTGGCTCTCTAGAATGACCCTCGGTTTCAGATTGGAGGTTTACAAACTAGTTTTTAAAAAGACTTTCTGAATCTTATTTAGGCAAAAATATTCTTTTATGTATACACCTATTTTGTAAAGTTTAAATTATCACCTGACTTCATCATGAGGCCTTCACCTACTAACATGTAACTGCCTCTTTACAGACTCAGATATTTTCCCTCAACAAATTCTGCCCTCCTTGAGGGGGAATCTACATGTTGCTCATGCCCGTGACCCAGCACCTGACTTCCCTGCACTCATGGTTCCAGTACTGTCACATGACCAACTGACAAGAAGACAGATCAGCAGCAATAGTACAGACACAGGTCCCACAGATGCTTCAAGGGCCACCAGTTTTAGCATTTCACCTGGATTTCCTATCAAGCTTTGCGGCCGTCACATGCCACAGAAGAGCTGTCGCAGATTCAGAAGGCAGAGGGGCAGAACTGACGCTCACCAGGGCTGTTGTGAGTCTGTGGGGTTGGGGAGAGACCACTGGCTGCCTCCTTCTAGACCACAGAGTATGGCAAGGAAAGGTTCACTGCCTGTTTATATCTGACATGAGGTGACCTGTAGTGAGCCTGGCACATCGTTGGTATTCAAGAACTAGAACAAATGAGTTAAAGGCAGAAAGAAGGGTAATAATGTATGTTCTCCAAACCGCAAACCTCTGTTCTGTCAGAGAGCTTCCCAGCCAGCCAACACAAAGAAGTTAAGGCGTTGGGGTTAGTACGCCATCTCAGATGCTTATCCTACCCTGAATTCCACCTATGTCCACCCTGAGGACCCTATGTCTCTTCTAGAGCTCCACATTCTCTGCCTGCTCTCAGTCTCATGTTTACCCCAGGCTGCTGACAGAGTCGGCCTTCTCCAATCCACGACCAGCACCCACTGTTCCTCTATGGTCCTGCCTAAACGGAAGCCCCAGACAAGACCTCTTGCTACTCAGCCTGCTCCTCCAAGTAGCAGCAGCCCCTCCATGTTCCCCTGACATGTCCATGACAGCTGACCTCTTTGTATTCAAGAGAGGAGCCATTGAGAAAGCAGTATCTGTCTGGACCAGGCAAACGAAAGGTTCCAGGTACTTTTTTTTTTTTTAATCCTTTTGAAGCTATGTAATTGTGAATGAAGCACCAAAGGCTTCAGGTCTAGGGCAGGTGAGGTGGCTCTGCAGTTAAGAGTCCTTGCTGCCATTCTAGAGGACCTAGGTTTGCTTCCCAGAAGCCGACCTTCTGGAACTCTAGTTCCAGAACATTCGACGCTCTCTCTCATCCACAGGCACCAAGCAGTCTCACGATAACATATGCATGCAGATAGGCAAAATAATTCACGTAGGTTTATGTGAATTACTTACACACGGAAAATAAAAAAAAATAAATTTAAAAAATGTAAATGGTTGTAATCCTACCATTTTATTTGAACCTTTTAAAAATTCAAAACAGGCTATTCATATATACAGACAGAGATAGTAAAAACTCATATCAGGTGTTTGACAAGTGCCATCAATTTTGGGTGACCTCCCTAGGGGAGGCAGCAGGGTAGGGCATATAGAAGCATCACAAAAATGGGTGTTTGTTTTATATTTTAATTTAGCTTTTAAAACAAACAAACAAATAAACAACCTTGCTCCTGGACTTACAACTTCTATAAATAATACACATAATGTTATGCATCAAGCATTTTATAATGAAATATAAACAAAATGTACAATCTTTTCTAGAGGTAATAACCAATCTAGAATCACAGCTCTCCCAGGTAAGGTTGCTCACCTGTGGGGAGCGCTCAGGGAACGCGTGGCAGAGGCTGTTGGAAGCTCTGAATTGGAGCCCCAAATCACGACAGGGCAGAGGTGTTCTCGGGGCCTAAGACTTGAGACTACAGCATCTCATAGAGAAGACTCCTGGTTTTTCTCTACCCTATCTCCCGGAAGTAAGCTGAACAGATACAATACAGTCCTTTTCCTGCACCAGATTGTTGCCAGGGCAGAGGCAAGCAGAGAGGCTGAAACAATCTCCATGCCTGCCTTACCAGAGGGGCAAGTGACTCTCAGGGAGAAAGCCTTCCTGCTGAGTGACCTCTCCAAAGCCAGTGGGGCTTGATGGATCGCCAGGCAGGCGTTCAACTTCCTTTCTCAAGCTTTCTATTCCAGGCCCCAAGCTGGACCTAGCTGGCTGCACAGTCAGCCAGACAGTGCAGTGTATGGCTTTAGAGACAATCACAAGGCACATATGCCATGCCCTTAGTCCAGACCTGCTAAGAAAATGGGAGCCAGGGGGAAACAATGTTGCCACAGAGTATTTCCTCTTCTCCTCACTAGAAACAGATAAACAGCCCAAGAGATGACTTAGAGTTGACTTCCTCCAACTCAGCAGATTCAGCCTCGGCTTACTCAGCTCCCAATGGAGCTGGAACAATAACAAAGTACACAGAGCAGTGCAAGATTTATCTTTTGGAAAGAGGCGGTGGAGGACGGAGTGCGAGAGAAGATTCTACAAGGGGCATGTGAGCAAGGAGACAAGCATCCTCCCAGCATCACAGGGTACCAGGAGCTCCCTCCTGACCTTAGGACTAAATGACAGAGGCTGAAAACCTTCCCTATGGTATGTGCAAAACAGGAGCTAAACTCTGATATACCTATGGATGTTGATTGCTGTGCCATGAGAGAACAGTCAAGTAGCCTCTACCTGTTCCTTCTACGCCAACCCTGAGGGGATAGAGGACCTAGGCAATCAGAACACAGTGAGCCAAGTTTAACTTTCACAGTGTGGCAGGTAAAAACCAAACAAGGCTAGAAAGCATGACCTTCTTGAGGGTTAGTAAGAGTACAGCATTATTTGTCTGCCACCTAGAAAAAAAACCAACTGCTTTTGAAAGTGTAAAACAAAGGAAATTGGTAGAAGCAATCCTCTGGACTGGAGAGCCCCTTTCCTCTCAGCTCCTTACAGGGCACAATAGCCAAATCTGGAGGTATACCTGGGGGATCTCCATGAGACAGACTGAAGGACACCCATTGAGATCATGGGTGAGTTGGTACTTCATACAGGAAAGCCATTCCTCTAAACCTACGCACCCTGAAGAGAACATAGCAGAGAAGACCCTCTACCACGATCTGTAGTTTACCCTAGTCACCCTCTGGAAGCTATACACCTCCTACCAGGGCCCTACTCCATCCCACATGCAAACTAGGTCTAAATGAGCCTCAGACCTGGACCTTTGTAACAGTGGGGGCTTCATAGAGGCAGCCAAATGAAGACAGCTTCCCTGGGGCCTGAAGCCAGTATTTTGGGTGCCCATATAAGGAAGGGACATGCGGACACAGAAGTACCCAGGTAGGGATGGTGATGTGTTGAGACACAAGAGAGCTATCTCTAAGCCAAGGACCTCCAGAGACGCCCATCCCATGCTTGGAAGACCAAGTGAACAGCTCTTCTGCTTCAAAGAATGAGCCAGCCGTTGTTAGTTGTTTGATCTCAGACACCCGGCCTCCTGGGCGATGAGAGGGGAACTCAGTCCTTTACACAGCTCAGTTTCTAGTTCTCTGCCTGACAGCTAAGCTGACTGATAACACTTTGCATCTAGTGTCTTAAGAAGAGAGAGAGAGAGACTCCAGGCCATTTAAGCACAGACTAGCCTCCATATTCACG
This sequence comes from Mastomys natalensis, assembly GCA_021653895.1. Classification (NCBI taxonomy): domain Eukaryota; kingdom Metazoa; phylum Chordata; class Mammalia; order Rodentia; family Muridae; genus Mastomys; species Mastomys natalensis. Next base: position 528,209 of record JAJTUV010000666.1, read on the forward strand.
CTAACACCAGTATAAATACAACCAACCCCAGAAGCTTCTAGACCCTTAACCTGCTGTAACAAAAGTGGTTTCCCCAACCACCTGAGAAATAGCGAAAGGAAACACTTGCAGAAGTGTGTACAGGTACTCAAAACACTGACCTACTTAAAAACACATGTGCTAGCAGATTTCCCAGCCAATCCTCGCTTCTGTTTTGCATAACACACCGACCCAAACGTCTCCTGCAAATGGCCAGTGAATCTTTCCGTCCTGTGATTTGTAAAGCTGAGCTAATAACTTCTCTCTAGTTCACTGCTCACGCAGGACTCCACACTCTTCCCGGGGCCTTGCATGCTTGGGGTATTATTTTTAACGTTTTATTTAAATTGCTTTCTCCACTGTGTTTCGTCAATCCGTCTTCTATTTTTAAACCAGACTGTTGACGGTTCACAGTTGACAATTTTGTTCACAGTTGATGAATTCTGATTTGTTTTCATTCGCCCAAAATTATGTCGCAGTAGAGGAAGGGAAATAGTCCCTGGGCTTTGCTGGCTCTAATAATTGGGCGTGAACTGAGTGAGCGGCCACTGCCTGCAAGCGTCACATGGTCCCTCCAGCTGTGCCAGCCTGGATGGCTTTCTTCAACCGGAGTCAGATCGCTCTACCTCCACCTTGGCACCTTCCTCTGTAGCTCTCTCCCATTCACTTTGTTTCCCCACTCAGTTCCTGACCACCCACTCAACATTCCCAACCCTGCCCCCCACATACACTATCTGTCTCCCCCTCCCTTGCCATATCAACACCATGGGGACAGTCCTTTGCCCTGCTGACTTTGAGCCTAGAACAGATGTCGAATTAGTGTCTTTTAACTGCTAGTAGAGGAAGATGCACTTGTTTGCATGTTTGGGAAGGTTCTGAAGGGAGCCAAAGGTCCGTCCCTTGTTTCTCTACCTGACTCTTTCCAGAGAGTCCTCGGGCATGCACGCCCTGGGCACCGTCAGACTGGCTGTGTTTCCATCAGCCAGGTACAGTCTCCATTAAACTGACAGTTGACCTGTTTATGACAGGGTCTTGTCAGTATACTCAGCCTTGTATCTTCTGCACATCTGTGTCTCATATAAGATTGAGAAGTTTCAAAGGGAGGCAGAACATTAAATTTTAAACCAAGTTGCTAAGAAAATAGCCCCCCCCCTTTTTTTTTTGAAAATAGCCCATCTTTATTATTGAAAGAAAGGTACAATTAGAAAGTTGTATTTTTGCAATGCAAAATGTTTGTGGGGAAAAAATGAATGGGGACAAAACTATACAGAAAGTTGTTATTTCCAAGTGTTTAGTTATAACATAGGATGTTTCATTATAGCAGAGAAGGTACATTTCCTCTTAATAGAGGGAGTAAGACACCACGTCAGTAGCATGATGGAACAGCCTGGTATGATCTGCTGATATGCCACCATCAAAAAAATATAGTGCTCTAGAAAATGCTACAGCCAGCTGGGGCTGGAGAGATGGCCCTGTGGTTAAGAGCACCTGTTGCTTAAGCAAAGGACCCCAGTTTGGTTCCCATCACCCTTCACACGGCAGCTCACAACCATCTGTGACTTCAGTTCCAGGAGATCTGACTGGTATGCTCTTCTGACCTCCGCTGGCACCAGGCACACGGGTGGTTCACGTACACACATGCAGGCAAAATATACTCATACACACAAAATAAGTAAATCTAAAAAATTTCTTTTAAATACTGCAGCCACAATTGCGGGACTTGAACTAAGTAAGGAGGGAAACCAAAAAGCCCCAACCAGAGGACGCTTGACAAGAAAGCTGCCTAGTAAACCATATGTCGGGGTGGGGTGAGGGTGGGGCAGGGTGGGCAGTCACTGTGTGGGTTAGAAGAGCGGAAGCAAACATGATAGGTGAGCCTCCTCGGTGCTTAGGTAATAATAACTAAGCAACACTATAAGAAACTTTTTGGAGAGAAAGCATCGTGATTTTATTTTTTCGGTGATGTTTTAAAACTATTTTCCATGAGCACAATGGTAAATGCTTTCTAAGGTGGTTACATAGAAGGACATTCCTATCGTTTGACAAGGATTATGCATCAGAACGCCTGTAAACTGCTAACCACTTCCAGGAAAAGGATACAGGCGTATATGCAAAACAGACAGCCGAGGACATTAACAGCTACTCATCTCGGTGATAGTGTACAGAGTTTACTCATTCTGTCTTAAGCTCTTCATATACTCGATGGTTAGAAATTCAATAGCTTGGGAAGGAATTTTAACTCGATTTGCCTCGTGGTTCCTAAAGACTTCCCAGAATCCACGGTTGCCTGTCCTAAGCACAGGCCTCTTTAGCCAGCAAACATGTTCCTTGCTCCTGTTCCCCAGTAGGGGGCGGGCTCTTTATGAGCTGTGACTGGATCCTGCTGGCTAAGACCTGCCTAACCCTCAGGAAAGCTGGCCTTCGATAAGTTGTTAAAGAGGCAATTAATTGAGGTTTTCCCTAGACATAAAATCTTTAGGATAAAGGCAAGCAGGATTGAGTCGAAGGCTAAATGCATGTGCGTGAACTCACAGATTTTAGACCTTGCAGGGGGGCCATTTCCTCCTGTTACAAAGCAGGACACTGAGGCTAAGACTTGTCTGTGTTTGCTCTCTTAACGAACTTCCTTACCTCTTTATCTCTCCCTCTCATGGATCCTGTCAATGACTTGCCAAACCCTTTCTATAAGAGAGGGGGCAAAGGTCAGTCAATTCATACACCATTTTTGCTTTCAGATGAAATGCTGAATGAAGTTATTGTAAATTGTATATAACGAAAGCAGTACGGAGTCTCTCACACAAAATACCAAAGACAGAAGCAAGACTCCACATGAGGAGGGGCTTTAAAAAATGATGCTTTGAATACACACACAACACAGACACACACACACAGACACACACCTGGGAAGACAAAGATACTGTAACTAACAGTTTGCAATTCTGATTAACTCCCACAGTAAAAGGGGCTTGGAAAAAAAGACAAAAACAAAAACACAGTGCTTTGCCACACCCAACCCCAGTCTGTTACAGCAGAGATACTGTAGCAGGTTGCAACGGGGGAACCAGCATCCACATGTTTGCAGCTCTCCCCGACCCCACACCCCATGTAACATACTTGGGGAGAGAAAGCGGCCCTCCCAGAGCCTTCCCCTCCCAGCACACCCTCCCGCTCCCCAGACAGTCCTGGCTGAGCTCTGTTTCTGGCCCCCATTCCAGGAGTTTCCTCTTTTGCTACTCGCTGCCGGTTCCTCTTTCTTCGCTGTCTGTTCCGCCAGGACACCTCTGAGGGCTGCAGATAATTCATAGTTCTAAATTTATATGGCATGTCTCCTCCATCTAGAATTTTGGGGGACAGAACAGATGAGGAAGAGCTGCTGGTTCCCGGGGCCTGCTTCCTCTTGGTGCCAAGAATAGCACCCAGGCATGGCAAGGGCTTGATGGAAATGCCAACTGAAGGAACAAGCAGAAAAGAAGGCGGATCCCGGAGCTGGCTGGTGCCCTGTGCCTGCTTCAGCTCTCAGTTCAGACCAGGATGGGGCCCCGCAGCAGGGGCAAACTCACAGACTGATCAGGACTGGTTTTCTCCCAGCCCCAATGGACAAGAACTCCAAGAAGAAAAACTTAACTGCCACAGAAATAAAGAAAGCTAGCAGCCCAGGGGCAGACAGGTCTGCTCCAGCATTTCACTTTCCCACCTGTTCCAGTTTCCTCCTCCAGGCCCCGCCTCTAAGCCCAGGGTCAATCCCTTACATCCCCCAGCATCCTGACAAATCTGTGTGTCTGTCTGCTTCTAGAGGAAAGAAAGCATCTCCTTCGATACTTTGGCACACAGCAAGTACATAGTCCATATTTATCTGTAGGACGGGTATCATATAACCTCATGTGTCAGTCACTATATCCATGCTAAAGAACGAGAAGCTCTGGTGTGATGGTGCATGGTATTCTATGACTCTGAGGCGTCTATGATGGTCAGAGTTTTGGCAAAGTCAGAGCATCTAGGAATGCTCAGTGAGGAGACAGAAGAAGGAGACGTGAGCATGGAGAAATGACATTGAAATGGTGAAAGAGAAAGGTTCAGGGTCCCCGCTTGAGACTAAGACTGAGGCAGAAGGTCCCACAGCTGTTCTACAGGAACAGATAAACGTTGACATTCCCAGGGGAGCCCTCTGGGAAGAGCATTTTCAGGAGTCTGCAATGGAGAGAAGCCCGGCCAGGGCCTGCAAACACAGTTGGGTTTGTAGGACAAGGTCTCTGAAGTTGACCTTGATAGACTCTCCTCAGACAACTGTGCTTGCTGGTAAACCCTGGTGATGGGCAAGTGATGTCTGTGCCTGGAAAAAGTGGGCTGGCTGGAAATTCATTAATTAATCACCGTCCCAGAAACTGCAGATGGTTAGGACTAACATTTCCATGTCACAAAAGAGAGGACAACGGCAAGAACAGAACAGAAAGAGAAGTCCTGGGTCCCGGAGTCCTGAAGTCAGGAAGGAAGAAAAGTGAGAAGAAATACGAGAGATGTTTGCATAGGGGAAGCAGGGAACACCTAAGAGATGCAAGAGGCAGAGTGGAAACCAGGACATCCTGTCTCTCATCTCTCCGGGGTCTAAGGGCTTGCCAGCTCCAGGAGAAAAGGAAGACAATGTTCTAGGGTGCCCACTGCTTAAAATAAACTCTCTGGGTCTGTAAACACCCTCAGAATTCCATCTCATTCTTGCCTGTCCTGATTTTCTAATAGTGTGGAGAAACATGGAGATGCTCCTCTCCCAGTCTGCGGTACTTTCATGCATTGCCAGTGGACTGCAGGGCAGTATCTTTCCTCCACAGTCAGAAGTCCAGGGAAACATAGGATAGACTGGGATGGAGCTGGCATGGGGGGGTGGCAGGGTGGCGCGGGGAGGGGGCACTGTTGTCTGCACCTCTTACAGAGAGCCTAGAAGGGAATCAGACATCTCCAGGGAATCACCAGGAGTGAAAATCAAAGCCATTTGCATAACCCTTCCAAACCTCCTTCCTTATCAGGAAATAAAGATAACCCTGCCGCCTGCAGCCCATCAAGAAGGCAGAACAGAAGGCTAGCAGATGTCTCCTGACTGGCAGCATTCCTGGCACTGCTGAACAACATAACTTATTCCCTTCCTCTGCCTCCCACCAGCCCCACCTTCATTCCATCCCTGCTTCAGCAGCTCCACACCTGAGCCGGCTCTGTAAAAATGCAGATTTGTTTGAGACACCCATCCCAGCTCATACTCATGCCCTGCTGTCCCCCCATCCTCTTCAGGGCCATTTTTAGCCTAGTAGAAAAGGCTGCTGGTGATGAGCCTTCCCACATGTATCCATCTGTCCCCATTGGGGCCTCCCTCTGATGCTTTATAATCCCCAGGAAGCCCCTGGAAGGATCCCTGAGCCCCAGAGCCTGTGGCATCTCTGAGTTTCTTGTGCTCCGCATTTTGATGTTCACCCATGTTCTCACAAGCTCCATGAGCTCACCTTTCATTTCACACATGGTACTAAATAAGAATGGGATGGATAAACTGGCTGACGAGTAGGTAGATGGACAGATGGACAGATGGATGCTACCACGCTGCATCTAACTGCCAGCTAAGCAATCCTACACGGGTTTGCTGCTGTCCTCACCAGTCAAACTGGCTGAATTAGGTCATTCCTCACCTCCTGGCTCCAGGTTTGGGGACAACTTGGCCCATGTCAAACACAATTTCAAGGTTTGGATGTTCGTTCCCACTACCTTACCCTTCCTGAGGCAGATCCAGAACTGGAAACATCTTATTTGTAAGCCCCGAGACAAACCCAAGTCTACCCTTCTGAGGCCAGTCACTGCCCGGTCCCTAAGTGAGGAACTCAGACAGAAGGCTAAGTGAGGTGCCTATTGTGTACCAAGGCACAGGCTGGCCCTAGCCAAGCTCCCCTGGACCTGTGGTTCCTCCCAGTTCTTCCAACCCTACCCTTCATCCTAAACTTCCCCAGCCCCAGGCTTAGCTTGCCTTCTCCCCAGTTTCTCTTTCCTATACAACCGGGTCCTTTGGCCATGGGCTCTCTCTGTTCACTTGACTCTACTCTTGAATCTCTCTTGGTCTTCAATTCTCCCAGTCTCTTTCTCTCTCCTTTCCTGGCCCAGTTCAGTTTCCTGGCCACTTTTCCCCTGGTACTTTCTCTCTCCCTGCTCTGAACTCTCCTCTGGCTGTACTTTCCTTCATGTCTACAATAAAAACCTCAACTAAACCTTGGAGCCATCGGTTCTTCATTTTCATTCTGTCTCCATTTGATCCTGACTTTCTCCAACGACACGACCCTGATGTGTCATCAGCTGTCCCCCAGTCCCCTCTGTCCCTGCTTCTCCCCCATGGTCCCCCATCTGATGTCCCTCTTTTTTCTACCCTGAGCCCTTCCTGCTTAGAGACACTCTCTCACCATTTATCTCCAGCAGGTCCTCTGGGGTCCAGCTGTTGTGTTTTATAAAAAATGAAAAAGAAGCCAGGGATATGTTTGGTGGAGGTGCAGTATGGTGGGGGGAAAGGGGGTGCCTCTACAGACCCATGCTGAGACATCCCTTTCCCCTGAGGGACCAGCCACACGACAGTATAGTGTAGAATAGAGTTTATTCAAGGCATGGGAGGAGAGTTGAGGGGGTAATAGAGACAGAGAGAGAGAGCAGACAGAGAGAGAGAGAGAGAGGAGAGAGAGAGAGAGAGAGAGAGAGAGAGAAGGGGCCTATGAACACATGGAAGGGGGAGGGGATTGGTCAGAGAAGGGACAGAGAGGGAAGAGAGTGAGGAGGGGGCAAGCAGCCCCTTTTATAGTGAGTCAGGCATACCTTACCTGGCTGTTGCCAGGTAACTGGGGTGGAGCCTAGAAGACATGCCAACACCAGCCCTGTTTCTAGGCCACCCTCTCTCAGGGACACACAGTCCCCTTCCTGCTCTTCTCACTTCTCCCTGTCCTCCTGACATTGTTTCCCTGTGAGAACACAGCACTGGGATGTCAGGACTTTTCCTTTAGTATATCTGTGTTTCTCTCATCATACATGTCTTTCATAACACTGGCAGAAATGGCTTCTAAAGTCTTTGTGAATCATCAATTTGAACAGCTAATCATTTCCATGACATTTGTGCTGAAAATGTTACCTCTACTTTTCCTTCAGTGCTCATCCCTGTCCAGGCACAGGAAGAACTGGAACACCCACCTAACACACAGATAAACTAAGGTTCAGGATCGATTGCTTAGTGGAAGCCACTCTAGGAAGAGGCAGAAGGTATACCCTGCTCTGTTGTGTCAAGGTCCAGTCTGTGCTCTTAGGGTGCTTAATTGGAAGAAAGGACCAAGACAAGTCGCATGTTGGTGCCACATCTCTGTAAGGGGGACATACATTTAGCCAGGGTTATGGAATTTTTGCATCAGGAAAGGCCCAGAGATGCAGCCTCTCCTGGGTGTTTCTGGAGGGGCCCCTGTCACAACCCCCTGCTTGCAGGCCGCTCATGATCAAGGCCCTCGGCTTTTGCTTCCCCTGGGCACACGAAGCTCTTAGAACACTACACAGCCAAGGTGCAGACCCTTTAATCGTTAGTTGAGTTGAAAGAGTGACTGTCTTAATTAGTGTTTTACTTCTGTGAACAGACACCGTGACCAAGGCAACTCTTATAAGGACAACATTTAATGGGGCTAGCTTACAGGTTCAGAGGTTCAGTCCATTATCAACAAGGTGGGAGCATGGCAACATCCAGGCAGGCATGGTGCAGGAGGAGCTGAGAGTTCTACATCTTCATCTGAAGGCTGCTAGCAGAATACTGACTTCCAGGCAGTTAGGATGAGGGTCTTAAAGCCTACGCCTACAGTGACACACTTACTCCAACAAGGCCACACCTTCTAATAGTGCCACTCCCTGGGCCGAGCATATAAACCATCACAGTGACTAAATGAAGAGAATGCCTCAAAGACCTGCCAGATCCATCACCAGAGAAACTGACTACATTAAAGAAACAGTGGAAGAGAAGACCGTTCTAAGTGTTGCAGGCAGAAAGGCAGGGGCAGGAAAACCACATCATAACCACAAGAAAGGGCAGCGTCTGCATTAGACTTATGACTGTGACAAGATGGCTCAGTAATAAGTCCTTTGTGACTCCAAATTCATTGCTTCCTGGTTCTGAACTGGGGGAAGACAGGTGACAGGGACACTTTGTCATTGGGAGCCCAGTCACAGTGACTGAAGCCTGGCTGACAAGCTCAGCAGGGCAATTTGTACTCCAGACTTGGGGCACCTTCAGAATGGCAGCACTGGGGTCTTGTCTGTCCCCATAGCCTATAAACCATGTTATCAGGTGTAACACAGAGCACAAAGCCCCTGGCTTAGTCTCAGGACTAGAACCTTGACCCTGAATTAAAGACTTCTTTTCTTGCCTCTAAGAGCCTTCACAGGCAAGAGAGAAGAAATACAATGGAAGATTTTTTCACCTGATAGTCTGGATGGCTTCCATCCCAGTTGCCCTCAATGTGCTCCGAAGAATGAGAAAACAGATGCCCACTAAGCATCCCCCAACTCCTGGCCTGAGCTAACATCCACCAAGGTCAAAACAACCATTAAAATCTCACCTTGGGCCTTTGTGAGATAACTATCGCCTACTAGTCAGCCTTGGCTTATTTACAGCTGCCCTTCAGCGCCATGTCTCCACCCCATTCCTCCTTTAACCTGCTGGAGAAAACACACCCCAGATGTCTTGCTGAATAAAGTTCGGTATATGTTCATCACAGCCAGCAGAAATAAAACCAGAGATAAAAGTGACCAAAAAAAAAAAAAAAAAAAAAAAAAAATGCCAAAGCAGACTTTTGACCAAATGCAGCAAGATTGAAGTGATATTTTTAAAATGAAACAGTAGCTTAAACTTTGAATTACTGCCTGATTTTACTGCTTAGAGATGAAAGACCCTGTGGTGCTGAACGGAAAAGGCATATAACTCAAAGAGGTTTTTTTTTTTTTTTTTTTTTATTTGGCTTGCGTCATCTTTGCGAAAAATACATTTAAGTAATAAAATGTCCTTGCGAGAGTCCATTCTCCGATGACAGAACCGAGGTGTGAAACTGGTGAGGGCAGACAGACTCTACTGTCTCTCTCTTTCTATTACAGGTCTTCCCCCAGCGGGTCTGTTCTCATCGTTATCAGAACCTGATGAGGGCTGAGACAGCCAGACTAGGTGTCCCAGGAGGCTGACCCTGTTACAATCTGCCCTATGATGAAAGCCAGAGGCTAATGGGTCTCGCTGCTCGTTAGAAGGCCAGGAATGTTTCCGGGTAGAGCCTTCTGTTTTGTTACTGCATTTTCTTTTGAGTCTGTGGCTATAGCCCAGAGACCCTGAAGGGACCATGAGTTGATAAACGTAACCTGAAGAAGCCAGGAGTGAAGGCATCTGATTTTGCAATATATGATCTGAGTAATGTCTTGGGATATAAAGACAGAGGGACGAGGTACTACTTGCAGAAAACTCAGTCTTGGGTAAGACGTTAAAAATGTATGTCAACCTATCCATCGGTCGGCAATCAGCACAGCAAGAGAGAGGTGGGAAGCATGACAGAGGAGAGATGTTGGTGACAAGAATCCCCCGGAAGTGGTGGTGAAGAACGCACAAGAAATATTTGGATAAGGACACGAGACAGGTGTGCAGGTCCTAAGGAAACGAGGCCGGAGGAAAACAGTCCCTACAGCTTCTGAGGTTTTGTCAGTCTTAGCTCTTTCTGCTAGCTGTGTGTCCTTGGGTGTAGCACAGCCAGGAAAGCTCAGAGTCTGGACCAGGCCTTGGCCTACCAAGGTCTAGGCAAAGAGAGAAGCTTCAAAGCCCCAGATGCTCATTATGTATTCTGCCCTTGGCTGCGAGCTTCTCTGTGGATTCCCTTCCCCAATTTCAAAGTTAGAAAGTTCAAACTAATCCCCTCCACTCCCCCACACACACCCACATACTCTACCCCTGCCCAGTCTCCTCTTACATATTTTGATGTCAATCTGGAACTTGGTTAATCAGGCCAAAATTCATCAAGGAAGGGCAACTGTGATCTGCAGGAAGCTAGCTGCTCTCCGTCTAACATGATTTGTGTTACATACCGAGTGATTTTTCAAATACCAGAACATCACGCTCCGGGAGAGGAGACACTTGTGAGTGGTATGGATAAAACCCTGCCTTGTGGAGTCGGTCTGTGCTGTAACATATTGCCTCTGTTTCAGGGAATTCTGTGTTGCAGACAGCATGGCACCCCCATCATGTCCTCTCCACAGATAATTAAGCTCATCAATTACTTTTGTCCCTGTGTTGCAGGAGAAGGATGTCACTGTGAGCCTCCTAGGGAAGCAATATGTCAGCCACTGCAGTCTTTGTACTTCCTGTTTCTTAGACCAGCGGAGGGTAAAGCCTCCAGCCGGAGCTCTGGGACATACCAACCTGAGTTCAGATCTTCCCAGGATCTATCCTTACTCATTGTGGGAAATTTAATGTCGTGCCTAAGGGAAATAAAAATAACAGCTTCCGTGGATGCCATACAGCATGGACTCAGCAATTATTCGATGAGCACCTACTATGTGCCAGGAAAGTGAGCTATTGGAAGCACACCAACAGCACTGAAGCTGCACCAGGCTCCCAGGATACCACGCAGCCCTCCCTTACTCTGTGTCTTCTGAAAGCCTATTAGCCCTGGTGCTCAGCTACCACACCTATAAGTAGACTCCTGCTTGGAGTCAGGAGAGTTACCTAAGATGGTGACAAGGACTCATCTCAGGGCCTGGCTTAGCTTGTGTACTTATCCCTACCCCCACTCCTTCATCCCTACAGACACAGGAAGCCACAGCTGTTACGGTGTTTCCATTCTACTTCTGAGATGGTGCTCAACGTACCTGAGTATGGTGTCACAAAGATACCATACTTCCATCCCCATGAGATGCTTTGCCTCTTTTGCCTGACAACAGCAGCATGGAACAGCCAGGGCACAACTCAGAGGCCGCAGCAAGATGTAGAATTCAAGGCTGGAGCAGCACAGCATCACCTAGAACATCCCACTCAACCTGGGGCCACTAACCTCTCTCCTGCCCCAGAGACTGCAGACTCCTAGACGGCAGAGGCTCCACATCGCTCTCTTAGCACTAATATGAGGTGTGTTGGTAGGGCACTGATCTACCTGAAAGGGCACAAGAAGTGAGGTCACTGGGAAGCCACTGCTAGACAGAGTCAAATAATCTGTGTCCTCTGAAAGAAGCCTTCTGTAAGAGTACTAGAGTAAGATTACTGCTTCATTAAAGGCTCTGTAGGAGAAAGGCATATCACAGGTGAGAGAGACAGACAGAGATACAGACAGAGACACACAAAGAGATAGAGACAGAAACAGACAGAGAACACAGACAGACAGACAGACACATACACACACACACACACACAGAGAGAGAGATAGAGAGAGAGAGAGAGAGAGAGAGAAGAGAGAGAGAGAGAATCAATCTATATTTGATTTTTGTTTCCACCATCCTGTAAGCTGCCCCAGTGCCCCAGTGCCCCAGTGCCCCATGTCAAGTCCACTTGACACCAGTTCCTTCCATAGGCTGTCATTTACATAATTCCTTAGGAAGAAAAGGCCTCTCCAAGGGGCCTGCCATCTGCAGTAGTTGGGGGTAGGGGGGTTGCCTCTACTACACAAAGCAAAGATCTCCCCTTAATTACACCATCTCTCAGTTCTACACTTAAAACCAGAACAAAGCAAGACTTGAAAGGATGAAAACCATTCATATGGAGTACGTCATCCTACAGGAAGTGACCACCAGCACATAGAATAAAGGGTAATGAGGGAGCTGTGAGAGTCTTGGGGCTCAAGGGTTCCCTCCGGGGCTGCCTCACCTGCTCTCAAGGCAGAAAGGTAGTACTAGAAACAGATCTAAGGGAAAATGTAAAGAAAGGCCTAGAGGTTGCTAGAAAGAAGACAAAGGCAAGAAAAGTTTAAGTTTGGAGCCAGCATTCAGCACTGCTTGGCTCCAAGGCATTTGAAAGCAGCCTCTGCTATTTAGCCCACCAGCACTCAGCCACAGCAGGATGTCCTGGGCCTCAGAATGCTGGAGATTTGGGGATCTTGGCTTAACAGAGAGAGACTTGTCTCTGAGGGAACAGGTCCTGGTGGAAAAGGAAGAACAATTTCTTCCACATGCAAGGAAGACTCTCTCCTCGCCTTCCACACACAACACTCAGTTGCAAGGAGGAGAACAGAAACAATGGTGGTGGCTTGGACAAATCAGCTCCTGTGACCCTCATAAGGCCCTCACTCTGTCAACCTGGTAGGGAGGGGCGAGCTGTATGCTGTCTACCTCTGAAAACTGCCCTCCTCGCTCCGTGAGTCACTCAGGGCTGGAGACACAGGCTCTGTGGCAGGGCATAGCTTGATCACAACTGTGCCACATGCTAGTTGAGCTTGGTTCTCCCTTCTGTCCACTCCAAGGAACAGTGCCTAATTTAAGGGCTGTTAAATTAAAGGCCAATGAAATAAAAATGCTCATAAAGTGTTTAGCACAGGGATTCCCTAGGTAGCCTGCCTCATCCTTCTCACCAAAAAGAACCCTGTGTTTTCCCGTGCCACCTCCTGGGTTAATCTGACGCCCAGCCTGATGGCAGAGGATATCTGGATTCCAGTAAGGAGCTGGAACTTTCTGGTTCCTTCTTTCATCCTCCAGCCTCCCTCACTCTGCCTGATCGCGAGATTTCTCATAAGGGTAAAAACTGCCTCTACAATATAAGAAGTGAGGGACCATCTTGCCTGGCTACTACTCTCTGAGGCAGGGGGCTGGACATTATGCAAACATAGCAGCAGTGTGTGACACTGCTCTAGTCACGATGGCTCCCTGAGCTGTGCACACCCAGCCACTCAATAAGAACCCAATCTCCTGAGGGGAGTTAGATCCTAAAGGAGAGGCTCGCTTACAAGGGCATGAGGACATTGGCGGAGGTGTGGGTGTGTGTGTGTGTGTGTGTGTGTGTGTGTGTGAGGTGTGGGTGGTGGGAGCAGGAGCACGTATTCAAGCAGTTACTTCCATTTCTTCATGATTCTGTAACTTCAAATCCCCCACACTGGGGGTAAGCTTCTTCCACAGGAGTGGAAGTAAGCACACCCAAAGGGCACACAAACCATAGCATTTCACCACGGGTTTAAAGGTTTGTGTCTGTTATGGTTTAGAGATGAAATGCCCCCCAACCCTGCCGTGGGCTGAGGCTTGTACTAATTCTTCCATTAATTAACAGGCAGATTAATGATGGACTTCATAACTGAATAGAGTCTTAAAAGATGGCAGAAACTGTGGCAAGTGTCATCTAATCAGAGGAAGTGGGCCGTGGGGAGCCCACCTACCTTGTCTCCGGCCTGTTTCTCTATACATGCCCCTGTTGCTATGACATTTTGCCTTAACCACCGGCCCAACGATACAGTTGAGTGAGGAGGGATGGAAAATTATAAAAGTCCCAGAATCATGAGCCCAAGTCCTTCCTCTCTTCAGTTGAGTTTGTCTCAAATTAAAAAACCTCCTCACACACTCTTCTTACAATACGAAATATAATCATTCCGTCTCCCAAAGTCCAAATTCTTTATTTTGTTCCAGCATTGCTTAAAACAAGTTCAAAGTCTCATCTGCGCCTCAAGGAAAACTCTTCCCAGCTGTGAGCCTGTAAAATCAAACAGAAGCCAAGTACGTACACCTCCAAGATCCAGCGACACAGAATAAACAGTATTCACAAGGCAAACATCTCTATCCCAAAGGAAGAAGTGAGCAAATAAGACAGAATCCAGGCTCTCAGCAAGACAGAGACCCAACAGGACAGACATTAAATCTGAAAGCTCAGAGTCCAGCATCCTATGTGCAATATGGCAACAGTGGGCCTCCCAGAGGTCAGACAACTCCAACCTGCATGGCTTTGTCAAGTCACAGCCCACATGGCTACTCTCTGAGATTTGATTTGCAAGCTAATACCTGTAGTGTCCTCAGCCTGGCATTAGATGTTGCTTTCTTGGAGCTTAAAGAGTGGGTGGCACCACTCCCAGCAATTGAGTAAGCAGAACACTGGATAATATTTGCAGTGGCTACCTCCTGCCCCCTGCCTGGTGTCTCAGGCTTTCCTCTAAAGTCTGAGTGGGAGTTGCCATGACCCCACAGCTCTTACACTGGGCACACCTGCTAGAACTAGCATCATGTGATCTCAAGGTCTGCTGCTTGCTGCCTTAGAAACAGTGACATGAGCCACAGTCGGGCCATCATGAGCCATGGCTGGGGCACACAGAGAGTAAAGCAGATTCCTGTGGTAGAGACACATAGGAAGGCTGTCAGGATGCCTTTGGCTTGCTCCCTGAGACCGCCACGCAGTCTCTGGCTTGAGCTAGTAGATTTCTGAAACGGTTTTGAGGCCTTTCCTCTGTTGTTCAGATTAGAAACAGCTGGCTTCTCCGAATCTGCGGTGATGTGTGCTAGACTCATCAATGTTTTCCTTTGTTGATTCATGTTTGTGTGTATGTGCATGTGTCTGTCTATGTTCCTTCCCAGATCTGGTTGTGAATGGACCAAATCTTATATTCTTTTCGATTGCAAATCCCACCTTAGGTTTTACCGATGCTCCCGAATCCTCCTGTATCCATTAAAACCATTCAAGACTTCCTCCAACATCCTCCTTAGAAGATTCTTCTGCAAGACACCCAGGGTCATGGACTTGGCGAATTCCACTTCCCATAATCCTCTAGGCCTAGGGCCTGAATGCCATTCACCCAAGCTCTTTGCAATGTGTAATAAGGATAGCCTTTGCTCCGATTTCCAAAAGTGCATCCTCTCTTTCCATCTGAGACTCATTAGCATTCTGGTCACAGGTACTCAACTTGCCTGTGAGACATTTTTGCTCCTTCCTAGTCTCTTCTGAGCCCCAGAAGAATTACCCACAATGCTCTGATTTGCAGCCTTCCAGGCATTTTCTAGTTAACTCCTCCAAACTCTGCCCTTACCCAAATCCAGTTCTGACAAATATGAGGGGTGGATATTAGCAACTGCCTCTCTTTTGAATCAGGAATTTTGTATTTGTCCATGTTCTATTGTTTTTAACAAATACTCCATGCTCGGTACTTCCTAATTAAAAAAAAAAAAAAAAAAGTCTATAAAGCTCACAGCTTGGGAAGATGAAGTGCAGATCAGTAGCCCTGCTGGTTGGGTTTCTGGTGAAACAGAAAGGGAACTGGGCCACATAGAGAAAGGGTCACCTAAGTGGCTGACCTTATAAGGACTAACTCTCTGTGTGACCAGTACCAATCCCTTTCAAAGATGGTGTCTTTATCAACCAATTGCATAGTCGCCCTCTCATACAGCTGCCAACATGAGAACTTTGGGGGTTACCTTCAGATCATATAGAGGTATGGTCATGATGTTGGGGGGGGATACTGGGTATTTTTAATGACAATGATCACTCTAGAAGTTGAGGATAGCCCCTTTGAAATGCAAGTTTCTCTACACACACACTGTGAAGCCTTGGGTTCAAAGGCTTTCTGGTTCTAAAACAGTTTCACATTTTGACTTTGGAAGAAAAAAATTCTGCTGCACATTTTCAATACAAGTGTGCTTACAGTCAAGGGAATTCCTAGAGGTGCTAGGCTCCTCCCTCCCCTTGCTGATGCCGGTACCTGCTTGTTTCAGGACTTCTCGAATGAGAAAGGGTCTACTGACTGAAGTAAGGGGCAGCCTCCAGCCCCAAATCATTTTCTGGGTAAAGCTGCATGTTTTAGGTAAATGAGAGGTGAGGTTTGGAGGGCTGTGATTTCCAGTCTGTAGGAGAAGAGGACAGAAACTTCTGCCATAGGGAGGGTTTAACAACCCACGGTCTTGTCCTAAATCAGTTCTCACTGGTAGAGCTCACTGGTCGATAGTGGGATGGAGTGCTGGATCTCACACTATGAGCCTTGGCGGTTTTTCTTTCTGACTTGGTCGTGATCCCATGAAGATGCAGAACTACCTGGGGATGACCTGCCACTTAAAACAACAAAAATGGAGGCAATACTTTCTCTAACCAAACACATAAATCCCATTCCAGACAGGCTGCCGGTTTAAGGTTCCATTTCAATGGAAGGGGGTTGAGCTTGCCTCCGGAGCAAACAACCCACGGACTGCGAGACAGCAATTTCCAAGATCAATTTTTTGTCAAGAAAATTGCTGTGCAGTTTCTAAACTTCTTGCAGAGTAATTAGCCAGAAGACGCATCTCTGAGGCCCAGAGCATCTCGTTTTAATATGTCTGTGTGAAGAACAGCACCCTGGGCTGTGCCTGTGGCCATCTCCTGGCCGCTCTTCCTCCGTGGATCACCTCATGACTAGCACACAAGTACAGACAGCTTGGGGGCACCTGACCTTTTACTGTAGAGATGCTCAGTATCCTGCCAACAGGAGCAAAGTGGAAACTAAGCCAGAGCCCCTCATCCGGCACGGGTACCAAGTCTGAGCCCTTCTCCAGGCACTCGGTAAAGCTTGGCAGGCAAGCTTTCTGCTGGCAGCAGCAGCAGAAGCAGAAGCCAGTCAAGTCCAGTTGCTGTGTAGAGTTTCATCTTGAAAGCTTGAGACACCTCTCAAATGTTCCATAGTCCCCAGGCTGAGAGAGGAAAGGGGCCATGGCATATAGTGAATAGGCAGATTTCTTTTAAAGTAAAATGTCTTTGTTCCCTCGGGCTTTTAAGCAAAGAGCTTTGACAAGATGCAAGGCAGTCTCCTGAGACTGTCAGGCACCTGTGCTCATGAAAGCTCTCTCTTTCTTATCCTACTCTCTGGCTCTGTTTCAGATTCCAGTCTAACTCCCTCCCTGCTCACATCTCTACATACTAATCTGGCCACGGAACTGAGCCAGGAGCAGAAAATAAAGGTAGAAGGCATACGGTGAAGCTGGGACCTCAGGTCCTCTGGGTGTCCTGGGCTCAATAGCCAAGAGTCAAGGGGGATAAGGAACTCAGAGGTGCTGGCCAAAGACTCAGCTTTCATGAGTCACCAGTTTGTGAGTCACTTCTTTCATCTTCCCAAAGACTAACTCTCCTCTACTCCATTCCCATCCTTCCACGAACACGAACACTCAATGAGCTCTGTTAGTTGCTAGGCACCATAGTAGTTGCTGGAGATAGAAAAGCTCCTACTACTAAGCTGGGTTGCAGGTATGTGGAGGGAAGGGTGTGGTCCCACGCTTGCTCTTCCTCTCTGCTTCTGCATGATCCTGCTTACCAGATCTCAAGGATCCTCCCATAACTACCCAGGTGAGATCACATTCCCTCCTACTATTCCCTCTTGAATGAGAAAGGAGGGCAGTGAGGCTGGAAGAATCTGAGGGGAGCTGGTTATGCAGTAAGAACTTAGGGAGGGTCTCTCAGTAGAGACAAACTTCCAGCCGAGACCAGGATGGGAAGTCGGAGCCAGATACCAGAAGTTCCAGGGGAAGAATGTTATGAGAGAAGAGTGTGATGAAGAGGGGTGAGTGTGTGTGTGTGTGTGTGTGTGTGTGTGTGTGGTTGTGTGTGTGTGTTGCCCTGGTGTGAGACAAGTTTAGCATATATGAAGGAAGCATGCATGGTAACTGGACCAGTATAGTCATGGAGAGGAAGACACGGTAAGATACAAGACAGGGGTCAGAACTTAGGGAGCAGGATAAGGACACTGCTCTCCAACTTCCTATGAAGAATAGCCTGCAATCAAGTATTGCTGGAAACAGAGACCAGCAAGGATGCCATGTGTTGGTTTAGGCATGAGAAGATGGTGGCTTACACCACTAATGGGACATAGGCAATGATGACAAGGTTGGCTAGGATTGGCTACAGGGGATAAAGAGAAAACAAAGAGTCAAGATGACTCCAAGGTGCTTAACCTGAGTCACTGTGCCAGGGCCAGGGCATGACATCATCAGCAAACTTGTGAAGGCACCAGGTCAAGGAGATTCAAGAACTCTCTTTGGTACATCAAACACAAGATACCAATCAGTATCTAAGCAGATGACTCTAATAGGCCATCCAGGGCCACTCCAAACAAGCCCAGGATACTCTGGTTCCTTGAGAGTAAACCAGGAACTCTTTACAAACTACCACAGGTTCATTCTAGATCCATACTCTTTATTTATACTTAGGCAAAGACCTCTCCATGAATGTTAAGGACTTTATCCATTGATACACAAATAGAGTCCTGCAACTCAGAGTGGTTATGAGGATGGAGTTTGCTGATGGGCAGCCCCAGGCACAGGGTAAACTGGGGCCATGGCTAACTCTCTGCTTCTCTTGGGAGACAGGCCCTGATGGTGGGAGTGTACTGCAGTGGGATGCCGGTCTCCACTCCTGCCGTTATTACCCTTGAGTTGATGCAAACCCCATGAAAGAAAAAAAGCCCAAGAGATTCCAAAGCAATACAGCAACACTGTTTTGAGTGACTGAAGTGGCAAGCCAAGAAAAATGACAGATACAGTGATAAAAATGTGGGCTACAAGACATGCAATCAAGGAAGGCTGTGAGCTGTGCAAACCAAGCTACCCCGGAACCTTCATTCCCGCCCACAGATGAACTATTCTGTATCAACAGAGCAGAAGAACCTGGGTGGGCGGTGGGCAGGCGGGAACGTGGGGGTGGAATCATTCAGAGACTAGAGTCTGGGTGTCTGTCAGACAGCACTGAGGATATGTGACAGAAGTCCTCTGCTTCTGTGATAGGGTAATGGAGGTGAGATACCTGGGACTTACCCTGAGGGTTCCTGCAGTCCACTTCATCTTCAACCTCTGTTTGTCGCATTGACCCCTGAGATTGCTGGGTACACTGCCCTCACATCTCTCTCTTCTCTGTCCTCTTCTCTGTCTCTGTCTCTGTCTCTCCTCTCTCTCTCTCTCTCTCTCTCTCTCTCTCTCTCTCTCTCTTCTTTCTCTCTCTTTCCCTCTTTCCAGGCAGATATAATAAGACAATGACCACAGCCCAAGACCAAAATAAAAACAAAACACTTTCCATGACAACACTTCCGAGTCAGGTGCGTGGGAGTGACTGAAGGAGTTACTGTCTTCAGAGTTACAGACCTCCATTTCCCCTCCCCACATCTCCACAGCCTGCTCAAAACTGGGAGGTCCAATCTCACATGCTGGGGAAGGGAAGCAGGAAGATGTTAACTAGACAAAGGTTTTGCCAGAGCCCTTACCACTAAGAAACAATCTGTGGGTGACCCCAGAAAACACAGTAGGGCAGCAAAACTGAATCTAAGAACTGCCAAACTGGCCCGTATTGTCATTTGTACCCCTTTGCCTAGACGGGATTAACAGAACTTCAGCCTGCATCAATATTTGTTGTAAGAAACGTACGTATTTACCTTTATCTATACACATGTATATACCACACACACACACACACACACACACACACACACACACACATCTTTCTTCCTAGCACTGACAGAATCCTCATAGATGACCCTGAATTGAGATTCTTTTGCTATCGGCTTTGGGAGTCGGGTGATGCTGTACAGTAACCTGGCTCTTCCGTCTTGGATTAAGGGACTATGGAGGTGTTGCTGAGTCTCTTCCTCCTACCCTCTCTCTTTGTTGTCTTTTTGCCTCTGCATTATCTGAAAAAGGGATTTGAGGACAGTGCGTATTCCGTAGGACTGGTGTCACAGTGAGGCAAAGTGGTGGCACAGGGCAGACTCAGTGTAGCTCGCTCGGTTCCTGGTACTCATGGCCATGTCTACTTGGTCAACATGGTGGAATGGTAGAATGGTCAGATCAAATGTGGTAAAGTTGGACCCGAGACATAGCTCTGGAGCAGATCCTAGTCTATAATCCTGTGGGCAGAGTTGTCTTTGTTCAACTCCTGGGGACCCCAAAAGAGTCCTCCGTTGAGTGGTATCCCCCTGTACAACTGGCAGACATGAATCCAGCATGGGAATAGCTAACACAGAAACAAAACAGGCTGCTGCCACAGAGGTCTTTGAACCAAGGTTCAAAGACCTCAGCAAAGCCCAAACAACTCGTTCTCATTTGCAGGCTCTGTAAAGTGCAGCCAGGGGTTCTGAGCAAGCGCCTGAGTGAACATCGGCCTGGGATGAGGTGACAAGGCACTGAGCCTGCAAACAGACTGGCAGACACTCGTACCTGCAGAGCTGGGTGGATGGGGCTTTATCCACTTCCTGCCATCACCTAGGCAAGGGAGTTCTGAACTCAGGCCCACCTTGACTTCACACAGGAACTCCCACCCCTGACCTTGCTTAGTACATGTTAGAGAGACGAATGACAAGGAACCTGAGCATCATTACAGAGGAAAGCTTGGGCTTCTTCC
This sequence comes from Mastomys natalensis, assembly GCA_021653895.1. Lineage (NCBI taxonomy): Eukaryota > Metazoa > Chordata > Mammalia > Rodentia > Muridae > Mastomys > Mastomys natalensis. The sequence goes on from JAJTUV010000666.1 coordinate 548,541, forward strand.
ATGTTGGAGTAGGAGGGTGTGTGTGTGTGTGTGTGTCTACCACCAACGAGTAAAGCATTCTTGCCCCAGCCAAGGACTGCCGCAGAGGATGTCCTCAACAAGAGGTCCCTGCTATCTTTACCACCACCACTCCTTCCATTGTTCAGACTATGGCACGACTTCACGTCTGTGGGGACCGAAGGCAGAAGAAAATACTGAGAATGAAGTGAAACCTAGCCTCTGGGGAGACTGGAGAGGAGCTTGAGAAGGGGAAATGGAATAGACATGGGGGGGTGGATGGAGGTGGATCCAGGTAGGGGAGAGGGAGGGGAGCAGGAGGGATCACTTTGGGGGAGGACCGAGAGAGTACTGGGAGAGAGAACTGGAATCATTTGGGGGTGGCATCTCTGGGACAAACTAGAAACCCAGGACAAAGCAAACTCCCAAGAGTCTATGAGGGTGACCCTAGATAAGACTACTAGCAATGGAGAAATGGAGCCTGAACCAGCATCTCCTATATCCAGGCAAGACTTCCAATAGAGAGACTGGGACATCAACCCAGCCGCAAAACCTTTTGTCCTACCTATAAGATTGTCAGGGGTAAAGGTGGAGCAGAAATTAAAGGAGTGGCCAGCCAATGCCTGGGCCAGCTTAAGACCCATGGGGGGAGGGAAGAGACAGAGAGACAGAGAGAGAGAGACAGAGAGACAGAGAGAGAGAGAGACAGAGAGAGAGAAGAGACAGAGAGAGAGAGACAGAGACAGAGAGAGAGACAGAGACAGAGAGAGACAAGACAGAGAGAGAGAAGATTGTTCCCACCGCAGATACCATTAATTGTATTCTGCTATACTTGCAGACTGAACCTTAGCATATAACTGTCTTCTGAGAGGCTTCACACAGTAACTGATGGAAACAGATGTAGAGACCCACAGCCAGACATTAGGAGGCACTTTGGAAGTACTAGGGAAGAGGGAGGAAAGGATTGAAGGAACCTGAGAGATTGAGGAGACCACAAGAAAATTTACAGAATCAACTAACCTGGACCCATAGGGGCCTACAGAGAATGAACCACCAACCAGAGATCATGTATAAGACAGACCTGGGCCCTCTGCACATATATAACCGTTGTGCAGCTTGGTCTTCATGCGGGACTCCTAACAGCAGGAGCTGGGGCTATCTCTGACTCTGTTGGCTGCCTTTGGATCCCTTTCCCCTAACTGGGCTACATTGCATAGCCTCAGTAGGAGAAGATATATGCCTAGTCTTATTGCAACTTGACATGCTGAGGTGGATTGATAGCCATGGGAGGCCTCCACTTCTCTGTGGAGAAAGGGAGGGGCAGGGATGGAGAAGGGGAGAGCAAGCTGTGATTGAGATATGAAGTTAGTTAATTAACTAATTTATTAATTAGTAAAAACCACTATAGGCATATCTATGGGACTTAAAAGGTTCTGAGAACTTCATCTGCATTAACGTAGCTTCTCATCATGACCCTTCAGCCTCATTTGCAGAGAAAGAAACTGAAGCATGGAGAGGTGGAGCTCTGGACAAGCTCTGCCCCATGACAGATGCACCAACTTTCTCCTGTCTGTCAGCTTGTTTACTGCTTTACACCTAAATCACAATCTCTTTCCATATCTGCCTTCTCCGGGTACAGAGTGCAGCCTCGGAATAAAACCAGTAGCCAGCAGGGGCCTAGCACATAAGTGTGACTGTGACTCTGGAGGGCCACCTCAGAACACCCAAGGTGACCTCCAGACAAGTTCATAGCCCTTTCCAGGTATAAGGACTTGGAGGCCTGAATATATGGAGCCCTACAAAGACTCCTACAGAGTCAGAAGACAAAGTAGCCACTGTCAATCATGTGGTCCTCCAAGGGCCCTTGCTCCTCTGTCACCTACAGCACAAATAGCTGTGTCCCACTGATCAGGGAGCTACCCTCACCTGCACCAGCCACTGGTTCTCCTCTCAGTCGGTTACTCAGCCAGAACTTAACCCAAGTGAGCTTTCTCTGAAAGGCCACCAGATGTAAAAGTCACCAGGAGGCTTCCTCTACAACATCTGCCACTCCTCAGCTCGCTCCTGTGACTGATACTCTGTTACCAAGACCCCTTCCTCCAAAAGATGGAGAAAAATGCCATCCTCCCCACATGGAACGCAGATATCCTACCTAGAAGGATGTTAAAGCCCGAGACGTGCTTCCAGAGCAGTTTTTCCATGAAAGGAGGCTCTGATGGGAGCTCACGTCTTTTATATCTTTCAGCGTTGGACGGACGGGGAAAAACTCATTTTGGAAAGCATCAATTCCATCCTTCCATTACCAGACTAGATGGAAGAACAGCAAAGTCTTTCTAGCAGATGAGAAATATCAGCAACTGAACTGAGAACTGACATGGAAGGGACTTCAAGAGTGTGCCACTCCTTGGATACACCCAACAGGTGTGACCAGCAAGAGTGTGCCACTCCCTAGACACACCCAACAGGTGTGACCTGAATTCTTATTACTTGTATTAATCAAAATACAAAAATTTACATACTTTAAGTTTATACTTCAAAGAGCTTTGGTAAGTATAAATATCTGCATACACTTGCAGAATTATGACCATAATCCAGATATTTATCATCCCATCATGCTTCAAGCTTTTCTCAAGCCCTTTGAAATCCCCCCTTCTCATTATCTCCCTCTTCACCATAGCTAGCCATTGATTTACCCTGCCAGTAAATTATTGGCAGTAAATTAGTAGCTTATTGTTTTATGAAGTTTTTATTAATATTATCAATATATACTATTCTGAGCCTGGTTTTTCATAGCACAATTAGTTTCATACTCAGTATGTTGTTATGTGTATTGATAATGGATGCCTTTTTGTTTCTGGCTATTTTTTTTTAATTATATGGCATTCTTATTTGAATGTGTCTCTGAGAAGTTCAGATGCCAAAAATGTAATCTCTCAATGTAGTAGTAGTGGAAAATGAGGTCTCATGTTAGGCCAGCTTTCTGTTACTGTGACAAATTCTCAAGATGTTCAAAAGAGGAGAAAAGATTGACCTAGGCACATGTTCTCTCAGAGAGTCAAGCCCATGGCTGGCTGGATTCGTTGCTTTGGAACCATAGAGAAGGATGACATCAAGGGGGTTGGCAAGTGTTCACTCAGTTTCTCAGCTCGGAATGACCAGAAAGCACAGGGACAAATGAAGGAGCCTTCAGGAGCATGTCTCCATGACATAACTATCATCCTCACCTCTGAAGGATTCCATGGCCTCTGGACAGCACGGAAGCTGGGAATCAGGCCTTCAGCACTGCCCACTGGAAGACATTCCATCCAGACCAGCAGGAGGAACTCGGGTGCTGAGGGTAATCCTCCAAGGACTGATATAAGACTTTCTTGAGCAGATAGCTTAGTTATGAGAATTTGGGCTCTGGTGCAGGAAGAATCCAGATGTGTGTTTTCTCTGTTGAGACATGCTTTCCATGATTGTATCTTTCAACCCTAGACATTTCAAATTAGCCTAACACTCTTTGATAAGTGTATAGCTCATTGTCTAAGTCTTAAATTGCCTTTTGTATTTAAACATGTTGAGCATTTGAACTTTATGGTCTGGATCTGAAAAGTCTGTTGCTCCGTTGAGCGGTCTAATTCTTCATTGCAGAAGCCACCTCTCACAGTAGCTTACTTGCTTCTAAAGAATCACCGTCTCCCTGGCAGGGCCTGGGGGAGTCCTGTGAAACCGTCAGGTATGGATCCAATACTGCAGAGAGGATTTGTGTTAGCTTCTTCCAGGCACCCTTGTGCCTTCCTACTAAGGACCATTTGAAGTCAATCTATCTCCTGCACCATGCCAAGAATATAAATACGAACTACCAGTGCAGGCTGAAATGCCTGTGGTGTATGAACCACAGGACAGTCTGCTACCCATTAACTCTTCTCTCTACTGTATGCCTCTGTCCTGTGTATGTCTTTACATTAACTCTTCTCTCTACTGTATGCCTCTGTCCTGTGTATGTTTTTAGATGTTTTCTGTGTCATGCCCGCCATTCCTGGTGGGCTCTTTGTTGCAGTACTACAGATTTGCCTTTATTCTCTTTCTAGAGTCTAAGCTGAGAGTCACAAGTGCTCCTGTAGTTCTGATTCGCTACCAAGTAGATAACAAAACAAACAAATAAGCAAGCAAGGAAGAATTAAAAAAACAAAACAAAACCCAAAACGTTAAACTCAAAGCACCTCAAACTCAAGGTGAATCTACAGATGGTGCTAGACTTATTTATGGGGCTTTTAGGTCTAATTCCATTTAGGACTTAAGGAATTGTCTGCACTCTGCTTACTGTTATCTTTCCTGCTTCTGGGCTCCTTTGGAATTCTACCTCCCAACACTGTAAGGCAAGGGGCAGCATCCTACCCGGACCTTCTCTCCTGAACCAGGATTTGTCTTGAATTTTGCAAGATTAATCATTCAAAATGACATGTGCATTACAGCTAGGACTTTCTCTCAGAGGGTTTAGGTACGTCAAGGCCATCATACACCTGGATATAGGCACAGGCAGCTCCTGCAAGGCCATCAACATACTGCAACAGGGAAACACATGGCAGGATTGTCATTCAGAAGAAACAGGTAATCTTCTCTGGCATGAGGGGTACAAGGGGATTTATGGAGGAGACAGTGCTCAGGTTGAACCTTATGGTTGGGATTCCAGGAACACGGTGTCACCTTTTATTGATAGGAGGTTGAGTCTCTTCTCTCCCGTCACTGAGAGTTAAGAGCAAAGACCTGGGGAATTGGCTGGGGATGCTGCCGAGTGCCAGTTGCACTTTGTATTCACGGAGTCATGGGTTCAAACTCTGGTGCAGATAAATAAATGATAAAATACCATCAAAGAAAGGGGCATGCTCTCTATCCAACCTTCACCTGCCGTTCACACGGCATCAGTCAGGGCGGGCATTGTTTCTCTCTCAAGGGGGCTCAAATGGCTGACCTGGACAGCTTTCAGCAGGAAAAGGTTAAACAGTAGGAGAGATACTGACCCAATCCCACACACGGACACCCTTGCGCACCCTACCTTGATGGATACATACACCCTTGCGCACCCTACCTTGACTGATACATGCCATTATCTTCATTCTCTCTACTAGAGAGAAGTTATGGTTAGGGTGAGGTTAGAGAAAAAGTCAAGAAGTCTTCCAAATGAGCTCCATCGTATCGGGGTCTCAAGACCTTGAAGCTCCTGACTTCTCGGCCCGCCCTTTGGTGCACAGCCCTTTGGGAGAGGGCTCAGTGCCAAAGCAGTTCCTAGTGGCTTTGGAGAAGAACTTAAGAAAAGTCATTCTTTGGGCTTGAGAGCTTTCCTAATGGCTGGAGTGTACTCTCTGAGCATCTCACTGGCCTGGACCTAGAAGTCCAGTGAAGCCACCCCATCCTGGAAGGCATCTTTCCTCATTGTATATGTTAGCAGTCTCTAAGCCTGTGGTAGAAAGCATGCCAGAGACTCTGAGTTCAGTCATCTGTTCTGAACAAGACAATATGAAAATGCCCTGAGTTTTCACTGATTTCAGAAAAGGGAAAATGCTTTGAGAGAAGTGAGGGCATCACTGGAGCTATCGCCCTCAATTGTCAAGTGTGGCCCAGTCCAGGTAAGTTCTAACCAAGCCAAATAAAGAAGGAGGAATTCCTTAATCCCCTCACATGCTGTGTAGATCCTAACCCAAGGCTTGGAAATGAGCTGAGCTCCTTCAGTACAGACAACGTCTGAGGCTGCGCTGTTCTCTTGGAAAACATTGAGAAAGACAAATGGCTGTACTCCTGTGAGCAATATGTCCAAAGGGAAGAAGGTTTTGTTTGTTCCCCTTAAAGAAAACAACAATGTAATAACTTAATTAAAGTTGTTTGTAATAATGTAATTGGATTTATACCACTGTGCATACTCGTTCTGGCCAGGGACCTTTCTATCTTTTAAGCAGTTGGTAGGCAGAGGTCTCGTGTGCTTTGCAGTTTACCTCATCCATCTTTTCATCTCCTGAGTAGGGGAGACCAAGCCTTCATAGTGTTCAGGTAAGTGCTTTATCAATAGCTTACCTGTGCATTCAGCAGAATTGACAGCAAGAAAGCTTTTTTCCCTAATGTATTTTTAACAAAGGCATTAACTAATGACATGACATTTTACTTGGGGCATCTACAAAGAAATAAAAATCTATTTTTCATATCTTGGTTAAACATATTTTTGCATAAAGAACTTAGAAATAAGTGGTATAACAATTAGTCAAATTGCTTCCTTCTCTAACATCTCTGATGAATCTGCATGCTGAGGAAGTCTGGGTAAATCTACGCCTTTTTTGTTATGAATGGAGTGTGAACAGCTGTGCTTCCTGAAAATGTCACAATAACCATTTTGCCCAGTAGTTTATCCTCAAGAGCCAAAAGACAGTATTATCTTTACATGTCTTAAAAGAAAAGGGACGAAGAAAACTGACGATTTATGTGCCCTATGTTCTGAAGAAAGTCTTAAGGATTAGGCCAAAGGCTTCAAAGAATCCTGCATTCAACACTCTACTTTATTTAGGGATTTCCTCCTTTAATTAGACAACGTTCTCAGTATAAAGAATTGCCTCTTTTTCTCACATGCCCTTATATGGGCACTACTCCTGCTCCTGCTCCTGCTGGGGACTGGCTGAATGGTTAAGAATGCTTACCAAAAAGAAAACTCAAATTAAAGCCAGCACTGTCTCCTGTGCCTGTGCCCAACATTAAGGGGTGGAGACGGTTAGATCCCAGGAGCTCGCCAGCCAGTCAATCTAGCTCAACCAGCATGCTTTGGGCTTAGTGACAGACACGTTTCAAAAAACAAAAATGAAGCAGAGGGGATAAAGGAGAATATCGGACGTTTTTATCTGGCCCCTCCTCATCTGGCTTCCTCAAGCATGGAGCACGGATGCATACACATTGTATACACACACACATATGCACATGCACACTCATGCTCACACACGCACACGCACGCGCACACACACACACACACACAAAGCCTTAAAACATTCTCATACTGGCTCAAGCTATTGCTACTCAGATGATGGCCTCAAAGAACTTACCACAAATGATAGCAGAAAGGGTGTTCTTTAAATGCACACAGTTTAAATGAGGCCATCTTCTTTTTCTTTTATTAAAAGAGTCTTTTTCTTCATCACAGTGAAGTGGGGCTCCGCAAGGCCAAAGCAGGCCACTCTTAGAGCCTCATTAGCCTGGACAAGGACTTGAATAAGAGATGTCTTATGATTCAAAACAAGCCAATTAGAGGCCCTCCCTAAGGTCCAAGCACAGGCTAGGTAGATTTCCTTGGAGTTGCTAATGTGAAAACAAGGTGTTTGAGGCTTTCAAACCCATATTGTTTGCAAAAAGAAAGCCTATCTGCAGACGGTAGGCTGAGACAGCAGGCTAAAGGTGGGAGACAAACCATGTTACTCCCAGAGAGTTTCTCCGGCTCCCACCAAGGCCTGGCTGTCCCAGAGGACTCTTAAAATGTATCTATCAATCTATATATCTATCAATCTATATATCTAATATCTATATCTATCAAGCTATCGATCTATCTATATATCTATATCTACACCTAGATAAATAGACAGACAGACAGACAGACAGAAAGATATCCTGCTTTGAGTTCCTGCGTTGGATAAGCCCTCTTTCTCACCAAGTGACTTTTGGTCATAATTTTTATCATGGCAATAGAAACTAAATTAGGACACACACTCATGAGTAAATACCACTGTTGATTTGAAAGTATTAATTGGGAGGGAAGAGAAACAGCAAAAAGATCAACATGGTTATAAAGTATCCAAGTGTGTGTGTGTGTGTGTGTGTGTGTGTGTGTGTGTGTGTGTGTGTGTGTAAAGAAAGAGAGAGAGAGAATGGTTTAAGCTAAGTTTGAGGTACATAGTCCTGTCATTTAAATTCAGAAGTGTTGGGATGATAAAGATGGTGTTCTAAAGCTTTTCAGAGGCTTTTTATTTGCAAAGTAAAAGCTGTGACCCCAGTCAGACTGGGGTTCAAACATCAACTTTGATACTTCCCAACTGTGTTGATCTTTTTGCTGTTTCTCCACACCCACCTCCCAACGAACACTTTGGAATTAACAATGGTATTTACTCATGAGTGTGTGTCCTAGTTTGCTTTCTATTGCCGTGATAAAAATGATGACCAAAAGTCACTTGGGAGGACAAGGACTCCAGGGCAGGAACTCAAGGCAGGAACCTGGAGGCAGGGACAGAAGCGGAGCTGAGCAAACTCCGCAAACTGACTTGCACTCCATGGGTTTTTCACCTTCATATGTGTATGTGTGTGTGTGTGTGTGTGTGTGTGTGTGGTGTGTGCGTGTGTGTACATATATATATATACCTGCAGTATAATATATATATATATATATATATATATATAAAACCCAGGATCAACTACTCACTGGTGGCACCGCCCACCATGGGTGGGACCCTCCCTCCCACACCAATCATTAATCAAGAAAAGGCCCTGCAGACTTGCCCAAAAGGCAAATCTGATGGAGGCATTTTCTCAGTTAAGGATCCTTGTTTCCAGATAGCCTGAGCTTGTGCACAGAGATTAACCAGCTCACTATGTTTCGAAAACCTATTGAAATAACAAGGAATAAGACACCATTTGGCCCAGAAACTCAATGCACAGTATTTAACATGGACTTAGCAAGCACTCCCTGCCTCCTTAGTACCGCTGAAATGACGCCATGGTAGCAGCAGCAAGATGACACATTCATCTGTTCTTCAGCTGGTTGTCAAATTTCAGAAGGCACAGAGCTGCCTAATATTAAACCTGCATCATTCCCAGACTCCTTTGCAACTTGCTGGGGCCCATGAGGTAATTCTGGCTAATAGGCCATGAACAGGTAAGGTAGGTGTGACTTATGAATGGTTCCCACTGTCCTTAACTGGTTTCAACTGGGCTGGCTGGGCATAGCCATGCCTCACCCATAGGCAAAGCATCACTATTCCAAGTATTGTGGATGACAGAATACCAAGCTAACTGGATCCTGGGTAGCCCCAGTCAGGAGGCAGTGCGTCGGTTCTGTGTTGCTTCTGTGATAACTGGAAGCCAACACTGATGCACCTATGTCTCTATTTTATGTAAGATTTTGCCAAAGAGGCTAGAGTCAATATCTTTGTGACTACGCAGCTGATATTATAAATATTGTTTACACTTACTCCTCATGGAAGGCCTTTAAAGGGGGCAGGGACGATAAAACTAGAGCAAAGAGTATTTAAAATAGCTGAAGGTTACCTCAGAAATGAGCTCTCATTATCAAATGATATCCGACTCCCCCAGACTAAGACAGGAAGTTGTAAATGAACATGGCCTGAGGGGGGAAGGCAAATTGGGGCATCTGCCGTCTACAGTGGATTTCTAACGAAATCTCAAAGTTTCTGATGTGGGAAGCAGAACAGCTTAGAGTTGGCTAGAAACTGCCAAGGAACTCTCCAGGGTTACAAGGCCTCTTCTGCTGGCCTTTTCTGTGCAACAGAAAAAAACCAAAGTCCTGGGTCTGACTCCAGTGCCACTGACTCCAGACTGCTCCCCTTCACTAGATTATCAATCTCTCTCTCTCCCTCTCCCTCTCCCTCTCCCTCTCCCTCTCCCTCTCCCTCTCCCTCTCCCTCTCCCTCTCCCTCTCCCTCTCCCTCTCCCTCTCCCTCTCCCTCTCCCTCTCCCTCCCCCTCCCCTCCCCTCCCTCCCCCTCCCCCTCCCTCTCCCATGTGGACAGAACAAGCAACTGTCACTTATCCTCACAGCTCTGTCTGAGGAGAGTGTGAGCATCTGGGGGGAGCCACTTTTTGCCTTGACCACTGCCACAGAGCACCCAGTTTCAACTCAATAAAGAACACGCTCCCATCTCGCCTTGCCATGTGCAGTCTCTAAAGGGGTGGGGGATATTCTCTTCCACAGCAGCTCTTAAAGCCACATGTGTTCTACCTACAGTTTCCAACCCTTTGCTTTTCTTCCTCATCAACCACAAAGCTCTCTCCCTCTCTGTCAGGAACCATTTGCACATGAAGATCATTCTTGTGGCACTGGTCTGCAGGGGACAGACCCAGCCCAGATGCCTCTGCCCCCAGCCTAAAGTAAGGACAAGCAAAGTGGGGTAACAACCCTCTCATGGCTGGAATGCTCAAAGGTCAGACATCCTAGAAGCTGAGGACAACGTCTAAAGCTATCTGGAGGAGTCTCACACGCCTACAGCCCCGAGTCAGCTTCAATCCACTGAGTTTCCTATTCTTGGAAAATCGGCCAATGGAGAATACACTTGCCAAGAACTTCAAACGCAACCTTTCCTCGGTAGCGATTGTTAGGAACTATTAAGATGCCCCAGCAAAGATAATATAATCCATGGTGACAATGTGCTGGAAGAAATGCCAGCCCTGTAAAGCCACCGCTTCCCTGCCCTGTACCCCTCGCCCTCCCGTGCCCTTTCAGAACCTAGAGAACCCATTTCCTCTCACAGCAGTTCTTAGCTCGGCATCTTTCTTCAGTGTCTAGACATAAACGAGCCATTTGCTAATTGTTTAGCAGCTTTTAAGGAAGGAGATGTGGTGGGGAAGGAGGAGAGCAGATGGGTGTTTGCCTGCTTGTTTTCCAATTATCAACAGCCAGGCAGGTGCCAGAGAACAGTGCTAACTCCCCAGAAACCCGTACCATTAAGAGACCCCCCTTCGGAGCGGCCAGCCCCAGATCCTGGCTTGGAAAGGAGCCATAGTGGTTATCAGAGCTTCAGCCAGCACAGCCAACAAATTCCCCGGGGAAACATCCAGGCAATGAAAGTCCCTCCAGGGGCAGGCCTAATTGGTCCAGGTATCCGAATGGAAAGAAATACCTTTGTATCATTTATCTTCATAAGAAGGGCTCCTGCATTTTAGGTACCATCATGGGCTGCAGTCCTGGATATCATGCACCCGAATGGGGAAGAGTCATGGACATCAGGTGCCTGGGAAGCCATATTGGATATCATTTTCCTGTTTGAGAAGCAGTCCCAGCCAGGCCCTCCCCCTGGCCCTCTAGGAACTCCCAAGGCCCGAGCGTCACTCTGGATCTGCTGCTGTTTCTAAAACAGCTTTTCCTTCTAGAAGTAGAAATTCAAGCTGGCCTCCTGAATGGAAGATGGTCACAAAAGTCCCTGCTGAACGGAGCCAAAATCCAGCAGCCTGGACTCCGTTCTAGCCCTATTCTATAAGCCTCCACTGAGCTATACAGGGAACAGCAGAGAAAGGAAAGAGGTTTGCAAATGATGCACTCCAAACATACTAGGTACAACCAAAAACTCTGTTGACTGAAGGATTTGCAAGCTCAGCTGGGATGGAGATGTAGCCTTACGCTGAGCCCACAGCTGAGATGACTGTATGTGTTTCACATCTATCAGTCACCAAGACCAGGCAGGCTAACCTCCCTGTTTTCTACACATGTCAAAAACCACTTTTCTTGAACAATGCCAATAGGTCCCCCCCACCCCTCCACCCCCCATCACCAGCATTTGGTCCCCTCCCACACACTTCCACTCTACATGAAGGCAGCTGAACCCTAAACTGTGACTCTTTAAGGGGATTCCCCCAAACATTACAAGCTAGAGTTCAAACTTCTTTGTGGTCCTCAAATTGCTGAATGTGGCCAATTATTTCTCTATCATCGGCAAGTGGCTCACCTACATCTGGATGCAGGAAAGAGATGCGGTTTTAGGAACTGCTGTGGAAGACAATATCCCCTACCCTGTTAGAGATCACACATGGTAAGGTCCCATAAGGCGTGTCCTTACAGGTCTGGAGTTTCTGTATCAGCCCAACTCTCTGACAGGTGACCCACCACACTGACACTGCCTGAGTCCCTCTGTATGCCTTGCTTTCTTTTGCTCTTCAAGCCCTTCACCCTTTTTGCTAAACTAGATCCTGTTCCTTTCGTTGTATGATTCTTTTCAGCCATAAGATTTTCTTGCTAGGACCATGGCTTTCTCTGAGACAACTGCTTATTCCTCCAAACTAGTGGGGGTGACCCTGCCCAGTGCCTCCATAGTACCTTCAATGACCCTTATCTAAGCAACAATTGTCTTAACCCACTGTTGCTATGACAAAATGCCTGTGGTTGGGTAATATATGAAGAAAAAAGTGTGTTCAGCTCATAAAGTCCCTTGGCAACCACATGCCCTGTAATTGTCTTGCTAATGGCATCACAGTGGGAACACATGTAAGATGATAAAACATTATAATGCAGGAGCCCAGGGCCCAAGATGGGATCCAGTCTCATTCTTTACAGAACAGCTCATTCTTGGGAGAACATAATCCACACAGTTAACATTAAGCCTGCCCAAGATCAGTGTACATAATACCCTAATTACCTCCCATGGGGGCTGGTCTCTTAAAGGTACCAACAACTGCAGCACTGCCACAATAGAGATGAGTCTCCAAGCATATAAACTTGTATGAGACAAACCACCTGCTATAATCACAGTAGATTGCTTTTCAATGTGTCTGCCTTCCTTACGAGTGCCACGCAAATGGAGCACTATCCCTTTTTGACCTGTGCAATGACTCTGCTCTTCTGCACCCTGTTTAACACCGAGGAAGGAAGAATTCAACAACCATTGAACTTCTGTAATACATCTGGTTTTGTGGATAGAAGAATATGGCAGAGAAGAAAATTGAGAAAGTGACATGACACTTCCTGCCTAGAGGCTAAGGGTCAGAATCTGCTTCACACTCTGCAGTGAGCAGCAGTGTTGGCTTTGCTTTCCATGTGACATCATCTGTCATCTGGAGACTTGCAAGCTTTTGTACTGATCTTAGGTTCTGGGGGAGTCAGACCTCTACGTGGTACCTCTGGAGTTGAGATATTGGAAAACCCTGCTGTAGTATGCTACTCCTGGGTATAACTCCCTTTTACTAATTCTAGGAGCCTCCAACTATCCTGGGCAAAACCACAAGAACAAAGCTTGGCCAATGTGTCCTCAGGAAAGCCATCTGTTTCATGGCCAGCCTGAAACGTTGGCTCCTTTGTCCTGACTTCACTGGCTCTCCACAGCCACCAGACCCATCTTGAAGAGATAGACAATTCATCTGGAAAACAGGGACTGCTCACCTAGGGTGATGCCAGGCCTGGACTATACTTTGGCTAGAGACTATTTTCATAAGTTTGATTTCATAATATGAAATCATTTCTGCTTACACACGCACCATGGCCTCATCTGTCTTCAGTTTTCCAGCATCAATGACCTCGAAAGGCCATAGCTACAGGCGATAGGAAGTCAGTGGTTATTACTAGTTAATTCATTCAGTCACATTCGCTGAGCCTCTATTAGAATTCTCCAAAGCTTTGTCTGTAAGACCGAAACATCTTCTTGAACCTGAATAAACAAGAGGTCCTGTCTTTAGGGGCAATAAGTAAAAAGAATAGCAGACCTGACCAGATGGAAATATGCCCTCTGGAAGAAAGCCCCACGAGTACCATCTTGGTTTACAACTGGCCTCTGCCTTGTAGGCCTTAAGCTGTCAGTACCAGGCTTATGAATTAACCATATTTGATTTGTTACATTCACAGGGAACAAAGACAGAAGACAGGGACACATGTGCCAGGACCCAACATCACCTCCTCTACAGTGCTGTTATTCCCAGCAGTCTGTGCTGCTCTGTGAGTTCTTCTCCCCCTCAGGGTAGTCAAGGGAAGCTTAGGTAGGCCAGGTGGGTGCAGTACAGGCCTTGGTTAGCAGGGAGTGCACGGGTAAAGAACACACACACCCAGGAACAGCTTTGAAGAACTGGTTCGGTTTAATTGGGGGGAACAAAGGCTATTGAAACCTTTGGGGGTGGGTAGGGGCTATGGCGTGAGTGTAAGTGTACATCATTGGTCCAGGCCAGGGTGCTAGGGATGCCTCATTTGCATAAGGAGGAATTCCAGGTGCTGCTGGACATGACCTTATAAGGGAAAAGGAAATTTAACCTGGCGACTGGCTGTGTGGCTATGTGAACTCCTCTGGGAAGGCAAGGTGGGGCCACAGGCTATGTGCATCAGGACCTGCAGGCCCAAGGTAGGGGAGAGGGAGAAGTCCTACTCCTGCTGATATCAGCTCAGGATGAAGTTTCCAGGGTTTGGATAGTCTTCAGCCCCATTCTTGCTCCAGGCTGATCTCCTGGTCCCACAGCGTCCTGGACCCACAACTCTGTGTCCTTGTTTCAATGTCACTGAAGTGGGTAGACCACACATGCCCAGGCAGGAGACCATGCACATCATAACCTGCCATAGGCCTCGTCCCAAGGAACCTTACTATACTTTGGATCTGGAATTCCCACCAACAGCCTAAGTGTCAAAGTCTTGACCCCAGTCCATGGACTTACTGAAGACAGTAGGACCTTCAGAAGGTAGAGCCCAGAGGGAAGAGGCTAGATCACTGAGAATATGTTCATGGTAGGGGATATTGGGGTCTCAGGGCCCTTCAATTTATTTATTTATTTTTTCATGGCCACCATAAGGTGAACAGGACTCTACTGTCTCATGGCAAGGTTGAACTGTGCTTGCACGAGCCCAAAGCAACAGAGCCAAATGATATCATGAGACCTCCGAGGCCACCAGCCAAGACAAACTATCATCTTTGAAGGCTGATTATCTCAGGCGGTCTATAACAGTAACAGAAGATGAACATATTAAATATGAACAAAGGATGAGCTACCTTACATTTTTTTTTCTTTTGCTCCAGGGAAATAGTTGATCGAGGCTGGGAGACATAGACTGTTCTCACTTATTCTGCCTGCTGGCGGAGTGGTTCTGGGGATGGCGAAGGCCTCTGAGTGTTTTGCTCAACTCTGTGTAGAGGCCAGTCCTTTTCTGAAAACCAGGAGTCATTGGGATGGAATTTTCCCCAATATAAACCCTGCGTCATAACCAAGTTATCCACCTGCACCTGAGAGCAGTACCCGATCCATACACACGCCGACCTCCCAGACTACAGAAGAGCTTTGATCAGCAAAGCTTCTGACACAGTTTTTGGGCACTGACAGCACTTTGAGTCAACACATTAGACAAGTCACTGTGGCTCTGCAGCTCAGGTCTGCCCGGGGCCTTCTATGACAACTCTGCATTTACCTTTCCTTCTTAGCAACTCTCCATGTGTCTGGCATCTGGGTCTTGGTGAAAGAAGATAAAAGCAGGATCTGACTTTGCGAATGGGGGTGGAGGGGGGGAACAAGAATACATTTTTAGTGATGTCTGTAAACCTGTTAACCTACACATGTTGGGGATATCAGAATTAAACCACTACTAACATCTGTCTCTAATCAATTCTCTCTGAGATCAGGAGGATGAAGGAAAGGAGAAACTGAGATGTGCTGGTGCCTTGTGGGCAGGATGCACTAGCTCTGACCATGGACAGAGTAGTTCTAACTCACAGAGTAGATCTGCAATTGGAGAGGGGAGGATGATGACTCTCCCAAGACAAAGCTATCTGCTTTATCTCTACTAGATGATATTGTCCCAGCTCCTAGCACACAGCCTGGAACACAGCAAGGCTGCCAATGAGATCCATTAAGTGAATAAATGAACTGACCATGCCAAGGCTACCCTGCTGGAGCACTAAAACAGAAGACATGAGTCTAGCAGGCCTGTGCACCACAGAAAGCACTGGGGGAAAGCAGCCATGGGCTCAATGACACCACTATGACTGAAGAGAGCAGCGGGGAGCAGCAAAACCAGGCTCCTGTGGTTTGCACGGTGAAGATCAGTCCGGGCAGCACAGACAACACAACTACGTGCATTGTGGGAAAGCCAGAAATGCTTGAGACCTCCACAGCAATGTGACCCAGGGTGACCTGGGTATTCTCTATAAGAGCTCACTAGCTGTAGGTGCCACTCCATAAAACATCACTGAAAGTCACTGAGGCAGCTGAGGTGGGCGGTACCAGAGCTCTGCTTCTCCATCAGGAGCACCAACACCTAGGCTGTTTCTCCATTGGGTCAAACTATGCAATTTCGGACATTGGTCATCTCATCGCAACGTGGCCTTCATCCATGGCAATCACATTTCCCTGTGTTTTCCCTCCTTGACCAGATCTAGTTCAGAGTCTGTGCCTTCTCCAGGGCAAGTCCCAGAAAACCCAGGGTGCTCACAGAGCATAGAGACTTGACAAACAGACCTGCAGTGATTTTTATAGTAAGGCAAACGAGACCAACCTTGGACGTGTACGTGTGGCCATCAGATCCACAGACCATCGCTGACTGTGCCACGGGGCAAGGCTTGCACTTCACCAGATTTGAAGGTCCGACCCAGTGCTTGTGAGCCACATTTCCCTTCTTTTGCCTAAGGAAGAAATAAGAGGGGAGAAGTTAAGTAAACATTCTGTCCTCGTTGGTGATTCCTCCTAGGTTGTTCCCAAAGAAAACAGCTAAATACAGACAGAAAAGAATCCGTAAAACAGTAAGAGGCTCAAGGGAGGGACGCTAGCCAGCACCCCCATTTGTTCCAAGTCATTAAGAGGTGTCAGGAGGCTTTCTCTCTAAAGCATAAAATCTACCCATTAGCCGAACCAACAAAATTAAAACCTTGCAAAACATCACATGCCCACATGGGAAGAACAGCACAGACACTTCAGAAACAATGAAAGAGAACATCACTATGAGACCCAGTACCTGGTTCAACATATCACACATGTCCCGAACTCCCTCCCACAGCCTTACACACTCAGGGTGCTGCCAGGCAGCTTCCATATTGACAAAAGATGCTACTGTGGTGGCATTCTCTACAGATTTACTCCAAACACCACCAGAAGACTCTTCCACAGCGGCAGAACACTACCTCTGGGTATTTGTTAAAGCAATTTCAGTAGAGATTCTAACTTGCCACTTAATAAAGGCTCTGTGGTGATGTCACTCCCCTGTTAACATAAGCCAGCAATGTGACCCAGGGTGACCTGGGTTCTCTCTATTAGAGCTCACTAGCTGTAGGCTGTACTCTACGAACCATTACTGAACATCAGTCTCCTCTTCCACTCCAGCTTCCCCGTCTCATGTTATCACAAGAAATGGCACGGCCGTGATGGCTGTGTCCACCAAAAGGACCCCATCTCTGACCTCACTGAGAGAAAGAAGCCTACAGTTGCTGCTACCCTTTCTCCCATAGCTGAAACTGGTCTCTAGCAGTTCACTTGCTGTGACACCTTTGCAGTGCCCACCGACCAGGCACCCTGCACTGCCCATTAACAAAACGGTTTGATTCCCTTGAGGTGTTTGGCTACGCCAATCAGCCCTGCACGGTAAGTAGTATGTGGACTCTGCAGCCAGAAAACACAGTGGACACTCAACTCTACCATGCAAGCATGGGGTGACCTTGACAAGACGGTTAATGCTAAAATCCCAATTTCTTCGTCTATAAGTGATGGAAACAGAAACTACTTCTGGTGGCTGCTGTTATAAAAATCACAATGTGTTATATAGTTTGAATTCAAAATGCCCCAACAGGCTGATTACTGGGGCCTGTTTGTAGAAAATGCCCCAAAGGACTGTTGTACTGGGAGCCTGTTGGTGGGAAATGCCGCAACGGATTATGTACTAGGTCCCTGTAGGAAATGCCCCAGTGAACTGGTATACTGGAAGCTTGTTTGCTAGTTGATGTGCTTTTAGGAAATTATTAGCTCCGAGGGCTCTGATACAACAAACAATGGATTTAAATAGGATGGAGTTCCAGCAAAACCTAGTAGGGGAAGATCTGTAGGGAAGTTTCTGTCCTCAGAAACTACATGCTCTGGTCTCTTTCTTGCTTGTTTCCTTCATTTCCCATCTGAAGAGTCTCTGTTACAAACACCGGCTTCCACCACCCTGATTCTTTATCCCACCACAGGGCCAGCATCACTAGAGCCAAAGACTGTGGACTAAAACCTCTTCGTCCTAGAGCCAAAAATATGTAATTCCTCCCTTTAAGTTGCTTTTCTCAGGTACTTATTTTTTAGCGACAATTAGTATAGTGCAACCCTCAAAACAAGGAGCAATGCAAGTGTCAGATACTGCAATTGTTTTCCCAATAGATGAGACTCTAAAGAAAGATGTTATTATTGCACGGAAACATGATAAGCTCTTGGGTCCTAGATCAGGAGGATCTTTAACCACTAAGAACCATGAAGCAAACCACAAAGAAACCAGGAATCAGCTCTGCTCAGTCCAATATCCCATCCCTCAGGAATTCACCTGTGGTGTCTGAGGTGAGCTACCCTCTTGCGAATGAGAAGAATGGGGATGGAGGGGGAGCAGAGAAGAGAAGCCCAGCCAACACTAACTGGTTCTTATACCACCTCACACATTTCATTAGTAATTTAAGGGAGGCAGTGGCGTGAGGAGAGTGTGTTTGGAGAATTCCCTGAGAGCAACATCAAAGGAAATCAGTTCATACCCACAGCATAGCTGCCTGAGGCGACCAGAGATCCAGGCTGGAGAGAAAACATTTCTGAACCTTTCTGACCAAAGAATCAGAGAACAAAGTTCTAGCGGGTCTTTATCACCCAGGATCCACCTTGTTTGTTTTACTGAAGAGGGAACTAGAAACTCTGAGAGAGGCGGAGTCCTGTCTGAAGTCAGGATTTGATAGGTGGTGAGGGCTGGGGCCCTCAGAGTGTCCAAGGTTGAAGCTTTGCCTTGGACAGGGTCTTATGTCTTAGTTATTGGTCTATTGCTGCCACAAAACACCATGACAAAGATAACTGATAAAAGAAAACATTTAATTGGGCACATTAAGTTTGTGGTTTTGGATGAGACTGCTGCCCCAACCATAGACTCATATGTTTGAATGCTTGGTTCCTAGTCGTGGAATTGTTTGGGAAGGATTAGGATGTGTAGGAGGGGGAGTGTCATTGAGGAGTGTGCTTTGAGGTTTCCAAACCCGTGAATCCCAGTTAGTGTGCACTCACACTCTCTCTGTGTCTATCTATCTGTCTGTCTATCTATCTATCTATCTATCTATCTATATCTATCATTTTAATCATTATCATCTATCTGCCTATTATCTATCACCTATCTACTTACTGATCTATTATTAATTATCAATCAATCATCCATCATCTATCTACCTACTGATCTATCACCTATCTACTTACTGATCTATTAATTATCAATCAATCATCTATCATCTATCCACCATATCATCTATCATCTCATCTACCTACCATTCTATATATCTATCATCTACATATCTACTTATTGATCTATTTATCGATCCTATCATCAATCATATCTGTCTCTAACTTTCAGATTAGGATATAAGCTCGTAGGTGCTGTATCACATTATGTCTGCCTGCCTGTCTGCTCCCTTGCTGCTGCCATGCTACCTACAATGATGATTGTGGATGCTAACATCTGGAAATTGTGAGCCTTCAAATTAAATACTTTCTAGGTTGCCTTGGTCATGGTGTCTCTTTGTAGCAATCATATCCCTAAACATGGCAGACATTTCATAGGGTTAGAGCTGAAGATTCTCAAGCAGGAGGCTGAGAGCGTAATGGGAGTGATGTTATTCTTTTGAAATCTAAAAGCCTGCCTCCAGGACACGCCTCCTCCAACAAGGCCACACCTCCTGATCCTTCCAAACAGTTCCACCAAATGGGAATGAAATCTTCAAATATATGAACCCATGGAGGCCATCTTATTTGAACCACCACAGCACATCTCAGTCCAACCTACAACAGGAGCTTTAAAATTCTTTGAGGGCACTCTTGTCTATGCTATTGGTGGTCTGCCTGCTTCCCCAAGCTACCTATATTGACTTTACCTCTCTATCTTGGATGGAAGACATTCATCACTTGAACTTGTGAATCGCATGGACTTGAGGGCTGCTATTATTCTTCAGCAGGACATGTCTAACTCATTCAAGGCCTGATTCAGTCAACTGGTATACACGTACTCATGTGACCACGGCAGAGGGGCAGACTTGCAGCACAGGGTTAACATTAGAGTCCACAATTTCTTCAACCGAGCACCTCACATTTATCATCATTCACATAGCACATGTCTGTCGCTGACTGAGAGTCAGCAAAAAACAAGGATACATGCTTACAGTTGGTAGCCCTTCTCCTGGGTTTAGGCCCCACAAGGCTGAAATAATTCCTATTCCCGAGCTTCTGGAAGAAGCTATAGAGTCCTCAGGGTTTCCCCGAAGTGAGCATGCCTGGGTGTAGTGAGGCTTCAGGAGAAAGAAGCCTCAGGGAGTTTAGCCAAAGGCATGGGAGGGAGGAGAGGGAGAGAACGGAGGGGAGGGAGAGTGACCGCTGCAAAGATGGAGCCAGCAATCAATCACCAGCTAATGACAAGCGGTCTCTGTCTCTGAACCTGAACTTCACTATTAAATTAAAGTCTTGAAGGGAGGCAAGGAGGTGAGGCTGACTGGTACCTACTAGAGTTATGGCACCTCGCAATGTTCAAGGTATCACGACTGGGTGGAGGTTTTGCACATGCTTGTCATGTAGCTGTCACTGTGCAGCTAACCGCAGGCTCACTGAATGATAGATCAAGTACCTTAAAACTAATATTGATAATGTTACTTGCATGTCTGTGTCCAGGGCTGACTGCTTGGTAACGAATAGCCAATTGGTGTTCACTTCCCTGGGGAAGACGATTTCTCCCATTCTCGGCATTCCTTAGTTACCCAGAGTTCTTTGGGCAGGGTTGATGCTTGGGGCCCATGTCCACTCCAGCATGTTTTTTTTGTTGTTATCCTTGTTCAGCTCAGTGTAGGCTGCCATGTTGGTGAGGCTTTATGGGTGTAGCTTTTTATATTGTAGGAAACACAGACCCACAGAAATCTCCATGATCCCTTGGCTCTTACAGTCTTTCCAGCCCTGCCCTGCAATGTTCCCTGAGCCCTAGGTGTGGGAGTGGTTTGGGCTTATATTCATTAGCAATGGACTCTACATTTTGATCGGTTGCAGTTTTCTGTATAAAACTGAGCAGATTATATTTAGGGCTCTCTCCTCTCTCTCTCTCTCTCTCTCTCTCTCTGTGCTTTGTGTGTGTGTGTGTGTGTGTGGTATATATATGTGTGTGTTTGTGTCTGTATGCATGCACACATATATGTATGTGTATGATGTAACAACGTTAATAAAGAGAGGCCATAAACTTGAAAGATATCAAAGATGGTATCATTTATTGTCCCAGGAAACTATGGCAATGATCCAGAATGACTTGAGTCTCCTACTGGGGATCTGAACTCTCATTGGAGGGCTCATTATATAAACAGCTTTTTCGGAAACCAGCACACTAGCTCTCTACCCACAGAAGAGAACACTCACCAGGTGGTCACAGATCAGTCTAGGCAGAACCACTTTAGACCTTGTCTCAGATGCCAGGGAGACTTTTAGTACAAAGCCTATACCATTCCAATTTCTGCTGATTCCAGAGACTGGCACCCCTGTCAGACAGGGGCAATCCTGGATGTTCTTTATTTTAACCCAGTGATGGAAATGGCATTCAACCTGTGGTATTGTTCCAGAAGCCAAGATGGAAAGCTATGTGCCACCAATGTAAGCCAAGGGGGGTTAGCTTCCCTGATGTCTGTGTACATTCTGATCACTCCAATCCAGTACAAATCATAAAATAAATGACCAACTCAGACAAGGCAAGTGACTAGGAATTCTGACTCAAATATTTTAATTTCTGAGACAATAAAGAGTGAGATCCAGTAAAGCAGCCTTGATAGAAACCTAGGCCCCACGTCACAGGCAGTCATCAGCACGGTGGCTCAGTCTTTGGTCTGGAGGTAGGTCCTGCCAGCCTTTTCTTAGCCACTGGGTGACTCATCTCTGCCTGGGAAGACTGAGAGGTAGCCTCACTTCCTGCAGCTTGATGCCACTGCAAAGAAAGCCCTGGCCTATGAGCCAGCATTTATGTTTCTGAAAGACAAGAATGGTTCCTAACTACATATACAATCATGTGATCCTCATGCATGAAACCCTCTCTTGCCCATCTCCTTGGTTGCACTAGAGACTCTGAGTTTGGTGCTAAATTGCCATAGCCTGTCTTAATAGTCTTACTATTTGCTCAGACCCATTCACCAACCTGGAAGTGTGCACATCCATGTGTACACACACACACACACACACACACACACACACACACACGGATTCCCACCAGGTTTTGTTCCTCCCACACTCAGCTGTTTCTGGGGCCCATCATTGATGGTTCTGACTCATCAGACCTCACCCTTTCCCTGATGTATCTTCACTCCTGTCTACATTTCTCTCCCACCCCCTTCCTCCTTTCTTCAAAGGCCAGTTCACACGTTAGCTTACAGGGGGGCCTCCTGAGGCCCCATCACAGATAGCCTTCACCATGGCTAGTCATCACTTCCAGTCAGAGTCCCCAAACGAGCACCTTGACTCCACCTGGCTAAATAGTAATGTCTACGTCTATTCCAAAAGAACACATTGTAAGAGGATGAAAGCATGAGAGCCAGCCACCATGCTCACCTCCCTCTGCCCTGACCATGCTGTCTTCCTTACTGGGCTTGTGTAGGTTCTATGTCTAGCCAGTGATTGGCAGCATCCATATCTGCTCTATGTAGCATTCAGATTTGAGTTTGACAGTGGCTTCTGATCGTCACGAAAAATGCCTCTTCTAGTTCAAGCTTTTAATCCACTGCCTCTCTTAACCCTCTCCCAACCCGTGACTGTCACATACGTAGTCGATCATAGTAAGGGTTTTCCAACGCTGCATCTTAATCAGACTCAGCGGTGACGGTGACTGCAGCACAAAGTGGAGCTTCTCTCTGTCTTCCTGGGGATACAGTATGCTCCAGAAGGACACTGACTGGTTCTTTCTTTCTGGTTTTTGTTTTTGAGAAGACCACTCATTGATCCTTCCTCCTCTGCCTGTCTCTGAGAGGAAGGATGGCTAGTTTTTCTGTATTTTCATTGTTTGTCACACATGTGTGAGAAATACTAAGTTTAGTGCCATTGATAAAGAAAGTTAAGCTAGAAGAGAAATAGAAAGAGTATAATCCATCGATGAATGCTACTGGGCTGCACCCCAAGAGCGACCAGATCTCACAAGCTCACGAAGAGCAACCAGATCTCACAGGCTAGAGGGCTACAGAGGACCATGTGGATGGATGTCCTGTTGAATTTACTTTGCTCTAAAAATGTTCTTTGAGCACCATCAGAAGACTTTTACAGAATGCACTACTAATCCCATCTCTCCTACTTATTATATGTGTATGAGCAGATCAGCAGCCATGAATTCAATCACACACTTACAAAGGTGACCACAGAAACCAGTAGGTTGGGCTGGCCAGATCCTGGCAACTCTCTTTCAGGTTGTTCCTATCCAGGTTCTCATAAATGTCAGCTTTCACTCTTGGCTTTCCACACTACTTCCTGTTCTTGCTCTGGAGTCAGCTATGCAGCCTATACCTCTCCCCCCACCCCCGCCCCACCACTACAGACCTTCAGCAAGGAGGCCTGATGACATCAGCTATGACCTAGCAATCCACTTGCTGTTGTGGAATGGTGCCATGGTCAGGGCCCACAGCATGAAGGTGGCAGAGCCATCAGTTTTTTAACAGTAAATAAATTTACCAACATAATCCTGCTTTATGAAATTCAGCAGTTTCGGTCAAAATATTTTAATGGCAAGAAGGAGGGAGGACTGGGACTGGGTGGTGGATAAATGCACACACAGTAGACATGTTGCCTTTTTTCCAGTCTCTGAAGGAGGGCTCTCTTGTTACTCACGTACAGCGTGCAACCATGCTTGAGTGTCTGTGGTAGAACTGCTTCCTCTGCATGTGAACAGCTGCTGAAGGGTAAAGCAACTCCAGGGAGGAAATAAAAGCCAGAGCACAGACCAATCTAGAGGTGCAAATGTACTCCTGGCTTAGGCACTCACAGTGACTCTCTAGAGGGGCCACCATTAGGACAGTTCACAGGTAGAGAAACCAAAGTTACCTAATCAGTCCCCATCACCAGGCTTATCCCTGGCTTCTCTTTGTCCTCTGCTTGCCTGTCTGAGATGGGCCTGTCAGCTCAGAGGTGTGAGAACCCATCAATGGACAATCTCTCCCCAGTAATAACAGTGTTTGTTTGCTGTCATCAAAGGACTGAATGCATTCTGTTCTCATGTTAATATCAGACTGCCCATTCAAGAATAAAATTGAATTTGTTTGCAAAATCAAAACTAATTGGTTCTAAAACAGGGACAGGAGATACCCAGATTGTTGACACGGTGGCTATTTTGAACCAGAGACAAAATAATGAATGTTAATTGAAATGAAAACATGTTAACCATTGAAATAATCTGTCATGTACAATGATGCTGTGATTTCTCGGTTGTTAGGGTTATTTCCGTCATTATCCTGTGTTATAAAATTACACAGGAACAGCATAATGGCTTTTGTCATTTGTGAAAGGTTCCCACGTGACAGATTCTCCATCCCAGCATGCATGAGCTTAAGAGCACCTTCCCATCACCACACTTTTCCAAGTCAAGAAGGTTGCAGATATGAGATTCTGTCCAAACAAGTTCAGATTCATTAATGAGGCAACAGAGCTACAGAAAAAGACTATCTCTCCATGTTAGGTACCCTATTGGTACGACTCAGTATTTCCATGTTAGGTGGTCCCTATGGTACTAGGTACTCAGTGTCTCCATGTTAGGTGTACCCTATGGTACTAGGGTAACTTCAGTCGTGTCTCCATGTTAGGTGGTAACCTATGGTACTAAATACTCAGTGTCTCCATGTTAGGTGGTACCCTATGGTACTAGGTACTCAGTGTCTCCATGTAAGATGGTACCCTGTGGTACTAGGTACCAACACGAAAGACAAGTCATTTAGGGAAGCTGGAAATGTAAAAGGGACAGGAATGTGATAATGAGAACAGCTGCTAAACATTTACTGAGGGCTTTCAATATGCTACCATTGATATGGATATGATCCCCTCCTACTGCTAATAAGCAGCATAGCCCATGAAGAGCTCTGTGAGGTGACCGTCATTCTTCATGCATTTACTCCTCACAATAGCTCCAAGAGGGAGACAACTGTGATAGAACAAGAGAAATCTGGAGGGACAAAGATCAGGGAGACTTCCTAGGCAAAGCAGACATGTGGCAACGGAAGGACTCAGACCTATCACGCTGCGCCTGCCCAGCTTTGAGGTGGAAGGTATCTACTTAGTCACTGGAAGAACTTGTGTGGCTCCATCCCACCCTGGTGGTCTAGATGAGGAGAGGGAGGTTCACAAAGCATCTCAGATCAAGGCTTAGGCATGACAGATGGGATGAGCAATGTCCACATCCAACAGACAGCTACACTCCAGCTTCACCCTCCAGACAAGCCAGCCCCAGTCAGAGCCTGTAGTACTTTCAAATACATAACTACCGTTACTTTAAAAGTCTTAGAGTAGATTTATGACCAACCAAAAGCTTTGTGTCTTGGAATCTGCGGTGGTTTGAATGTGCTTGGTTCAGGGAGTGGCATTATTAGGAGGTGTGGCCTTGTTGGAGTAAGTGTGTCATTGTGGATGTAGGCTTTAAGACCTTCATCCTAGCTCCCTAGAAGCTAATCTTTTCCTGTTTGCCTTTGGAAAAGATGTCACCCTCCTCATCTAGACCATCAGGATGGGATGAAGCCATACAAGACCTTCCAGATGACTAAGTGGATACCTTCTACCTCAGTGCTGGATGGGCACAATGTGATGGGCCTGAGTCCTTCCCATTGCCCCATGTCCCTTACAAAAGTTGCCTTGGTCATGATGTCTCTTCATAGTAATGGAACCCAACTGTGGCTCACTTCACCATGAGCCTTTTTGATCTGCCCTTCACCTGGGCTTCAGGATAGCCAAGGCTGCTGAGGATACAGTCACTCTTTGTAGATAAAGGGCATCAACAGCTCAGACTAGGATTTGTGAAACCACCACTCAAGCTGGACTTGTACAAGCAAACTGAAAATGAGGAGAAGACACATCAAATCCATGACACGCCCTTGAAAGGACAGAAGAGGTGGGCAGAGGGCATGGAAAACAGACGCTGAGCTTTGCAGCTCTCCATATCTTTCCGTTGCTTAAATTCTTATGACTGTATTCTGTTCATTTAATTGGCCCAAAGCCTAAAAGGGAAATATATTTATTAGAGAGTTCTTAAAGAAATTGGACTCACCCCTCCTGGCTTGTTCTTATTTCTGGAAATGTTTCTAAGAGCCCACATTGTCAAAACAGAAGGAAAATCTCCTGGTGCAGGAAGGAAGATGGAGGGAAGCATACACTGGCCCCAGGGGGAAACCAAGAGGCAGACCGCCCTGTCTAATAGGCGTTCGCCTTAGTATTTTGACTCTTTTAAAGCTAAGATCTCAAAACTGAAGGCACAAGCACCCCAACCCAGGAATCCAGAGACAGTCTGCCTTTTCAACAAACACAAGTGTGTGCCAGACATGAGCAGGAAACGGAAAGCTAAACCAGCAGTGTAGCAATGCGGTCTCTACAGCCCAGCTCAAACAATCATTAGTATCATGCACAGGGCAACTTAATCTCTCTGAGAAGGGAGTTCGCTCACAAGGGTGCTACCTCTCTAATTTTGTTTTTATACAGAGACATACAGAACACTAGCTTTAAAACAATTTGTTTGTGTGTTAAGAAAAAGACTGTTAGCCTAGCTGGGCATAGTGCCTGATGTCTGTATTCCTCAGGGGGCAGAGGCAGGAGGATTATGAGTTAGTGATTTCCCTTGGCTATGTAGTAAGCTACCTCAAAATACACACACACACACACACACACACACACAGAGAGAGAGAAGAGAGAGAGAGAGAGAGAGAGAGAGAGAGAGAGAGAGAGAGAAGGGAGGATGCTTGGTTATAACCCAGACCTCTGGTGGTTCATAGTTTGGAACATTACTTGAATCAAGTTCTCTTTAGACTTGCAAATCAAATATATTTGTCCTGAGATCTGTCCAGGGTGACAGCCTCCACCCTGACATATTCTCAGTTATTTCCCAACTGGGTGAAGAAGATCAGCAGCCTGGATGGTCATATAAATGCCACCAGCCTTCTGGAGACAACCTAAGAGAGTGACAGATCACAGCCAATGGCCACAGGGCTCTGTGAGGCAGAGAATAGTATAGCTGTCTGTTAAAAAATCAACTGTCTCCTAAGCTTGGCTGTCAGAGCGAACATGAAAAACTGACAGGAATGTTTGTTCTCTACCTGCCCCTCCCCCTGCGTCCTCCCCACCCCCCCCCCACACACACACACACTTACAGGCCCCAAGTAAGATTGTTCTTGATCAGGAAAAACTGCCAAGTAAGCAGAACACAAGCTAACCCCTAGGGCTGGCTCAGTCTTGAGAGTACTGCTCTTGAGAGGACTGGGGCTCAAGGCTTAGTCATATGGTGACCCACAACCATCTGACACCTTCCTCTGCCTCAGTATATATGGCACAGCACAGACATACATGTAGGCACACACCCATATACATAAAGACAAAAAAGTAAAATTGAAAAAAAAATGAAACCAAAACCAATAGGGAAAATAAAATGTAAACAGAGTTGACATTTCCTTATTCCCTTAGGAAAACGGGTTTTGAAATCTGCTTCCTCCCAATTGTGGAAAGAAAAGAAACTGTTAATGTTGCCCCCCCCCCAATTATTCTTTCTTGCTCTCAGAACAGTTCAAATTTAAGCCTTTGGATTCTAGAAGAACTCTTGGCAACCAACAAGTCAAATGGCAAATGTAACAAGCAAGCCCAGGGTCTGCATGTCATGGCATTCCTTGACATGCACTCCTCTCTTGACATGCACTCCTCTCCCTCCTTCTCCATGACAGGAAGATTGGGATGGTTTTACTGACACAACTCCAGCTAAGTGTTTGCAGGTCTGTGCATTGGGATTGTGAAGGCCTGTGCATTTCCACCCTGGGCTTTGCTGTTACAATCTTAGAAAACATTGGCTTGCATTTTTGGGGCCAATTAATTATCATGAGAGGAGCATGCACAAGAAATGAATGCCTGCTTTGTTTCTTGGTCACCAGCAGCAGCACACTCTGCCCTGATAGGGGTTGAACATGGTCTGCCTTAGTACAGAGAAAGTCAGCCAAAGGGAGGGGTGGCATTAGTTGTGGGACCGTGAAACGATAGCTTGGTTCTTGGTCGAGCACAGGTCTTGAACCCCAGACCCTAATGGTACGATGGTAGGTGTTCAGCCAACCCCCAAACTCCAGGCTCCTGACACGCAACCAAGACCTCCATTGATCAGCACCTTTCAGTCACGTAGGGCAATGCAGCCCCTACAAGCTTTGTGTCGCCTAGCACAGGTAGAGGGCATGACTACAGGCTTCAGCCTTAAGAGATTTACATATTAATGAGATACCTAAAGGCCAGATGGCATAGCCAATTAAGCATTCCTTCTTAGACCTTCCTCCCTCCCTATTTAACTCAGATCTGCCCTGAGTTTGGGGGGGGTGGGGAACAACCAGATTCATCCACCATCCACCATGACAATAAACCTTTTAAAACCATGGACTTCCTCTGTCATTGGGGCCTTGGGAACCGTGGAGAAGGCCTTTGACTACTGAGCTTCTGCTTAATCTCCCACCAGAAGACTTCTCTAAATTCCAGCCATGGAGGCCACCAATTCAACCAAGCTAGCCAACCCAGCCAACAAAGAGTCTCAACCCGTGGGGCCTGTTGGGGCTTTCTCTCTCTCTCTTCTCTCTCTCTCTCTCTCTCTCTCTCTCTTGTCCCTCTTGGCTGCAGGCCGGTTTAGTCTGTACATCCCCAGTCTCAACTCTTCTGTGGCTACCAGCAGCACTGGTTGCCCAGGAGTCTGTGACCAGTCGTCCCTGCAAGCCTTCTTGTCTGGGAGTCCCCACTCAAAATCCCTGCCCCCACAGGACTTCAGACTGTGTTCTCCCCACACCTGAGCGGGGCCCGCAGCAGATATCAATTGCCAATATCTCCTCAGATAGGGTAGGACTTCAAGATCCCCTCCCCCATTCATAATGGAATTCTATATGGCTTCGTCTTGTGATGGTCTTACGCATGCAGTCCTAGATACAGTGAGTATCATGTATACAGCTGACTAGTCATGCCTGGCTGATACTGGCTTGCTATAGACATTATTTCCCCAGGCTCTTCCAATCTTTCTTCCAACTCATCCATGATGATCCCTGACCCTTGCAGGGAAGAAGTATGATACAAACATTCCATTCATGGCTGAGCAGACCACAGTCTCTGAGTCTCTGCTACTTTGACCAGCTGTGGGTCTGCATATCTATCACCACTTAATACAAAAAGAAGCCCCTCGAGTGAAGATTAAGAAATGCCTATAGGTATAATAAAGGTAAGCACTTAGGATATATCATACTACTGTCCCAGTTAGGGTTACTATTGCTGTGATGAACCGCCATGACCAAAGCAACTTGGGAAGGAAAGGGTTTAATCCAGCTTTCACTTCCTGTCCATCACTGAGGAAAGTCAGGGCAAGAACTCAATCATGGTAGGAGCCTGGAGGCAGGAGCTGATGCAGAGGCCATGGAGGAGTGCTGCTCACTGGCTTGCTCGACCTGCTCTCCTACAGAACCCAGGACCAGCAGTCCAGGGGTGCCCCTACCCACAATAGACTGGGCTTTCCCACATGAATCAATAATTAAGAAAATTTCCTACAGGCTTGGTCTTACGAAGGGAGACATTTCCTCAATCAAGCTCCCTCCTCCCTGATGACTCTAGCTCCTGTCGAGTTGACATAAAACCAACCAGCACAAATATACTTCCCATTTCACAGAATATTAGTACTAGGTTCTCCTGTAGGGCCTAGGACCTAGTCCCGTCCTGGATTTGGGGCCCAGGAAATGTTTAAATAAGTTGAAATGGAAAAGGCAGGGTAGAGGAGGGATCTGGAGAAAAAGAATCAACACTAAAGACCCTTGAAAATACTATATGGAAAATTACAACTGTGGAATCTCCTTAAAATATATAAAGAGGTTTCAATGGCATTATCCTACAACAGGGGAGCAGCCCCTCACCCAAACATGACAGGCTATTAAATAAAAAGACCAGTACTAGGCAAGTACTATCTCTTTTCAAGTTCTTGGTCAGTGGGGTTCCACAGACTCCACCAGAACACTACTATCTCACTGTTCCTGATAACCCGAAGAGCTTGACAGGAACGACCCTATCATTGGCTAAAGCCAGTGCAGAGTTGTGTGAAAGGCTGTGGAGTGGCCAAGCTGGTCCTAACCGAGAGCTTCATCCCCATTGGCTAGTGCCCAAAGTGAAGAAGGGTTCTATGCATGCTACCAGGGAAGGAGAGTCATGAGCCATCTTACCCAGCCATGCACCCTGTGAGATACAGCACCGATGGATGACAAGATATATCTATTGGTACAATTTGTGGTGTAAATATTATCAGAATAACCAACCTTTTCCTAATTGTATTCAAAGCCCACTCCAGAAGACAGAACTCACACGACATGTTTAAGAACAATCTAGTTGGGTTGTGACATGCTGTTTGAGTAGCACTCAGGCAGCTGCACACTATTACCCACAAACCATCACTATTGGGTCATTCTCCAGAAGTGCAGCATGAAGGAAGTGTATTGCATCACCTGTAGACGGTGGCCCTGGATCGCAAAGCTTGCTTGACAAACAAAGACACACAATAGTGTTTCTCATCTCTGTGGTCCCTTCTGGTAGAGAATTTCCTGGTTGAATTTTCTGAAACTTAGCCCAGCTCCCTTGGTTTATATGTAACTTCTTTCAAAATCTCCCTATCCTTCCTAGGGGCAGCTCACTTGTCATTCTTCTCACAGAATGTCTCAGGTGTCTTCATTTCCCTTCAAGCATGTTTACCTGGTGTTCCTAGCTGCTTGTGCATGAAAACACACACACACACACACACACACACACTACATATTACATACCACATACACACACATACACATATTACATACCATACTACACATACACACCACATATCTCATGCCCCATACCCCACCACAAAATACACACATAACACATACAAACACACCACATCACATATGCCCCATACCCAACCACACACCATAACACGCACACACAACACACCCAACACACTCAACACACAACACACACATCACACATACCACACGACCCACCACATTCCACACGTTCCACACACACCTCACACACCACACACATCACATACCTTTTGTCAGTTATTTCACAAGGAGAGACAGGATATCAGTCATGTTAGCACCCCTGTGCCTGTGTGTCTCTATGTTTCAGAGTAGAAACTGGACTAATGCAGACAAGTTACCAAGACAACAATAACCTGTGCGCTCCGTCAGAGGAGCCAAAGGCATTGGTGCTGCCTCAAAAGGGTTGAGTAGGGAGGCTCCTGATTTTGCATAACTCAGAGTTCACTTGAAGAGGGGATGTCTTTATTTCTTCAATGCTGAGATCAAGTGCACTGAGTATTCTGAAGTGCAAATCTCTAAGTTGACTTTTCTCCTTGAAAGGGATTGACAAGATGGAATCAGAAAGGTCAATGAGACTGAAATACTGGTCAGCCATGGACCAGTTATAGTTCTGTAGTAAGGCACTGTGTAGGAGAAAACACAGGCTAGACTCCAGTGGTCAGCCTGCTTGCTATGCTGTGCTTCTAAACAAGAAGCATGGTACACCATGCTCCCCAGTATGCCCAGAAATCAGAACACTAAATTCAGAAGCAACATGAGTAGCCCACAGCTAGCCTGATGATGAGTCTGCGGGTCTCCGAGTCCCTCTTAACGTGCTTCTTTTGCATAGAGACTCCAGTGGTATGAGGGCTCGATGTCTAACCCAAGATAATTCAGTGAGCAATCACAGCTGATAGGCTTCTACTCTGTAAGTCAGCGGTTCTCAACCTTCCTAATGCTGTGACCCTTTACTACAGTTTCTCATGGTGCAGTGATCCCAGACCATAAAATTATTTTGTTGTTACCTCATAACTGTTTAATGTAAGTGATTGCTTAGTGCAATAAAGCAGACGCTGTTCCCTGAAACCATCTCCAAAGTGGTTCTCTTGGCATATTTTACTGACCCATGGGCACTGCAGTCTTGTGGGGACACCCGATAACGGCTGCAACAGCACATCGGTGGTGCGCCATTACCCCACACTCTGCTAGAGCAGTCTTTACCACCTATCACTCTGAGAACCAACTGACTCAATGTTGGCATTGAGCCACCAAAGAGCCACCAAGACTATCATCACCAAGGCTGTCACAATGAGTCCACTTTCCCTCAAACCATAATGGGAGGAAATTGGTACCTGAAAAAAACCGCTCAATTGGAGAACAGGTGTAGGCAGCAATTCTGTCCCACCATGGCTCAATCTAGTTGGTTTACAGGTATATGTTGGGCTCATAGAGGGTAGATAGTAGCAGCCTCAGGCCTGAGGCCCCTTGGGGAGGTGGGCATCCCATCTGTCAGCTCTTGTCCTAGGTTTTTCTCTCAGACTGATGAAATTCTGCTGATGCTACTCCCAGCTTTTCTGTTGCTAGGTAGGCGACATGACCGCAGGTAACTATTCACTACTGTTCTTAGGGGCTAGAAATACAAATGCCATAGGCCAAGGGATAACGAGTCCAACCTTAGAAGAGGAGAGTCTGGAGTCTACAAGCTTCCTGGTGGAGCAACCTTAAGAATGAAAGCTGGGCATCTATGAGGGCTCAGGAGTAGGCAGAACCATGCAGGGCCTGGCACAGACGGCTGGAACGGAGAGCATCCGGTCGGTGCTGGTTCCTTTCCTTGCCTCCGCTCTTAAGATGGGTGCAAAGGTCATTCTGCAGCACCAGGAGGAACACAAACCAGCAGCTCTGAGAGACAAATGACACCTTGTCCCACAGCTCCAGAGGGAAGTTGACCTTTAAGTATGTCTAGTCACTATTCACAGAGACAGGATGGGCAATGAGACAAGAACCTAGAGAAGTAGGTCACAGGTCAGACAAGGACAAAGACCTGGAGAAAAGTAGGTCATACGTCAGACAGGGGTAGAAGCCTGAAGAGAAGTAGGTCACAGGTCAGACAGGGGCATAGCCCTAAAGAGAAATAGGTCACAGTTCAGTCAGGGCAGTACCCTGGCATCAGGATCTTCCCAGAGAACAAATTGTCACTGATATGTGGTGAGTTCTGTATAAGAAGCACGGGGGAGTGGCCCTGTTCTCACATCACAGTAATCCTCCCTCAGGCACCATTTTGTAACTCAGCTGATTTTCCCAGTTCCTAACTGAGCAAATTATCCTGGTTTCACTTCTCTAGCTTCTCCCTTGACTGACCTATTTACCTAGGAATATTTGTGAATACCTATCACGTGACACATCCTGAATGAGGCACAGGAGACGTGAAGCAAGTGGATTGTGTCCTCATAGGAGCTGGTACGCAGAGGGGAACCGGGCTCTGCCACTGAGAGGACATGGCGTCTTGTACTGTTTATTGCTATAAAGAAACACCATGACCAAGGAAATTCATAGAAGAAAACACTTAACTGGGGGGACTTCCTTACAGATTCTGGATTAGTCCATATCACATGCAGGTATGGCAAGCAGGTGGTGTGCTAGGGCAGAAGCTGAGGGCTTTACATCCTAATCCACAAGCAGCAGGCAGAAAAAGAGCACAGAGCTTAATCGGGCTTTTGAAATCTCAAAGCCCACCCGCAGTCGCCAACAAAGCCACACCTGCTAATCCATTCCAAACAGTTTTACCAACTGGGAACCAAGCATTCAACACAGGAACCTGTGAGGGACGTTTAAACTACCACACCTAGCAAGAGGAGACTGTGTAACCAAAGTAGAATTTAGTACGAGGACAAGCACTACAGACTGAATGTGTGTGCTTGCTCCCTTAAACCGTATATGAAAGTTCTAACTCCCATCGGGATACGACCTTTGAGAGGGGTGATTAGATCAAATGATGCTACATCTTCATGAATAGGATTAGAAACTTTGCAAGAGAGACCAGAGAGAGCCCTTCCACCACATGACATCCCAGTGAGAAGGGACTGTCTATGAGGAACAGGCTCTCAACAGACCCCTAATCTTCTGGAACCTGTACCATGGGCTTCTCAGTCTTTAAACTGGAAGTGTCGTCTCTCTACTGTTTAAAAGCTACCTAGCTTACGTGCTTTGTTTATGACAGAAGATTGGTGTAAAGAAGTGCGGTACTTCTGTAATGAGACCTATCTTGTAGAAGAGGCTCTGACCCCTGGTAACAGGTAATCCTAGAAAAGGTCTGGAAGCCTGCGAGCCAGGAAAAGCCCTATTCTCAGACCTGGGTTGTTATGGGAAACTCTGACAAGACAAAAGGAAAAGAAGACAGCTTCACAGAAAGCCCTGGTCTTTTCAGAGAAAACCTCAATTACCCAAACAAAACTGGTGGGATCCAGGCATGCATACTGTTCTGATGAGGGTTCAGGTAGAAACAGAAACGTGCTACCAGAAACTGGAGGAAAGGTCATGGTCCGTCTAAAGTGGCAAAGAGCTTGGCTGACTGGTGTTTATGTCTTAATTCCTTTTGGAAGGTAGGACTTGAAAACACTGACAGTAGATATTAGGCTGGTGAAATACGAAAGCCAAGCACTGAGGGATTAGCCTACTTCCTCCTGACTGCTCTATGTGGCATGATTTAAAGTCTGAAATGTTCATTGAAAAGCATCTGAACTTGAAGATCTGCAACATTCTTGCTTATGTAAAGAGAAAAAGCTAAAGGTCTGGCCAAGTGACTCCTGGTTAAGGAGAGAGTATGGGTTAGCATGCCAACAGAAACAAGCACTGTGAAGGAAATGGGGAGATTAACAGCTATGAAAACAGAAGCCAAGAGTTACTACCCAAAATGTCCGCTAAGAAAGCATTAGAGCTACCTTCGCATCCTAGCTCAAGGTACAGGAGCCCCTGTGGGCCTTATGGGACCACCACAAAGAACCAGCGTTAGATCTGCGTTCATTGACACACATCCTACAAACCTATATAGCAGATCCAGAGGAGCCAAAGGCAAGAACCCTACAGACAGAGGCATTCTGGGAAAGGGGTGGTACCTGGCTCCTCAGGGTCCAATCCCTTTCCCAGCAAAATTTGGAGGGGACACAACTACCATCACATGAGTCTAGGAAGTGAGTTGCTTGCCCCAGGGAACCTCTGGTAGGAGCAATGTCCAAGTGGGTCTTAAAGTCAGAGCAACAAGTTCAAAATGATGTTTTTTTTAAAGTATGTATTATTATTTAATGTGTGTGTGTGTGTGTATGTGTACATGCACACAGATGTGTGTGGCTGTGCATGTGGAGGTAAGCCATAGCCTCCTCTCCCATCAGCCCAGCATCATCTACTGGAGTTTGCCCCATGGCTCACCGGAAAGCATCATGTCTGTGAAAGCATCAGAGGCAAGGCAGGCTGCCAGAAGTCCTTTTCTCACCTGATAATGGAAGCATACAGGTTCAATGTGGACCCGTGAAAAGCATCACTCAGGAGTAAGCACTGGAACAGAACCAAGGTCCCCAAACTAATTAACATCATCTCTCTTGTCCCTCTGCGCGTGAGGGCCTTCCCTCTTCCCACCCTCTCACGAGGAACATTAAAGACAGAACATTAACTTAGGAACATTCTATATAAAACACAAAGTCCTTCTGAAAAGATCGTCTCGAATGTCCATCTAACCCATCCTGCTCCCATTCTCTGGCCCAAGGATGGTAAGGTCAGTGCCCAGAATGGGTTCTACTACAGTGTCTGATGCCCATAAAGAATTGTCTTTCATGGTTCACTGGCTGGATTAAGCTGGTGTGAAACATCAGAACTGCAAGTGAAGGAGTGGGGATCCTGATGAGGACCGGCGGGCGAAAGTAGATTTATGAATAATCCAGGGAAAAGAGCGCATTTAAGGAAACGAAAACAGAAAGGAGGGAAATGGAAACTTCAGCCTTACAACTTTCATTCATGTCTTTTGGGCGACTACAGGTATCAGGTCTACCTGACTGCTCAGCTGGCCCCACAACCCCGAGTCCTCAGGATGAGTGCGAGCATTAACTTCAGCTCACCACAGGGTGCTCAAACTTGTTTATTTCACAATGAGCAGGGACAGATGTGCGAGCATGGTCACGTGATCCACAGCTGCATGCCCTCAGCCACGACAGGATCCCCGCACCCCCAGGAACCCATACCCAGTGATTATCTATTCAAAATGGCACACCCAACTCAGCCCCTTCTTTCTTCTCACACACTGAATTCTGAAGCTAGAGATTTGCTACTGGGTACATTGCTTAATAAGCAGACACAGAAACGCCACCTAAACTCTCCACATCTGAGGCAGCATTCCGAGCCAGAGCTCACTGAGTGCCGCCATCAGACGTGGAGGCAGGAAATGGGAGGGTGTCCTTAAACAACCCTGTGCCCCAAAAAGAAACCAGTCGTCTCAGCACCACAGATGCTAGGACGCCAACCATAAAACATTCTTCATCTCTGTAGACAGGAAGTGGCTAGAAGAAAGAGTGACAAGGAGTCAGTGTTTTAGTCAATGGGGAACATGAGCCTACTTTTACAGGCAGTGAAGCCTGGGAATCTAGAAAGGGGCTAACAATGAGGCAGAGTTCTTGCCCATGAGGGCCACGCCCGGAAGCTGCCTCACCAAGCTGAGACTTACTAGGAGCCTGTGACAGCTAACCCTGGCCTATCTATCCAGTTTCGGGTGGCAGTGAGAGTATGGCTTTTAAGAGAAGGGGGGACAAGGAAGGACAATACAAAGATGCCACACTGTACTAGAAAATACGCTTTTGTGAATTAAGAGCATCTTTGTAGATCTGGATACATCTTTCTGGAGCAGATGGTGACTGTTACAACGTTAGCCAACTGGTCAAATGCAGGAAACAAGCGAAGTAGGGTGCCCAACCTCAAGTGATTATCTATAGTGCAACGCCTAGCCAGGCTCAGGGAAATCAAGGAAGAAGGGGAGGGAAAACTATCAGAATCACAGGACCAGGATGCCTACTGGGAAATAGAATACTCTATTTATGGCAGGGAAGCTAAACCTATGGAACCTCAATGCTCTGGTGACCTTAGCAAGACCTGTGTAGTGACAACACCAGTTGACAGTACATCATGATGAGGGAAAATTATATACCCCACAAAGTGGCCATCCTAAACACAAATGCATACACGGAACATTAAATAAACTCAGTAGGGTGTGTGTGTGTGTGTGTGTGTGTGTGTGTGTGTGTAGTGATAGTAACTGAAGAAGTCTTGAATTTACGAGGAGATGTGAGAGGGGTTGAAGATAAGAAGGAGGGGAGAAATGATGTAAATATATGACTCCTGTATGAAATTCTCAAGAAACAAAGACTTTAAATAAAACCATTGTATCTCTGTGAATCTGCCTTGCAGTGTAACACATACCTCACAGTGCAGTGTCTGCCTCACATGCTGTCCCTTGCTCCAAAGGACGAAAAATTCCATGCAATTATTTACATTTCTGACATAAATTGCTTTTTACTCTCTGCTGCCCCTGTCAACAAGATCAGCCAATCAGGGCCTCCAGTTTCATAGAGGAAGGAAAACAATGGGCTTGAGTTATAAAACTGTGCCCAGGGAGGATGCCAGGAGCAGGCAGAGCTGTATCCCGGACACAGAAGGACAGCATTTCTGTTGTAAGATCTCATGGGTTTAAATTAACTCAGCATCTCTACATTTAAGGGACACGTGCTTTAAATGAATACTTTTAGGAGAATCTTGAAGGAGAAGAAGAGAGAGATCTGGAACAATGGGTGTGGGCATAGAAGGAGAAAATAGGTATAATACCAGTGCCCAGACCAATTGTCTGATAAAGGGCGGGTACTAGGAGAAAGGGGTTGAGGAGTCTGCATGGTGGGGCCTCAGGGACCAGGAGAACAATGGCTGTCCCCTTGAAGATCATCTTTGAGTACCCCCTCCCAACTGCATTCCCAGTGGCTGCTGTGTGCCACAGGCGCTGCCCCTCAGTGGCCATGTGCAATTGGAACAATTATTTATGGAACTTGAGTGGTCACCTGGGGGACATAACAGTTCTGACAGACAGCTGTGAGATCCATCCATGCAAACCGCTTTGAAACGCAGCAAACAACTAGCCAGTCCTGGGTTGAAACATCACGCTTCTCTCTCCTTCTCTTCTAGGGTTTGTACTTGGCATGAAGTCTGAATATACAAATTGCATGCCTTTTGCCAGACAACAGACAACAGTAGAGCTTTCTCTGTTTACCAAAGTGATAGACTCCCAAGAGGGTGAACCCAAACTTCACTGTGATGGTTTCATGACCAGTGGAAGAATAACAAGTCCTTCTCAGACCAGAACCCTGCCTGTGAAGATCCTCTGGGCTCAAAGCAGAAGCCAAGGCAGCATGTGGTCCCTCACAGAAGGGACCCAAGCCACATCAGCACAGTTTCCTAGTGATAAAGGTGATCTTCAAGACACGGTGATGTGCCTTGATGGAGGAAGCATCAGAGAGCACCTTCCACGTGGCCACGCACCTTCCGAGCCTCCACAGCGATGTGTATGTATAATCAACCGGTTCAAAGCCCCTGTAGCAGGAGGCAGTGCTTTGCTGTAAAACAAAACTGAGATGAAATAACTTTATCTTTTCAAATATCCTCTGAGAGTTTGGTATTTGAGGCACATCCTGTGATGTGTTTCTCTCTGACCTCAAACGCTTTGATTCTTTTTATTCAAGTTCACATAAAAGAGAGAAAACTCTGAGACTGGTCTACTGTACCCAAAGCCTCGATGGCATCTAAATTCTTCTGCTGGCGCAGAGAATTAGTTGTTATTCCAGATAGTAGGGAAGTGGAGATGAAGCACCATTATATTAGAGGGGCCCAGCCCTCCGGGAAGTTGGGCCGTCTTGCTCCTTACTTAAAAATAGATGACGTCCCCCAGCTCCCCAAGGCTTTGAAGGGTCCACTTAGATATTGCAAGTCCCATTCTGATGTCTGCTCCCCCATTCGCCACACTCCTGCAGAATCAGAGAATGTGGTTTGTCCGGAAGGCCCCCAAACAAATGCTTTCAATTTTCCATTCTCCAAATGAAAATCAATGGTAAGAGCGAGGCAAAAAATCAATGTTCAGCCCTCTGCAAGGAGCCCCCACCTTTTCCCCTCCCCCCCCACCTCCTCTCCCCTTCCCCCACCTCCTCCTCTCCCTACCTCCTCCCACCTCCACAGAGCAGCAGATTTGAAACAATGATCCCCACCAACAGAGATGCCCTGCTGCCAGAGCCCTCTGCTGGCTCTGTCCTCTTGACAATATTCTACTTAAAAATACCCAAGAGGACTTTTTTAAAAAATTGACAAGAATGAATGATGAGATGTTGATGTAACACACCCCTTCCCATTACCAGTAAACTCAGTTACAAATGGAGTCTCTGACATCCCAGGATGGAGTCTGACTTCTCTGCTTCCCAAGGGATCTATCTGCCTCATGGCCATGAGCTATACAATGTGTAGCCATTCACCTACACTCTCAGATTGACCTCGGCCCCAGGCAACTAGTGTGCTTTCTGCCACCCCAGATAGGTAGTCTGTGTCCCTTATAATTAACTTGGCCCCAGAAGGGAGGAAACAGAGATGCCACACCACGTGCTTGAGTGTGATCTTTTTGGCTATTTGATTCATTTGATACATTAATAACATGTGTGTTTATTACTAAATAGCATCTATTATAATGGAAATGCCACAACTGGTTGATAACTTCACCTTGAGTTCTTATATCTGTGACTCTAAATGAAGCTGACACAAACATATATAAGATACTTTTACATGTACATATGTAAAGTAAAACCTCTGAAATATTTTCTCCTAGCATGTCTGGACTTTAATACACACACACACACACACACACACACACACACACACACACATATTTGATATATTTACTGAACATCAGACATCTTCAATTTGGGTACAATCTCATTTGCTAAGTCACATTTAGGAAGTCTTAAATCAAAGCCAAGGACAGAAATCTCACATTATTTTTTTTTTGAAAGTTTTATAGACTTTGTGTGAGTTTACAAATATGACCCACCTCTCAAGTTAAATTTTAACACAGCATGTTATGTAATTAAAAATTCTAAGCATGGTTTACAGTACCATAAAGTATTCATGTATAAATACCAACACAAAATGTATATAGTATATGGACTATCAGTTAAGAAGTCTTGACAAAAACAAGTCAATAAGCCAAACCAGGGGCTGAAGAGGTGGCTCAGCAGTCACTAGTACTGGCTGCTCTTCCACAGGACCTGTTTGGTTCCCAGCACCTGCATGGCAGCTGCTCCAGTGGACCCAATACCCTCTTCTGACTTCTGAGGACTTTAGGCACACATGTGGTGCAAACATTTACATAGGGGCAAAATGCTAATATGCATAAAATAAACAAATTTTAACAAAAAAAAAACAAGAAAAGAAAAAACTAGAAGACTAGACAGAACATATTGAAACGTTTTAGTAGCTGTATTTCAACAATGTAGCCATTACCTACTTCCTATTTATTTTTAATATTTTCTAGGATAAGCATCAACTATCACATCAAAAGTAGATTGAGAGTTTTTAAGTCATCAAAGAGAAGCCATCCCGAGCACATGCAGTTCTCTGTGGTACTCTTGAGATCCCATGGAGACAGGAGCAGGAGCATACGCAGGAACCTACCTCCTTCCACACCACAGTGCTGCTTACAGCAGGAAGAAGTGAAAGAATTTACAGGAGAATTCTCTGAGAAGGTTGTGAATAGAGGAGAAGGATCCCCTACAGATCACCTCAGCAGTTTGGAGGAGGCTCCAGCCAGAGGGAGGCCTGATTGACCACTTCCCTTTCTACCACCATCAAAACTGCTTGGTCTGCCCTAAAATACTGTGCTCCCAGGAGCTTAGATCCACTTGAGCTCCATGGGCCATCCAGGCCCAAGGCATCTCCCTGACCTTGCCCCTAATCCACTTGCAAGCCAATCGACATGGGGGCCTCCTCATCAACTGGGACCTCCAAGCTGCCTCCTGGTCTGTCAGCGGCTTCTCCATGTCTAGAGGTAAGATTTTTCCCCTTGAGCTGCAAGGGGCCAGCTTGGCTAGCAGCCTTCTCTACAGATGTTTTGTAGAATAAAAAAAGCACTTCCCTGATTGGGGAATAAATAGAGTTGTCAATAATCTGTCCCAACTCCAAGGGACCCCTGAAGTTTAATGTGGAAGGACAGATGTTTCATCTGGAAGACATCCAAGGCTCTCTGAGGAGTTACACAATTGGCTACTATCAAGAGCCGTGAAACCCCACTTCTGAGAGAGATATTTGGTACAACCACCACAGTGCCCACACACAAGCCTCCTAGGGCCAGGCCACCTCCCCAGTCCTGCTAAGCAAGAGGGCACACCATCTTAGCCAAAGTGCCTTCTGGAGTTGTTTTCTAATAATGAGCAGGCCCCATTATCAGAGAGAAAGTCATTTTCTCTAACTTCCCTGCTGCAATTCACAACGTGGCAGCAGAAATGTCACTTCAGTCCTTGAGACCCTGCTCGAGGACTTGAAGGCAGCATACTCAGACTGGGGAAGGGATTGAAAGCCCAAGGGGAAGTTGCTTCTTTCTCAAGAGCTTATGCAGCTGGGAAGGAGGGTTCTGGCTGAGCTTCCAGATATATTCAGACAATGATAACTATTATGATAATTGTTTTACTAATTGCTCAAATGGCTGGCATTGACCTTACGCCACCACGATACACCATTGCCTTTCGTGAACTTTCACACAAAATGTGCTGTGTCCTCACAGTAAATCCATTTAGCAGATGAAGAAATACAAAGTTAGTCTCACAAATTTACTTCTCAAGTTTGCACAGGCATGGAGAATCTAAAAAGGAA
This sequence comes from Mastomys natalensis, assembly GCA_021653895.1. Lineage (NCBI taxonomy): Eukaryota > Metazoa > Chordata > Mammalia > Rodentia > Muridae > Mastomys > Mastomys natalensis. Next base: position 590,374 of record JAJTUV010000666.1, read on the forward strand.
CGGAACCCACATTTGTCTCATCCCTAAATCCGTGCACAAAGCTATTACGACTTCATGGATACAGGAGGTGGAGACTGTGCTTCCACATAAGCTGAGAGTGAGACTCAGAGTGTGGTGTGCCTATGGAAACACCATGCATGCCTGGACATGTCTGACCACCGAGGTGGCTCCCTTGGCCTCAAATACATTTGAGTTTAAGACCAAAAGTCTCTAATTTGGTATTTCTGCAAATTCCGGGGAAGGGCATGTGAAGCATTCTCTCCCAACATACATATCCATGTGTACATACATACACATAAGTGCACACACATATACAGGAGAGCGAATGGTTGAACAACCTGGAGCATTATCTCCAAGGACATTCTGTTAATAGGGCTCTTCTTTCTTAAAGCACAGAAATCACAGGGGGTAGGAGGACTAGAATTGTTTTCTCAGAGTGTTGGTACCTTAAAAAGGCGCTTCAGCTGATACCGACAAAATTATTTTTACATCCCACGCAGTAATGACCTGCACATGATTAAGATAAAATCCCAGCACAGAGAAGAGGAAGTAGGCACAAGTCACATCCTTAGTCAAGAAGCTATTTGTCATTGGTAGCTGCTAGGGAGGGAAAATCAGTTCTCTTCAATGGAGTGACTACTAAGATATATCAACCACACTTAAGGGCAGGACCCATCTGACTCCCAGGAAGGAGCACCAGTCTAGGAAACAGCTACGCACATCTCAGCACTTTTTATCTGGGTCTTATAGACAACAAATGCTGATTGCACATAAAACAACATTGAAAGCGATGCACAACCCAGGCTCCTGGCAGCAGAGTCTGTGACTACAGGCACCAGACACAGGGATGAGAGAGGCAGAGGGTCACTCATTGGATGTGAAAAGCTCTGTTTGGATGCCAGCACTGATTTTCAGGGAGGGACAGAACACTACTCAGAGGAAGCCACCGAGGGGTAAAAGACAATTACAACACACCCCAGGAGGAAGAACCAAAGGGACTGACTCCAAAGAATCTCGAGGGGAAGCACCATGGAACATGGTCCTAGCGTATCACACTGAGCTAATAAAGCCAAGGAAAGCTGTAGGAAGCTCCAGTTTCTGCTTCCTCATCTGTTATCTGCTGCAGGAATAGTGAAGGGCCTCCTCCTGCTTTCTTGGGTGTAAGCTTCCCGTAAGACAAGGTCCCTTGGGGAACAGAAGTGATGATGAAAAGGGACTTTTCTACTAAGATGAAGACTCAAGTCAAAATTAAGATTACTTTTTTGTACACTTGAGGTTGCTGTTCTTAGAACTGGAGAGGTGGCTCATCAGTTAGAAGCACTGGCTATTCTTCTAAAGTACCTGGGTTCGATTCCCAATGAGAGGGGATACAATACCTTCTGACCTTTGTGGACACCAGGCACATATGTGATACACCGACATATGCAGGCAAAACACACCAACATATATTTAACAACAACAACAACAGAGCAACAACAATAATAATTTCAGAAAGATTGCTGTCTTTTGTAAACCTGAGCTTGCCATCTGAGTTCCATAGGATCACCTGAGCACCATTTAAAAATGGTGGCAAACACGCTGCTCTCTTTTTTGTCTAACATGAGCCCAGTCAGAGACCTGATGCTTCAGTTCCGCCAGCCGCAGAACACCCCCGTAACTTCTAGCCACCCCCTTCCCCACCTTACCTGGGCAACAGGTGCTTGCGGCTGACACACAGGGCTGTCTGGTAGTCCTGGGTCACACAGACTTTGTGCGGGCTGCATTTCACCTTCAGGCAAGGGTCCTTGGATGGGTCCAGGGCTGAGATAAAAATAATAAGGAGAGCGGGGTTAGCACCTCCAGGGAAATTTAATTTCCATCACCACTCGGATAAACAAGTAGGAAATAAACCAGCTGTGTATGTTTGTTTCCTGAGGCTGGTGGGGACAGAGAGAAAACCCAAGCCAGGCAGAACTCGGCATCTGTCACCCAGGCCTCTCAAGCATCATGATAGCAACTCCCTTGACTACTGGGCATTTCAGCACCATGATTTCAAGCAGGAATTACTCTTAAAAAAACCCTTCAGAGTTGTACATGATCCAAGGACCAAGAATTATTTGGACCGATGTTGGTTTGTGTGAGTTCTTCCATACTTAATTTAAATTATTTTCTATTACATATACCCAAAATCCTTGCTGTAAACATTATTTTCTCCTGTTCAATAAAAAAACAGACCTCATGCATGAATAGTTTATTTTAAGGTTTGTTTTTGTTTTTGTTTTTTTTTTGTTTTTAAACTTCAGGATGGGCAAGAAATTTGTACAACACAAAGTTATGATGTAAGTGGGAGAGGGAAAAACCTGCACATAAATATTTATTGTGCAAGGCAGAATTAGATAAGGTCCGTGATGAGCATAGAAAATGATAACAGAGCTTGGAAGGAAAAAATAGAGATCAATTTCTAGGGCAAGGATTAGTGAAGCATTGATATTTGAATTGAATCTTGAAGGATGGGCAGGATTTTTGCAAAGCAAAGATGGAAAAGACAAGCCAGGCCGGAAGAGCGGTGTGAGCAAACGTGGGGCGATGTGTTTGGGCAACCACGAGAGAGTCAGTCTGTTCACTGGGTTTGTGGGTCTGAATAACAAGAGAGGGGGCAGGTTGGTTCGAACACATAATGCCAGAAAGGATTCCCAAAGGCACAGGGTCACATACAGCAGCATTTTCTAGAATAAGCCGAGCAGCAGCCCCCAGGCTAATCAGCACTCTGCATGCTGCTGTATGTGCTCATCATGGGCACAGAGGAGGCCCCAGGGAATTCTCTGCAAAACAAAAGCTACTGTGCCATCTCCCAGCTTCCAGGCGGAAAGCCTATTAGGCAGTAAATCTTTCATAACTTCTTACCCAGCCAGGGGAGGCATGCCCCCCACACCATCCCCACACAAACATTTGGTTAGACAGATTGACATTCCAAGCAGGAACTACCGAAGTGTCTACCCCACCAGTGAGGTTCCAGCAATCACATAGACAGTCATAATCCCCACCACCCCACTCTACCCCAGGCCTTGGAAACCACACACAACTTTCGCTAGGTTGTTGCTAATTTCTCAAGGGTCCTGAATGCACAACATTGCACTACATTACTGCTGAATACCTCGGGCGGCTCTGCCCTGTGGCAGGGTAGCAGCTGTGAACAATCAAGGTACACTCTTTAGTCAGTCTTGGCAACAACAAGGCCCTGATTCCCATCCCAGTGCAATCACCTGGTAGAGCCTACTTCCCATGGGATACTCTCTGGTGCCTGGAGCTCAACAGAAAAAAAAGGCTCCTATAAGAGAGAGGCTGGTCTGAGCCCAGGGGACAAGGCTTGCTCCTAGCTCTTAAACAGAGAAGGGTCTCTGGGAGGCAAGCAGCAGAGAAAGCTCTCAGTGCCTTCAAAACTAAGGCATCCATGTAGGACTAGCACTGGGTATTCATGAGGACCATGTGGGTCCTTCCTTGTCTCCTCTCTCACTTCTGTTCACTTGTGATATCAGGAAACCCAGAGACTAATGTGATGGTTTGTATATGCTCTGCCCAGGGCAAGGCACTATATGTGCCTTGATGATACTGAACTGAACCCCTGAACCTGTAAGCCAGTCCCAATTAAATGTTGTCCTTATAAGAGTTGCCTTGGTCATGGTGTCTGTTCACAGTGGTAAAACCCTAACTAAGACAATTAGACCACTATCAACCCCACCCCAGTGACCAGTTAAGGCATTTCCACCAGCAGACGCCAATGCTGCTGAGACTTGGAATTTCTGACTCAGTGGCTTTCAGAGATGGAGGATCTCAGGCTGGCATCCTTGGTGGACTGAAATCCACAATGCGATGTGATTGCAGGTGACAGGCCTTAGGTTAGAATTTTAACTCTTTCTTCGGGTGACTTCTCATGAACACTTAATGTCTACACTGCCCAGGTGGGCTGAACAATGCCATTGTCACACAGAGAGCAAATCAGCTGTGCAAGGGAGAAAAGGGCACAGACCTCAGTTCAAGGCTTCCGGGACTGAGTTCCATCCAGCTGTTTTCTAACCTGAATATACTTCCACCTCCTTTATGTCTTGCTGGCTGACATCAGTTAATAATTCGAATAGGTGTGCTTACAACAGATCTAGGATGGTAAGCACATGCATTATACTTGTTGGGTTTGAAGGTTTGTATTTTGTCCTCAAAGTGGGTAACAAGGCTTCATAATCACAAGAACAATGGCTGGCACTCAATCGAGCGTGTCTGATAGGCAGGCAATGAACTAAGCCCTCAAATTGGATTAGCTTATTATCCTAGTTTGCGTTCTGTTGCTGTAATAAATATGACCAAAAACAACTTAGGGAGGAAAGGGTTCATTTCAGCTTACATTCCCCAATCGCAGTCGACCACTGAGGGAAGTTGGGGCAGGAACTCAAGCCGGAGCAGAGACAAGAACCAAGGAGAGGCTTACTGGCTTGCTTCCAACCGGCCCCTGTTCAACTACCTTTCTTATACAAGTTAGGACGCCTGTCTGGGAGGCACTACCCACAGCAGGACAGTCCATCCTTCTGTCCTTCATGGTTGGAAATCAAGAAAATGTTGCACAGACAGACCCAGAACTCAGCTTGAAGGAGGTGATCTCTCAACTGAGGGTTCCTCTTCCCTGCTCACTCACTTAGCCCTCACAGCATCCAAAGATGGGGCCTTGGCCAACATGCACATTAAATATACCTTCAAGACAATTAGCAGTTGAGAAGTACAGTGGGAATTTACATACCAGTCTATAAACCCACACTACGTCCTGTTATATGCCACAGTCTAAGAATCATCCAGGAACTTCTTTCATCCAGAAAGTTGAGAGGTCAAACCTCATCCAAGTGTACAGCCCAGACCTCACCATTTTCCTGATGCCTTCTGGGACAGTAAGCAGTAAAAAAGGAGCCTTGGCCCCATACCATGCAGGCCCAGGAGTCATGAGCTGTGTTCTGTCCCCTGTTCGCCTCATTTTCTGGCCCACAGCTCTGCCTGCATTCCTGGAGGCCTGTAGGTACAAGACCCAACTAGATGGCTAAAGGCCATTGTAAGAACGCAATCAACTAGAGCCAAGGCAATATGTCACTACCAGAGCCCAGCTATCCTACTCCAGAAAGCTCTAGATATCCTAACACAGCCAAAGCACTAGAAAATGATCTTAAATCCAATCTTGTGGAGATGATAGATGCCTTTAAAGAGGAAATGGATAAATCCCTTAAAGAACTACAGGAAAATGCAATCAATCAGGTGAAGGAAATGAATAAAGCTGTTCAAGACCTGAAAATGGAGATAGAAGCAATAAAGAAAACACAAAGTGAGGACATCCTGGAGATGGAAAACCTAGGAGAGAGAACAGGAACTCCAGACACAAGTATCACCAACAGAATGCAAGAGATGGGAGAGAGAATCTCAGGCTTACTTGCTCTAGACATGGCAATAACCATCCCAGTCTCTCATCAGTCATTTGGTCCATGTTCATTCTGTATTTTTCATAATTTGCCATCCTATTATCAAGACAACTATGAGAGATAATCCTTCCTGTCTGAGAAGCCAGACATTCTTAATAAATAAGACATCCACTGCAAATACTAATACTTTAAAAATGTCAGTTCAACCAGTCCTGCTGGTGCAAGCCTACCTGTAACTCAACTACTCGAGAGAATCTTGTGTTCAAGGCCTGCCTGGGTAACTGAGCATGACCCCATTTCTACATAAAAGGGGAAAAGAGGAGTTGGGGTAGAGCCCTTGCCTAGCATTCATGAGGCCCTAGGTTCAATCCTTAGCATCCCATTAATCAACCAAGCACCCACCCACCCACCCATTCACCCATCCATCCACCCACCTACCCACCCATCCATCTGTTAGACTCCATACCCATTTGCACAGAGAAATCAAATCTGCTAAACAGTAATTCTGATGGTCTGAGTACTTCCAACACATCTATGAATTGTTTAGAGGAAATGAACCTCACAGCACAACAGAACAGACACGAATCAAGCTGTCAGCCTATGCTTCATCACCAGCAGACACTTTGTCTTGAAAATCAGCAATGCTTAGCTTGAAGGCAGCTGAGAGGGTGAAGAGCCCAGGTCTACCATGCTCCAAGCAGCAGCCTCAAGGCTTCTGGCATTGACACAGCATGGGGCTGCCTGGCTCCTCTCTACAAAGGGAATAACTGATGAGATATCAACCTAGAAGTGGGTTTCAACTAGGAGTAGAGCCTCGTGAAGTTTCCTCTGTCATCCATGTTGGCCTGTTGACTGCTGTGGTCTTTGCACATCTCGGACAGGCAGCCATATTGTTGAGAGTTCACACTGTTTCACAGCGGTTGCCTGGACCCCCAGCTCTGACCATCTTTCCACCCCGACTTCTCCTGAGCCTTAGATGGAAGGGTTGTGTTATAGATGTCCCATTTCAGACTGGATACCCAATGGTCATTGATTCCTGCACTTTAATCAGGTTTTTTGTTCTGAAGAAGTTCTTTGATGAGATGTGAAGCCTGTGCCTATCCATGGGCTCTTGGTTGGGTTTCTAGTACAATGCCTGAATTCCCTCCTACTGAACGGCCTTTAGGTCCAATTAGACCGCTGTTGATTCCCTCTGACCTACAAGCCCCGCTGTTTCATCCTAACTGCTGAGAGAGGAGAAACAGCTTTGATTTAGAGACAGGATCTCAGTCGTAAGGGGTCAGACCTAAACACCTGGAAACAAGGACAACCCCAGATGGACTCAGTAGGGAGTGTGTGCGTGTGTGTGTGTGTGTGTGTGTGTGGGCATGTGTATATGTGTGCATGTTGTGCACAAGTGTATATGTGTATGCACTGTGAATGTGTATGAGTGTGTGTGCATGCGTGCAAGTGTGTGTGTGTGTTTGAGATGGGGTGTCTGGAGGAACATGTGAGGAGATGGAACAGAGAAAAGGGAGTGGAAGAATGTATGCCTAGTACATTTCTGTATGAAATCCTCAAATATAATCAGGGGCTGGAGAGATGGCTCAGCACTAAGAGCACTGGCTGCTCTCCTAGAGAACCCAGGTTTGATTTCCAGCACCCACAATGCAGCTCACGATCACCTGTGACTCTTCCTCTGTCTCTGTGGGCACTACACACACATGCTCTACAGACATGTATGCAGACAAAACTCCCACACACAGAAAAGAGAAAAAAATAAGACTTTTTAGAAAATAATGATGGTGAAAACTAATATAAATATTTTTAAAAAGAGAGGCCCTGCCACTAGGGTGTGTGTGTGTGTGTGTGTGTGTGTGTGTGTGTGTGGTGGAGGTGACCAGGTGTCATTTACAGCCCCACACAGATTTGAACCCTTAGTGTCAGGTACTAAGATTTCTTTGTGAGACTCCAACATGGACTCTCAGCACATGCTTGGTGACAGAATACAGCAATCCTCTGGAAACGACTAAATCCAGTGTGCCTGCTACGATTTGTGTCACCACACCTGCAGGACTCATGGTGAGTTGAACAGATGATGTAGCCAGCAGCGAGGACACAACAGATCCTGGGAAGGTCATGTCACCTCTCCAGCTCACCTTCGAGAAGAAACTAGCTCAGAGTCAACTGGCATAGGACACACACCCAATTAATTCTCCAAAATAACTTCCACAAATCTTTCTTCAAGGGGGGGAAACAGGAACGAACTAATTTATAGAGAGATTTGTTGAGTTCTAGCACGCTGAATTCAGAAGTCAGTTAATTACAAGCTTCACGTGGGCTTTTTTTTTTTTAATTAATTTTATTTTTTAAGCTCGTTGCGTGGTCTCAATTAAGGTGGTGATATTTTAATTATCGTAATTGTTTCTTGAACTTGTTTTTGAGTTCAGTGAGTTTGTTTTTTAATTAGCTGCATTGATTTTGAAATCCAAGATCAAGTCTTTTTGCCGTCCTTGGGCATATTCTACCAGTTTAGCTGACAAAGGGTCAGGGTCAATACACCCTTGATAGCAACCAAGGCTACTTCCTAGGCACTGAAGGGAGAGAGGGGTTTTATTCTGAAGTTTGACAGAAAAATCCCCAGTCCCCTGGACAAGCACACATGTCTGTTGTGTTTATTCAGCCAACATTAGCAGAGTTTTACCCCCGGTGAAGCATCTTTTGGCAGACCAGAGGCCAGCATCGCCTCCTGGGAACTCACAGCTGAATAGAAGACACAGATGGGGGAATCTGACCTTGCAGAGGGCTGGTGAACTCCCTGGAGAGGCTGGCACAGGTGAAAAAGTGGGTTCGAATGAGGCTGTAATGTTGCAGAGTTAAAAAAGAGTCTCTTTCCAGGGACAGGAGTCTGACCCACTTAGGAACCCCTGCCTCATCAGGCTTGTGGCAGGCTGGTAGGGGTGGCAGGTGCCCCGCATTCTCCCCGGAGAGGCCCTTAAAAGCTTTGGGGGAGCCACAGCCTCCAAATTCCCAAGCAACTGTCAACATGGTAGATCCTGGTGACCCCCGAGATGTTTTCATTTCTAAGTCTACTGGAGCTTGAAGAGGGAGCTTTGTGTGTGTGTGTGTTGTGTGTGTGTGTGTGTTGTGTGTGTGTGTGTTGTGTGTGTGTTGTGTGCGATGGAATAGCACAGACAGACTTCACACAAGCAAAAGCCACCTCTCCATTAAGATAGGGGAGTGTTGAAGGCTCTCAGAAACACCCTTTCTGCCTTCACTGAACTAACTGCCTTACTCCCTCCCCCTCTGGTCATCAAGCTGCACAGGATTCTGGGAAGCAAAGGCTATTTATCCTCTGAGTCTAGGAAAATAACAACTTATCTAAAAGTTGGGTGTGTACTGTGGCCCACTGTGCTGAGTCCCAGAAGCTCGTTCATGTACAGGTCACTCAATTTATAAAATATGTACCAATTATTGATGGTCCACCCACTCATTCTTGCCTTTAGGATTGGCCTCTGCCTGCGATGCCCATGGACAATCGTCATCTGAAGAGCAGGCATGCCCAGGGATTCATTAGGAGTGACTTCACAGATGACTGACAGAGAAATTACTCCAAACTGTGAAAACCTCCTCAAGCTAGGATCTTGGACATTTATTATAGCTTGTCTGTCCCCATGGTAACCTGCGTGTGCATCTTGCCTCCCCCTCTCCAAGGCGCCTGTTTACTAGCTGACGACAGAGCCTTGCAGAATACAAATTGCGCTCATTGGATCTTGCAGGAAGCTGGGAAGGACGGCAGCTTGGAAAGTCTCCTTCATTGCTCTCGGCTTTCACATTCAAGGGCTTCCCAAGTTCTTTGAGGCCGAACAAAGAGACTTATCGGCCATGCAGTTAGGTAGCACACAGAGTTAATTTCAGAGACACAGAAGACTAACCCTGTGTGTCCAAGGACTGGAGAATGGCCATCGAGGATGGCATAGGACAGATAATGACACAGAGGCAGAGGACAAAAAGACACAGCTGATCAAAGATAGCCCTACTCCTTTCCTTTTCCCTAAAGCCAGAGCCTGAAGATTGCCAGTTCTCTTCACAAAAGTGCAAAGCATCGTCCTAGTCACTGGAGGTGTGGGCACAGGGACCATTGCTGAAAACCAGTTGCAGGGTTTAAGGCATGTATTACACTTGACTTTATGATATGCATAAAATTAACAACAGAAGACATTTTAATTTAAAAGGAGGAAAATTGATAGCTCATGATCCAATGCATCAACACTAGGCAAAAGGAAAACAAGATCGTCTCAATGGTTTATAACAGGGGAAATCTATAAACAATTGGGCCGTTCATCTGGATTAGTTGTCTGTGCCGTGTGATGGCTAATCTCGGATGCCGACTTGGCTCATCTGGGAAGAGGAAACCAAAATTAAACAATTGTGTCCATCAGGTGGGCCTGCAAGCATACCTCTGAGGGTATTTTCTTGATTGCTAATGAATGTAGGAAGATCCAGGCCTCTGTGTGTGTGGTTCCATCTCTAGGCAAGCAGGCCTGGGGTGTATAAGAAGGTAGCTGACCATGAGCCTGGGAGGAAGCAGAAAGCAGCATTCTTCCTTGGTTTCTATTTCAGTCCCCGTCTCCAGATTCCTGCAGTGTCCTTCCTTAGTGGATGGACTGGAACTGTAGGAAGAAGCACACCCTTTCCGCTGCACGTTGCTTTCGGTCATGGTGTTTGTTATAGCAACAGAAACCAGACTAGACCAGGCAGCTAGAACAGAATACCACAAACTGTGCACAGCACATACAAAGACCAGTTTATTTCTCAGAGCTCTAGAGAATGGAACCTGGATGCTTCTCAGCATGGTGGCATTCTGTGAAAACCTCTCCCTAACCTGCAGACAGCTGGCTTTTTACTCTGTCCCCATATGGTCTTCTTTTGGCTGCATGCCTTTATAGAGGCACACAGTAGGTTCCCTAGTATGTTCTGATGAGGAGGGACACCAACTCTAGAGTTAGTGCCCTACCCTGTAATGTTTATAAAAGTTATATACCTAATTTAACCTTAATGGCTTCCTAGAAGCCTTGTCTCCAAATATGACCAAGCTGTGTGTGTTTGGAGACTCCAACATGCTAGTTTGGAAAAGATGAAGTAACATTCAGTCCTTAACATCATTGACAGGTAAATGGCGTAACTAGTTACAAACCATCTGTGTCATAGCATGCAGTTATGCTAAAGACATATATATATTTGTACATACTAATATGGCAGATATTTGTGATAAATTAGGTAAAAACATATTTTGAAAGTAAAGAAGATTAATTGTCAGGAGCAAAATAGCTTCTTGCTACCAGAAAGTCTTCACAGCCAAGGCAAGACAAAAACCAGATTTGTCTTTTTCTAAAGAAACACCTTCTCCTTTCCATACTCTGCTTCTCCTGAAGCCTCAGCTCCCACACAAGCCGGAGCCTCCTCCTCATCCAGCTTCTCCTGGCTGGTTGCTTTATATCTGTAGTACCTCGGGAACACTCAGGTGCAACTTCAGATGCCCATAGATGGCAGATTAACACGCTGGTATCTACGGACACTAGCTCTGGGACTACTGTCAGAGGATCCAGTCCCTTCTGCTTCCTGGAGAATCTTTTTTTGTAACATGGAGACAACAGAAGTTAGGGTTATGACCAAAGGCTGGATCAGGTTCTTGTCTGTTCTGGAGAGGTTTTGCCATTTACCTCCAAGATGAAAGGTTAAGGACTACCGGTGACTGGCTGTAATGGCATCCACTAGGAAGAGAACAGGCCCTCGGCTCACACACAGAACAAGACATTATGAGCAACCACTGCTAAGGCCAACATGGCCATTTACACACCCTAGTCATTACAAGGCCTACATGGTCATTTAGCTAATCATTAGAAGACAAAGCATGGAGAGACGTGTGCTTGAACGGCTGTGGAAATGTGTGTCACGGAGCTGTATCAGCCTAGCCAGCTGTTCTCCATTCCAAGGCTCTCACCTCAGCCTCCCACTTCTTCCTACATGTTCCAGAAAGAGGGAAAGAGCACCTTCCCTCAGAGATTACAACAAAAGACTGATTTCCCTTGGAAAGTGTCACAAGGGGCAAAGGGCGTCCAACAGAATAGGACCACATTGGAACTGGGTCTCAATGGGAAGAAAGAGGAGGAACATCTTATGAGGCCTCACAAGTCAGGGGACTGGTGATGTTAACAGTCACACCTTCTAACTCAGCCATGAGGAAGCCCGTGCAGACATCAGTGTATACTTAACGGATCAACTGGTAACAGACACAGAGACATTGAGCAACCTATTTATAGTCACGAAGTCCGTGAGGCTGGGCTTCAGTTCTGATGAGTGTCACACCAGAGGGGATGCCCAGAGCCACCAGAATACTAATGCCACATCCCACAGTGGGGATCAACGTGGTGAATACAGCACAAAGCAGCCTCACACCAAACTACCCGATTCTGACTGTGGTAACAGCTACCTATAATGTCAGTACTCAGAAGAAGTCCTGGAAGTTGAGGTCATCCTTGGCTATATAGTGAGTTCAAGGCCAGCCTGGGCTACTTGAGCACTTTCTCAACAAGCAAGCAAACAAAAACAAACCAAGTTTTAGGGTGTTTGAATAAGCTGTTACAATATTGCTGTTACAATACATATTTTTCTAAGCCAAAGGTTCTTTCAAAAGAACTGCCCAAAGAATGAACTATGGGAGTCTTGTTTACACACCTCTCCTGAGGCTGCTTCTATGACACATTTCAACCCACAGCACAGAGGGAGAGGTACACCAAGCCTGGAACAATAAAGATGGAGCTGGATGAACCAGAGGACCCAAGAAAGGCTAGACCTCAAAGAAGAGACCAGGACTCTCCCACAGAGAAGTTGCAGCCTCCCATCCCTCAAGGTGGCCAGAATTTAATTAAAATGTTTTAATAGTAAAAAGGCTTGGGTCCCTTTTCACTATAATTGACATAAATTATTCATAAGACACGAGTGAGCAAAAGAGAGAGAATTATTTAAAATACAAGAGAACCAATTCATAACCTAGGAGGATCAGAGTACATAACAAGCACAAGAAAAATCAAATATTTACCGAAAAAAAGAGAGGCAGGCTTAAAAGAGCACCGTTGCGCAGAAAGTCTATCTTCTGTATCTGTGCATCGTTTTAACACAATTAAGAACCCCATAAAACATGGAGCCTTCCCCAGAACAAAGACGTGCACAGAACTAATTCTTCCTATGCTGATTTTCCCATCCTTATCAGCAGCTGTGGCTATTGACCACATTAAGAATCCATCTCTACTCATTTTTGTGCACCAAGAAGTTATGGGGGGCAGGGTTAGCAGAAGTTAGAGGAGGGGCATGCTGTCATGCTGTGCTACCTACCCTGTGGGGCCTGGGGTCTCTTAAGAGCAGGTACAGAGAAGCAGCCCCACTTCTGAGGTCTGGGAGGTTGGAGGAGAATCCAGGGAAGACACAGGATGGTACAGCTGCCTCCCTCCCCGACTCCTGCCAGCACCTCTCAGCTTTCCCCAAGGTCTAGAGAACAGCAGGGAACCCTGGATACTTCTGACACCCAAAGCCCTGGGGACTACGACTCTATTTGGCTTTCCTAGGCTCAGTTCCACACTCATTTCTACATAAAGAGATATTAAAACTTGAGCACCAAGTTCAGATGTTCAAAAGCCTTGTCCAGAAACATTCTGCAGAGTAAGCAGAAGTACATCTTGACATCTTGCTAATGTCAGCTTGGGGACACAGGGCTCCCACGTCAGAAATGCAAGTGTTCTCCTAGCCTCCTTCCCCAAAGAGGCTGGGAATGAAGATCAAAAATCACTTTCCTAAGTTCTGTGCTCTGGGATTGTACAACAAAGCCACATCCGGAAAACTATACCACCACACCCCCGTAGCTGTATGCATAATGTATTTATGATGCTTTCTGAGCTTTGAAACATTTGTGCTGGAGAGAAGGGGAGTTGGAGGGTTGAGGTATCCTCAGAGCTTACATTCAAGTGCAAGCAAAGGAGCCTGGGTAAGGGAAACAGAATTAGGTAAACACTGTTGACATAAGCAGGCAGAGGGCTGAGTCTGAAGTGGTTATAAGTAGGCCAGGTTGGGGACACTCGGGTAGGCAGAAAACAGCAATGCAAACTGGTACAGAAGGTTGGTGTCCTCAGGTCTTCAGTCCTAACCACCACTGCCTACCTGATGTGTCTATCCTGTTCTGCAGAGCTGGTCAGAGACGGAATGCCTGACAATGACCAGTAAGATCTAGGGTAAGCCTGCCTCAGAGTGGAGGGAAGGGTGCTTGCTCCAAATGACCACCCAGAGCTCCTGTGATGGCGTGTGACAATGGCATGTGACATTCTCTGAGCGGAACGTCAGTGTGGAGCTCTGCTGAGGCTCATGGAGCCAATTTGCTGGCTGCCTTCTCAAGGAAGCATCCAAGCCAGCTGAAAAGAGAGAACCAAGAATGGCTTTGTGTGCTTGGGACAGCCTTTCCTGCCCTCCTTTTTTGTTTCTACAATCCAGTGTGAGCCTTGTTTCTCAGACTGCTTGGCAGGCCACAGGGAACACAAACCTATAGCAAATCTCCCTACCGTGGGAATCTAAAACTTACATCACCGCCATCATTGGTCTACTGTGTAATCAACCCAAAATTCATGTAAACTGGCAGAGAGGAGGCTCCAACAGTAGACAGACAGTGTATGCTCAGCCCTGAGGCTCAGAGCAGGTGTTCGCTCTTTCTGGACCTAAGAGACTGGGAGAAAGTTTGAAAAGGGCTGAAAGTGTTTCCGGAGTTTAGAGGGTCCTGGAAAGAAGCAGAGAGCTCTCCAGAGTCTGCAGTGTCGATGGAAAATCGATAGAGGGGGAAAGAGCATCCAGAGATTCCTCGGTAGCAAATGTCTCATTCTGTCTGGATCGTTAAGCGGGTCCCACTAAGGGCAATTCATCAAGAATGTAGTCCATGTCCTAGCAAGAGTCCAGGCTACCTCCTTGTAGAGACCTCAGTCCCACCAACAAAAGAACCCAGGAGTTGCTTTTCAAAAAGCAGATCAGACAGTTTAGAGCATCTGGGGGCTCACTTTTTTTATGTGCCAAAAACTAGGTGAGGCACATGAGCATTTGTGGTTCCCTAGGTATCAAACTTAATATTCTAATTAAGGCTGTTATTGCTTTTGTCCCTCCCAGTGTTAATTTCCCAGATACTCTAGGCCACAGATTTATAAATGGGTAATCAGAGACTATTCATTTCCAGGCCCACTCTTTCCCCAATTAGAGCAGATTCGTTTCTCCTTCTTCGGGACGGTTCCCAAGGTCATTAAATTTCATTCTTGAACCAAGAATGTTGAAGCAGTCATCGCAAAGTTAGTGCTGAGTGGAGGTGAGGTTTCTCAGGGGGCAGCATCTAAAGCGCTTGGTAACCATCTCCAGCAGAGAGCGCGTTGCCGGTCCCACCGCAGGGTTTGACAAGCACTGTCTTGGTTCCATCTTATGTTTTTTCTTCCTGCTCCTTATACCGTGTGCCGCACACCATTCGATCATTACTAACGTGTCTCACCATGCACCTCGTAAGCCTAGCGGTTCATGCTCCAAAGCTGCCCACAGATGTTGTGGTAAATCTCCAACCCCAATAAGCCCATGCTTCACACAACTCAGTTATTAGATTTATAAGCTGTATGTTAGATTCGGCAGATCCACCACTACATTAATCTATTCTCCAACTATGACATCCCTTGTTACTTGTGGCTTCTCCAGGCCATGTGGTTCTGCTCCAGCTTCCTTCTCCCTCTTCCTCCTCCATCTCCTTTCCCCTCCTCTGCCCAATCAGAGGCTCTAGCCTTTAACTGACCAGTTAGAATGGGGAGAAGGTTCACGTGAAATCACCCGAGTGCGAGTGCGAGTGTGTGCTCCACTCCTCCTGGGGCAGCCCCTCTTGAGGAAGCAGAATTAACATCAGAATACAAACAGCACCAGGGCAACTCACAACACACAGCTAACTGTGTCCCGCCTGCAGCTCAGCCAGTGTGCTCCTTGCTGTTTTCCTCACACTATGCTATATGAGAGATACACATGACGAACATAACGCACATGTCAGGTCTTACTGTGCGTGGAAGACACACAGAAATAAATGACCCATGGGAACCAAAGAAAATACAACTAGACCTGGTCCCGCATGACTCAACTAAATGATCACTCTCGTATATGACTCCAAGTCTGTCTAGATGCCTGTACACATCTGTAGTAGAAGTCTTCTAAGAACAAGGACACTGCTTTGCCTTTGAACTACTTCCTGGCCCTATCCCTGGTGTCTAGAGTACCAAAGAAGTTTGCTGTGGTGGTTACACTCAGGTGCCTGGGCTTTTCGAATCCTCTAGTCTGCTTTGAGACGTCAGGGATCATACCCATGTACCACTTTTGAATCCCAGATGATCTGACGTGCCTGCGTGTTTCCAAGGATGCTCTTGGTTAATGCTGGTTTAAATCACTGTGTAAGTGGCAGCACTTGCTGAATAACCTAATATCTAGCGGTCGGTCACAGAGCCTGAGAGCCATGAGAGCCTCCGGCATCTCCAGTCCAGCATCTTCACTGACATCAAAGGGAAGGCTACTATCCTTAGTGTGCCGTGTAATCATGAAACCACTTTGTGTGCCAAGTACTATTATAAAAGTAGGCATTGAGAGGTGGCTGAGACCAAGCTGCTGCTCTTCAGGACCAGCAGGGATGGTCAGAGAGGAAAGGGAGGAAGGAGAGGGACAGGAGAAACAACAAAGCCTGGAAAGAGGGAGGGAGAAGAGACATTAGATGTTGATAAATGTGGAAGGAGAGAAAGATGGGAACCTCTTGGAGAGACG
This sequence comes from Mastomys natalensis, assembly GCA_021653895.1. Lineage (NCBI taxonomy): Eukaryota > Metazoa > Chordata > Mammalia > Rodentia > Muridae > Mastomys > Mastomys natalensis. The sequence continues at coordinate 606,648 of JAJTUV010000666.1, forward strand.
GTATAAGAGCCCTTGCCCCAGAAGGAGCCAAAGACTCTCTTGACACTTGAGACTCAGGGATTCTGGCACAATTCATTTCTTCTTTCTCCATTGTAAACTGCAAGTCTCCAAAACTCTGTTCAGAAACTTCATTCTCACCAAAAGGGCATGTGTGAAACTCCAGTGGCCTCTAGTTTCCCTTATCCATTTATAATTCCATCAAAGGCATCCTCAGAGACACCCTAGGATCTGACTGACCAAAAGAGACAAAGGGGAAGGTTAGTTTCTTAGCAAACTTTTGAGCTATAACTTGAAGGCCCAAATTTTATTTATTATATATATATTATATATATATATATATATATATAATATACATGACATGCACATGCACATGCATATGTATATATATATATGGACTCTTCACACACATGAGCGTATTTTATTTTCTTTAAGTCTCTCTTAGAGAAGTCTACATCCCCACCCTTAGCTAGGCTTCTGTTATTTTCTCCAGTGCCTTTCTTTCCATTGAAGCATCTTTAATAGAATCCCCAATCTCTGGCACACTATTTAGTCCTGAAATTCTTTCCTGCATTGAAGTCACGTATCTTGGTTTGGCCTGAGTTGTGGTCCCTAAAGGATTTAGGGCATCTGCTTATCCCAGGCTGCTGGAGCTGTGCCCCTCCCCCTCCCCCACCACTGACAGTAAAGACTTAGCTCAGGACATTCCATTCTCAGAGGTGTATCCTTGGAGCAGTGAGGCTCCAGGCAGCTGGTTAACAGGTTGTTGCCTAGCTGGGGAGCTTTGTCAAAAGTGTGCTGACCCTGCTCTAGATCTGGGTCATCTTCATAATCCAAGATGGCAATGTCATAGAGAAGGAAGTGTAAGATGGGAGTTGGTTGGCTTGGGCCGAGCAGTCAACAGTCAAGAGCCCTGTTTTACAGGATAGTTCTGGCCTTAGCAAGTCCTCAGTAAGTGTTAGCTCTCCTCTTTCTCACACAATGCCTCTGGAACATCCTTTACACCCACAGCTGCAGACTGGGTGTTTTCTCCTCTAGGTTACAGGCCAAAGCACTGTCCTAGAATTACCTTGCCTCTAATGTCTGCTTCCCAAGAGATCCAAGTACAGATTCTACCACTTCAGTGAGAACCTTGATATCCACTGAGTCTGCCTTGAAGGGGCCTGGCTCCCCTCGGGAGTCCCTGCACCGGGAGCCTGCTCATCCACTACCGTCACCATTGTTTGGGTGTCCGGTGGGAGAAATGTCAATTGATGGATCTGGGCCTCTATTCAGTGGGGTCCAACTTCTAAACCGATACCTGGTGCTCAATGAACATAAAGAAAAAGACAAAGGGGAAGAAAAACGGCCAAATAATAGAGATGCCTTTCCCCAAACACTTCTTCCCGCTTGCGAATGTCTGACAGGCATTCCTGGCACCAGCCCCCATGGCTGGGACTAAAGCAGCCATCAGGCCTTTTGTGATCCTGAACCAGCTAATGAGGGTATGTGTGGCTGTGTAATCCAAACAGTATCTATTTCGTGCCCAATCGTTTTTTAAATGGGCAACAAATCTCCCTGGCGTGTTCCTTTCTCTGACAAACAAAAGCTCTGTCTGGGCTCTTTGTGGGCTCTGCCCAATCAACAAGAGCAAGAGGCCCCAAGGACGCCAATTCAAAGTCCCCATCACAACACCAGGGCCTCCCAGGCCCTCTGATCCTGCCTAACCAGGTTCCCGAATTGGTAGCTCTGCCCAACGCCAGAATTGGGAAAGCCGTCGGATGATGTGTACATGGCTGTTGATGATGTGTACATGTCTGTTTTGTTTAACTAGTTCCTAAAGAGCACAATGACAACATCTCACATGATGTCACTGTTTCAGACAGCCACATGCATGGATACAGTGCAACAAAGATTCACCGTGTTATCAATTAGGGTAGAAACCCAGGCACCACACATACGTAGCCTCCGGAATTTATTTCTGGATCCTCAGGCAGCAGCCAGCGCGTGCGTGTCTTTGCATGCCGAGAAGAGGCGGGCCTGTGGTAGAATCCTACCAAGTGGTAGACAATCTTGAAGGTGAGCCTCCTAGCAACTACAGAAGACTTCTTGTGTTGAAAAGCATCAGCTCCTCACTTGGTCCAACAATAACCAAAAGCAACACCAAAGTCTGGTGTATCTGTCTGCACTTTCTTCCCTTTACCTTAGGTCCTGTGCTTATCCTGCCCAGGGGTCTGTCAGTCACTTGAGAAACATGTCTAGAAACAGGCACAAAGATCAAAGTTAACTGAGGCATCTTGCTGTCCTGTTCTAGAAGGTCTAATGATTTCCAGTTGTCCTTAACCTTGGATTCTGGGGACAGCAAACCCTGGAGGAACAAAATACCTCAGGACAAAGGCAATTCTCTCTCCTTGGCGAGGCCGCACCCTGGAGCAGGAGTAATCATCTCCAGAGAGGCCTTGTCTTCTCAGGCTACAGAGACTTTTTCACGGGGTGGGATCAGAACCAAGATAATAGATGGACAGAGCATGCCTGAGACTAGGACTGCCCACGCGTGTAATACCTCTTGCTTCCTGGCCAGAGCTCTTTCTGTTTAAACCTGAACTTTGTGTTTGGCTTAGGACTATTGTATGTGTTTCCTTTCCTAGTGTAGACTGATTAACCCTCTTCTCGTTGGTTTGACCAGTGCTCATCTCTTTAACTGGAACACTAGGATAAGTACAGCTTTGCCCGCTGGGGCTGGGGCTGCTGGAGCCTGGGCTTTTGCCCTAAAAGCCTGGTTTTCAGCCTAATGTGTGACTATCCTCTTCTAGCTCTGGCAGCTTAGCTTGCAGGGTTTGCAGAGTCATCCTGCAGCATAGTTCCCATGGCAACCCATCCTCCTGATTCCAGCAGGGCAATCAACAAAGGAACCTGGTTCACTGGGTTCACCCTGAAGTAGTATGATACCCAGTGGTTCATTATTGCTTAAGCACAGATGTTTACAGAGCATCTACTTCATGCAACTTCTATTCCAGATGCCAAGGGAGGCCAATCTCTATTCAAGCATACCAGCCCAAGAAAGTTAAGGGCACCTAGCATATCTGACTTCATAGAATCCTGCCAAGAAACCTCTGTGACAGAGCTCACCCCAACTCCCATGTCCCAGATAACAGAGATGTGGAATGTAGTCAAGTGTGTACTGAGGCTTAAGGGGCCAAGGAAGAATCCAACCACAAGTGGACACAGAGATGCCTGCACCAGGTACAGATCCTACAGGACACCCCCAGCTTACGTGATGCATTTTGAACAAGTCTCAAACAGTGAAGCAGCAGAGTGACTTTTAACGGAAAGACCTGGATAGTGCTCGGTTTTCCCTCCCACCGTCCCACAAGGTGGCCTCCTTTTCCCTTCCTTTGCTTCTTTCTTCGCACTGTGGCTGCTGCCACCACCTCTTGCCCTTCAACCCTCTTCCTTTCCCCATCTGTTCATTAATTGCCTGTCTGGCCCCAAAGGTCCCAGCATGTCTATAGCGAGACTCCAGAAGAACATACCTTCTCTTCACAAAATAAACAAGCACAGCACTCGTTTTTTGGTGCTCCCTTCCCCCAGCGGAGCTCCAGGGTGGCTGGGCTAGGCTGTTCTGGGAGGATTGGTCCTCTTGAGTTTTAGAGCAGTTCCTAAACCCTGGTGCTTCATTGTTCAGCAGACAACATAATAACTTCATTTTTCACTTTATCAGGCTAACTATTCTGCTCTGTATTTTGTTACATTTTGAGTAATACTGGAGTAATCCCCCACCTGGAGATACATTCTCCTTCCTCCCAGGCTACACGCTGCAGGCTGCTAACTTCTCCGTGCCTCTCTTTTGCAGTCTTAAATACCAGATCTCAGAGGTGACGCTACAGCAGGGAAGCAACCAAAGGACCTCTTGTTACTGATGCTGCCCCCTGGGCCGAGCCTCTGTCACTAGGTATCCATGAGCAGAAGTAAGGGCGTCTTCTCTGTGGGTCATTCCTGTGGACTTCCTGCTAATCTCTGGGTCTCAGCCCATCCCTGAGCACTAACCTCTAAACCATGAATGAGTGGAAGTCCCACCACATGAAAGGCATTTTTGGTCAAGCATCTGCCAACAGGCTGTGGCAGACCTAAAACCTACACATAAAATTTCAAAGCATATCAACTTCAAGAGGAGTTGAAGAAGCAAAATAAATAAATAAATAAATAAATAAATAAATAAATAAATAATGGCCTCTTAACTCGGAATCACCTCTACTTTGAGTAATTTAAACCAATGGATTAAATACCCCAGAGATAACTATTAATGTCAAATGCATATTGCTTTGCAGGCCCTAAATTAGAGTATTTAGAACAATAATCAACCTAACGTCTTAGCCCCAAGTGTACTGCCAGGCCTACAGCCTCTGTTTCTTTGGGTTCTAAAGACAATTACTGTATGTATGTTACTAAATCAACATTGCTTTAATCTACCATGCTCGTCATGATTGGCATTTTGATTCATGATTTTACTAGGCTTTGGCTGTCAGTCACCAAATTGTAAGCTCCTGTCTTGTGGTTTTTTTTTTTTGTTTTTTTTTTCTCCTCTCAGAGAAGCCAGCCAGCTACTTAGTTCAGTTGATACAAAATATGATCAACAAGTTCATAATAAATGCCTTGTTTATGATCTCCTGACAGCAAAGAAAACACATTGCAAGGTTTGCCTACGTCTAAGACGTTGCGTGATGGAGGGTTGCTTAAACCTACCTTTTTTTTTTTTTTATCAATTATTCAGTGCAGTAGCCTATTGATTTCCGTGATATAAGAATAAGATTCAGTGGCTGTCATATTCCAAGTGAAAGCTGAGAACTGTCACCCCTACTTCTTGTCTCTGGTGATACACAAGAGTCAAGATTATCTCAGTGAGAATCCAGGTAGGCCCCCAGCAAAACACGTTGGGGGCTAATTTTATATTTTTACTTTCAAGCTGGTAAAAAGTTGCTTTCTTTTTTTTCTTTTTTTTAATCCCTATCCCCTAAGGGAGAAGAAGACTATGATCAATGTACTGTCCCATCTGGGCCCCTAAGAAACTCTCCTTTCCTCCTGTCATGTTAACTGCAAGGAGGCTACGAGAGCAGCTGGGCTTCCATAATGATGCTGTGGCCTCAGAAGATGTTTGATAGCATCTGGAGACCCCGAGAATCACCATGGCTGATGTGTGTTCCAGTGAGGGTGGTGCTTCTGGCATTTAGGAGGAAGGGGCAAAGGAGGGTGTAAACGCCGACATGGTGCTCTGTAGACAAATGTCAACACTGCCAATTCTAGGGATCCCGAGAATAATCTACCACTTAAACCTTCATGGGCTTAGACATGTCAGGGGGAAGGTGGGTAAGAACACATAGTCCTAGATGGAGCTGAGACAGAGAGATGAGAGTCAAGATCAGAATGTCCCTTAAGAACACCCAGAGACCGTTCATGATCCAACCCAGCTCAGGAAGGGCCTTTCACGTTTCCTCCTGTGGATAAACTGTTGAAGAGCTTGATCTGTCTAAGGTTATAAAACAAGCTGGCTGCAGAGCTGGGCTCACACCCCAGCCTGGCATTCTACCTGCTTCCTCCATCACTCAGATCCAGTGAACAGCTCCAAAGTGACCATTGGCCTTTAGAGCCGTCAGCTCTGACCAGAACAGGAGCTGTACCCATGATGTGCAGCCGATGGAGGTATTAAACAGCAGACATGGAATCAGCACCTACTATATGCCAAGTGTAAGTTCATCAGCTAGAGAGACAGCGATGGATTGGAAGAGAACTACTCTGTTGTCTGGGGACTTGCTGTCTAGTCTAGTGACGCGCCAGAGTGGCTGTGTGGAGATGACCATCACAGAAAAGCAGCATAGGCAAACAGCAGTCAAGAATATGACTGGCAACCTGAGTTATTTTCCAGCACCACGAGAAGATCCTGTCATATAAAAGCATCTAGAAGTATCCTTTACAAAAGATGGTCCAGGCCCTAATCTGTTAAATCACTAACTACTGTAGCACTGAGCAAGGCAACAGTAACTGTAACCGCAGTGTTATCAGCCAACAACTCTGGGCACAGAAAGGTATATGCAGGGTGCTGTGCTGTACACCTGTCTCGAGCCATCTCACTGCACCTCTGTAACGACCCTGTGTTCCTGACAGCATTGCGCCAGCTGTCAGGTACGCAGACTTGGGCTCCATCACATAAAATAACTCCACAGGCTATGCTTTAGTCAGCAGGCTGGATAGCATTAAGTCCCTCAGTGCTTGGCCTATCAGCATGGTGGCTGCTTTCTGCCACAGCCCAACCTACATGCCAAACACAGCCTAAACATAGTTGTTGTTTCACTGGGCTAATACATGACCTTCCTCACACCAAACAATGTGTTGCAGTTCTAAGTGACTTCTAAGGAGAATTAGGCGGTTGGCGGGTGATGTATTGAAAGACATACGCCAACCTACACCAAGCACAAAATGACATACACGTGAAGGTCACGTTGTTTGACATGTGTATGATCATAGGCTGTAGAAGGCTGAAAGACTGGGAGGGTCTATGAAGTCCCCGTGCAGGCTGCTGAGCACCAGGTGAGACTGATTGTTGTAGTTAGTCCCCATCATCTTCCGCACTGCATTAAATTCTGTTAGTGAGACCAACAACATTGAAAATAAGCTGTGTTTTCTATGTGAATGGTTGATCCAAGTCATCACTCCTCTACAAAACTGAGTTTTTCTTTATTACTTTTTCAGTTCTCATCAAGATGGTCTTGCCCAAGTACTCACTTACTGGGGGCCTGGAAGTCCACATGAAGGTGGACATAGGCAGGACAAACTGGAAGCTAGGACAAGTGAGTCCACTCAGCCTGTGATGGTTTGAAAAAGCTTGGCCCAGGGGGTAGCACTATTTGGAGGTGTGGCCTTGTTGGAGTAGGTGTGGCCTTGTTAGAGGAAGTATGTCCCTATGGGGGAAGGGGATCTTAACCCTCTTCCTAGCTGCCTGGAAGCCAATATTCTCTTAGCTGCCTTCAGAACAAGATGTGGAATTCTCCTCCTCCAGCCTCATGGCTGTCTAGACACTGCCATGCTCCTGCGTTGATGATGATGGACTGAACCTCTGAACCTGTAAGCCAGCCCCAATTAAATGTTGTCCTTTATAAGTGTTGCCTTGGTCATGGTGACTGTTCACAGCAGTAAAATCCTAACTAAGGAAGAAGTTGGTACCAGGAGTGGGGTTGGAGGAACTGAGAGTTCCGCTACTTTTTTAGAAGGGCAGCTGAGAGGAGACTTGCTTACAGGCAGCTAGGATGAGGGTCTTAAAGCCCACAGTGACACACTTCCTCTAACAAGGTCACACCTACTCCAACAAAGCCACACCTTCAAATAGTGCCACTCCCCGGGCCAAGCATATTCAAACTTCCACACTGCCAATTTACCCATACTCCACAGATCAAAGTGTGAAGGACTCATCAAGCTAACATTCATAGAATGGTTGTTTGGTCTGAGGAAACATGGCATCTTTACAAGGCTCATCTCAGACAACCTGAGAAGGAAGAGTGACTGTTTCCATCCCACCAGTGAGCAGAAAGTGAGGCTCCATCATCATCCTGGGACATGAAGCTACGACACAGCCAGGCCAAGATTCATGGCTCCCATTCTAAATCCACATTCTCTGCTATTTATCTAGCACTCCTATTATAGTCATCGTTTCAGAGAGGTGGCCCTGGCCTGGAAGAGTGAACAGCTATCTAGAATAGAGTGTCACCTGGTAACTACAGATGCGGATATTTGCAGACTCTACCCTGTACCAGGCAATGGGTAGGATGCCTGAAAAAAAAGTAATGTGGGAGAACCAGATGGCACAGGTGCTGCTATGGATAGACTCAGACTCCAGAAAGGATTTGTATGCTAAATACCAGATGCAACATGATGGTGTTTAGAGACCATGCCTTGGGGAATCTACTACGGTGACAGGAACTGAAGAGAGTGGGGCCTTGTGACCAGAATGTCCATATAAAGGGAGGCCAGAAAGTCTTTCCGCTCACATTCTCCTGTTCTATCTGCAACCCTTCCTTCTCTTTACAGAAAAAGGCCATGGATTAGACAGTAAGAAGGCAGCCATTTGCAAGCCAGGTAGAGGGACCTCATGAGAGGTGAACCATGCTTCTGTTGTTTAAGTCACCCAGAGGATTGCTTACTACTGTAACTCAATATGTAAGAAATGAAAAACATTATTATTCCAACACCAAAGGAAGCAAAGTCCAGAGACACTAAGCAACTAGCGTCTGTGCACCGTCAAAAACTATGACCTAGAAGGGTCACACGAGTGATACTAAAGCCATATATTAGTATAACTCATGACATCCTTAGTGACACAGAAAGTCTCCACAGCGAGGCTAGAAATGCATGTAATCTGGGCTCAAGTCCTGTGACACTTCAATGAAATGCAAACTCAGGAGGCCTTTATAGAGAGCCAGCAGCAAGTAACTACGATGCACCTCAGCATGGCTGGATACTACCTGCCTGTGGCCTGGCATAGACACGCCCACTTCTGAATCCAGTCTTAGGTCTGGAAGACAACTTAGGGTCCATAAACCATTCCACAACCAGAGTAAGCCATGTGGATGGAGCTTTTCCAATCTGCTTAACTCTCTTCTTAGTTGTGGCTACTCGGGCGAACATAATAGATCTTATTTATTCTTATATAGACTGACACTGTGCCTGAATCTGAACACACGTCAGCCCACATCTGCTGAACACAGAAGCCCCTTCTAGAAGCCCCCACATGAAACAGTGAACAAGTTGTCAGTGAAAAGGGTCAGGATCTAGCTCATAGCATGTGTCCCATAAAATGGTGGCTGAATAAAGAGAAGTCTACTCACCGTCTCTATGCAATAAAGAGCTAGCTGTATTTATACCCAGGCAGCTTCAACTTATTCTCAACCCAAAGCATTTGTTAGAAAAATACTACAAATGGCAGAATCTAAGGGAAATGAAGACAAGAGAGAAAAACCTCATAGGGACACACAGTAGGCATTGAATTAAGTGTTCCCTGACCTCTGAAGTCACCAGATGAACAACTGCACAAAGCAAAGCTTGCACTAGAGTTTGGATCCCCATTCACATCTGAGAGGGCCGTGCGGCTCCCATGGTGCCTTTCTGATAAAGGTAGGCTATCTGTGTGCCTTCAATTAGAAAGGTCACCTGACTTAAAAGTGCCATTAAGAGTACCAGATCAGTTGCTTTTGTCCTACCTTCTTCACAGAGCAAAACAGCTGTGAGCAATTTGCCTTTTTTTTTTTTTTTCTCTAGCTTAAATTGACTTTCTGTCAATGGGACCAACAACATTCAAAATAAGCCGTCGAGTGGCCTGAGTCCCTGGCATTTGGCTTGCCAGTTTCCACACTTTGCCCACACAGTAAAGTCACTCTCTAGGAATTCAACAGTCTTAGCACTGGCAACCAGTTTGGCCCTGACCTACAGTATGCAAATCACACCGATTCCTAAATCTTCCAGGATAAAGAGATATACAACTGTTCACCAGGTCTTAAAAGGATGCTCAGATCAACCTCTGTATTCAACCCACAGGGAGTACCTGATTCTGTAAGCTGGTTAATGTGAACATACTTATATCTATGCCCTTCCATTCATTTTGATACTTCAGCAGTGGCAGGGTGATAAGGGTTTAGAAAAACCAAAAGCACTTGGGCTCATCCTCCTTGCATAGACCTGGCTTGATGTGGTGCTGGCAAATGGTAACAGTATTTCCAAGCTATCTCTGCTGCCATGTAGAAAAACCAATTATACAGAGGCCCCTCTCCCCTGCAGGAGGGCAAGCTCTCTGCCCATGAATATTTCATGCATTGTCATCTGTGCATTATTTAATAAAGCTTATTTTCTTTCTCAACCTTCCCACTGGAGACCCCAGGACTACCGTACACACTCGGGAAGTCAGCAATCAGAGACACATTGCGGCTCCGTCTCTGAAGCCCTGGGCTATTCCAGTCTTAACCACACACTCACAGTTTCTAATACACACACATCTTCCCCAGGGACACCCTAACTGCTCTTATTTGTGCTGATGGAGGCAAACTCACTTCAGACTTCAATAAGTGGTGACGTAATTGATCACCAGACAGTCACCGAGTGCCACATTGGGGGATAATGAGGCTTATGAGTCAGATCTCTGTCCTGGTGAATTCAGAGGCAAGAGGAAACCGCTGGACAGATAAACAATGGAAATTACACTCCAGCTACACGTGTGACTAATGGCTACTCACATGACACATAGACCCTGGAGGGTATGGAGCTTGCTGGGCATCCATCCTCTCTCATCTCCACCCAGTGTCTGATATCTGATGTGTGGTGTAAGTGGGAATGTAGTTCTTGAAGATGCTAGCCTCTCATTTGTATGCGAAGGGACCAGACACTCCTTTTCCTAAGCTACAGAATAGCTATGGGCAGGTTTCTGGGATTGTAGTGTCTTCAGAGAGGCCTTCAGAGAAAATCTAAACAGCAGATACACTACTGCCAAGATGGCAGCACCGGACTTGAGCCATGTGCAACATAATATCTTCAGCAGGGCCCTTGGTTTCTGCTCTCTGTCCATGTCTTGCCCACACCCCTGCAGGTCCCTGTCATCCAAAGAAGTCATTGGATTTCACTTCTGGTGACGGAGACACAGACTGATCAAACAAGCCAGAGCTGCTTGCTAAAGACATGAATGAACTGCTCCTCCCCCAGTTCTTGGCCAACAGCTGGGAATGTGAGTAGGGTACTAAAGCCATTTTCCCAGGACTGCTATTTTGAAAACAAAACTAAACTGATAATATGTTACAGGTCAAGATCACGGCACCAACCAGGCACAGGTCCCGTCTGCATGGTTTCATGGTTTAGTGCTGCTTACCTTCTGAATTACACAGGAGATCAGAGTAGACGATCACAACATTTCCACCTCCCTCTGCTCTGTGAGCACATGTGCATTTGTTACATTTCTTTCACTGGGGTACCCATTTCTTTGGAATACAGAAGACATTTTTTTGTCTTAAATATCTAACTACAAAACATCTAGGAGCCTCAGAGTGTTCAAAAGTTACAAAATTCTATGGATACCTGTTGTCGATGCCCCAGGAACAGAAAGAAGCCCAGAGGCGCACCTGAAATGACCCGGCTTCTGTTCAAGCATTCCTTCTATTGAGGGAAACCTTCTTATCTGATCAAGCATTCCCCCAACAGCTTGCCAGAAGGGAACAACTACCCACATCTTAGATCCTCCTGCTCCAAGCTTGACCACACTTCTCTGCTCTCACAGGGAAAAGACAAGCTGACCTAACTCGGTGGTAAATTGGATTTCACATGCTTCAAGACAATTGCAAGCTCTCCCTGCAGGGTGTTTTTCCTGAGGCCATGGTTCCTAATTATCTTTCATATGTGCCTTAATTCCCAGTTCCGTAATCAAATCTGTTGCTTGCCTTTACACCATGTCCCAGCTGCCCTTTAAAGTCCTGGGCCTGTTTTCAACAATCCTTTTCATGCCTGACTCAGGCATCTTGCAGTGGGGGTGGGGACAGAAGTCAGAAGGATAATTCTAGAATGTGGGGCACAGCCATGGTTCATAGAGTGAGCGTGTCTCTTCAGCAGGGATTCTTTCTTAAACATTGGCCCATGGGCAGGCACAAGCATGTTCAAGCTGCTGTTGGTCTGTTAAGGAGGACATGATCGGGCACCTTTCATGCTATGGTCTCTCGTCAGACTCAGCGTTCTTTAAGGAGAGATGTCTGAGAAGAGTGAAAGGGCCAAGTGTGTAATCCTAGTACTCAGAAGGTTAAGACAGAAGGATCATGAGCTCAAGACCAGCCTGGGCTACATAGCAAACCTTGTCTTAAATGCACCTTGTGTTGGGGATAGAGATGAATCAGTGGTTAAGAGTACTTGTTTTTCAAAAGGACCAGGTCTGATTTCTAGCACCCATTTGGTACCTCATCACGGCCTTTAATTCCAATTACAGGGGTTCCCATGCCCTCTTTGTTTTATTAAACCAACAAGCAACAACCAAAAGCAAGACAAAAGACATGGGAAAGAATGCTACATTTCTAGGTTCTAGGCCACCTTTAACACTCAGTCTCCTGGGCACTCCAGAGGCCCAGTCACGGGAGGCCCGCCTCTGCCACAGACTTTTCAGAGCTAATGTCTACTCTTTACTCACTCTCCCTAGCCTTGCCCTCCGGGAGCTTCTAAAATGATCCAGAGGAAATCATTTGCCGGATATCACAGGAGAAAGACAAGTTAACATGGAAATCAGAGCTGCAAAGAAGAAATTGCTTCCCACACCAGACACAAGGATCTTGATAGAAAGTGGGAGCTGGGAGTGGAAACACGGAAGGATTCCAAACATAGGAAGCATGAAACATATAGAAGTTGTATGTAGGGAAATCATGTATCCAGAGGCCATACTAAAAGCACCAGTATGTTGTACCAGGAAGGGAAAATCAAGGATTTTGAGTAAAATTACAAGGCTAGACTTATACAGGACTCTACCCTTTGTAGACATAAATATTCTGTCTCTATAGTAAGCTGTTTATGGGCAGAGTGTTACTGTGCTCATATATCAGTCAGACTTTTTCTAGATTTATATATTTTATGTATATGAGTACACTGTAGCTGTCTTCAGACACACCAGAAGAGGACATCAGATCTCATTACAGATGGTTGTGAGCCACCATGTGGTTGCTGGGAATTGAACTCAGGACCTCTGGAAGAGCAGTCAGTACTCTTAACCACTAAGCCATCTCTCCAGCGTATCAGTCAGACTTAATCGTTGCTGTGACAAAATGCCTAGTACAATTAACTTAAGGGATGAGACACTCTTAGTTTACAGTGTTGGAGGTTTCTATCCGGAGTCAGCTGGACCAAGGCATGGTAGACTACCACAGCAGTCAGTGTGGCAGAGGCTGACGACAGTCAGGAAATGGAAAGGTAGACAGGTGAAGGCTCAGAACAGATACAGCCCCCACAAACATGACCCCAGTGGCCACTTTCTCTACCTGAGCTCCACCTATAAAAGCTTCCATCATGTCCTAATAAGGCCATCACATTGTGACTCCATCCACAGATTAATCCAGGATGATCATGCCTAGTCACTTCCCCAGATTGCCAGCTCTGAACACCTTTGTCTCAAGACCAAGCTTTTAATACAGGAGCCTCTAGGGAGACACCTCACATTCAAATCCTAACAGTAGGGAGTTGCATGGTCAGGTTTTACTAAGTGTTTGCTACGGCTTGTCCTTCCTTTTCTCTACACTGGGAACTGCTGAATTGATCTTTGAGTGTTATTGTTGGCATAGCAATTAAGAGGCTGCTCCAGGTTCAAATCCCAGCTTCATTGTGTATCGGTGTGACTCTGGGTAGCTAGGTGACTTAACTCTACTCGACCTGTTTGAGTTGCAAGGATCTAGCTGTTTTACTGGGTTGTCTAAAAGCACTACTGGCAGTCTGTGTAGAGTGCTCTGCAGAGCACCTGACATCTAGAATTATGCTCAGACATTCCCAGACAACCCCTTAGCTCCTCATACAGTTGGATGAGCACAGCTTAGAGGTTTGTATGTGGATGCATCAACACACACACACACACACACACACACACACACACACACACACACACGGGGCGGGGGGGAAGGGAGAAGGAGAGAGAAAACACAGAGTAAAAAATCCATACAACTTATTTAGGGACAGTTTATAGTTTGTTCAAAGCTCATAAAAAATTTAAATCTATCAGCAATAATAATAAAAACAGGAGGATTTCACCCCCTACATCATCTGTGTTGTCTGTATATGTATGTGTGTCTTTAAGTGTGTTTGTGTGTTTCTATATGTGTGTCTGTATATGTGTGTGTGTCTGTATGTGTGTTTGTATCTGTTTGTATGTCTGTATGTGTGTATGTGTACATGTGTGTTTGGTATGTGTATGTTTGTGTGTATGTGTCTGCCTGTGTGTGTTTGTGTGCCTTCATGTGTATTTGTTTGGGTGTGTCTATATGTTTGTGTATGTGTGTCTGAGTATATATGTATGTATCTTCATGTGTGTTTGCATATGTGTATGACTATATGTACATGTGTATGTGTGTGTCTGTCTGTATATGTTTGTGTATTTGTGTGTGTGTGTCTGTGTTTGTGTATGTGTCTGTATGTGTGTGTTTATGTGTCTGCATGTATGTTTATGTATGTGTGTGTATATGTATGTGCTTATGTGCATGTGTTTGTTTTGGTGTGTTCGCATATATATCTATATACATTTGTGTGTGTCTGCATGTGTTTTAATGTATGTCTATGTATATGTGTTTGTGTGTGTCTGTTTGTGTTTATGTGTATGCGCATTTGTGTGTGTCTGCATGTGTGTTTGTGTTTGTGTATGTGTCTGTCTGTAGTGTGTGTGTGTGTGTGTGTTTGTGTGTGGTACTGGGGATTAAACTCAGGGCTTCACATATATTAGGCAAGTACTCTACTACTGAGTTACTTCCAGCCCTATATATCTGTTTTCAACTATAGTTATGCTCACTTTAATGCTGTAGACATGTCCATACCTGGGTATCAAACAGAATGGCTACTGTGTTAAGCCTCCACCAAATCTTCCTGATGGCTAAATGAATCTAAGGCAACAGCCATTCCAGCCCCAGTCCATTGCTTTATAGGAGCCTCTAAAATGAACGGCCTCCAGGAAGTCCATGGCAGAGTCCCATTTATCCTCAATAAGGAAGATCCTGCTACTTAATCAGACAAATGGCCAGTATGTCCTCAGTTCCCTCCAGCATCTGCCATCAAGGTCGTCTGGCCAGGCTGTGAGACAGGTGTCCTCCGTGTGTGTCTAGAAACAACCAGAGGAGGAACACCTGCTTCCCCCTTGGCAGTGATAACAGGACAAGTGGGAAGGGGTGAGAATTACCGTATCTCCTAGAGGCTGGGAAAGCAGGGAACGCCATTGCTGGCTGTGTGCATCCTGTCAACGTGAACTTGAAAGGCTTAGACTCTTGACAGGCTGCAGTGATCGCAAAGCCTACCCCTCCACCATCCCCCGTGCATGCATGCATATACATATATGAGTATTTGCTTATCAGAAAGGCACATGTTCATCAATGAATAATGCCTGCAAGCAGTCACTGCCTTCTAAAGCCTTTAGAAATATAAATCCCTCATTAGAAAAGGTAATAACCTAACACGATTCTCTTGTCAGTGTGTATCAGCTACTGGGAGAGGTCAGCACAAACGCAGCACAGAGGAAAAGAAACTCTGCTTAAAAAACAGAGAGTGCAGCTAATGGGTGGCTGATAGCTCCTGAAGTCAACAACAACTGATGCAGAACCACCCAATGACCTTTCACCCTTCTTACAGTATTCTTTAAAAGGACATTTATGGTGGGCAGTATGAATAAAGTGCTAGTGACCACATCTGTTAACCCAAGAATCTCCTTTTTCCCTCCCCCTTCCTCCTCTTTTTCTCTCTCCTCCCCTTTCATCCCCCTCCTCCTACCCCTCTCCTTTTCTTCCTCCTCCCCTTCCTCTCCCTTCTTCACCCCTCCCTTCCTCCTTCCCTATCCCTCCTCCTCGTCCTCCTCTCCTTTCCATTTCAGATTCTGGCCTTTCTACCAGGAACTTTTAAGGCAGGGCCCAAAAGCTGAGACAAACTTATAAAGAAGTAACTTACAAAAGAGTAAACTGAGAAGCTAGAAGATAGAATTAATTGACAGAAGCCTGGATGCCGAGCACTCGGGGAGCAGAAATGAATCCTTGGCCTCTGGGAGCAGCAGCTGCCCTGGGGTAATTGAATGAATGCTGGTTGTGTTTTAGAACCTGCAGAGATTTCTCCCAGAGAAAATCCACCATGTGGTGTTAAAGATGATATTTGTTTTCTTTGAAATCAGGGCAATTTCGGCCAGTGGGCAAATCACCATCCCATGGTCTAGGTCTGCCAGGGGCATTCCACACTATCAAAGACATCTTCAAAGAGGTCTGGGTGGGAGACCAGAGGCCCCCTTCCCTGGAAACAGCTCCTGGCCACAGTTGAGTTAAGGGCTCTAAGCATTCAGTGTGGGCAGAAAGGGAAAAAAGGGTGGGGGGGAGGGTAAGAAAGTTGGTGAGGACAGAACAGCCAGGAGGCCTGATGGTCCAGAGAGATTTCAGGAGAAAGCAGGCCAAGAAGGGTTAGGTGGTCTGGGGTTCAAAAAGGCCAGAGAGGGGGACGTCTCAGAGTTGGGATGAGGTGTTTTGGGGGCATTATATAACAACGCCTATTTGAAATTAACACATTGAAAAGTAACCCCCATTGAAATGGAGATGCATTAAATCAACAGACTTTGCACAGAAATGTCAATCGACTCTGAGCTGAGAGGAAGAACGGGCTCCAGCACTGATTCTGAGAATTCTTTTGAAGGACAGTCCTAAGCTAGTCCCACCAGTACAGGACAATAGTGGTTTTCAAACAGGCTTGGTCTATGGAGGCAGCTCAAGGCCAGCCTGGATAACTTAAATGAAATCTTGTCTCATAATAAAAACTAAAAAGAAGGCTGTGGGTATAGGCTAGTGTACACAAGACCTTGGGAACAATCTGTGGTTCCTTCAAAATAGAGAAAAAGAGAGAGAAAGAATTATTGTTGTAGTGTCCTGTAGCAAGAGAGGGCAGCAGACGGAGAGATCTCTGACAGGGCGTTCCATTCGGAAATCCCACCCAAAGCCAGCCAGAGAGCAAAGATGGGGTCAGTCTCTCAGGAATGCCTTGAGCCACCTTCCTCTCTGCTCTGCTCACTGTGATGGCTTATTTACTTCAAGGGGCCTCTACCACCTCACAGTTTCTTCACTGCAAAGATGCCCAGTGCTTGGCTGTCCACCACTCATCCATACTAGGATGTGATTGGCAGGGTCTGTCTAAAACCTACCCAACAATTGACTCTCTGCTCATGGAAGTGTTGGGACCTCACCGTGCCACTCCTATACACTCTTGGGATGAAAGGAGAAAGGGCTTCATTTTGTTTAGAGTGAGTATCTCTGTTCCACCTCTGTCTCCCCTCTGCTCCACCTCTGCCCCATCCCTGCCCTGGTTGACATGTTCTCTTGCTTCTGTTTTTCTTCCGGTGTCAACACATCTGAGGGAATAGTAATCTTGTCTCTGAGCCTAATGGGATGGTGCTGAGTATGACTTCAGTCAGCATCTGACCGGCATCTCCAGGGACTAGCACAGCACCCAGCGCAAAAGAGCAGTTCCTCAAAACTAATGATGAGTTGGGGAGTGAATAGGACCTTCTGTTTCCAGGCTGGTTAGGAAGAGACTATCTGGGGGGTGTTTCTAAAGCTGTTTGAGCTATTTAAGTTCCAGCATTATTTTCTTCCTATATTAAAAATAGATTTTTATTATAAAAATGGGACCATGCAAAAAGGCAGAATCCAGCCCCAGTTTTCTCAGAAACAGATCCATAGTGTGCGCTTTGAAGAAAGGAAGGGATCAGTCGCTAGCCACACACAGCATAAAAACAAAGCACATGGCTGCTCTGCCCCTCTTCCCCACTTAGTCTAAAAATAAAGGTGCAGTTCTGAGCTCCTTGGAGAGCACCTGATTTATACTCCAATTTTGTTGCAGAAAAGGCACAGACTTTGCTCCCCCTTGCAAAGTCTGAAGTACCATTCAGTTAACTTACACAGACACCTCCACAGGGTGACTTCCACACTTGCAGGGCAGCCTGACCTGCAGGAGTCATCTGTAATCCTCTACTTCATCAGAGCATCCTGGAGTCCTGGGTCCTATCACCTTCTCATGACATCTGTTTCTCTAACCACTCAGGGAAAACCCCATGTAGAGCAGCCGAATCCATGCAGAGGGTCAGGCAGACTGCCTTGTTCCACCCCTGATTTGCAGAAAGTGACTGAAGTTTGTTCCCAAGATCCAGTAGCAAGAATTTAAAGTGGACTTCAATTCAATAGCTTGCCAGCTCTGAACTTTGGGCAGGACTGACTTTGCCAAAGAGGGCAGATTATTGGGACCTCTACCTCCTTCACAGGGCTTTTGTGAGGACCAAACAAAGTCAGGGCCACCTCACCCTTGGGGCCACATGCTCCTTACAGACTAAGCCCCATTCTGTCCTACCTGTCACTGATTGATACTTCTTGTGCCATCACCAATCTGAAGCAAGAAAGTATCACAGAATCATGCCTTTGGTGCTCAGAAGGATGCTACAAAATAACTTCTTTTGTTCTCACAAGGATGCTACAAAGTAACTGGTCATATTGCAATTGTGTAGTGACTGAACTAACTGGGAAACACTGTCAAGTGGCTGAGGAGTCACCTGCTTGGACATGACAGAGGTGAGAGACCAGCTCCACAGCCAGCCTCTTACTCATTTCTGAACCCTCCCACAAGCTTTGTCTGACAGGGTCCATTGTGCAAACAGCACATGCTAATGTCTGCCAAGCTGAATGCGGTATACACATACAGCAAAAGGAAAGATGTGCACTGAAGATGACACTGTTGGCTAATATAACCCTTTTCAACAGTAATGTTTGTGCCTGGCCTCAGTCACTTTAAATAAGACCATGAGGACGAGTAGGTAAATATGAGA
The DNA here is from genome assembly GCA_021653895.1 of Mastomys natalensis. NCBI lineage: Eukaryota > Metazoa > Chordata > Mammalia > Rodentia > Muridae > Mastomys > Mastomys natalensis. The sequence continues at coordinate 625,213 of JAJTUV010000666.1, forward strand.
AGGAAATTTTTACCCTTTAAAATAATAGGCACATTACCTCAATAGCTCAGTTATCTCCTCGGTGGCTATGAGGTTATTACCATCATCATATAAGGAAGAATGCCTAACTCAAAGGCATCTCCAAATTTAAAACATTCAGTTATATTTCCCAATGAGCCTGCTACCAAGACTCCCAGGGCTTTCAGTCACACTTCTGAGGATGTCATGTCCCTAGCACAATGTTCCTCTTGCCATATTTCCAGTGGTGGCCAAGATGTTCACATTTCCCTTGTCTTAAGAAAACCAAGAAAGTCATCAGTTCCAGAATATTCAGGTCAGGGCAGAGAGGAGCCTCCTTCCCTCTCCTGAGCTATCTTCTTCCCACTATCTGATGAATACAGTCTCAAAATAGAAACCTCCAGGGTTGGTTCCAGGATGATGGAAAAGGCAGACGAGCCAACAGTGAACTGTTCATTTCTCAGTCTTCACGCTGCGAAAGCAAAGAGCACATGACCGGGTGGATGGTCCCACAAGTTTAGTTAGAAATTGAATCTGACCTCACACACCTCCTGCATGTGAGGTCTTGAGCTTGGCACAGAGGAGAGATGAGAGATAGAGGTGATAAAACACACACACACACACACACACACACACACACACACACACACACAGTTCTATGTTCTATGTTAGCATACCCACCACATACATGACTCCAATAAGATCCAGAGTGGAAACTCTAGGATGCCAACTGACAGAATAACACCTCAGTAAAGGATGAGGGTTATGTTGGGTCTGCCCACACCACTGAAAACATAGAGGAAAGTCTCCGTCAGGTTGAAGTAAAGCATTCTGGGAAGAAGTGGCAGCATGAGCGTGTATATGGAAAAAGGAAATAGAGGTATGTGTGCTACAAGCTAGAAATTTGTGGGGACTAGTATCTTAGTTGCTGTTCTATTGCTGTGAAGAGATGCTGTGACCACAGTGACTCTTATAAAAGAAAACATTTCATTGTGGGCTGGCTTACAGTTCAGAGGTTCAGTCCATTATCATCATGGAGAGAACCATGGTGGCACATAGGCTAACATGGTGCTGGAGAAGGAGTTGAGAGTTCTACATCTGCATCAGCAGACAGCAGTAAGAGAGAGACACTAGGCCTTGCTTGAGCTTCTGATTCCTCAAATGAAACACCTCCAACAAGGCCACACCTCCTAATAGTGCCACTCCCTAGAGACCTATGGGACCACTTTTATTCAAGCCACCACAACTCGTAAGGACAGATTGTCTTAAAATAGAACAGGAAGACTTACAAGCGCTGTCCTAGTGAATTTGCAGATTGTTCCATAATCAGTGACAGCCATTGTCTGTCCTTGAGGATGGGTATGAGGCAACGAATCTACTTGAAGGTTCTTCATTCTGTCATCAAGCAGCAATCAGCAATCAGGTAGAAAACTGGATGCACCAGGCCATGGGGAACTCTGGCTCTACATTCTATATGGTTTGAAAGTATAGAGCTTTCCGTGGCTTGCATGTTTAAAGACTTGGTCACTAGCTGCTGGTGCTATCTGCAATGATTGTGGAACCTTTAAGAAGGAGAGTTTCACTGGAAGAAACAAGTCATGGGGTATGGAGCTTGATAAGAGGTTTCATAGCCCAACTCTCTTTCCTCTCTGCTTTCTGCAGCCTCACAACAAACACAATAGGACAAGTCTCTCTCACAGTCCTGCTACCGTGCCTTCTCTACCAAGCTGGACTCTATACTTCCTTAAGCCACAGGCTCAAATAAATCCTTTCTTCCTTAAGTTGCTTTCTTTCCTCAGGTGTTTTTGTCATGGCAATGAGAACAGTAAGTAATATATAAATTGGTACCAGGAGTGGAGTTGTTGCTGTAATAAGCCTGACCATTTGATTCATAGACTTTGGAACTGGTTTACAGGATGAATGTAAAAGAGCTTAGAGCTACAAGCCAGAGAAATCCTGGGGTGTTTCAAACAGTACCTGGGCCATCTAGTTGAAACTTGAAATACTAGATTAGCAAGATAGATGACGTTTTAGAGAGGAGCAAAGAAGCTATTAGGAACTGAGCTGGTAGCCATTTGTGTTACATTGTGGCAAAGAACCTAGATGCATTTTGCTCACATGTGTCCTGAATATTTGAGCGGGGATGAATTCAGAAGTAATGGATGAATTCATTCAGCAGAAGAAATTTCAAGACACATAGCATTCAGGCTGTGGCATGATTACTGCTCATTGCTCTTCTCCATGTTTACGGTAAGAGAGAAACAAGTGTAGCGCAAAGTTGGAAAATGTGCAGTTTGGTGAGGAAAAGAATAGGAGCAAGTTAATGTACTGACAAGGTAGGTCAGGAAGTGGTTGCAGTTGGTAAGGAGATTAGCACAACTGAAGAGAAACAGTGCACTCTACAATGGGAAGACAGGAAGATTCCCAAGAATAAAACACTCCCTATCAAAGTCTCCAGCTAGTGAAATTTCATTTCAAAGGAAAGAACCTGAACTAAGAATGTCACGTAAGGGACCCACGGCTCAAAAGCAGTTGCTTGGGTAAACATTTTCTCAGAGTCTACCTCAAAGGTGCACAAAACCTGGTGCACAAAAACTTCTTGAGCTGTCAGAGGTCAACAATGCCATTCACATGGTACGGCTGCTGCAGACATGAAGGATCCAAGAGTAAGGGGTTCTTGGAAGCGTTAGACAAGGTTCCCCAAAACAATATGTGACAAGGTTAACGTCCCAGCCAGGAGGCCCTGAGAGGTCATTGTATGAAGCTCTGAAGGTGTAGCCTCAGTTACAGTAGAAACCTGAGGATCTTGGAGATGACCGAACTATAGAACTCAGAAGACTCAGTCGTCTGAGACTGAACATTCTGACAGTGTTGGGACTGTTATAGACTGTGGAGACTTTGGAAGGGGGAATGAGTCTGTTTTGCACTATGGGATGGATATGAGTCTATTCAAGCTGTGACAGGGTGTGGTTAGGATACGAAACATCACTTGGAGGCTCATATGCTTAGACATTTGGTCCCCCTGGGCGTGCTGATTGGGAGGTTTTGAAATCTCTAGAGATCTTTATTGGAGGAAATGAGTCTGTTGGAGTGGAACTTGGGGATTTTTTATATCCTGCCCCATCTTTCTTTCTGTTTCTGCATCCTGACTGGGAATACAATGTGACCAGCTGCCTCAGTACATCTTCTCAAGTCATGAGCCCACCGAACCTTTTCTTAAGTTGTTTGGACGGGCATTTTCTCATAGCAATGAGACAACTCTTATACCCACTAAGTAGGACTCTCTCAAATTCCCACTTTAGGATTTAAAATGTGGGAGAATGGTGGAAAACTGGGGAGGACCCCAGTGGCAACTTCTCAATCCTCAAAGCTTCCAGCTTGCCATTGGCTTGACACCCCCACTTCACTATATTTGAATAAAACATTAAGCAGACTTAGAAGCATGGTCCTCGTGGGAGCTGGAAACTTTGGAGCATTAGCTGACAAACAGACTTGCTGCTGTGTAAACTCCCAGGGCAAATGCAAAGTATGAGCTAATCTTGCCACCATCACAAGTTCTCTGAGCTGAGGATAATGTATGATAATCTAAATCGGGCTGGGCAGATGCTTGCCTGGGAAATCTGATTAGGATTTGCTTGATGGTTCCCTTTTATCCCCCAGGAGACCTCAGGGTATGGCAGACAGGACCAGGCCATGAAGTTGACATGCCCCCTAAGTGGTTCAGGCCCCAAGGCACTTGTCTGCTGAACATCAGTTTGGTACTGAATCTGCCACTGCTTAGGACAATAATCTGAAAATGATGTTGCAGCACTGGGCTTAGGCAAACAGATGCTAGTTTCATCAATGCCCAACTGGCAAGGCATGCAAAGCAAGGGCCTTGTCTGTGTTGAACATCCTTTAAGGGATACCATCAACTGTGCTGTGAGGTTTTAAAAGCAAAACTCTCCAGTCCTAACCTCTGTGGCTCTGCATCTCCTAACGCTTCATGCCTTCATAATACATGAGCCACCAGCATCTTTGCCCACACACCACACCTCTGCTCCTGCCTGTCCCTCTAACTGAAATGCCCTCTTCCAGCTAAGTTTTCTTTGCTCTTATGAATGAAGATTGATGTCTCCTTGTCTGGGAAGCTCTTCCTGCACAAAGTCTCAGCTATCAGTTATTCAAGGAAGCTTGGTCAGTGTTTTCAATCCTCAAAGCTTCCTTCAAAGTCAGGACATGCCACGTGGCATTACCACACCTGATGAACGAGGCCTGACAGATCTACTTGATGAAGACTCCACGAGTATGGCAAGCTTTGTCCTGCTCACCATCTGGGTTTCTGAACCCTGTCTCAATGATCATCCTCCTTACAGCAGCCTCTGGGTCAGCCCTTGTGCTGCTGCTTTGTCATTTCATCAAGATTATGAAGTCCTGGATGGTTGGACCCAGCTTTCTGACCAGTGTGGCATGTTGGCCTGGTTCAAGACCTCAACCAAAAGGCCCTGAGCTGTAGGGCCCTATCTGGTCAGCAGAGGTGACCATGACATCAGCAGGATGAGCTGATAAATTCAGTGCATCTTCCTCAGTCTTGACCATCATTAACCATGACTACCAGCCATTAAGATCAGGCAAGGAATGTGAACAGATGAGTAGAGAGCTACTCAGGGTCTGAAGAGCAACTCTTAGTGTATGGATTAAGGTACCTGCACTGTGCTCTCTCTGTCAGTGGCCTTAAGTATACTGGTACCTAGAATGCCTTAGACATTGTTCTCAGTGATCTTTGCTGCAGACTCAGCATGTGGGGATGTTCCAGAGACTACAAACAAGAAGATTAAAAAAAGTCTGTCCTTGATGAGTCTTTGGTGGGGGTGAGGGTAGTGTGTGTATGTGTATGTGTGTGTGTGTGGGGGGGGTAATACTGTAGGTACTAAGGTCTCCATGCAGCTGACAGTGAGAATGTATGGACTTAGTATATTTGCTCCCAGTTGGGGTTTTGGACCATGTCACCTGACCCAGCTGTACCTCAGTTTCCCTTATGTAAAGCAAGGAGCCCCGAGTATTGCTTCCTCACAAGAGTCAGCCTGATTGACAGAATACAATGCCTGCTGGTGTTTAGCGTCTACTGTGATTGATGTGGATTGTCACAGGAAGTGGCTGTGTGGGGAGTGGTGTTGCCCCGGTGGCTACCAGTAGAAACGAGTCCCAGGACAAGAACAGATGCTGCCAATTTTAAAACACAGTTTTGTTTTCCTTAATTATTACATAAAGTAGGCAATCTCCATTGAGCATCTGGGCTTTGGCTTGCTCCCAAGGGCACACAGCTGTGTTTAGGACACACGCCAAATAAGCTCATGGCAGACAGGTGTCTCGTCACGTAGGCAGAGGAGCCAGGCAGGCAGCCTGGCCTGGGGTAGGAGGGCTTCAAACGCCTTGGTCCATGAGTGGATGACACCAAATATGGAGTCTTTTCTCAAGACCAGTAAGGAAGCTATGCTAAACTGCCTCTCTGAAAAGTGCATTAAAGCACAGACCCACTAACACAACCTGTTTGTTCTCTCTCTCTCTCTCTTTCTCTTTCTCTCTCTCTCTCTCTCTCTCTCTCTCTCTCTCCTCTCTCTCTCTCAACTTGTATGGGTGTTTAACCTGTATGTATATCTGTGTACCACATAGGTGTCTATTGCCCATGGAGACCAGAAGAGCCGTTAGAGTGATCTCCTGGAACTGGAGTTACAGACAGTTGTGACTGGGGATTGAACCTAGGTCCTCTGCAAACACAGCACTCCTAACCACTGAATGAATCATCTCTCCAGCTTCAATGTGCTTGAGAATCAAGATCACTGATTGGCCTGTGTGCCCCCTTGTCTACAGCCCTTCAACCCCACTCTTCCTTTATTACCTAGAGACTCAGGGTCTTAGGAGGTTTGGAACCAGGGACCCTCTGAGCTCCAAACCCTGCCCCTCCCCCAGCCCAGTTATCCTCTGGCTCCTTTGTGTGCCCCAGGGGCCACCTTCTATGCCAAAGCAACACTCACTCTCTGTGCCATCTTTCTTCTCTATCATGGACACCTGCTCATTTCCTTCTAGAGCAGAAACATAGGGCATGCGCTGTGTCGTCATCCTGTGTCTTGTTGGCCATCATGTCTCAGCATTCAACACAGCAGATGATAGAGAAACAATGCAGGAGGCACAAGCAGAGGTCAGTAGTAAAATCTGGATGGAGGAGGAAGTAATGGATGCCCTCTGCTGGGAGAGGAAGCAAGAACATACAGGGCAAGACAAGAGCATCTGCCCTGGAATCCTGGGTGGCCAGGGATATTCTACTTCCTGTTACTTTGGCTTGAAGGCCTATGAAACCCTGCCTCTATCCCTTTCAACTCACTCTCTCCCAGGCAGGGCTGTATTATCAGGAGTCATGCTTTCTGTAGGGTGGCCAGAACAACTCTATAGTCTCACTGCCAAGCAGGGAGACCCTTAGTTCCATTGCCACAGGAAGATCCATGGGCAGGACCTGGAAATCCTCCTCATTGATCACCTTGTCTCTGGCAGACAAGGTGTCTCAGAGATTATTTTAATTATCGAGTTTCTCTTTTGAACTGAGGAAACAGGGCAGGCAAACTAGCTCTTATGGCTTTAGTACCTCACAGTTCTGTAGCCATCACCGTTCTGTCTAGAGGCCTCCGAGGCTCCTATGTCTTAATAGAACACACAAATAAAGAAAGTCTTCCGGAACTGTAATCTGACCACAGTGGGGGTCAGTGTGTGATTAAGTGATAGAGTGCAATGATGTCAGGCTGACCAGAGGAAGCCATAGCTGAGCGGCAGGAAATAGATGTGCTAGGCCGGCACCTGGGGAGTCCCTGCAGGATGGCAGAGCAGTAGCTCACAGTGGAGGTGGTGCAAGCTCTGTCTTTGCCAGATAAGGCCTTTCAATGTGCATCCTGGTAATTGAAAACAAAACGAATGTGGTATTGTGACAAGATAGGCAGTAAAAATATACAGTGCTCCATCCTGATAAGTCACAAGGAATGGAGTCTTCTAAAGAGGCACGTATGGGGATGGCAGCATGTGCAAGCAAATCTACTGAGAGACTAAATTTATCTGAACTGCAGAATGAAGGCGACTGCTGGGGATGACCAGGAATCTACTGTCCTCACCAGTAGGGACCCCTCCTCGGCCCAGATCCAGGGCTGGGTCACCTCATCCTTACTGAGATAACCGTGGCTTTCTCCTCACCCTTGGCCATCTATCTAGCTCCTTTTCTCCATCATCACAACTTGATTGGAGGAGTTTGTAGAGAAACAACACTTATGCCACAGTCACGGAACACTTTCATCATGAACACATCCTCCAGGATGTTTGCTGGGGGGCTGCTTCCGTGCTGTACAGAGACTTCGCAGCTAGCAACAGCTCAATGCCTAGACAGTGACTCCATAGCTAGACAGTGACTCCATAGCTAGACAGTGACTCCATAGCTAGACAGTGACTCCATGGCTAGACAGTTACTCCATGGCTAGACAGTTACTCCATGGCTAGACAGTTACTCCATGACTAGACAGTGACTCTATGGCTAGTGACTCCATGACTAGACAGTGACTCCATGGCTAGACAGTTACTCCATGACTAGACAGCAACTCTATAACTAGTTCCACTGTTGTTCCAAGTATTTGTCTTGGGATATACCTGTTGCCATCAGCATCTTCTTGGAAAGACTCAAGAATTTGTCTTCAAAGTCCTGGATGAAACCAGACAAGGTAACGTAGTAGCACTCCCCCAGCCTCACAAGACAAGGGCAGAAAGACAGAGGCTTAGTGTTGAGGTTGAGAAAACACAACCATTGCTATAACTCCATGAGATCTCATTGGCTACACTAGGCAGTTGACGACATTGCTCCCATCACAGAGGGTGTGACGATTTGTCCTTATTACATCAGATGCTAGCTCTGGAAGTATATCTGGTTTCTTTGCATGTGATGTGTTTTCTAAAGCTACTGGTGGACTGAGAGAGTGCCTCATCCATCACCATGGTTACTCTGCATAGCAATGCTTCTTATCAAGGAAGTGACTCCTCAGATCACTTCCCTGGACGGATGGGAACAGGTGGACCAATTTGGATGCAGAGGAGAGCAGCAGTGAAGATGCTTCAAGAAGGCAGACTTGCTACAGGCCTTAGAAGTGATGCCAGGCCTTGGGTATTGATGGATGTACACTGGTGGAAGGGAGGCAGCACACTGGTATCTAGTTTCCTGACTTCCGTAACTGGGAGGTGGAGCCCTTGAGTAGAGAAGGTGATATAGAGGAAACATCCAAACACTCTAGGGAGGGATCAAGAGCCAAGTATTCCAGTGTCAATCTGTAACAGATGAAGCAAGGCACGGGCATCCCCCTCCCCAAACCCATAATGGGCTGTTGTCATTGACTATCCTTGGAATTCATTTGTAAGTCATGCTTACTGCCTTCTTTGGATGAAATGGCCAATTAACGAAGTGGCAGAATGGGGTAGAGAGGAAGCCCCAAGTAGCCATGTGGCCCATGCTTAATTTTGCCCTCAAACCTTTGGGTACAGCCAGGAGAGAGAAAAAAAATGAGGTCTGGATAGTACCCATGAATACTTGATGGCTTAACATAGCTTTGGGGGTGCAAAAGACTGTGTGACATATGAACAGTGCCTGGCTGGCCCTGAGGTGTCACATTAGTGGCAATAACACTGGGCCATAGGTACATGTTATAGGTGATTTATTTCCCCTTTAAGGATATGCTAGGAAAGGAAGGTTTAATGGTGTGGAAATGAGATGGAGTAAGAGATGACATCACAAACTGTAGATAGCCCATCAGGCTCCTCCACCCCCGAGATGGACTCTAGTCCCCAGCACCACATCTACTTTCTGCCCCTGAAGACAGCACCAAGGGCCCTGAACAATCTTCCCCTGTCATAATAAAAGCAGATCGCTCACTCTTGGGCAGAAGGGACGGTGTTTAATTGCTCCTTTACCTCACGGGATGCTGGAGGTTTGGCTTTTCATGAGCCTCATATGCCAACTGGCCTGTTTTAGATGGAGTATCCGCAGAAGCAGGTAAAGTTTCTGGGACAGCCACTTCAGACAGCGTCAGCACAGATGGGAAGGAGACAGCTGCAGAGATGGCTTCTCTTCCTGACCACATCAAGGAGACCTCAATCACTGCCATTTGTTAACGATGTATTATATCGGCCAATTGTGCCAGGGTGTCTATTATACAATGGAATGGAAGTATCTCTTGTATAAGAGGCAGGGGCCTGTCAGTAGCCCAGCAGCAATCTGAGGAGTGGCTGGTAAGCGCGGAGAGCTGAGAGCAAGAGCGTTGATGGATTTCTCTGAGCCCAGTCTGTACTGCCTTACACTTGGCACAAAGAGGTAAGGCACAACTACTTTTTAGGAAGTGGTGAAGCAGAGCCAAGTCCTCTCTCTCCCTTCAGAATGTCCTCCCAGCTCTCTACTCCAGGCCCATGTGACACTCCCAGCTCCAGGCCCATGTGACATCCCCAGCTCCAGGCCCATGTGACATCCCCAGCTCTAGGCCCACGTGACTAACCCCTAAGATGGCAGTTGTCATTCCATACCTCCTCCCTTTCCTACAATCCTCCCAGTCCCAGGACAGAACCAGCATTTTGAAACGATCTCATATGATTCTTCCATAATGATCACCTGGGCCTGCAACAACCCCTGCCCTTGTTTCTGGTCTGAGCCATTGAACGAAGACACAAGGCACTGGACACCACAGGGACTTGGCTGGATTTGTGAAATGCAATGAATGAAGCTACACAAACTGCAACTTCACTTGGATGAGCTCCACATCTAACATGTGAATAAGGAAGTCAGAAGCGCCAGCCACAGAGCCAAGGGCTCATCCATCAATTCTGTAGTTTATTCTCATTAGGATAGACATGAGAATGACATGAGAATAGACATGAGACATAGTCATGGCTAGACAAACTAAATAATCTGCTGCAACCTATCCTCGTGTGCCCATCAGGGACAGCACAGGCATCAACCTGCATAGACTTCAATATGTCTTCTCTGCACTGTTCCCCCCACCCCCTTTCAGGGTCCCCAGTCTATTTAGAGCCCATGTTGGCTCCCACCCATACAACTGCTTTGATACAGGTATCAGGTGATGCACCAGGCTCTCAACAGACCTGGGGAAGAGGTCACTCATAGGACTGTAGCTTTTCAATAGTGCTATATTTTAAAGGATATCTCGGGTCTTAGGTTACAGGTTAGTGGTGGAGTCTATGCCCAGCATATATCAGACCATGGGTTTGATTCCTAGCACCATGGGAAAAGAAAGGAAAGATACTGTAATTTTTTTTCTTCTGATTAACACATTTTTATTGAAAGGTAAGACGGAGCAGGAGATCAGATCCCGTTAACTGGGTTCTATCCAGCTTTACCTCCTAGCAACTCTGTGACCTCAGGTAAGCCCCAAATCTATCTGTGTCTACCCGATGTATTCATAAAAGCTGGAGGCAATGTTGGCCAGCCTGGTTGTAATGTTTCAGTGAGATCATCTAAGGTCTTTACATCGCCTGACAGAGGTAAGGTTACCCAAACCCACACTGTAAACATCTGGGCATGCTTTCTCTCACAGTCACTCTGACGGTTTCCATTTACAAAATTGGGTCCATGCTCACCATGTAAACCATCATATTCTGACTTATTCCATTTTCTTACAACATTAGAAACATAATGTAAAAGGGTCCATAAAAATCCCATTTTCTTGTAATACCAAAATTAATCCACCATAATAGTTCATTGGCTAAATTTGTATTAAATGTTGTTTATAAATAATGTTTGATAAGTGTGTTTCTATATATGTCCCTGCCCTAATTTCAAGTTATTTGCTTAGAATGGACCTCTGAAGGATAAACCGAACTTACAGAATGCAGAGATTCTGTTTTATGGACTTTTCAATAAACAGAAAATGTTTTCCAGAATCCATGCACCTCCTGAACCTGGCACTACACTAGCCATACTGGGGATGATACAGGGACGTCAGAGGCAGAAGGGCGGCCTGTACTGTCATAATACAAACGCCAGCTAGTAACAGAAAGTGCTTGTACTGTCTCATTTGATGCTTCTCTGAAAGCCAGTGTAGCTAAAAGCTTTTCCTGTACTCTAGTCTATTCTGACCGGTTTGTTCCTGTCCTTGGTTTCACTGACTGTAAATACTTTCTATACACTGTGGCTACTATAACTTTGATTTTACTTGTGACATTATTTTTACCCATTTTCTTATACCATTTTACGTTTTGTGTATGCAGTTATATGATTTTCTGACATACTATCTCTGAGATGGAAGAAAACCCAAACCACCATGTTCTTTGTTGAATGTTTCAGGTTTTCTTTCTTCTTTTTTCTTTTTTTAAAATCAGCTATTTATTTATTTTATGTATCGGCACACTGTCACTATCTTCAGGCACACCAGAAGAGGGCATCAGATCCCATTACAGATGGTGAGCTGCTGTGTGGTTGCTGGGAATTGAACTCATGGAAGAGCAATCAGTGTACTTAACCACTGAGCCATCTCTCCAGCCCGAGTATTCAATTTTTATGTGTGATTTTTCTGAACATTCAGCAACTAAATGCATGCATTCGGGCGGTTGGCATGGGTTGCTGTCTACCTCAGCATCTATAAAGCCTTCTTTCTCAGGTGCCACCGTAGGTGTGTGCCCAACACCTCCCAGTGACTCCCAGGGTTTACATCGGATGCGGGGATTCTAGCCACTCTTCATCCAGTGGCTTCTCAACATTCATCCTGAGCCTCTCAGAGGAGGTGCACACTTTCCTCTGAGTGTTAATCAGCAGATCCCGTCACCCTGGCAGTAAAAGCCAGAGGGTTTCCACTTGCCTGCAGGTGACAGAAGCCTGCCATGGAACCAGCATGTCCATTAGTGCAAACAAGGCCTCAGCAGCCCACATGGTGCCAGTCATGGCGTCAGGCCAGTGACTCTCCTCTTCCCCTGTGTATTCTCTTCTTTGACAGGGCTTTCAGTCTCTGTTTATATATATGTTCCCTGATGCCTGAACTGGGCTGAAAAGAGCCCTTTAGTCCATATAAGCAGCTATGAGGTCAGTCTGTTGAATAACAATGGTGGTAACAACTCCACAGCTGCTGATGTTGGTAGCTACCACTGAACCCTTTATAGCCCTCAGGCCCTGCTCCATTTATCAGAGCTGGGCTGGGTGACTTCTGTCCTCCCTCTCTGCTCACTGTGATTCCAGGGTTCCCTGTCATCTTGGCTTTCCCTGTTCATTTCCAGTTGGTTGCTACCTCAGTTTTCAAATGTCTGAAGTTAGAGCACCCCAGTACTCAGTCGTAAGGCCCCTGCTTTTCTACCCATACCCACTTCCTAGGCAATCATATCTGGCCTCTTAGCTCTAAGATCCAGTCATAGGCTAATGACCCTGGTGTGTGAGATCTCATTCTTCCGTTGCTGTCGTAAAACCCTGACGTAAAGCAACATTAAGGAAAAGGTTTTCTTCACCTTATATATTACAGTCCATCAAGGAACGAAGCCAGGATAGGAACCAGGGAACATCAAGGCAGGAACCAGAAGATTAAACCATGGAGGATTGCTGTTTGCTAGCTTGTCATCTGGTTCTTCTTCATGTTCTGTCTCTGTCCATGTGTCCATCCATTCACCCATCTGTCTGTCTGTCTGTCTGTCTGTATCTCTTTCTTTCTTGTGTATGGTGTGTGTGTGTGTGAGAGTCAAGAGAGGAGAAGAGAGAGGGAGAGAGGAGAGGGAGAGGATGGAGAGGAGAGAGAGGAGACGGAGGATGAGACAGAGAGATGGAGAGACAGAGAATGGAGACCTACCTTTCTTATACAGCCCATGACCCAGTAGTTCCCTCTCACATCAGTCATCAATGAAGGCAATCTCTACAGACATGGCCACAGGCCAATCTGATCTAGGCAACTCCTCAACTGGGATTCCCTCAGACGACTCCCCCATAGACAACAAACTGAGCTGAGGCTAAGTAGGACTGAGGCTCAACTGAGACTTTCCCTCTGATTGACACACCGAATATACCCCACCATCAGGTTTGGACCAGATGCTGAAGAGAACCACAAGTCATTCCCTCAAGCCTGCTTCTAGGCTCAACCCCATCAGGGTTCCTCAGGGGACACACAACCAAGCTACCATGCAAAAATCTTCTGGCCCTCACTGCCATCCTCTGGGTCTGCTCCTGGAAGCACTGGCCCTGCTACATTAAGTCTTGTAATATTTGAATGGTCACCCTGCTTCTTCCCTTTGTTTCCTTCTAGAATGTTCTTAAGAGCAGGCAGAGTGACCTCACATCTCTCTCAGAGTCAAAAGTCCTCCCTTGTGTGTCAGACCCATGACCTGTGTTTTTTTAACTGGCCACCCTCCTTACTGTCCCATTTCCTTGAAATGACCCAGCTGTTCCTCACACACATCAGACACAGTCAACTCTCTCTTCCTTTCTGTGCTACCAGTTTTATGTCAACTTGTCACAAGCCAGAGTCATCTGAAGTCAGAGAGCCTGAACTGAGAGAATGCCTCCATAAAATCCAGTTTAGGCAACCTGTAGGGCATTTTCTTAATTAGTGATCGATGGGGATGGCCCCGGCCATTGTGGGTGGTATTACCCCTTGGATGGTGGTCCTGGATTCTACAAAAATGCAGCCCTAGTAAGCCATGAGAAGCAGACCAGTAAAAAGCATCCCTCCACGGCCTCTGCATCAGCTCCTGCCTTTAGGTTCCTGCCACATCTGAGTTCCTGTCCTGATTTCCTCTAGTGATGAACAGTGATGTGGAAGTGTAAGTCAAATAAATTCTATGCTCCCAAATTTGCTTTTGGTCATTGTGTTTCGTCACAGCAATAGTGACCCTAACTAGGACACTCTCCTTTCTTCTGTGTTGGTCTTTGAACATTGGTACCTTCTCAGTGAGAACTCCCCTAGCCCAGCCTAACTAACTGAGTGAGGATGGCTTTAAAGTCTCAGATAGGACAACGGACACCATGGGCATGGTAGACCAACCTTTGTCACGTCTAAGGTACAGCCTTTGGCAGTCACAGAGCCATCCTGCACTCCTGAAAGAGATAGGTCCACCTCTCAGAGGAGAGTGGCAGAGGTGAGAGCTGTGATCTCACCACCTAGATGTAATGAGAACATTTCCCAAAGACAAGGAGGCCAGGCCAAAGGCATGACACTTACTCTGAGGAACTGACAGGGGACACCATCCAGGACCAAGCATCTTGCTGCCACCAGCCAGGGAAGTCTTGGGAAGCCACAGCTAATTCCTGATGGCTACCATGTTGGCTTTCTTATGGTTACCACAATTCACATTCCTTTTCCCCTTAGGAGAGCATTACCATGTTTTCCTGCATGCTTCAGTTAAATGAGAAAATCCCTCTCTCTCTCTTTCTAATCCCTGAGAACAGAAGTGAAACAGACTTTACTTCCCTGCTTTTCCTATCTCCTCTCTTCCCAACCTTACATTTCTACAAGGCACTGAACCTGACACCCCTGCATTTTACTTTTGTGTTTTAACCTTGACGGCTGCTCTCTTGTCATCAGATTCCAAACTCTGCCAGAGCAGACATTCTATCTCTTTGCTGCTACAGTGCTTGGGATTGTTGCAAATGTTGGGCTACTCAATGCCCACCTCTGTGTCTAATTTAATAACCTTGTGGCTATCAGGTAAATCCTTTGAAATGTATAAGTTAACCAATTACTACTATCAGACAGAACAGCGTCAGACAGCACATGAAACCCACAGCAGGAGTTGCCCTTCTTCTTCAACCAACCCCATGTCTTTAGCAGTGACTTTAATACGTGCACTGATGTATGGGTTCCTTTTGTCTATGACCAATAAAAGCCCATGTGATCATTGTCATGGTGGAGCAGGTCATTCAGGACAGTCTGAACCCAAGTGCACAGCATGGTGGTTCACATTGGCTCAGAATAAACACTTGTTCCTTTCGGAGCAAGACCTGGGCCTTGCACCTAATCCTAGTCACTATTATAGAACAGGTGATGGATGGACAAGATACTCTTCCAGAAATGAGGAAGTAGAGGCTTAGCATGGCTAGAAAGCCTCCCCAAGCTTTGGTATGTACCTAGAAATGGTCTGGACCTCTGTCTCTGTAATAACTCTGTGAACTGAGGCACCAGGATGGGATATCAGCTTCAAAACTGGATGCATTTTGCAAGCTGACCTCTGTTTCACAATGCAAAATTGCCCACTGGTGTTTTTAGGGTGTAGTTTTAGTGGGAGAGAAGAAACGAGATAAACATCAAAGCAGCTGTCCAATTGAGTTGGCTCAGGAAGGGAAAAAGTCACCAGCAAGACAATGGCCAACACTGAGTGACATGAGCTAAGTCTGACTAACAGACAAGGGAAAGAATTATTTCATCAGAACAAAAGAAGCACCAGGGCCGCGCCAGCGCGGAGGCATAGAGCGTGCCTGGGGGCCCCTGGATGGAGTGAAGATTACAAAACAAAACAGTCCTAATAAGATTACAGCCGATAATGAAAGTGTTACAGAACTCCACGATGATGTTAGGGTTTTAATAAGCATTCCCCAAAGAGTACTCAGTCAATTTCACAAATGCCCATTCTCATCATTAAATCCTAAAGGGGAGGAAGGACCGCTCTACCTAGATGTTTCGAAATTAATAATGTGCTTCATTCCTGTTAGGCCTCGGGACCAACGCTATTGTAACATTGCAAACTTTTTTGGGGAGGAGGATTTTAATATTCTTTTCTGGTAATATAAACATAACCTTATTAAATAAGTCCCATAGATACCACATTTGGAATATAATCCAGGCCCCGGTGCCAAATCCTGTGTTAACTCTTGGAAATGATTCAGAGGCACAGTTCATGTGGTAAGCAAGGAGATGGAAATCTCTAGAAAAATGCAAAGGGAAACCAATTGATTATCTGCACCTACTGAGAAAGGTGGCTTAGTCCTCACCTGGGTACCTGTACTAGATAGGACATTTTGTCTCTTCCCAGCCATGTGAACAGTATCACTCTCCCTTAGAACCGAAGGACCTCCCTGAAAACCCACCCACCTCCATTTCATGGAGGCAGCCCTGACAAGAAAAACACCTGGGACTAAAATTCACATTGAGAGTAAATCACAGGAGGATACACAGGCATCAGTGTCACAGAGGCGATGGTGTGGACAGATACTCTAGTCCTGAACTGACTGCTACACAGGGACAAGCTGGGGTGCTGAAGAACAATGTACTACCAACCATCTGGGTAGAGCATGGGCTTCAAGCCCAGGATGCTATCATTCTTGAGAGATACCCATCCTGGTCTTATGACTCAGCCTCTCTCGACAACCAAGTCTCGGGGCACCACACAAACCCTCCTGCCTTCCAACAGCAGCTGCACAGAGAAGGTGAGATCCAGAGAGAAATGATAGAGCAGGAGGGGGAGGCAAGCATGGCTGCTCGAGGCTCTCATCATCTGAGCAAAACACTTTGTCACTCCTGAGTCTACAGGTGACGCAAACTTGCTTTTTAAAAATGGAAATAAAGAGAATCCCAAAGGGCTTCCATGCAATGTGACAAGCCAGAGAAGCCAGACTAATGCCAGCACAAGCTGACATTCAACCCTGCCTGAGAGGGGACTTTATGTATTCTAGGCAGGTGTATGCAGCAATGCAGACACACCAATGCACGTCTCCATCAATTTCTTGATGCTTGATGCATAAATTCTGCCAGGAGAACTGATGAGCAAAGGGGCACGGGACAACGCTCAGAGGCTTCATTGGAGTTCAAAAGTCATTTCCTCGGCCAGTGAGAGAGTGATAAAGATGTTCACGGGCTGAAAAGGGCTCCTTCCCTGACGGAACTCAGACTCTGAGAGGGAGCAGGGCGGCAAAGCATTCTTCCCCAGAATTAAAAATCAGGTCACAGTAAATTCAAAAATAACTTTGTAAAGACCAAGGATGGGAATAGAAGTGGCTCTATAAATAATCAGCCGTATCCATATTCATTGTGAGCCTCCAGACGTGCTGGACAGGCGGCTTCCGCAATGCCGAAGCAGATCTGACGACGTGGGGCTTTAAGAACGTCATGCATATTCACAGCCTTGATGTACTCTAATCACAAATCAAAGTGCTTCAACTCATTAAATGTTGATTGCTGTTGCACAAAGGTGAAAGTCAACCCTCTAGCCAAGGTTCGAGTTATTCTAAGAAATGATGAGAGCTAAGCTTCTTCCAGCCACTCTCCGCCTAATGACTACATGACTCTTCAAGCAACTTCATTTAGGCTAACGATCACCTTGGTTGAACAAATAACTAACTCATGATGGCTTTTAAAGTCTCAGATAGGACAACGGACACCATAGGCATGGTAGACCAACCTTTGTCACGTCTAAGGTACAGCCTTTGGCAGTCACAGAGCCATCCTGCACTCCTGAAAGAGATAGGTCCACCTCTCAGAGGAGAGTGGCAGAGGTGAGAGCTGTGGTCTCACCACCTAGATGTAATGAGAACATTTCCCAAAGACAAGGAGGCCAGGCCAAAAGCATGACACTTACTCTGAGGAACTGACAAGGGACACCATCCAGGACCAAGCATCTTGTTGCCACCAGCCAGGGAAGTCTTGGGAAGCCACAGCTAATTCCTGATGGCTACCATGTTGGCTTTCTTATGGTTACCACAATTCACACTCCTTTTCCCCTTAGGAGAGCATTACCGTGTTTTCCTGCATGCTTCAGTCAAATGAGAAAATCCCCCCCCCCCCTCTAATCCCTGAGAAGTTAGCACGGGATGCTGTGTAAATGAGTTGACAGGGTCCCAGCCTGTCTTCACCTGCAGATGTTATTCACTACCTGGCTGACAACATTACAATTTCTTTCAGACTCCATTCATGCAAGCCAGAAGCTACTCATGTCAAAAGCGAGTGCTCAGAGCTCTCTCCCGTCTACTCATCTGGCTGGCTGCAGGGAGACGCTCTCCAAAATCTCTCTTAAATGATGCCACTTGCAGACGGAAGAAAAAAAGTCACAATTCTTCTGAAGCCTAGAAGCTGGTTAGATTTAGAAAAGGTGTGGCTAGAGGAAAAGTAAGTCTGGCCTAGATTCTGAAAGATTTGGACTTAAATCCTATGCTATGCATTTGTTAGGTACTCTGGTTACTTAACCAGCTCGGCTCTTGTAGATTTTTTTTTTTTCCCTCTGTGAAATGGAAATAGCAATGCCTTACTCATAGTTCATGGAACACATCAGCTAAGTCCTATGGGACTTAGAAGGTGGCTTGGTTAGTAAGTGCTTGTCACACAAGTATACAGCCCTGAGTTTAAACCATAGCACTTGCAGATTTTAACACCCGGTGATTCAGTGAGTGTCTATAATTCTTATGCTAGGGAGGTGGACACTTGTGACTCTCTGGATAGACAGTCTAACTGAATGAGTGAGCTCCAGGCTCCAGGTTCAGGGAGAGACCCTATCTCAAAACAGTAAGGTAGAAAATGAGGAAGACATCTGTGTTCAACCACTGCCCTTCACATGTATGGCACACCAGGCACACAGATAACTGCACACACACACACACTCAAAAGATCACACCCCGAGAGTCTTATCAGTTTGCTAGACATTAGATGTTGGTACCACTTTTAATTTTATTCTTAATATCAGTACTAACGCCTGGTCAGTAGCACAGCAGCTTAAAAACAAACACGGCTTTATAGAGTGAACTGAATAAAGCCGCAAGAATTCCATGCACGCCTACTTTGTGACTGGGTCAGTACCCTGTTAAAAATGGCTCAGTGCGGACCAGCAGGAAGGAAATCCATAAACAGCACCGACCCTCACCTTACAGACACAGCAGAAGCGGACAAGCCAGTGCTGCTCACCCTTGTTTAACCCAGCACCCTGTGTCGCAAAGTCCGACCTCAGAGCAAGGTTTAGCTATCCTGTTCCATGACCCTCCAAGTTCATCTGCTCACCACTGCAGCCAGCCTTGTACGGTGTCTCAAATCCGGTCTAGGACATTCTCTTACCCACCGACTCCGGTCATCCAGATTTGGCTATTTAATACCACTTAATGGCTCCCTACAAAGTGTAGGGCAAAGCCCAAATCCCAGCACACATCAGCTGATCCCTGCAATCTCTCATCCTGCCTCTCCCTCACACAACACACTCTACTCTTCAAACATGCTTCCTGGTGTTTCCACATGAAGGCCACACATGGGATAGAAGCTAACGTCCTCTACTCCTCACTGAGCTGGCTTCATTCTGTCATCACGATGGCTGCACTGTTCTTAGCACACAGGAGTGCCTGCTCCAGTCCTGAGCATGTTACAGACATCGTCTTTTCCAGGCTTATTCACAGCCCTATGAGACAGGTCAGAACACAGAACCCTGCCTGACGATTGCATAAATGCAAATACTGAGAAGTCATGGGGCAAAGAGGTCATGGGGCACAGAAGTCATGAGGCACAGAGGTCATAGGGTACAGCAATTAGGGCCAGACAGACCAAGAAGCACATAGGCAACACACCCACACTGACACACAGAGGGAACTCAGATGAAGGAGGCTGAAGGCGGCATCCTCTGATTTCTCTTCAGAGCCACAGATCATGTTCAAAAACATAATGTCCTTGTGAAGGCTGCCAGGCTGGGCTGGATTCCCTTCCCCCACCCCCACCCCCGCCCCAAATCAATAACAACCCCTAAATCAGAGTGCGTTTAGAGGTGAGTGAGAGAAACGGGCTCTTCTCCAGTCTCCCCTCATCTCACCTTACCCACAAGTGCTAAGGCAGCACTGTGGCACTGCTGGTCCCCAGCTATGACTCCCAGGTAACCATCGCCACCTGCAAAGGCTTCAATAGGAATCACACCTCCAACTGCACAGAGAAATAGTAAACCTTCCTGCCACACAGAGGGACAGTAATGGAGATTATTCCAGAGAGGTTTGCAGCTGAGGGAAGAAGAAGGCAGGTACCCCCACCCCACCCACACCCCCACTCCACCCACCCCTTGATGTGACTCAGCTGGTCTATACTGCCTGGGGCACATGAGGTAAGTGATTTGCCATGCTGGGTCTGTCTCCCCAACTGTATTTTTATTACCCAACTGCCTCTCGTGAATGTTATGAGATGTAAGCTAATAGATGTATTAAGGAAATGCTAATACAATCCTACAAGCTAGAGTTGCTTTTAATATGTTACAAGTGGCATAATTAACGTGAGCAGGAGAAACATCACATAAATGTCACCAGAGCTGACGTTGGTTAAGCGGTAATGGTCAAGCAATGTCATATGCAATACAGTGGGCTTGCTTCCTTCAACCCTCAATTCCCCATCAAGAGAGGACAATTATTAGCCCCCTTTACGATCAAGGAAAATGAGAACTAGAGAGATCAGGAATCCTGCAGACTCACTCATAGTAACTTGTGAGAAAACCCAAGGGGGCACCGTGCTAGGATACTCCATGGGCCACGTGCTGAGCCAGACATCAGGAGCCTGTCAGGAAAACGAGCATGGTGTGTTGGTCCTTAAGTGTAAATATATTTAGAATGGCAGCCCCTCTCCTCAGTAACACAGATCTCCACACAACCTTTTATTTCGGGAGTCTCCTCTGGCCTGTCTTGAGGGACCCTGAGTAGCCTGTCTGAATGATCCCTTCCATGCCTGTCACTGGCCAGCATCTCTGTCACCCTGTCTGGATTGTTGGCAATGACAGGGTCCAGGATTAGACCTGCAGGTCTGCTCAGTGGGAAGGACGTCCAGATGCAGGTCATGTAGGTTGAAACCAGCATACCAGCACCGACTCTCAATTCTGTGCTATATACAAAGCATAGTAAATGCAGGCCTCGGTGCGGAGGTGTCTTTTTTTGATTCTTTCAGTTTTAACCACCAGCCATAAGGGACTGCCATCCACCACGGTGCCTCATTCAGGCCTGGAGCTGGGCTTGGCTTTGGTTTATGTCTGGAATGCAGCAAACCTCTTGCTCAACCACCGTTAGCCCCACAGACTGAGCGGGAACATAGACAGAGAAAGAAGGAAGGGGCTATCCTACACAACCACTCCTTATCTGTACTTCCCAAGATATCTTTGTCCCCATTCTAAAGATTATGTTTTCCCTTTGCCCATAACTGTCTTGACTGGTTTAGTCTCTCTGTCAACAATAACGACGACGACAACAACCACCACCTACTATTTATAGGGAAGGAGAGGTCAGCTTTTCTAGGATTCCTCCTGGTGGCGGCGGGCAAGCAGATGTGCCTAGCGACCTCTGCAGACTTGCTCAATTGAGTGATTTCACCCTCTCTCTCCTGGTAGGGTCAGTGCTTGTGACCTGGTAAGTTGAGTGTGGTATACTGCCTGTGTTTTTACAGATAGGCAGATGAGGTTAAGAAAGACCACCAGGCCTGCTCTGCCTTCCCCAAGGATCTGATTCATCCCAAACATTCCTTCTGCATTTGAAATCAAAAGCAGCAGAATTCCAGCTTGTGTTATGGAGGGAGGAGCACAGGATGTCTGACCCCGGGAAGCTGGGTGTTGTTCCTTCCTAATGCAACCAGCCAGCGAAGCTTCTTTTGACCTTCAATCCTCATTTGTAAAACTGAAATACTGTTTGTTTCACAAAATCCTTGAGAGAAGGGTCTCTCAACAAATGTTATTGCTTTCCTTCCACCAGATGAGCTATCTTTAAAATAACAACTACAAAAATCTCCTCTATATTTCCCCAAATGCAGAGCAATGGCATGTCCCCCGCTTCGGGATCAAATCCAGCGCCATAGTAGGAATTACTCGTAGAGTGTTTACAATTTCCTATTTCCAAAATATATTTTCCATCAGGTAATTCAAAGCTATTAAGGCTGCCAAAGCCCCAAATAACCAGGCCATGTCAGAGCCAGTATTGCACGATGTGCACACTGAAAATGAATTGCTTCTAAGCGCCATTTAGATGTGGAGGTAGTTTGATTTTGCTCTGATATAGCTCAAACTGATTGAAACACTGTAAATATCCTTCCTAAAGTTGGAGGTTGCTACCGTTACCATTGGCAGCAAATGCGAGACCGTTTTCATAATCATTTCCTGAGCCAAGAACCTGAGAGTCGCTTGTGTGACAGATGAGAAGGCATTGGGCTTGATTGAATCAGACTCGGCACACACTGCTTGACTGCATTTTGCCTCCATTACGGGCTTGCTGCGACTTCAGTCTCCATATCAGTCAATGAGATACAACACAAGAAGCCAACCTTTTAGTCCAAAACGGCCATGGAGGTTACCTGTATGGGAAAGTGAGACACTGACCCACACCGTCAATTAGTGTACGGTTTCTAAGAGCAGGCTTTAAAATGTGTGTGCAAAATGCTCAGTGTACAAATACAAAGCCACAGAAAACCCAGGGGAAAACTAACTTTCTCTGAACTCGAAATGTGACGACTCCATATTTATATTCCTGGGCATTAAGATTCCAGCACTTTCCGGACTCTCAATGTGCCAATATAGTCTTTTCCAACTCATGTATTTGCCAACACAACTAGATTTGATATTGATTTTTTTATTACAAAGCTGGGGACTGAGAGTCTTGGAAGCCAATGTATGATCCACATCGGCCATTATTTTCTCTATGTTTTTCCAATTCTGTAGAGTTTTAGGGTGACACTTTCACCCCATCATATATGGGATAATTGAGCAATGAGGTGGGCAGACAGTTGTATAGCACCAGTTAGAGTCAGCCTTCTTTCTTCCACAGATGGGTTTGTATGTATGCCTTCATTCTCACACAATAGGGCCAAGACTCCGGCCAAGGTTTTATGACTTCATCTCAAAGAAACTCTGAAAATGTGACAATATAAAGAAGCAAGCGGAGAGCTCACAGGCTATCTCAATAGCCCCCCATCTAAAACCTGACTAACTGCTTACTCAGGGCACACCTAAAGCAATCTTACCTCAGTTTCTGGGGAGTTAATGATAAATCATTTATACTATATATTTTTTTAATGTTTTAATCAAAAGATCTGTTTTTCTTAGAATCTAGTAAATTGTTTATCCAGGGCGCACCTAAAGCAACCTTACCCAAGTTGCTGGGGAAATAACAATAAATCATATATACTATTTTAAAAATGTTTTAAAGAGATCTGTTTTTATCTAGAAGTTGTTTGTTTCTGTTTTTAAAAATAGTTTACTTGTTTTTATGTTATGTGCATTGGTGGTTTGTTTGTGTGAGGGTGTCAGATCTTGGAGTTGTGACAGTTGTGTGCTGCCATGTGAGTGCTTGGAATTGAACCCAGGGTTCTCAGGAAGAGCAGCCAATAATCTTAACCACTGAGTCACCTCTCCAGCTCTTTGTTTCTTTCTTTAGAGATTCCCAGCAGCCCTTTCATTAACTTAAGAAGGTGTTGGGGAGAACACAAAACAAAAGGCCCATTTACAGTCAGATCAGTCACCCCGGTCTGGAAAGGGAGGCACCTGGAGAGGTACAGGAGAGACTTTACCAACGAGTTAGCACTGGCAATCTGAGCTTTCATCCAATAGATGACCCAATCACCAGGCAAGGCAGGCAGGGGCGGCTGTGGGGAGGGGGAGACTCTCCTAACATCCTCTGTTACAGCTTTCATCCTGTAATTTGATGTTTGTATTCCCCTAGTCCATTTTTGCGCTCCTGACAAAAGAGAGGTAACTAGACCTCAAACTGCCAATGATAATAGCTTGGCATGATCTGACTGGAGGCTGAGGGCTTTCTTTCTAAGGTTGTTCATCGCCCAGTCCACTATCCAAGTCTGTTAACTGTGGTTTTCTCTGATGAGCCAAAGCAGCAACATGGAAGCTCATTGTTCCTCTCTCTCAGCAGCCAACACAACCTAGCTGGGAGACGTACACACGGTAGCAGTTACCAGCACATCCCTGGAGCCCACAGAGAAAGAAGACGGCACAGGGAAGCTACAGAAAGGAACTGCAAAGTCTCTACTCTGCCATCTCCTTGAAGAGAAAGAAATGGAAGCTCGGAGATGTAAGGACAGTATAGCCACATACTTTAACCCCTTACCATAGGCTTTTAAAGCATGATATAAGAGTTCCATCTTCAGAGTCAAACTGCCTCTGAGGGTTACCTCCTCTGCCAGCTATCGGCATGATTTTGGGTCTGTAAGTATCTCTGAGGTTCTGGTCCACACTGGAAATCAGAGAGTAGAGGTGCTGGCCATGATGCTGCAATAGTGCTCTGGGCTTGGTTTCTGAATCAGCACCCCTAACAACTGTCACAGGCACGGCTAAGGAGAGATCTTTATTCTGTTTGATTGCTGACCTTGGTTCCCAGAACATAGATCTTAGAATCTTTGGGAACTTCAGAGAGCCAAGGGTCTTATTACTTACTGAGATGACCTGGGTCTGAGCACAGAGGGTGATTTAGGATGGGAGCTGGTCAACCAGAAGGACCCAGGCACAATTAGAGGGTTGGAACTTTTAGCCATATCTTCATGATATGGCTTACTAATGGCCAAAGCTATGACCAAGTATGGCTATATAATGTAGCATCATAAAAAGCATGGATCTATCTTCAACCCTATGGAATGCACGGAAGTTTACTGAGGATCCCAGATCCTTCCTGGAATGTATCTTGCCTTAGGCATCCTTTCTGTTTAATCTGCAAGCTTAGGTGTATATGCATATATATATATATATATATATATATATATATATACACACACACACACACTACAAGATTTGGCTGAGTTAAAAGAAATTCTCTGAGTTCTGTGAAAATCTATAGCAAATTTATGAAATCTGAGATGGGGATTTCGGGAAAACCTCAATTTATAACTGACTAGTAAAATGAGAAGTCTCAACCCAGGGTTTTATGAATGGCAGCTGAAGTGAGGAACAGGTGCCTGAGCCTGTAGGATATGACTGTAATTCCATGTAGAGTTAAATTCTAAATTGAGTTAAATTATCAAAAATGTAGTCAGTATTCCCTGGAAAGGTAGTTGGTGAGGGAAAATAGCCACAGCTTGGTGATTGTGTCGGTTACTGTTCTACTGCTTGATAAGACACCATGACCGAGGCAACTTATAGAAGAAATATCATTTGGGGCTTTCAGAGGGCGAGTCTGTGCTCATCCTGTTGAGAAGCTACAGGCAGAGAGACATGGGGCTGGTGCAGTAGCTGAGAGCATGCATCGTGAAACAGAAGCACGAGGCAGAGAGAGCTAACTGGGAATGATGGGCTTTTAAAACCTCAAAGCTCACCCCCAGCGACACACCTCCTCCAACAAGGCCACGCCTCCTAATCCTTCCCAAACAGTTCCATCAGCTGGAGACAAAGTATTGAAGTACAGGAGCCTATGGGGGCCATTCTTATGCAAACAACCACAGAGACCAAAGGTGAAGGGTGGTATGCTGAGTACTCCAAGTGTGGAGAACAGCAGGGGTCTCTCCAAGACTACGGACATATTCATAGAACACGTTTCATACGGTGTCTGGCTTACTGTAAATATGCAGTACTGATTACAGTATGGACGTTTAGCGTCCGTTCACACCACAGTCCTTCCGAGGTTAATTTTATTCACTCAACAAACGTACATCGAGCATGCTCTTTATATTGGGCACTGTGGATTTGACAAGAGTGGAGTCATGTGACAGATACCATGAAGCAACCTTGGCCATGGTTGCTTGCATAACATCTAGTTAACAATGCCGTCTTGGTACGTGAGAACCCTGTGTTTAGATCGCCCGGAGTAAAATGAGGCCTGGATTTGGTGGACTACGAGATCACCGAAATCTAAGGGGTCCTTCCAGGAAGGAGTTGGGCAGTTAAATAGCAGCTACTAACTTTAATAATAACTATTATTTAACTAATAATAGCAAGACAAGTGCTGCCTGGTTCCCTCTTTTTAAAATGTTTACGTGTGTGTGTGTGTGTGTGTGTGTGTGTGTGTGTGCGTGTGTGCGCATGCACATGCATATGTACATGTGTTCAAAAACCCGTGGAGGCCAGAAGAGAGTGCTGGATCCTCTGGAGCTGGAGTCACAGGTAGCTGTGAGCTGCCTGGCATGGGTGCTAGGAATTGAATTCAGGTCCTGTGAAAACTGAAAGCTGTCCTAAGCACTGAACCATCTCTCTAGCCTATGTTCTTGACAAAGGGGGAAAGTACAGAGACCAAACACAGCCATCCACCTAACACCCAGCCTGCTGGTCCTGCCTGAGCTGTGCCATTAAACAACATGTATTCACTGCAGCTGTTTCCACTGACTCATGGGGAAACCCAGGCTTAGAGAGGGTAAGTCATTTAACACTCAGCCGCATAGTAAGCGTCCAGTTTCCATGCTGACCACACTACCGCTGGTGGCTCCTATCTACAGATGTGAGTGAGGCTCTGTCCAGGGCAATTACTCTGATTTCCTTCTATCAAACCTCAAGAGGAAGAACCGTTGCTACTGATTTACAGAAGGGGAAATCAAGGCAACCCTGCCATGTGGGTGACAAGGCTGTCATCTGTCTCTAATCTCCACAGTCCTGGGAATATGGGTCAGGAGTCCGGAAACCTGGCTGTCTTTGCCACTCACTAGACACAGGTCCTCATAATAGTCCTGACTGGCCCCGTTTGTTCACTCTGTGAGGTTGAGTGAAGCTTCAATGGAACAATGTCACTGTGGGTCATGACCACCCTCTAAGCCACAAAACCACCATCCCGGGGAGTTCACCTATGCCTCCCTCACCTGAGTACCTGTTCCCTACGCAGCTCTACCTTTATTGCATGTGATCTGACAGGCTGGAGATTATAGGCCAGGGGAGACGAAGTGAGGAGTGGGCTGCCAGCTCTCTGGCTGTGGGAAAGCCATCATCGTTGTTGGGGTAAACACTTTCCAGTTAGGTCCTATTGGAAAGAGGAACACCTCTGTAGATAACCCCTCCCCTGTGCTCTGTAGTCCCTCCCCTGTACTCCATAGCCCTTCCCCTATACTCTGTAGCCCCTCCTCTGTGCTCTATAGCCCCTCCCCTATACTCTGTAGCCCCTCCTCTATGCTCTATAGTTCCTCCCCTGTGCTCTATAAGGAAGCATAATGATCTCATTGGTTCTGCAGAGTGAGCTTCAGCAGAATCTGCTCAGTTTGTTATCAGGAGGAGGGTGAAGTATTGCTTACATCTCCCCCAGGAAGGAATTGCAATAACAGTCACACACAGGATTCCCGTGGTGGTAATTCACAGTACTATGGTTAGTGTTGGATATAGCAGCACCCAAGACCCAAATCCTGTCATGACAACATTATATCAATACATTCTGTCATTAATACATGTGAACGGAATCACTGCAGCCCAACAATCAAGACTGCCCCATGTTCATGTCTGCATTCAATCAGATGAGCACCAAGAGACCTCAACAGAAGACATCTATAACTAAAATGCTTTTAGGACAACGGCCTTTACCACCATTATATTCTCCAAACCTCACCATCACACTTAGATGACTACCAATCACACAACTGGAACACAAATATTAACAAATATTAGTAAACAGTTAATAAATCACTATTATGGTCTAGTATAACCAGGCACTATAGTATCTCGGTTTGTGTCCCAAATCTAATAAAAGGGTTTATTTTCATCCCTATTGTACAAATGGAAAAGATGGAAGTTCTGAGGAGGAGAAGGAGATGGTCAAGACCACAGAGCTGAGTGCTATAGCCAGAACTGAACCTCTGATCTGTCCAAACCAGATTGAGAGTCTTTTACACAGCTGTCCCCCAAATACATCAAAGCCACACAGATACCAGTTCAGTCACTGCCACAGCTTGGACATGCCCTTGCAGAAGTGTGCAGGCTCATTCTTCACTCAGAACGAGGCAACACAGCTTATCGGCTTACCATCACATCCTGCATCCTAACACACTCAGACATCACAGCTGCTCATCAGAGACAATGTCCGCCAAGTGATGGACAGACTAAGTATTTACTGTGTAGTCTGCCCTGTTAGGCTAATCAGACAAAAGTACACCAACGAAAGTACAAGGATAAACAGAAGCAACCAACAGCTCATCGTAGATGATGTTCTGATACCAGGATACAAATAACCAGGGGTAGAGGGTTCTGAGGAGATGCTGGAGGGCCTCAGGTGCTCTGGAGGTACACCGGAACTGGATTCTGCAGAAGCTTAGAGAATGTGGGGCAGACACCGCAGCTATTGCAACCATGATCGTTTCGCTGCAGAAAACCATCTGACACAAATCTGTGTTTTAATCAGTAAATATTACCTCAAAGATGTCATTTAAGGTTGTGCGTATTTGTTTCAAGGGGAAAGTCAATATTCGTGCTTTAACTGGACACATACTCAAAGAATGCATTGCTAAACATGAACATACATTGCGGTCATGCAAACAAGAGATCAAGTGGTACCCAAAGAAGACACTGGGTAAATACTGGTCAGGGAAGGGAGGCTGACAAGACCTATCACTTCAATGAAAGAAAACATTTTTAAACGTTTACCGTTTACCATGCACTATGAACCAAGGTCTTCATGGCTGCTCCCATCTGAGACTGTGAGTAAGTTCTTTGTTTACCCATACGCACAGAGCATATTTCCTTTCCAATCTAACTTTAAAAATCATCTCATCACAAAACAGCTCTGATCAAAATGGCGTGTGGTCAGGAGGTCGTGATGATAACCAAGCCAAGGTATGAAGTGGTCATTGAGTTGAGCTATACATATCAGGAAGGGAGGCTGGCTCTGATGTGGGGTAGGAGAAAACTAGCAGATTCAGCAGATAAAGACAGTCTTGGGCAAAGACCGCTAGCCATCTGTGTCTCTTATTACACCAGAAAAAGGAGACCTTGAATCTCACAGCCTGTATCCAAGTCCCCACCTGCTGGCCAGGCCTTGAACACTCCTCTCTGATCTCACTTTTCTCAGATCTTGACTGGTGACTCTAAATGACAAGGACCTCAAAATAACCAACAAGGACGTTTCTAGATGACCCAGCACAGCATTGAGCACAGAGCAAGTACCTAGTGAATATCAACAACCATGACCCATTCCCGAGACATTCCAACATGAACTATTTGCTTCTGACAAAGGTTTGTGCAACACAGGATGCTTCTCCAAAGATCACATGACATGTTATTAAACTAAGCAGGGAATGAGAGCAGAAAGTAAAGGCAATCAAAACTACAAGCTCTTCCTCCAGGGTTTTGTTACCAAGTTGTCACTGAGAAAGGCTTTTAAGAGAAGGCACAGGACATCTTTTGGGATAAATAGAACTATGAATAGAAAGAATTAGGGGGCAGCATGCTGAGGTGTAAGGAAGAAATCAGGAGCTTGGAGAAAGCAGCCCAGTATGGAAACACTAGGGCAGGAAGTACTTCATCCTGGGGCCAGGACCCCAGTGTGAAGCAGATCTACTGACAAGAGAGACTCCAGGTAGGGCTTCGGAAGCCCAGGGACAGGCAGTTGAGTCTAGTGGGAGAGCAGGAGACAGCTCTGAGGTAGAATTCTGAAAACCTGCTAAGGGGAGGAAGGGTGGTAGAAAGGAATTCAGACATGACACCGGAAGGAGAAAAATGTTAGGGAGGCCCATGGGAGATCATGGAGAATCAAGACAAACCAACAAAGAAAGCGAAACTCAGTTGAGTAAAGAATTTTTTGCTGGTACCAGAGGCACTACCCAAATATAATGAATAAATAAATACATCCCTAGCGACTGCGGAGCAGCACTTAGCTTCTGCCTGCACGGCTCTCCAGGGCCAGCAGTTGGAGGAGCAGTGCATGAGCACCGTCATGCAGAATCCCTGCTAGTTTGCTGCATTCACAGCAACTGGGCAGCTGGAATAGTGATAAAGGGACAGAGATCCAGAATACGCTAGAGTTGGACAATGGGCCTGTTGGGCCCCATTTCGGCCCTGATTTGGGCCTTGTGGACAAACCCAAGCCTGACTCGAGTTTCTACGGCCTTATGGGAGAGCCTAAGCCTGGCTTAAGACCTGTCTTAGTCACTTCTGTACCTGGGTGACTCAACAGGATCTGTTTGGCCCTGACTCTGCTCGGCTGTTGCCTAACATAAAGCTTTGCAATTGACCCTGTCAGTCACCGCATACCCTCAGACACCCTTCCCCACCCCCTATGTCATCTCACCCCACCAAAACTCCTCCTCCATGTGCTCCAAGTTTATATAAACAAGAGGTTGCTACATTAAAGTTGAGTTTCTGCTTCAACAAGACTCCTGGCCTGGTGTGTTTCTTTTGGGCCATCGACACTTACCATCCCGCTCAGCCTTGGAGAGACCCTGTGGACCGGGACCTCTCTCCTCTTGCCTGGACCTGCTGGCAAGGAGCCAACACAGGCCTTGTTTCTTTTCAATACCACCCAGCCCCATTGGACAGACACCTCCATCGCCCACACCAAGGCTTCCCATCCACAAAAGAAGGACCCTAGGACACCTTCTTGCTTAGGTGGTCCATGTGTCAGAAGATGGTGTTTCCTTGTCCGAGATGCACTGTGTTGTATCTCTCTACTGTTCCAAGGTTGTCCTTCATACCCATAATGTCAACAAATCACAGCATTGTTTGGAACCAAAATCAGGTTGCAAAATCAGCTCTTGTTCCTGAAGGAAGTATAAACTCCACTTCTTGGATTAATAAGAATGGCTGGATAGCAGTTTTATTGATCATCTGCTATGCTAAGTACTTAAAATGTCTCCCTCCATCATGAAACAATCTTGTTCTCCTCCTTGATAAGGAAATAAAGACCATGGAGATGAGATAACTTACTCAACTGCCAACCAGAATGAATGGCTTCTCTACTCCTCAGTCATATTCCACTTCACCTGAAAAGCCCACTGTTTAGAAGTAGGTTGGGAGAGGCAGCGTTGACATTATCTTGGTCAACTATGCACTCACTCCTTCCCTACCCGCAGCAGACATAACTAATGTATCACTGAATCCTTCCACACTGTGACCAGAGATCTGTTTCTTAAGTAATCAGAGTTCAGGGTAAAACCTAATTTTTTTATATTCACTTTTGCCTGAGGAGACTATGCCATCAGAGGAGCTGTAATGTGTTTAACACAGCGTGCCAGTGACAGAGTAGAACCGAGGCTCTTGTTCTCTTGATCTCGGGCCTTACATGCTCATGGCAAGCTTTTCTCGTGCGAAGGACTGCACCTTTTCTAACTGACTCAGACAAATAGACTAAAGATGACTGCATCGAGTGCCAGGAAGAGGCTGTTCCAAACCCAGCCCTGACATATGGTTCTTGGATATTACCCATCACCCAATTAATAAGACTCTATAAAATGGCACTTCTGCCTCCTTCATAAAGAAATGAATAATTCGTAGAGCTGAAATATTAACTTTCCTTTTTGTCAGGCTAACAAATATTTGAACTGGGAATAACAGAAAACTCATGCATTAAACAAAAGAACAATAACGCCATTCATTAAATCCCTTCTGCAGAAGCTTTTTTTAAGCTTTGTGAGAGGATTGACGGGTTGTATATCTCAGCCACAACTGGAGGGCAAGTCATCAATCTCATCCCTGAGACACGGCAGAGACTAGCTCTTGGAACTGAGGCCAGACTCATCCCTTACACGTGAGGCAGATGAAGTCAGGTGGTCCAAGAGCTTCCTGAGAAGGGACTCCATCAAACTACCATGCGAGGAAGATGGAGGTGTGCAGATACAGTCAAGGGCAGGACTGGGTACCCAGCTGCCAGGCACTTGGGCAGAGGCAGAGCTGGTGAAGATCACAGTTTGCATGTGTCCCAGTGAGGCTCAGGCACTTGGAATATACTCCTCAAACTTATACGTTAACAATGACATGCAGAGGTGGCACCTCTGCAGGCTAATTGGGATCAGATGAAGGCAAAGGGGAAGGGTCCCCTGAATGGCATTGGCAGCTTAAAAGATGATGGGAGCACTCATTTAGCATGCTTGCTCATCTCTGTCTAGAGCAACGGCACATGCTATAATCCCAGAGTTTGGGAGGTCAAGGCAGGGGGATTTTGAATTTACAGCCAGCCTAGGCTAGTTAGTGTAAACCCTATCTCAAAAATAAAATAAAACAAACAACAAAAATCATGTTCTTCTCAACAAATGCCAATGCCAGGCTCTTTCCTTATCTGTGATGTAAATGCTTCTATATTGTTATAAATCTCACACAATTTGTTAGGCAACAGAAGACGAACTAAGTTGGGCAAACCCAAAGCAGAACTAGCCTGCCACACTCAGACATGAGGGCTCTCAGCAGGGTGCTCCACCTTCACAGGTCCTGGCTGGGACCTTAGGTATATCGCAAGCAGCCTGTCCTGTCCTCAGCTCTCTGCCCGGGACTTACCTAGAGTCTCTCCACGGTGATGAGAGACAAATTTGTGCCCAGGAAATGCAACAGTCTCCCTATCAACCTGTCCAGTGGCCTATTTACATAGCATGCCGGATCTTTGTGGAGGCAGGAATAATGACTGCGAGATGATAAAAACCACTCAGCTAAAGTCATTTGCACAGTGGCAAGTAAGCAGAATCCTGGCAGTGGGGTCTCAAAGGTCCTTTTATTTCATATTAACTCTTAGTTATATGAGGTGAAACTGATTGGGGGCATAGGACTAGAAAAGGCAAGAGCATCCGAAGCCTTGCAGGGCCTGCCCCAGGGAAAGCCGTGCATCTCTTTGCAGGATGGGCCTAATGAGCCAAGGGTTGGCATTTGCACAAATATGTTTCTTTCTAAAAGAGGAACTCATTATTCCAGGAGTTGCGTTTCCGAATTCATGAAGGCAAAATTACGCCAATTAAGAATCACATCTTTTCTTCTCTTAAATGAATGGAAGCTCAAAATACTGCCAAACAGAATCTCAGGTGGAATTCCTTGGGAAAGTGTACCTCATTGTCAGACAAACAGGAAGATGTGCAAACACGGTAACTGGCAGAGTGCTCTCCAGTCCCCAGGGACTGACATATCCCCTTTACTCAGTTGTCCACTGTCCTACTTGTTCTCCCATTCATTCATTCAAAGAATGAGATCCTTGATGACTAGATAGCAAGCCAGATCTTAGCCCCTATGAGCTTCAACCTAGATATTGAGGATAACCAGGACAGCCTTGTTTCTAGAGATGTGCCAGGCGTGTGAGGCTCCAGGACTATGATTCTGAGTCGCTCTGACTTTCAAGAGTCAACAGGATTCTGGACCTTCATGGTATCACATTGGTTAAGAGGCTCCTGCCCTAATGTCCAAGCCCCAGGACACCCACACACCCTGTATATCTCATCTCTTTTTAGCAAAACATTCTAGACAGTGAACCTAGAGTAACTAAATGGCCCTTGCTCCCTCCAGGGGGCTCCCCACTGCTCCTGACTCTAGGGTGGTACTTCAGCACTGTAACAAGAACCAATGACTTGGGAAAGGAAGTGGAAGGTGCAGAGACAGAGCCTTTCAGAGCAAAATGGATCAACTCCAGTGCTACATCCTACCGACAAACCCTCATCTTTCAAAAGCATGCTATTGGTTAGTTCTGTGTCAGGACAAGTACCCTTCCCACCTCTATCTGCATGCTCACACTGACGTATCCGCACCATCCTGCCTGGCAGAGTCCCCTGTGTGTATTGTTAGCCTACGTGCGTATCTGCCCAAACAGCAGCATTTGCTAAGTAGCACCAGGAGATAGGCACCTTGATTGGCATAGACTTAGATCATTCAACTATCAAAGAACCACATGAGGTTGTCGCCGCTTCAATCCTCCTTTACAGATGAGTCAAATTACCAGAGCGATGTGGCCAGTATCACACAGGGCTGACATTTAATTTAGCCTTTGAACGCTGTGAACTCCATGGCTCTCTAGTGTCCTTACTGAGCTGTACTCTGAGGACACTGGAAGCCAGGGTGAGTCACACTCATCAGTCTCCACAGAACCTTGATGAGGGGCTGGGGCCCGGGAGACACTAAGGATATGGTTCTCACCTCGTGTAAGAGTGGCTAAGAGAATCTGAAAGGAGACACCTGCTGGCTCCACCAGACTCCTTGAGCCTCCCAGTGACTAAGATAGATAAGAGTTATATTCCAGAGAGATACTAGTGAATAGACTCAACTGCTTTACCAAGATACTTGCCTTAACATCCACATTTTAAAATCATTTTTATAATTATTCTCTTAAAACAACTTAATCCCCCATCAGAGTATACCAGAAGCTCCAGAAACACATCTGCTAAAAACACCAACAGAAACCACATCAAAACCACCAACAAAACCACATCTGCTTTTTTTTTTAAAAAGTATACTTTCCCTTGAGAAAATGTGGAACAAAAATCTAAATATCCATTTGAAACTATAAAATATTTGATGTTTCTAAAGGGAAGCCATATTAAGTTTCCTCTAAATAGTTCAATACCTTGGAAATTTCCAACCTTAAATGTCTGACTTGGGAATATTTTAAAAATAATAGTTAAATTTTTTTAAGCTTCTGTCCATCCTAAGGCAAGTATCTAGTATAGAAAGACACCATGTAGAACACAGATCATTGTGTTGTTAAAGCCCAGGCCAGTGCTCGAGACTTGCAAGAGCTCTGGCCAGACCAAACTCTCCATGTGCCAGCCTCTCAGGCCACTAAAAGCAGGCTACCAAGTACAATATGTGACAGGGTTTCTTGTTTCAAGGAATCTGTTCCAAAGGAGAAAAAAATAAAAAAAACTCAAAGCCTTGACACATTCTATAACAGAGAGGACAGCAGATTCCAATTTTTACAACTAAGTTTGCTACAGCCATGGAGGGGTGGGGCTGAACTATCAGAACCACTCATTATGACGTTTGCTTAGGTTGCAATTAAATTCATTTTCTTAGTATGAATATTCATATTTTCTTTAGTGGTTGGTATGGAAGTGAGGAGTGAACGTCAATCTTCTGTCTCCAAGAAATTAGCGTCTGAAATATTTCTGTAGAGCAATTGCTTGCCTACAATGAAGAATGAGCGGAATCCTCTCTAGGAATGCCCACAGTCGGGTTTCCTCATGAGGCATCAGGCAAACAGCAGCACATGCTCTGGGCTGCAGGCACCAAGCATGGGCTGTGGGCAGACTCCTGTCAGACAGGCATCTTAATGGCCACCCATTGGTTTACTATTCTTACTGCCTGGGACAGCACAAGGTCACTGGTTTTCTTGTTCCATCGAGTGTTGTAAACT
Organism: Mastomys natalensis; assembly: GCA_021653895.1. NCBI lineage: Eukaryota > Metazoa > Chordata > Mammalia > Rodentia > Muridae > Mastomys > Mastomys natalensis. Next base: position 660,326 of record JAJTUV010000666.1, read on the forward strand.
GTCAGCTTCTATCATGCCATCTGCATAGGTTACTGGGACATAGTTTCACACAAAAGACCTGAGCAAATCCAGGGGCACACCAAGGAGATAGGTTTATGTGTGTCCATTTGGTTCCCAGCATCATTATAGAGAACTATAGAAAACGTAAGGTCATTGCTGATGTTGACATAGAAACTGTGAAGCAGACACAGACATGGTGCTGGCAGCTTGTCACCAGGCTGCTCAATTCTGGTATCACAGCCTATGTGGGGACAAAGGATAATGCCCACAGCTCAAAGGAGCATTTAGCAAATGTGTATTTGGATTTCTGTGTATGTTGATCAATGCGGACCAGTCTAGAGCTTTAAAGAAGACCCTCAACTAAAGCCTCACAACAAAACAAATGAAATTCTACAACTAAGTACATGGAAAATACAACAAACTTTTCTTTAAACATACCATGTGGCCTCAGAGATCTCCCTGCCTCTGCCGCCCTAATGCTGGAATTAAAGGCACGAACCATCACATCTGCCAAAGCACAAACATTTGTGTGTGTCGGCAGAAAAATGCTCCTGAAGAAAGAGGTCCTGGAGAATCTAGTTCACTCAACGCGTATCTGCTGAGTTCCTACATCCCCTCCCCCAGGCACAGGTCTAGAGGGCAAACGTCTCACAGGGGTAACACTACTGCTCAGGGGTATACAACATTTTTAAGTTTTTTTTTAAACTTCTGTGCATATACATATGTCCTTGTGTGTATACATGTCCCACGTATGAGCAGGTAACTATGGAGAGCAGAAAGGGTATAGAAGTCCCTGAAACTGGAGATGCAGGTGATATGGATGCTAGGAACTGAACCAGGTCCTGAAAGAGAGTTATCCATAGGGCTAGCATTCTACTGGTAGGCACGCATGATGAACAAGTAGCAGATTGGGTAATTTATTAGGCATCAGTGCTGCAGGAGAAAAAGAGAACATGGGAAAGATAAAAACCAGGCCAGGAAAGCAGAGAGTTTGGACGCAGGAGCAAACATTTTCACATTTTCATTGACCATTCTGTTACGGCTTTCCCCTCAGTCATGGCTGCTATGACATCCACATAAGAGGGGAGGGGGCAAATAGTGTGATGGACAACATATGTGTATGCTTTAAAGAGGCATATTCCCCAAGCACTGGAAGCACAATAAGAATTGATACGGCATTTTTATGTACTTTCAGCATTTTCTCTATGTCTTTAACCTTCCGCTCTCCTCACAATTCAATGCCCAGTCAGCTAGTTAATTCCAAGATCTGTCCATTTGAGGCAAATGAGTGGCTGTCTTGGGCAAACGTAATTAGATGACAACATTGGGATGCTGTCTCCACTTTCATGAGGCGTAAGTTTGACACCATAGTTCTTATGTGATCACATGTTTATGAAAGGAGGAAGAGTGAGCCAAATACTTAGGGAATAACTCAGCCACAGAAGATTTGTACAAGCCATGGGGATGATCTTCTACCTGGCAGGTCAAAGGTGAGACACTTGGTTATCTGGACAGTGAGATAAAGCTAGTGGTAGAAAGGCCTTCCCTCATCACGTCATGTTTGTGCAGAAGTTGAATGTGAGAAAGTTGGGGCCCCTTAGGATCTCATCTGTGTGGTAGGAAGAGAAGCAGAAGTTGACTCTCGGGGTGGCTTTTCTCTAACTAATAATGCCGTGGCGTTTCCAGCTCCCTGCAAAGCCCGGTGTTGTTACAGATGCTAAACAAAGCTATTCTCCAAGGGAGCAGCTGATTATCTGAGAGCAAGAACGGCCTAGCTCAGCACTGTTTGGAGGCTAAGTTCAGTCTCCCTGCAGCTTTGCTACATCTTTTCTACAGGGAAATTAACAAGACGATCTCTTGGCTTAATGTATTATTGGAACTTGGCTACAAGCTAATTGGGAGAGAGAAATCTTAGGGAGGGTAGACTGTGGCTGCATGGCTCCAATACAAATCTGAAAATCAGTGAGAAATAACAGGACAGCTGCCCAGAGGCAGGGAGGCACAGGCAGCTCCCACTGGTGGGCACAGATTCTTCTTGGAGGAACTGCCATGCTCTCAAGACACAGACTGTGAAGTTAAAGTCCACGAGGGGGAAGTAGCCAAATAAAAATCCTTGAATCGCGTTAGCTGAGGAAGAAGCTAGTACAGGCTCAAAATGCCAGTTCACACCGGGGTCCCCAGACACTCACCAACCTGCAGTTTTCAGAACCAACAAGAGACTTGAAAAAGAATCAGCAACCAGTCTAGAAGCGTTGTGCTGAAATATAGAAGCCCTCTGCTAAGACAATAGGAGACATTCTCAGATATGGCTTCAGGAAGGCCTCCCCACCTCTGAAATAAACAGAGGTGCTACTGCTGTCTGCTTAATGGCAGGAGGAAACACACCACGGAGATGGAGGAAACCAGACTCCAGTCCTTCGGCAGACTACGGTACTGACGTAGGAAGACTGTGACCCTCGCCCTCACAGTTTAGTGCTGCATGCAAGTAGCCTGCATCACTGGTGGGAGGCATAGACCCCCACCCAGTTTCACAGGCATGCATGGTGTATTTGAAGTGTTATGTGGCTCGCTTCATTTCCCTAGTTCATACTTGTGCTTGTAAAGTTGCTCGTGAAGGGAAGAGTACACACTGCATACCAGAGCCCTAAAGCCCACCAACAAGCAAGCCTGAGTACCACACAGGAAACCTAGGTGATCTGTAGTGGTTTAGCTGCAAGGTCAAGGGCATGCCCCTGCTTGGGTTCCATATCTACCACCACTCCTGGCTGCGTGATGGTGAGTTGAATAGTTAGGGGCTCTTCAGAGAGATGGGAAATGTTGCCATCAGAAAGTGTTTGCTGTAGGAGCCTAACGGGGAAGTCCAAAACGCTTCATGAAATGACTGGTACACAGAGCATCCTGAAAGCTGTCAATCACCATCATCAACAGCATCATTAGGTACCAACACATATTAAGAATCCCCAAGCAGCACTGGGCTACCACACCATGTTCCCTAGAACCACTTCCCTTCACAGCTCCTCTGCTACACTTGTGCACCCACAGTCACAATGACCTTAACTCTCCTATACTCCCACAGGCTACAACAAAAACTTGCTACAAACAAAGGCCAATCTGCTGGAGGCAACTCCTCAGTCAAGACGCCCTCTTCCCAGGCAACTTTGTGTCAAATTGACAAAAGTTAACCAGCATACTTTCCTGATCTGACAGAGGACTAAAGACAAGGCTGGGGTTGTGGCCCATGGGTGTAGCACTTGCCATGTGACTGTGGGGCCTGAGTCTGGATCCTTAGAAGCCACAGGCACAGAAGCCAACCTGCAGTCCCTGGGCTCCTGAGCTGATGGGAGGTGGGGGCAGGAGAGTCCTCAGAAACTCATGGGCCAGCTAGCCTGTGCACACAGGGGCAAAGAAGAAACTGCCTCAAGGAAGGCAGGATGCAGAGACCAACGTGGAGGCTGTCCTCTGACCTGCACATGCCCACTGTGGCACATGCATGCCTCCACATCTCTGGATCTTCACACTAAGGTGCTTTCAGTCAGTCCTGAGTTTATACTATGAGGTGACTGTGGGACCGAAAAAAATCAGTCACATGATATGTGAGTAGAAACTAGAAGCTTCTGCTCCAGCTCTTACTTTCAGAGCTAGAGATTGACCTAATCACCAATGGACAGTGCTTTCATCAACTGTTACAGCATAAACTAGCTACAGCATGACCTTGAACCTTGCACATTTAGCTGACCAAATGCCACAGCCCAACAGGAATAGCCAGGGCAAGGCTGGGGCCTATGAAGATGTGGGCTTGAAACAGGACTGTCCGTGGGCCTCACGCCTGCCTGCCCGACTACCATCGGCTTCTCCCTGTTAACAGTTTTGCAGCACAGAACTCTTTGCTGAGAGATTGATGGATACATTTCATGCTAATTCTTGCTACTGTTGGGAAGCCTTTATTTTCCTCGTGTCAGAAAGAAAATGATGGCCGACATTTCCAAAGGCAATGTCATTGCTTCTTTATAATATCCAGATGCTGCCAGAATTAAGCTACTGACCAGATTCATCTGCTTAACCACACATACTGTGGCTTGATCTTCCTGCCCTGGAGGCTCAAGTGCCATGCTGCCAAGATAGCCACTTTAAGGCTCAGGAAAGTGTCACTCGCATAGACTGGGTCTTTAATGCTTGGCTAACCCCCCAGCTAAGCTTTACCCTTCCTCCACCACTCCCCCGCCCATCCCCCTATGCTTTGCAGTTAAGTCCAAATGCCTTGACAAGATGTATGAGCTCTGCGGGATCAGATTCTCCTGTTCCCACAGATCTGTTCTTCTCCAAGCTCCTCCTCTCTGGTCTAGGCGCGCCATCCAGAGCTCAAGGCTTCACTTTCTCAGGACCTTCAGATAGCTCGGTGCCCCTGTCTAGAGGGCAGCTGTCCCGGTGACTCCAGATGTTTATCTGCTACAATGTAGCAGGTATCAAATTATACCTTGCTACTGTGGGTCCCAGTGGTGTCCTTATGCTCCACCTCTCAATGGTGTCACTGCCAGTCATTATTTGCTTCCAGACTGTGGAAGATTTCTAAGGCCAAGAATCACATCTAATGAAGCGCTCGACAAAATATTCAATGTGACAGGCTCTTGACAAATAATTTTCAAAGAATAAATGGGCATTTGACCCTCGGCAGTTCCCGTCCTTCTTCAAAGCCTTCCATGTTCATCCATCCACCAGAGGAGGGATTTGGAGTTAGGAGTTTTTAACAAGGTTTGCGATCAGGGGCTGCACAACAGGTTCTGGGCAGCTGTAAGGGGTGAAGTCAGAAGCATGCAGCAAGTCAGAAGATTCTAGTCCCCGGGTTCCCCGAAACTACCTGCAAATTACTGTCACTCGGTAGATGTTCAGGGATGTGTAGAAATCCTGATTTTACATTCTGATTCAAGGTGAGGTTTTATTTTGTAGGGAAAGGTATGTTACTGCTTACAAAGAGAACTGAAGAAGTTGAAAGCCATGGGTGTTTCATTATGGCCCAGTTCCCCCAGGTCTTTGACCTCGGGGAAAACCTTGAGAATAGAAAAAGCCAGATGGTGTCACGGGGTCTCCGATCCTGGTGACCTTCTGACTTCAGTAACATCAGGAAGTTAACACTAAGAATCTTAGGAATTTGCCATTTGTGACCCAACTTGGGGCAAGAACTGAGGACTGAGAGGCATTAACCAACCAACCTTCTGTACTGGGGAGAGCAACAAGCCAGTACACACAGCAGCACAAGGTCAGAGAGGAAACCCAGGTATACACACGGCAGTGAAGGATAGAGAGGAAACCCAGGTATACACATGCCAGTGAAGGACAGAGAGGAAACCAGGTATACACATGCCAGTGAAGGACAGAGAGGAAACCCAGGTATACACATGCCAGTGAAGGACAGAGAGGAAACCCAGGTATACACATGCCAGTGAAGGACAGAGAGGAAACCTAGACAGAACCTGTACTTAGAGACTCAGAAGAAAGGCCAGGATTTTGCATTAGACCATTGGCTCTGAAGAACAGATGAGGAAGAGCTATCTCTGATCTCTCAGGGACAGAGCAGCAGCTAGCACTGTAACCCTCCAGAGCACAGGCCATGATAGCAGACGTGGCCTGCCAGGTCCAATCTCTCGTATTATCCCTCCTCTGGGTCCTTCAGTCCTACTCCTCAGAGCTTGTTGTGAGATTCGTATACCTACAGAGAAGACATGAATTCTGTAACCTGGACCTTTCCCCAGCTACAGTCAGTGCAGACAAAGCACAAAGCCTGCTTCCTGAGAAAGCTGAGACCAAGCCCTGTGATGAACAATTCAAGCCCCGAACAAATCAAGCCCCGAGCGTTTCCTCTTCTTTCTTCCTCCTCATTGATCAGCACTAGTTGCTGTGGGCATCCCTGAATGAAACAACACATTGGGCCCGGCGGTGGTGGCGCACGCCTTTAATCCCAGCACTTGGGAGGCAGAGGCAGGCGGATTTCTGAGTTGGAGGCCAGCCTGGTCTACAGAGTGAGTGCCAGGACAGCCAAGGCTACACAGAGAAACCCTGTCTCAAAAAAACTAAAAAAAAAAAAAAAAAAAAAAAAAAAAGAAAAGAAACAACACATTGGACTTACACATGGTATATCGTCTGAGAAGGCTTGGACCAAAACCAAGGACCAAGAAGATTCTAAATGCAAGGCATGGGACCAACCTGGAACATGCAAGTGAGATCTCAGATAGAATTAGCTTCGTGCAAGATCCTACCCAACACAGAGACGCCCACTGTCTTTGGAATACTGTTTGATTTTGGTGGTGTAAAACTTATAGTATCAAAGTATCAAGACTTTCAAAAGCACCTCTGAGAACACTTTAAGTGTGTTTTGCTGAGGGTCAGAAAAACGTGTATAATATTTTTGTTGTAATTACTGCATGGCAGCTCTAACCAAGATGATGTATTAACCTGGATACAATATGAGAAATCAAGGGTAATCTAAATAGACCTCTGCCATCACAGACTGGTCATGATCCATGAACTCGTTAGGATTTGGCCCCTGTGATTACATCAATCTCTCCAGCGACGAGATGAGCTCATACCCAGACACTGCACACCCAAGCCTGGGGAGCCTCTGGGCCTCTCTGGGTTCTAATTTGGTCCAGTTGGAGCTGATCCAGGCCCAGCAGGAGATCCTCACAGGACACACAAGGGACTGTGAAACTGAGCTGTCCTGGGGCTCAGCAGGGAGTAGAGTGGCTGTACTTGTTTGACATTCCCTAGAGCTAAGAACAGTGGGCCAGATGGGCGAGTCCAGAAACATATTGTCCTTGAGAAGAGCATGAACAGACCCTTGAGTGCACGGGAAGGACACTCAACAGGAACTCAGTCAGCCCAGGAACACATCTCATTAGCTCAGTAAAAAACAAAAACAAATGGCTAAATGGATTGTTGGCCTTCAGGGCGGCAGGGATAAGAGATTGGCCCAGACCAACGTCTAGGCACACACACTCTCTGGCTACCAAGTTTTACTCTCCAGGATCAGGAGAGAGGGGGTAGGTTCTGCTGGAAAATGATGTAAACTTCAATCACAAGGGTACAGAAGAGAGGCGCATCTCAGGGAAAGACAGACAGACAGTAGGATGTCAGTGACAGGGACCTTCAAGGACAAGTGTATCAGATTGACATCGTCCTTGTCCCTATACTGAAGAGCAGCTAGAAAATGAAGGTCCACCCTGGCCTCTGCAGAATCATGGCCCAAGCCTCTTTTGTATTCTCCTTAACTAAAACAAGATTGGGTAGTGTGGTCTCCGAGTGCACCCATCTCTCTTTATCTGCAAACAACCGCTAACACTCCCAGGGCTCACCTCCCAGGATGAGGGTACAGGAAACTTGTCTGGCTTATGTCTCTCAAGCATTTAACTTCTGAAATTCTGTACAAGAGGCATATCCCAAATCTACCCATAAAAACACAAGCACAGTTGGGTTACAGGAAGAGTAGCACACACAGAGGCTTGGAGGGAAGGTCACCTTGGCAACCCACTGCAAAATGATTGACAGGAGGAGAAACCATATGAGCAAGAACCACACTTACAGGGACATGTCCCCACCCCCGTATCCAGCATTTAAAAACAGATGTACTTATGTGTATGCTATGTGCGTGGTCCGCACATGTGGATGTGCCCATTTGTGTGCCTGGTGCCCATGGAGGCTGGAAAAGAGAGTCAGGTCCTCTGGAACTGGAATGGCAGATGGTGACAGACTGTCACCTGAGTGCCAGGCACTGAACTCAAGTCCTTGTGTAAGAGCAGCGAGGGCTTTTTAATAGCTGGCTGAACTCTCCAGCCCCTGACTTGTCATTTTTAATACTTTCAAAGTATGCTAAATATGATACTGCTTCATAATAAAATTTGATTCATTGAAAGTTGTATTGGGAACACAGAACATTCGCGCGCAGTCGTAAGAAAAACTCCAACACAAAAGGAGCAATCCAGGCACTTTTTGACCCTTTACCCAGTCTCTAAAGGTACCTTGCCACACGCTGACAGGGAGACAGACTGCCAGTCTTACTCAGATTTCCTCAGTTACAGTGTGGATGTATATGTGTGTGGCCAGTTCCTTTGCATTTTAGCACAAGTGTCAATTGATTTCTGTATCCGCCAAAGCAAGATGCAAAAAAAACCGATCACCTCAATGTGCAGAACCCCAGTGCTGCCATTTTCACCCTGACACATCTGTCTGCTGAGCCTGCTTCTTGATTCCTGCCACCCAGAATCCCTGGCGACTCCTAACCTTCTATTTTTAAAATTTCAGCACCCAGAAAAATGTTATATAAATGGAACCACAGTACGTAACCTTTTAAAGTCTATTTTACTCAGCAACATTCCCTGGAAATTCCCTCAGGTCACTGCACCAATCGATAGCGTGTTCTGTTTTTATCGCCAAGTGTGGTTTCCCAGGTATGAGAACACTGTATGTTCTCTGACCACACTCCCCAGTGAGGGACCTGATTCTAGGGTTTAGCACTTGCAAATACACTGGGTACAAACGTGTATGCATGGTCTTATTCGGCACAGGTTTGTATTTCTCTGGGATAAGCGTGTAAGAGTGGGATCACTGGCCTGCACCAGACTTGCATTCCGGTGACTTCACCGGCAGCACACAGGTGACCTGGAATAACCACAGCCTTGTCAGCATCACTGCAGTCATTGTATCTGTTCTGGCAGGTACAGCGGTGGGGAGAGTCATTGCTACATTTCACTTGTATCCTCTCAATGGCCAGCGATGCTGAACATTGGTCCAGCTCGTCACCTGTGAATCCTTCCCAGTGAAGTTCTCTGTGTCTTTACTCACTTAAAACTTCCCTTAAAAAGCTGAAGAAATGGACCAAAGCCTAAGAGCACCTGCTCTTAACAACCCTTTGTAGTGCCAGTTCTAGGGGACCCAATGCTCTCTTCTGGCCTCTACAGATGCCAAGCATGCATACGGTACACAGACATAAATTCAGGCAAAATACTCATATATGTAAAATAAAAAAGAATAACTGAAATGTTAAAAATGGCCTTACTTATGATCCACTTCGAGTGACTTTGTACATAAGATACAAAGATGGTTGAGATGAGGTTTATATCCCACCCTCATCCCTCTCCTTCCCCCTTCTTTTCTTCCTCCTTTCCTTTCTCCTTCTCTCCATCTCTCCCCCTTCCTCCTTCCCTCCATCCTTTTCCCTTTCTCCTTCCCTCCCTTCCTCCCTCTCTCCTTCCTTCCTACTGTTCTAATATATAAGGGACAGAAGTCCTCTGTTGCAACTTTGTCAAAATCAGCTGAGCTTATTTGTGGGGATCTGTTTGGTTGCCACACTTTGCCTCTGATCCCTGTGCTGACTACACTTGCATTGCTGTGTAGCCATATGCAGCCCTACAGCCGTGCCTCCTGCTGGATGCTAGCATCTTTTCTAGTCTAGAACCTGAGTCTTTCCAGATAAATTATACAGTATCCTTAGCTACGCCTTGCTGAGACTTCTGTAAGTCATCTTAGGGAGAGCTGGCATCTTTGTTCAGCTTCCCAAACTATGAACAGTGTGTTTCTTTTATTTGCTTAAGGTACTTCTTTCATTCATTTTTTTTTATATTTAGTATATAGACTTTACATGCCTTATGTATGTATCTAAATATTCTGTTTTTTATTTGCTTAAGGTACTTCTTTCATTCATTTTTTTTTTATATTTAGTATATAGACTTTACATGCCTTATGTATTATCTAAATATTCTGTTTTCTTTGTTAATTTTGCTTTTCACATGTCCCTCCTTAGTCTGGAGACACACAGCTGGTTTTGTGTGTTGATCTTATATCCTGTGACTGTGTTGAGCCTATTGATTAGGGCTTCCTGCTGTTTTATTATCAGATAGTTTGACCTGGAATCTTCTTCACAGACAATCATGCCATCTGCAAGTAAGTCTGACTTCTCAAGACAGTGGGTTTCTCCAGACCAGGCTACCTGGTATCACTTGGTTAGGAAGGAGAGCCTGTGGCTCATGGGGATGAGAAGGCATTTCTGAGTGTGTGTTGCAGTGGGATACCCTCTGCCGGTATCCTCCCAGATGGCCTCTGTGGGTAAGGAAAGGAATCCACAGATCACAGGGGAAGACAGTGCCCACATGTGGAATGAGGATCTTTGGCCACCATGGGATCACTCAGAGGACCAAGGAACCTGTGACCCAGTGGCAAGCACAACACATCCCTCAGGTGACAGGATCGGGTAGATTCACCCAGTGATATCAAAGGGTACCAAGGAACCAAAGAGCAATGGGCCTGCCTGGGCTCCTTTCTGTTGCTAGGTCATGGGTCAGAAAAAGCCAGGTCTGCTGGGTGAGGGGAAGACACAGCTGCTTTGATCCCAAGCTCTTCCTCTAGCCTCTGCTCCCCATCTCCAGAGTTCTACTTCTGCCTCCTCTGTAAGCAGCAGGGGGACATGGTTACACTGAGCAGGGAGGAGGATACACCTGCCACCTTGTCTAGACCAGAAGTCACCAAGTACCTGTCTGTCTGCTTAAGTGTTAGGGTGAGAAATTTTCTCAGTAGAATTCCAAATTGTTTATGTGTCAGAGTTGGCAGTTTCTTTCCCAGGAGAAGGTAGCCAGGGGGGAAGTGACTAGTGTATAGAGAAACCTAGAAAAAACCTCACACAAGCCAAGTAAGAGTGACAGGAGTCCCGCTATATAGTAACATAGTTATGTCAGGTTTTGTCTTTGACAAACATACCAGGAAATACCAAACATGCCAATGAAAATGCTCTTTAGATTCAAAGAGAAGAAGATTCTGTTATCAAATGGCTTTTTCCCAAAAGCTGTAGCCTGGCAATATCTCACTAACCACATGGTGTTCTGTGCCAAACAGCATCTTCATCAAGAAGAGCAAGTTACCTTTCTTCTAGATGGGGCTGCTCTGAGATCAGAAACTAGGGGCTGACTTACGAGTAAAGGGGGAGAGAAGCTCGTAGAAGAATCCAGAAACACTTACATTTCTCTGCGTGGGCTCCCTGTGGGAACATGGTTTAAATGTTCTGAAGGTTAGTCCTGAATCATCAAGACAAGGGAACCATGGTCAGCTGTTCTTCCCTGACTGATGAAGTATCAACGTTTAGAGGAGGCATGGCACTTTAAAGACATAACACATGTCTGGCTGTTTAAACACAGATTGGATTACGGTTGTCAGTAAATGTGACTTAACTAGTTTTTATTATCTTCTCATGGTCAATGAGCAGAACTCAGGCAAGATAAGGACACTAGGGGACAATGGGGAGATGTCGAGGAACAGGACACAGTTACACAGAGGAGTTGGGTTCTAGTGATTGGGTCAAAACAGCTAGCAGAGAGCTTTTTATTCTTACCACAGAGAAACACCATATGAAGTGATGGGTATGATAATTACACTGGTCTAATCATGATGTGTGTCAAAGTGTTACAGTGTATCAAAGTATCACAATGTATCAAAGCACTACAGTGTACCAAAGTGCTACAGTGCATCAAAGTGTTTCCTGTAGACATAGGTACAACTACACATTCATTTTAAGATGCAAAACAGACCCCCCAAATCCAAAGCCTCATTCCAGCCACAATTTCATTCCTAGTAACATCGGCTGGGTGCTGCTGACAAGAAAACATGCCCAATACATCAAGGTTGGGTATGTGTCAGAGAGATGAGGATGGTCAAGTAATGCCTAGGTTTGAAGATCATAAACAGGCAAAATATAGATGAATGTGGACATCTGCAAAAAATTGTAATCATATATATCTGTATGTTAACATTCAGCATGAGCATTACACACACACACACAGACATCCTCCTACACACACATATACACACACACTCACAGACATCCTCCTACACACACATACACACACACACTCACAGACATACTCCTACACACATATACACACATACACACACTCACACACACACTCACAGACATCCTCCTACACATACACACATACACACACACACACACACACACACACACATCCTCCTACACACATAAAAGATTCAAAAGAAAACTATCCATACAACAATATCAAGATTTGTGCCACAGGAAGGCAAACAGGTGAAACTTCCAGGTCTGTGTACTTCCTTAATGGAGCAAGACAGATACAATGATAGAAGTATGTAGTCCATGAATGGGAGTATGAAGACTGGAGCAAGTGCCACACAGAAAGAGAAACTCACAGCAAGGCTCAGCTGGTGACCACCACTGGTGATGAGCCTCTGTATGCAATGATGATACAGGATACACACACGCTTATACAAGACTATTTACAGCTTCTCCTTTGACTAAGTCCTGGGTGAATGAAGCCTGTTTCTGGCTAGCCAGTATCTCCAGACAGGCAGGGACGGTCCTATTCTGGATGGCACCTTATGAACCCCTCCCTCCAAACACAGTGGGGCTTCTATGAGACCTTTTGTCCCTGAACCTTGGAATTTCTACCCAGATGGTCCTGAGTCAATTGGGCCTTAAGTCTTATCTAGTGGTTCTCCACCTGTGGCTCACGACCCTTTGGGGATTGACCTTTTTTCACAGGGGCTGCCTAAGACCGTCAAAAATATGGATATTTACAATATGATTTGTAATAGTAGCAAAAGTACAATTATGAAGTAGCAATTTAAATAATTTTATGATGGGGGGGTGTCACCACAACACAAGGCATTAAAGGGTCACAGCATTAGGAAGGTTGAGAACCACTCGTCTAGTCCATCCTTTCAAGGTGGACCGCAGTGAGATCTGGGCCTCAGGAAGCTCTAGGACAATGGCTTGATATGAACAGAAGGCTATCATCAGAACCTGGACAAAAATCTGGTTGCTGCCCAGAGGCACATGCCACGTCCTGAGAGGAGGAAGAGGAAGCCTGGGATGAAAAGAGAGGACCATCTCCTCCTACTCCAGTTCACCACAGAGGGCGATTTGCCAAGGCCGGAGGATGGAGCTTATGGGAAAAGCGGCTTGGTTTTATGATTCAGCTGTAGGTGTGTGAATCTTACGGATGTCTGAGCTGTGCACACATTCTTACTTGCAGATCTTCTGGACTTCTCTGAGCACTTCTCTAGTATGCTGAGATAGGATCATGGTATAGGTGCCCTGTTCTGGGGGGACACACGATGCTCCTGAGTCCCTCACACCAACTCCCACTCTGCAGCCTCCAACAACAGGTTCATTTGTCATATCATCCAGAGCCAAACACGAACTTTCCCACCCCAGAGAAACCTGTACCTAGCACAAAACTCGTCAAGCCTGGGAATTTCTAGAACTAGATAAAATATCTCAGCGTAGCCAATTACGTCTTTGGTTATGGAAAAAGCCACAGAATCTTCGAAGCCTCAAGCTGGTGGCATCAGATCTGCCTGCCTGCCTATGACAACCAGAAAGACAGAAGAGGTACATTATGGAAAGCTACTTTAGCAATGCTCCAGCCTGTGGCCATGCTGCCCTGGGTAATGCCTTGACCCAATTAGTACATAAGCAGCTTGGCTTTGTAAATCTGTAAGGCCAGCTAGATGAAGTCGGTGTCCAGAGGGAAGGACAGGCACCTGGCAAATGCAGGGACATCATTAATTAGCTAAGCACTTAGGCTAAACATCTATTACTCATGTGGGTGGCATCATGTGGAGATGAAGTCAAGTGGGCAGCCCACTGTAACACCATCTCCTTCCTAGCATGTACTCATCGGAGGGCTGAGACTACTGGGCTGGCCTCCAGAGTCCCTGTCACTCCTCCACCCGCTTCATCCAAGGAAGCTGTGTACATCGTGCAATGAGGCCGGGCACAGAAGCCAAGTGTGTGAACCACTCTCACTCCCGTGATAAAGTCTCATTAGTTTGTTTAAGACCTCTGCCCTGCCTGAGCCTCTGAGCAACGATGCTCAGCTGACATTTCGCTTTAAATCTCACAAGCCTCCCAGGGAGGCAAGCTTCACAAAAGCTCCCCTTTGTGAACAAACTACATAGTGTCAACAGAATGATTAGCCTTTCCTTCAGGGGGGTAAGCAGAGAAACAAGTCATATTTTTTCCCTTATTCAGAGTCAACAAGTTAATAACTCCAAAAATTCAGGTTGCAGTGGGGAGGAAATGTATGTTATTTTCAGACTCCTGTACACACAGCAGCTGCCTGGAGGGCTCTTCAGAGCACATACTGTGGGGTCCCCCTGCATCTCCCACTGCAGTACAAACGGGTGAAGCTTGAGAACAGACCCTGAGGAGATACTCAGCAGACAGTCGGAGAGCTACACTTGGAGGCCACGGCCTCAGGAAATACTTTTCGTATTTCCATGACTTCCCTTAAAACTTATGTTTACTTAACAAGGGTGTCACGGTGACAAAAAAATTAAAAGGTGGGATTGGACAGACCTAAGCTTTAAGTGGGATCCCAACCCTTGCCATCTCTGTGCGTTAGAACCTGCTTACCTCCTCCAACCTATTTTTATCTTCTATAATTGAAAAAAAAAATATCTCCTTGAGGGGCTAGGAGTGTACAGGGGATTAAAATGAGCTAGTATATGTAAAGACAATCTACTATACATTAAACAAATTCATTCACTTAACTAATAAGTTTTCTTACTAGTAGTGATGTTAAATTATTTCCCATCCTTTGCTTCCCAAGAAAGGTAAACCTTGTCCTCATTATTAAGTTTGTACTCACAAACATGAATAATACACAACAGCCTGCAAACCCACTTATTATGCCAAACACACTCTGAGTAATCTTATTCACAGCCTGAGTTATTTAGAAAACTGCCCTTCATAGGAAAAAGCAAATGTAAGTTGTTCAAATTAAGAGCAAAACCTCACAACTATTATCTGCAGAGGAAACCTCAAGATGAATCTAATTAGTGAACATCACACAAAACCACGACCACATAGAATCCAGGGTGTAATAAAATATTACGACCAAGTAGAGTTTCTATAATAACAAAGATTTCCCTACACTAGTAATTCTAAAAACTAGGTCATGGGTATTTGCTTGTTTGTTTGTTTATGGTTGTAAAATCATATAATCATCCCGGAATCACTGAAGAAGTATTAAGTTCTATGGCATTCCTGATAACATTTAACAGAAGCTACTCAGTGAAACAGAAAGAATATATTCTTCCTTGAAATGAGAAAATGTATTTATCTCAACCTCAAAGCTAGGCTTATACCTTCTGTAGCACTCAAATAAACATAGCAGTTCATGATAAAAAGGAACGTGCAATCACTCTGAATTTCTGGCTCCCGGAGCAGAGGTGTAACAAAACCTTGCACTTTCTGAAGGGTCTTTGGTCTTCACACTAACTAGTCACTCTGGTTTATGCTAATGAGGTATCCCTAGGAGAATGGCCTGGTTGCCAGAGGAACTAACCACATGATTGATACAGGATTAGAAGCTAGAACTTTCTTTTTTTTTTGTTTTTGTTTTTGTTTTTCGAGACAGGGTTTCTCTGTGTAGTCCTGGCTGTCCTGGAACTCACTCTGTAGACCAGGCTGGCCTCGAACTCAGAAATCCTCCTGCCTCTGCCTCCCAAGTGCTGGGATTAAAGGCATGCGCCACCAACGCCTGGCCAAGAAGCTAGAACTTTCATCCCTAGCCCTTACTTTCAGGGATGAGCATAGGACTAGAGAGCTACTTAACCGCCGGGAGGCAGAGGCAGGTGGATTTCTGAGTTCGAGGCCAGCCTGGTCTACCGAGTGAGTTCCAGGATAGCCAGGGTTATACAGAGAAACCCTGTCTTGGAAAAAAAAAAAGAGAGAGAGAGCGAGAGAGAGCTACTTAATCACCAGTGGCCTAGGACTTCATCAATTACAGGTGCCCTTGTAATGAAGCTTCTAGGAGTCTCCTCCGAGTTTCTGGCCAGGTTACAGCATCCAAGTGCCAGGAGGCCAGTGTTCCCCAACTCCACAGGGACGGGCTTCTCCATAGCTTCAGCTATGCATTCATAGTCTTTTATAGTATATGCATAAAGTACATGAGACATTGCCCCAGACAAGCCTTTATAGCAAACTAAAGACAGGGGAAGGGAATGTAGAAGTCTCTAAATGGACAGCCTGGTTGTCAGAAGCATGTGCTAAGCTGGGACTTGATGTTAGCATCTGAAACGGAAGCAGCCATGTGGGACCTGACCTGATCCCTAGTCAGTGTCAGAGCTGAAGTCAACTGGAAGGCACCCAGTGCAGATAATTTCTTGGTGCAGGAAAAAAAAATACAACTGTTATAAACGAACAAATAAATCAGAATTTAATATATGCCACAGCCTCTGTGTAGAGAAAAAGTGTCTCTCTTTTTCAATGAGAACCAGAACCCAAACAAGAGATTCACTGTAACCACTCATATTTCATATTATATAAAGAAAATTAATGAAATTAACCAAAGAAAATTTGAAAAGTATAAAACACTTAAGGAAATAGATTTCACTAAGACTGGTGGGGAAACAAAGTTGACTATATATCCAGAAAATCTTAAAGATTCAAGTCAATAAATAAATAAAACCAAGTTTACATTAGTAAACAGGCAAAGTACAAACGTAATTTGCACGACCTGAAACTATGAATAATTCGGCTGAGGGGAGGGGTGTGCAAGGAAATAATACCACTTAACTTAGCAAACAGAGAGTTAGGTACCAAGGAACTTGTAAGACCCATCAGGAGAAAATTTACAAAGTGTTCTAAGGAATATCAACCACAACAAACACCAAAAAAAACCTGTGAAAGACTACAAGACACACCACGTTCTCAGAAAGATAAACTTGCAATGATGTCACCAGACATTAATTCCTGAGGGAATTTGTAAATGCCAAGGTGATCCTCATGAAAACCATGTTTTTAGTTTGAGGATTATGAACATATACTCTTTAATGTACATGTAGATAAATACATATATAAAGACTGCTGCATAGCCCTGTCTATATTGTAGAGTAACAGTTAAAGGAACATGGTACGGGTGCTTCTACGATACGATCATAAGGCAAACAAAAGGATCAGAATGTCAACAGAGCACAATGGGAAGGCAGCATAGAGTAGAGGGGGCATTGCTCAGCTCTGTGGGCAGGGGCGAGCAGTTGGTCACCCACCATACAGAAGGGTGACAGCTCAAGAAGCCTAGTTCACACACTTACCACCCAGAGAGGTAGATTCCAATTGAAATAAAGGTCATAGTTGGAATGGAAGTGTTCCCTAGTAACCCACAGTGGGAGAAGGTTTTATAAAGCCATGCCAATATATCCAGAAACCATAAAGTCAATACACATGGACACACAAAAGTGAAAATTTTCGCTGGCAATATGCCTTTGTGAAATCAGAAGGCAAACATCTCCAGTAAGAATTTTCTTCTTTCTTTCTTTTTTTCTGTTTGTTTCTTTCTTTTTTTTCTTTCTTTTCTTTCTTTTTTCTTTCTTTCTTTCTCTTTCTTTCTTTCTTTCTTTCTTTTTGCATTCAAATTATATTCAGAAGGCTTGTCTGTTTATGTAGAAAGTTTCTATGAATTAACAAGGATTTAGGAGCCATTAAAAATGGATGAAAGAAAGTGTGTGTGTGTGTGTGTGTGTGTGTGTGTGTGTGGTGTGTGTGTGTGTTAGCAAGGCTGTTTAGAAACTTATTTCTAGATACTGACTTTTTAAATAAAATGATAGAAATTTGACAATGGCCATGAAAATTATAAATACATGCGTCCTCTGACCCAGTAACTCCTCTTCTGGGAACCTGGCATATTGAAGAACTGGCACTTAATGTGTGGAAGGACATTTATTTATACAAGGTTATTCACTGCAGTCTTGTTGACCGCATCACAACACTGGAAAGCACACAAATGCCCACATCCAGGAAATCCAGCTACCCTTGCAGGCTGAAACACCATACTGCTCTGTAGGAAAAGCAACCAGTGATGATCTCAATAAATAAATATGGAAGTCTCTCAAAGCTCTGTTATTCCTTACCAAAAGAGTAGGGCAGGGAACATTGCACATAACGGGGCTATCATTTCTGCCTTTCGAGGGAACGGGAACAGACAGGCACTGTGTTAGCAGGCGTTATTAAATCACCTCGGAAGGAAAAGCAGGAAGCTAATAACAATGGTTACAGAGCGAGAAAAGTGGGCTCAGGAGACTTTTTACTAGGCTCTTCCCTATTTATTCTCGCTTCTGAACGAACAGTATATTTATTGCCTAGTTAAAAACTGCATTTTAAAGACATCAAAAGCAATACAAACATCTGCTGTGACCTGACCATTTGGAAACTGTTATCAAATACCCTGGGAAGTGCCTCACTCGGGCGATTGCGCCCTGACCTGGGAAGTGCCTCACTCGGGTGACTGCACCCTGACCTGCTTGCAGCAGCATGTTTTCTTTTGGGAGGGAGCACTGGATTCTGGATGTGCCACATGAAGCAACTATTTTTGACTCCTCTCAAGCAATAATGAAGCATTGGGGACAAAGGTAAGCTAATGGTGTTTTACACTTTAAATACAGCACAAGGCCTTTTGATTTGGGTGTGTTTTCAGTCTCCTTACCCAAAGTATCATTTTTAGGTAGTTTTCTAGCATCACTAAGAGGTTGGTATCTGGATTTGGACAGACAAATTCACGTGTGGGTACCAACCAGAACCGGCTATCTTGACGTCTCTAAGATAATGGAAGACTTACTCACGAAGAAAGCCTCCTATCTCCCTGCCTTACCAGAGCACCCAAACTAGCCCTCAACGTAAGAAATAATGGCTTGGCCCAAATCCACAATTACATTTTTATAGGAATTCTGCAGGAAAAAAAATGTCGTAATTTAATGTGCTGATGGCATTGCTGATTCAATTTTCTGCTTGCATAAATGCCTGCTAAATCCCTTATTATGAATGAGCACGGCTGGCCTCAGGTGAGAGACCTCCGGCTCTCATCACGGCAGCCACCAGAACTAATGATCCTGTAATAACTCAAAACCGATAGAGTAGCAGACCAGCCTCACCCACCACACCGGATTCTGCAGGCTTGTGTTAACAGCCTTGGCAAGGAGAGGCAGAATTTATGGGCAATGAACAGGGATTAAAGGATTATCTAACGAGATAAAAAGCAATGAGGGCCAAACTATTTCTAATAAGGTGGTAACAGCTCGCTGTCCTGACAGTGGCAGCAATCTTAGCAAACATCCCAGGAGAAGGGTGTCTCGGCTTATGTTATTATTGATGAAAGATAGGACTCTAATAAAAATTCAACGAGTATAGAAAATGTCAGAGACGGTTTCCTACCATGTGTAATAAAGTCAGACACATAAAAATAACATGTTGCCTATAAAGAGACTGTTGTGCCTGCTATTGATACACAGAAGCCTAGAGGAATGGCTGGGAGAGCTGGCAGTAGTGGTGTCTATAAGAACAGACCCCTAAATCTCAACATCTGCAAAATTCAGATGTGAGCAGGAGCTTGGAGAGGTGGTCCTGGAAACACACTGTCCTCCTGGTCCCAGCAACTTGTCCCTTCTGCTCTGTGGTTTGTAAAGTCAAAGACTCCAGGAGGAAAAAGGAAGCCCAAAATTGAAAATAAATTTCCAGGATTATCTAGAGCCCTGGTTTATAGTTATGATGGGTATAAACTAGAGGGGGATTCTAGATATTCTTTTCTAAAGTGTTAAAGTGGAAATGAAAATTCTTGTTATGAGACAAATAAAACTTGAGTGAGTTGGGGTGGGTGCTGTGTCCAGTGAAGGGGCATCCTGCCTGGTGACAGAGAGTGCCACTCCCAACCATGGGAAACGAGGCTTAGCTCTGTCCTCTGGGAAAGCTGCTCTCAATTAAGGGACAGGACCCCTGCTTCTAGACCTCCATCTACAAGAAGCATCCCCTCTGGGGAAGGTTCTAGGCACCTGTTGTTATCTGGGCAGCCTGGTCCCCACCCCACCCCTAGTAGTTTCCTGCCACACTAGTCTGACCTTGGCCTAGTGTCCTCCATTTGGAGACTAAAGATCAACCCTATACACTAGAGAAGACAAGTGGAGTTTTGTCAAACAGACTTCTGATGCTCTATTTTTAAGTACTAGGGTGTTTGTTTGTTTGTTGTTGTTGTGTATTTATTTGTTTGTTTGTTTCATAATGTAACAATGTCCATGGTATAGTTTATTTTTACTTAAAAAATTTTACTTATCTTATTCATGGGAATAAGATATATAGAGATAGAGATAGAAAAGATGTATCTGCTAGTGTGATTCTCTCTGTCTCCAAGCAGATATCAGGAGATACACACACACACACACACACACACACATATATATATATATTATATCACACACAAATATATACACACAGGAGAGTATATATGTTATATATATATATATATATATGCATATACACATATCCACACATATATATACATAGGGTATGTATCTATATATATATATATAAATACACACAGGATTTATAGATAGATAGATAGATAGATAGATAGATAAGATAGATAGAGATATAGATACACACACACATACATATATATATATATATATATATATATATATATATATATATTATACATATATATATATCCTGAAACTCACTACACAGAACAGGCTGGCCTCAAACACTACCTGCCTCTGCCCATCGGGTGCTGAGGTATATATCTATATATCTATATATAAATACACACAGGATATATATATATACACACACACACACACACATATATTATATATATATATATACACACACACACACACATTATACATATTATACATATATCCTGAAACTCACTACACAGAACAGGCTGGCTCAAACACTACTGCCTTGCCCATCGGGTTGCTGAGGTATATATCTATATATCTAATATAAATACACACAGGATATATATATATACACACACACACACACACACACACACACACACACACACATATTATATATATATATATACACACAACACCACACACACACATTATACATATGTCCTGAAACTCACTACACAGAACAGGCTGGCCTCAAACACTACCTGCCTCTGCTCATCAGGTGCTGAGATTATGTGCCACCACACCCAGTGAAATGGGTAAAATATTTAAAGGTGCCACTCTTAGCTTAGTAACTCAAACCATTCCTCTACAAGGTTCAATAAAAAGATAAGCCACCTCTCCATCACCCCGGCCTCTCACAAAGCTGTGGAGGAATAGTGAACATGGCCAGTGGCCCTACTAGGAGCAGGAACCAACATGGCTGCTGCTAAGCTTCCAGGTAAAAGCTAACAGAATTAAAAGTAAATACATCCTATTTCACCGAGAATTCTCCTTGATGCCTGCATAAAAAAAAAAAAAAAATCAATGATCTTTTCAACTTAATAGCCAATCTGGAAGGCAATTTTAGAAAAATAATTGGTTTCAGAAACGGAAAAGGCTCAGACATGCGTGCGTCTCCCCATTACCATCTGTAGCTTTACAAGGCCATTCCCAGACCTCGTATAATGTTTATAAGGAATAATTATACACCTAATGATTATTATACCAATTGTTTGCTCTAATCAATACTTAAGGACAGAAACAGAGGAGGGAAATAATTAAACATTTAATATTGCTCCTTACAAATAAGAGAGAAATTGAAGGCCATGTAAGCATTGGATCTTGGCAGGAATGAGAAACCTCCAAGTGACAGGGTCTCAGGTGACAGTCCTCGGATGGGGATGGTGATTTTAACTTTGCCTAGGGACCAACATGGTTCTGGAAGCAGAACTACAGAGACACTAACAACCTCGAGAGGGCTGTGGCCAAACAACAGGCTAGGGTTAGAACCCAGCCTGTCTCCGTCCAAACTCATGAATAGGGTGATGTCCTCCACAGGGCCGTGTCGGTGTGGACATGTGGTGGAGGCGTCCGTGAAGGTGGAATCCTCAGGATTCTGTTTCTTTGTAGGAATGGTTTGCCTATCCACCGCATTCCCTTTCCTCTTCCAGGTGCCTGCCGCCCGCCATTGTGCCCCCATTGTAAGGCAGTACACGTCGTAGATGTCCATCCTGGGACTCCGGAATGGTCAGTCAGAGCCGTTTTCCTTTTCTCACAAATTACCTAGCTGTAAATCAACAGAGAGCAGCAGAATTTGACGCTCCTGAACTCTCTCACAGACGACATCTTTACGAATGCAGCCGAGGAGCCTGGCCTGCCTGAAGATGTTCCTTAGGAATGAGGTCCAGGCTCAAATGAGTGTGGGATCACACTTACACTGACTGCCTCCCTTTGAAGAACCACGATGACATTAGCATATTAAAGGCTCACAGAAGCCGGAGAATGAAGACGCCTAATCAATGTTTAACTAATGTCCCACTTCTTTTCGTGACATTATTAGCACTTGTAACTATTAACACCTATTACACAGACGAAGAGTGACTTTTCTGGTTTCCGTGTTCTACTTGAACAATTAGCCACGGGACACCTCTCCCATTCACACAGCAAGCAGCCCACCGCCACAGAGAATTCTAATTATTGAAAGAGCAGAAGTGGCCACAATCCAGGTCTTAACGTGAAATGGATCGATATTTGAGTTTGCACTGTCCGTATAATCGCCAGGTAACCTTAGGGACCTTGTATTTACCTTTAATTGGATCATCTACAAAGAGGGCTCACAGGGTTATTTACAGTGATGCCACAGTGAGACTGGTGAGCTGTCTGATGTCTGTTACTGCTGCCCTTAACCCAACTCTCTTTGTGTTGAATGAAGGTTGCTGACCTATAGCCTATGACCCTAAGACTAGCTCCACATTCAAACATCAGTCCTGATTCCTGCTGCAGCCAACATACTAGCTTTCCCCCAAAGCAAACGGTACTTTCTCTCAGCTCTCCTTTCAGGCTCCCAGGTCCTCAGCTGTCCACACATCTCTAACTGTGTTGTTTATATTTTGGTAACCAAATTCTAAACTCAGTCCTGATTCTGTAAGGATAGGGGTCCTCCAGGGGATCTTCCCACTTGGGGTCTGCCATCGCAACCATTCCCATCCAGTACTCTAGATCTTACTCTGAAAACACAGTCCGCCTGAAATTGCCCATGCAACCTTCTCTGACATGACACGGGTCATATGAAGGAATGGACATATAAAGGAATAACCCAAGGAGAAGCAAGCGTAAAGTAGCCAAGTGGGTTTCTGACAACTTCACTGCATAATACAAACTATGCTACACATGTCCTTGAGATGGGTCTCTGCAGCACCTAGCTCAGACACTCACTCCATGCCACTGGACCCAATCCTTGTGACTGGAGCTGCTGGTCAGCATTGTATCAAGCCTTTGTCTTAAGCACACCCTAAGTTGGAGGACCATAACCCTGCAGTTAGGAGGGATCTAAAATTAAGCTCTCCCAAAAGAAAATCTATCAAAGTGTCTCATAAATCAAAGACTGTGGGAGCTAATCTTAGATGCCAACTTAACTAGACCTACAATCAGCTAAACCCAGTGCTGGACACCTCTGGGAGGTCTTTTCTCAATCACATTAATTGAAACAGGAAGAGACACACTAAATCTGGGCCACAAAGAAGGAAACTCTGTCTGTGTCCACTCTTGCTGGCAAGCTCATCTGTCCAATTGCTATGGCTGGTATTAAATCCAGCTTCTTCAGGATTCCGATGTAGACTGAAGACCAGCAGCTCTCAAGGATCCTCCAGTGCTCCAGGGCTAAAGAAGGAACACTGAGACATCAATGTGAAGAACTGAACAATCACCAGATACCTGCCTGTCCATCATCAGACAGCATTGTGTCAGCGTATCTATATCATATGTAAGACAGTCTAGTGAGTTCTCTCTCAATCTCTCTCTCTCTCTCCTTTCTTTCTTTCTCTCTCTATCTATATGTATACATATATATGTGTGTATGTATGTATGTGTATGTATGTGTGTTATGTTGTGTGTGTATGTATGTGTTGTGTATGTGTGTGTATGTATGTGGTGGTTGTATGTATGTTGTGTATGTATGTGTGTATGTGTGTAGTGTATTGATGTATGTATGTTGTATGTATGTGTGTGTATGTATGTGTGTGTATGTATGTGTTTGGATGTATGTTGTAGTGTGTATGGTATGAGTGTGTATGTATGTGTGTGTATGGTAATGTATGTATGTATGTATGTGTGTGTATGTGTGTATGGTGTGTGTATGTGTGTGTATGTATGTTGTAGTATGGTGTATGTATGTTGTGTATGTTGATGGTATGTGTGTGTGTTTGTGTGTGTGGTGTGTGTTATGTTGTTGTATGTATGTGTATGTATGTTGTTGTGTGTATGTTGTGTGTGTATGTGTATGTATGTGTGTATGTTGTGTATGTGTGTATTGTGTGTATGTATGTGTGTGTATGTATGTGTGTAGTGTATGTTGTGTATGTATGTGTGTATGTATGTGTGTGTAGTGTGTGTGTATGTGTATGTATGTGTGTGTATGTGTGTGTTGTATGTGTATGTATGTGTGTGATGTATGTGTGTATGTGTAGTATGTGTTGTTTGATGGTGTAGTGTGTGTATGTAGAGTGTGAGTGTATGTAGTGTGTGTATGTATGTGAGTGCTAGTGTAGTGTGGTGTTATGTGTGTGATGTATGGGTATGTATGAGTGGTTTATTGTCAAAGTGTGTGTTCTTTGTTTCATGGTGTGACCAACTATAAAATTATTTGTCAATCGAAGCACACAGAACGATCCAAAATGTCATATCAACTAAAGAAGAGGCACACGTCAAACACCAATGAGACATCTGTGAGGATGTGGTAACTGGAAATAGACATGAAGGAACAGTGGATCAGGCACCAGATGAACAAATTCACTGCTCAGTCTGAGACTATAGGGATCCGTAGGGCATGTGGCTTTCAACCTCCAAACCTGTGGTCCTTATACCACAGTTCCTCATGGGGTGACCCAACCATAAAATTATTTTCACGGTACTTCGTAACTGTAATCTAGTCTGTTACAGATCATACTATAAATATCTGTATGCCGGATATCTGATAAGTGACCCTGTGAATAGATTGCTTGTACACCCTCCCAAAAGGGGTTGCCACCACAGGTGAGAATGCTGACTAGGGTTAGGCCTGTGCAGGTTGGTAAGAAAGGAAGAAATTCAAGACTCCTCCTTGGGTCAGGCATCCATTTATGAAGAAATTACCAGGCTGACAGCAAACTGATGAGAACTGGAGATTTTCTTGGCTTACTATGCACACCATCAGAGACAGAGTACACAGAGCTACCCAACCGCCGCGAGACTGAGTTCACGGAATACTGAAGAACAGTGGCTACTTTGCTAGCCGAAGAGCCTTTATCCAAGTTGTTTTTACCATTTTACACTATGATTGGATGGTCAGAGGTTAACTGCTATGTGTTTTTAATGTATTAAATAAAATGCACTGTTCTTCTGATCTCATGAAACAAAGTTTACACTGCGTTCCCTCCTCATCTCTCAAGATCTGCCACACCTTAATCTTTATTTATTTCCCAATGTCTTCTCCAATTACTCTATGTTTATTTGTCAAATTCATTCGTTGATTTGCCTCATCCCTGTGTGCTCAGTGCCTTTCTGTGGGAGACGCAGAGGTGCAAGTGACCACTCTCTTGTCCTTAAAACTCACAGCCTAGAAGAAAACTGTTTATAAAACTACCTGAAAAGGCTGGGCTAACTCTCACCATGGTCTTTTCCTTCACAGTGACGGGCTGGCCTGCATCATGAACTAGATAATATGTGCCCAACATTGAGATGACCAGTAATAAATGACAAAAATCTTTGGTGATCAAGAATGGGCATTTCACACTCAGCACTGAACACCAAGCTAGCCTCTGCTATTTCTTTGTGCAACCTGGGCCCCCTCCTACGCTTCCATTATGGGGATGGGCATAGTTCAAGTCCTATATGGTCATTTTGTAAATTCAGAGATGATTCGTGTAGAGCATTCAGTGCAGATATTGGAAGCAGGTAGCATATGGGGCGTAAGTCACTAGCAATCCTCTTGTGGGCTTTGAGAAACACAAGGATTAAGGACAGTTTTCAAAAGCCACTGTTGCTCGTAGAACAGAGAATCCTAGCCAGGCGAGTCTACTACATATTTTTTTTTTCTTTAGAAAAAGGTGGTTGTTCTTTAAATAGATGTCAAAGACCACGGTGAAATCCGACCCTTGAACCACAGTGTTGCCAAGTGCTAACCTTACTGAGGCTCTTGTAAAGAAGAACGTGACCTGTAACTCAGCAAACAAGAAACAAAAGGCTGAGGGCATTGTTACAGGAGGCAACAAAGTATCCATCTTCCCTCCACACTGTGCTTCGCAGACCTCCTCTCAGGCAAATAGCTTGCTTGAAAGTTAATATAAGACAGGTAAGAGAAAAAATATGTAAATAATGGAACCAGACACGAACAGAGCTCGGCTACACATTTCCTTTGATGTCGGGCTATACTTCCAGAAACGTAGCCTACAGAAGTTTGTACAGAGGTATGACAGATTTAATCTCAGAATATTCCATCAACTTCTTTTATAATAACAAATAAAAATCAGGGTAGAACTCAGATGCAACAATGAGGAATGGATAAATAAGTAAGTGTATTTCGGGTCTAGCACTCACACAGTATTGTATATTAAAATAGCCTTTGCGGAGAGCTATGTAAGATGTGCGACTTGAAAAAGCAAGTATGAATTGAAATGAAAGTAACTACTACTCTTCTCACGCCAGACCCAGAAGAGTGTCTGAGAGCCTGAAGACTGCGGGGCCCAGGAGAAGACCGGCTATGGGATAAGAGAAGTGTGAAGGGCACTTACTGATTGTTTTACCTTGAAAATAAATAAACAACAAAAAAATTTTGCATTTTCTAGCTGTCAGTTTAAAAGCCAGAATGTCCCAACCAAATTTTAATTAACATCAAGCTAAAGAGCCTAAAGTTCAGAGGAAATAAAAACTGAGCTTTTCTGGAAATCTTGACGGGGCTGTCTCATCAAGGTGGGCCGTGCTTTCGGCAGGCTGTTATTAGAGATGAGCGGGTGGAATCTCCTGATGGTGTGTAGCACAGCACAGCCTGTGGAGACCCTGGCCTAACCCTGAGGTCAACAACCTGTGTCCCAGGGCCAAATCTGGTCTCATCCTGTTCTGTGCAACCCATTAGCTAAGACTATTTCTTTGCATTTTAAAATATTTGTAAAGCTTAATATTATTTCATAACCTAAAAAAAAAAAGTAGGAAACTCAAGTTCAGTTTGCACAAGTGAGGCTGTGCTGGATGGCAGCCACACCCCTCATTTGCATATGACTAAATCAGCATTTGTCTCTAAGGCAGAAATTGGTTATTGTGACAGATTATATGGACCTCAAAGTCTAAAATATTATATTTGATCTTTCAGGGAAAAATAAAGATTTTGTTGAATTAGTTGGGTCTCAGCTTCCTTTTCTATAAGGCAGGTGCAGTAAAAGCCCTAGTCCACAGAGAAGCTGTGAAGACAGAGTCCCGCCAGCCAAGATGTGTGAGCCTAGAGGAAAGCACACCAAGCCTCCCAGTGCTGGTCATGTGATGCTTTTTACCTATAGTCGTGATTCTGATTCATCTCCATTTGTTAAGCCCATTCGGATTATAGCCAAGTCTGTTTATAAGGCCTGGGTCTGTCCTTGCATGTGGTCACAGAAGCTGGCCGAGTCCCACTGTACAACCTTGCTGGAGGCTCCCTCAGTGCCACACTCCCTTCCAGAAATACCAGCTCACCCTGCTTGCAGCATGTGAGGTGGGATCTTTCTAAGAGGTCCTCAGAAGAACGTGAAGACTACCTGCCTGTGACCTTGGAAGAGCATAAAGACCACCTATAACCTTAGGTGAAGGTTACCTGAACATGAAGAATACCTGAGACCATCAGGAAGGGGCTGCATTAAGAGCCAATAGGAAAGCAACGCAGTCTGCAGAGCACAGGACTGATCAATAGCAACACTGACCCATCCTTAAGGGACAGAAACTCTGCAAGCACCCAGGTTGATTCCTTGGCTAAGTATATATAAATCACTCACCTACGGTAGCTTCTCCTTAGTTCTTCCCACAATTCTGCAGGTGAGGCACCACCTCCCTACAATCTTGCCCCGGGAAAGTCGTAGGCCATAGCTAAGTCCTAACAGTTAGCACAGCATCAGCTGATGCAGCAAAAGTCCCATGAGCTTTCCGTTTTGTCAGTAGTTCTCAAACGTAAGTGAGCATCATCTGGCCCAGGGGACTGCTTGCACAGGCTGCTCACCACTCTCCTACGGCCTCTGACGCAGCAGCTCTGAATGAGGCCAGAGAACAACTGACCGTCAAGTTTACCAGAGACACTGATGTTCCTGTCCAGTGCACTTTGTAAACCAGCGATTCTATGCGTGACCCACTGGATGGGAAAGAACCTCCCCGACTGATCACCTTTTGTACTTCGTACTCCCAGCCCACATCCCACACAAACTCATCTGCACAGTGGGATACGGCATATGTGAAAAGGTAGAAAACCCACTTGTCTTGATAGAGCTGATCACAAGATCAAGAGGGCTTTAGCATCCTGCTCCTGATTGGCCAATAAGTAGCTGGGAGTTTAGGTGCCAGTCACTTCTCCTATCTGACCTTGTGTTTAGCAGTGAAGAGGCCACATAACAGTCTCAAACTGTTGGGCTGCAAACTGTCACCACGAACATGCCTGTGTCCCCCCCTCCCCGACAGCCTTCCTTCCCTGGGCACCCATTGCAGATCCAGGCAGCTGCTAGAAGGGTCCTCTCATAATGAACGGGCCACTGGGAACTTCCTGGTTGAGACTTAATTAAGCAGAAGACAGAGGAATGATGTCCCCAATGGGCTTTTAGATGCTTGTATGACACAAGGCTTCTAGTAAGTAAACTAGCAAAGCATTAAGCAGAGGATATTGGGAACGAGTCCAGGCTATACCATCACTCCCAAAAGAAGGCTTGGCTCCCCTGGCTGCACTGACTCAGAGGGAGGCCTCCTTCCACCAAATCTCCTGAGTGCTGCTTCTCTCTCCTGCTCATCATGTCTCTAAACACCAAATCAGAGTGTGTTATCTCTGACTCTAATTTCTGGCTAGGAAGGAGGAAATGCCTAACTTACTTCCCACTGTATCCACAGGACACGGAAACAGTTGAAGCAACTAGCAAAAGGCCTTTAAAGCATGACATAGTAGGTTCACAACCTACTATGACAAAAAAAATATGCTTGGTACAAATGTGATTTTATAGGGTATTGAGGGAGATTGGCCTGATCAGATCTAGGGCAGTGCAATGGTTTCCTCTTGTAAATGGCATATAAATTGAGACCTCAAGGATGAAAAGACAGGATGTGAGCCAGGGTCGGGGGTTGCTAAGCTGTGGTAACATACTGTGTAAATACCAGAGTAAGCTACAGATGAACTGTATTATACAATAAGGTCATAAAGGAACAGCACAAGAGCCGATACGGGCGGTCCTATAATCTGCTGGCTTAATTCTCCAGTTTTCACTATCTAGACCATTATGACATTAGGATAATTTTTCCAGTTAGTGTATTTGATAAATTAAAAATATGTAAGAAGCTATGGAATCAAGAAAAATGAAACCAAAGGAAAAAGTAGACGATACAGACATAAAACAAACACACGGTAGCCAACGGAAGTGCTCTTGCTTTAGTAACCACTTTGATTTTTTAAAAAAAATGAATATGTATGTACCTACATTTGTGTACACACACCGCATATGTGCAGGTACCTGCAGAGACCTGCCAACAGAATTATTGGTCATAGGGCTGGCTGTGAGTCTCCTATCATGCGTGCTAAACACTGAACAGATGAGCATCTCTCTAGCCCAGTGAGAATATTCTAGAGAAGTTCCTACCATTAACCAGACAGCTGCCATCTTCTCCTGGCTCCCTTCATCCAGAGCCTAACTGTCCTGGAGGCAGAAGCTGTCCCTTGGTCCTTTCCAGGGTATCTCAGGTCAATGTTGATAGACACAACCACTAGAGCAACTAACTCTTCAAACACATGGCAGTCCTTCCTATCTGACAGTTACAGTATATCTCCTGTGCTGCCTGAGATAGCAAGACGTAAGTCACATTGAATCCCAGCATGCACTTCACTTTTCTCCATCAGTAAGAGCTAAGACAGTTGAAAGAAGTACATAAGTGAAGTTCCTGTTGGGGCTGCAACATGGGATCTGGGGAAGTGACTCTACCCTTCATAGTAGGACGAGAGCCCGCTGGAGGGCCTGAGTTTTCCTTGCAGTTAGGGACCAGGCTAACCTGTTCCCCAGGGCACTCATTGAAGATGATAGCTCCCTAAGTCCCTTCTGTAGTCACACCTTTTACCCAAAGCATGTGAACATCAGGTAAACACATGTCCTTCTTGACAGAACACATCAATGCTGTCACATGAATTCTATAAGAAATAGAACAGTATTTGGGCAGTTGTGGCTGTTCTGAGGATTCTGGAAAGAGAGAATATGGCGTTGGGGCTGTTTGCTCTGCTGCTGTTCTTACCAAGGACAACAGACCCATTTGAAGGAGCGAGTGCAGGTTAGCGCTGCCTTTGAGACCTAAGGTCTACGCTTGGTTAGGCTTGTTACTTTTTCTCACATCAGAGTTATTCAGCTATTTTTCTCAACAGTCCTTTGTGTCTCCAGCGAATGCTGATTTGATTGGACCCTTCTGCCCCACTTGGTAGTCAGTCTTCAAAGGTATTCAGGAAAGACTTGGTAAGCCAAAGGTACCTCAAATGCAGCAAGAGAGTCTTATGAAGAAACACTCCATAAAATACAGCCAGCCCTCTCAATAGCCTTCCTCCCAGAGAACGACATAGACTCAAGGTCAGAAACAACACCAGCGGTCGCCCTGGCCCCATCTAGTGTTCGGTCTACCTGGGGTAGGGTGCTCAAGCTATCAAACCATCATACTTGGACTAAGCCCAAATCCGTCCTTTTACAACTCCTGCCCGCCAGACCCAGTTACCCTTGAAAGCTGCTCATTCCTATTGCTATGGTAAAATATCCTGAAAAACGGTGACCTCAGGGAGAAAGCCTTGGCTTATGATTCCAAATTACACTGTGTCCTAGTTACAGTTTCCATTGCTGTGAAGAGGCACCATGATCACGGTAATCCTATAAAGGACAACATTTAATTGGGGCTGGCTTACAGGTTCAGAGGTTCAGTTCATTATCATCAAGGCAGGAACATGGCAGAGTCCAGGCAGGCATGGCGCTGGAGAAGGCGCTGAGAGTTCTGCATCCTGGTCCAATTGCAGCCAGACTGTCTGTTCTGCACTGGGTGGAGCTTGAGTGTTAGAAGCCCTCAAAACCTGCCTACACAGCGACATGCTTCCTCCAACAAGACATACCTACTCCAACAAAGCCGTACCTCCTAATAGTGTCATTTCCCAAGGGCTAAGAGTATTCAAACTACCATATGGTGCACCATTAGGAGGAAGTCAAGGTGGGAACTCTTAAAGTTAGCCACATTATGCCATCCTATCTCTGCTTGCTCCTACTCAGCTCAGTTTCTTAACTCTTATTTAGTTTGGGACCCCTTGTCTAGGGAATGGCGCCACCCACAATGGACTAGGTTTCCCTACATCAATTAGCAACCAAGGCAATCCACCATAAACATACCCACAAGCCAGCCTGATGTAAATAACTTCTCACAAAGCCTCTCTTCACAGGTAGTTCAAGGTTGGATCAATGTGACAATTTAACTAGCACAGAAGCCAAACACCCCTGGTGACCCTGCACCTGCCCAGGTCCAGCTGTTGTGTCTGCAGAGCAGACACCACGCCGCATGTGCTACATGGCTGAAGCTGAGGCTTACCCACCTTTCTGTGTTCCGGCACCCACCCCTGCTTCACAAACTGTACATAAAATGAAACCAATTAAGCGTGGAGAAACCTGGCTGAGCTATGAGAACAGGATGACAAAGGTTTACCCATAATCTGACAATATAATTTTATCATTCCCAAGTGTGAATTTCTCCTCCTGCCTAATCACAGACAGGAAAAAAAATGACTCAGGATCAACCTCACTAAAGGCAAAAATCATAATTATTAGCAAAGTTCTGCCAACACTTGCGTGGTTTATATCCAAATATCATATTACCCCCATGAGCATTTTTTGCATAAATAATCTGTCTTAACTGAATCACCAAGAAAAGGAGTAAGCATTCTGTTAGAATGTAGTGAATTTTTTGTGTTTGTTTTTATTTTATAACAATCTACAATAACAATCCTATATTTATGCACCTTCTCAACATGCCCAAATTCATCATAAGGAATTCTTTTAATAGTTAATTTTTTTTCATGAACTGCTCCTTCCTGTTACCCTCTGAACATGGCCACCATACAAAGAGCCCCATGGTTGGCTGAGAACTTTATTTCATGGTCAAGAAGGAATTTGATGATGTCCTTAAATAAAGCATGGGTTTTATCAAGGTCTTAGTATTTGTATAGGTACCAAATGTGTACCTATTTATAAAATGAGAGTATGAATGTGTTTGTTTGCATATGTGTGTGTACTTATATGTATACATATTTATAGGCATGTGCCTGGGAGTGCATGTGTATGCATGTGTGTACATGTGTGTGCATGTGTGAGCATGCATATGTGCTTATGTGCATGCATGTGTATGCCTGTATGTTTACATGTGTGTGTACATTCACATGTACAAGGGAGTGCACATAAAATGCACATGTCGCTTTGTTAATCCAGATGACACCATGTAGCTGCCTGGAGTTCTAAGGTCTATGAAGGAGATTCTCTCCATCTGCCATTTTCCTATAATATGACTGACCTCCTACCTCAGCATGCAGGAAGGTGACCGTGTACTGAGGAATCAGATTCCGAGTGTCTGGACATCTCAATAAAGGCATCTGGCTCAGCTGCCACTTGGCTGAAGACAGAAGATCCATTTGCTTCCACTAATTGGCAACAGAGATCATTCAATGCCTTGTTCCTGCCAGGAAGAGCCCAGCACTCTTTGTTCCCGGTGCTAAGCACTTACCAGAACCAACCCCCTCAGAGCAATCCCTGATGGAGGCGAAGGCCTTCTATTCTTTTCCATCTCGGCAATTTTAACCGTGCGTCAAGCCAGACCTTTAGAAGACTGTGTGCTCAGTATTGCTGGATTAATTATAGACCTATAAGCATTGCTGCACAGACAGTTCTTGAAGTAACATCTCTGTCACTGTCAGATACTAGCACGAACAAGGCTCTCCCTCCTAAGCCCATGCCCAAAAACCACAGGGGTCATCTATTTTTTTTTAAGCATATACTTATGTATGGTTGCACGTTACCTTTCAGTGAATGAAACAGAGGAAGCAAATTTAAAAAATTAATAGAGACATACCAGGCTTTCAAGCATTTGGTTACACAGTTAAAAAGAATGTTTTAATCAGGTATGGGGGGAGGAGGGGAGAGAAGCCCAGAGAGCCAGGAGAATGAACGAAAATATGCAGCCCAGGAGGAGGGAGGAGGGTGGAGGGTGGAGGGAGGAGGGAGGAGGGAGGAGGGAGGAGGGGGAATCCTCTAGAGAGTATCAGAGACTCTGGAGGTGAGACACTCTCAAGACTCAATGGGTGTGACCTTAAGCCAAAATGCCCAACACTGGAGAAAGGGAACTTGAAGAGTCCACCCCAGTAGATAGAAAGCGCCTCAAGTGGAGGGATAGATGGATCCATCTCATGGGGTCAGGGGAGGCACCAGAGCCTGACACTATTACTGATGCTATGATGTGCTTATAGACAGAAGCCTGGCATGGCTGTCCCCTGAGAGGCCCTACCAGCAGCAGACTGAAACAGTAGCAGATACTTATACCCAATCAGACTGAAGTCAGGGACCCCTATGTCTGAATTAGGGGAAGGATTAAAGAAGCTGAAGTGACCCCATAGGAAGACCAGTTGTCTCAACTAACCCAGACCCCAGGGAGCTCCCAGAGACTGAGCCACCAACCAAGCAGCCCCTGGCACATATATAGCAGAGGCCTGACTGGTCTGGCTTCAGTGGGAGAGGATACACCTAATCCTTGAAAGACTTGAGGCCCCAGGGAAGGGGAAGGTCTGGTGTGGGCAGGGGGCACCCTCTCAGAGGCAAGGAGGAGGAGGAATGGGGGATGAGGAACTGTGGGAGGGTGTCGGGCAACAGCTGGAATGTAAATTTTTAAAAAGAACGTTTTAAGTAGGTGTCTGCAGGAAAATTCCATTTGGAACATTTCCCGACACAGGTGAAAAAGGGGGGGGGGGGGCAGCGAGCACACTCCTCAAGTCTTAGCGGTAGGGAGGAGGGAGGTGGACATGGCTGGAGCAGAATGCAGTGAGAAACAATGGAGGACACAGTTAGGTTTCCAAAGATACCACAGACAAATATGACAGTGACTTTAAATCGGCAATTTGATGCGATCCAGAATCAGCTGAAAAAGAGTCTCAAGGAGGTGTGTCTAGATGAAGTTTACCTGTGGGCGTTTGTGTGAGGGAGAGCCTTCACTGATTTACATGATGCGGGAAGAGCCAGCCTGACAGTGGGCAACACCCTTCCTTCGTGTCAGGGGCAGCCTTGCTTATACACTGAAGGCCTAAAATCAGCAATAGGCCTAAGTCAGCCTGCTAACACAAAGTCTTGGTCTCTATGGAAAAACACTGAACAGAGGGCTATAAGATCTTGTAAACAGGCAGTTTTGGTAGAAATTTACCAGCCTGGATAAGAACAAGTAGTCATAGGTCTTGTGGATAGTCATAGACCTTGGGTAGCCTTGGTGGACAGTACCAACTTAGATAAGGACAAGTGAATCATAGGCAGAATCATAGTGACTTGTCCCCTGAACCTTCACCCAGCTGACACTCTGTTCTGGAAGATATCTGTACTCCCCTGAACACCTACGCTCCAGTGTCATCCCCTTCCCCACATCCTGCCTTTTTGTATATATAACCCCTGTGTGAAAAAGTAAAAATTATGATTTGATCAGACTATAGACAAATTGTGGTTCTTTGCGTTTTCCTGTTTCCCCCATTCTCTCTTTCAGGTGACCTCCCCGGACCCCTCTTTTCTGCCCTGCTAGATGGGACACCCTGGTGTGGGACTGTAGACTGTCTAAAGGTAGAGAAAGCTAGCCCAGCACTCAGCATGAATGCACTCATTTCTCTTTGCTCTGGAGCGAAGATAGGATGCGACCAGCTGTTTCAGGTTCTCTCCTTGACTTCCCCAAAATGAGGGTCTATAGAACCTGGAACCGTAAACTCAAACGCATTTCTCCCTTAAGCTGCTTCTTGTCGGGATATTTTTATAAGAGCAACAGAAATGAAACTAAAGCAAATATTCTTCACCTAACTGGAGTCTTTCTGTCTTGATAGACGCTTCCTCTGACATTTTCAACCTGCTCTGAAGTGAACAGGAGTTGCTGGGGCAGTGGTACATGGCTCCATCTGGTCAGCCACTGGCCAGCCCTTTGATGCCCAGGTAGCCAGACAACTCAGTTCCTCCACCAGTGTTCACCAGCTCAAGCAGGCTCTGCTGAGATGCCTGGGGGCACTGAGGTTTCTCAGTCCAGACAGCACCGTGTTCTTGTTGTTCTTGGGTATGAGAGGGAAAGAGAGAGACAGAGACAGAGACAGAGACAGAGAGAGACAGGGAGAGACAGAAAGAGAGAGGGAGGGAAGACAGAGGAGGGAAGAGAGAGAGACAACTCATCCCTCAATTTCTAGGAAACACAAGAGGCCACATGGAACCAGCAGTTCAGCCCTCCACTGCCCAGCCTTCGGGCTTTCAGTCTTTTGAGCTCCTTTGTGCATTCTGCTCTGTGAGCACAGTAAACTCTCCAACTCAGCTAGGCGTGATGTCCACCTCTCGGAGACCCAGATGATCCAGGTTAGAGAGAATCCCAAAGGACCTAGTGACCTCCCTACTACACATACACACGAACATACATACACAAATGCACCCCCCACACACACACACACGCACAGACGTGCACACACACAGACATATGCCATAAACACACACAAACATCTGACACTACATACACACGCACACACACACACACACACGGACACACACGGACACACACGGACACACACATAGATACCTACACCAAGAAGGCAAAGTCTAACCCAAGATCACTGGCTCCCAATAGGACAACAGCTGCAAACAGCCCAGAGACATCATGACCTCATATAATGCTGTTTTCCTTTGTAATTGATTTGTTTGTTTTGATGAAGAGGTTTATATTATAGCCCAGGCTGGCCTAGAATTCACTGTGTAGCCCAGGCTAGCCCCAATTTTGTGAAAAATCCTCCTCCTTCTCAAATACTGTGAAGCCAGCACAGCTGGCTCTCCAGTATTATCTTAAATACTCACGTTGCCAGCGGTGGAGACGGAAGCTTCACACATACACACACATCTTCCTTTCTGGATACTTCTGATAGTCCCAGCAGCCTGACAGCCCTTGTGATAAGCTGTCAGGGACCCAACTTCCCATGCATGGTCTACCTGCCTGTTTAGTCAGCTGCTCGGGGTGCATGAGAGCTCAGAGATAAGCAGGTAAGAGAGAGAAACGTTGGGGCCAGCAGCAGAGTATGTTTGCCTTGTGTCTCTCAAGAGCAGTATTTCTAAGAGAAGCATCCTGCCTGTGAGGGACTGAAGGGTTGTGTTCCCTGCAAACTCTGATATTGATGTCCTAAGGCCCAGTATGAGAGTTTCAGTTGTGGGGATTCTGGGAGATAGTAAGGTTCTGATGGTGACCTTATGGTGGGTGCGGTGCCCTTATGAGTTCCCAGAAGACACCTGGCTCTGTCTTCCCTGAGAAGACTGGAGGAAAAGTTAGCCATTGTTAACTGAAAAGAGGCCGGTCACCAGAGCGCCCCTCCCCCATGCTGCCACCTTGAGCTCAGGCCGTGGCTTCCAGAAGCAGGAGGCATAAGGGTCAGCTGCTTATGAGTGACTCATTCTGAGGCACTTGTTTGTAATAACCCTGGGTCCCTCACACTGGTGGACTCTACTCTGGTCACCGTGACTGGCCATGATCAGAACATACGCCTCCTTACCATGTGCTTCCACTGTAGACCCTCTCCAAATGCATGCCCATCTTTAGGAAGGCACAAGACACTTCCTCTAGGATCTTCTCCCAGATATTACCCAGAAACCACGATGACCTTTGACCTGAGCTCCCTTGTCCCTAAAAGCTTCTTTGGGGTTCCTTCCAGTAGCCTCCAGCTGACTGTATTTCAGTCTGGATAACAAACCACAGTAAGAGCAGCACCTATAAGCTGCGTGCTCGACTTGATTGACAGGCCAACTAGCTCTCGCTCCAGTATACAGATCCCCCCACACCTGAGGCACCCGGGAAGCATCACAGCATGTCGTATGACAGAGCTCTCTGGCCATTGCTATGTTCTTTAGAATGAAGTTGGATCAATTTTGTAGGTTCTTCATAGATATAATAAACTCCATAAGCTCTGGAGAGACAAGAAACCCAAGGCCTAGGAAGACATTGTCTGTCCTATTGCACAGGGCTACAGAACGCCAGAGTTAGCCTGTCTCCAATGCTGCAGAGCCAAGGTCTTCCTCACAGATGCTATCAGCTCCTGTGCACACAGAGACTATGTAAAAGGAACGTTACTCAGTCTCCATCAATCACATGGTACATAATGCAGATGAAGGTACTAACAAGCAACATACTTTGATTCCAGGCATGGAGTATGGCCCAGCGTTTTCTTATGCAGCCATCTCCCTTCTGTGCAAATGGAGAAAAGCGCGAATCTACTCTACACTCTCCAAGAAGGAAAGTAAACCAGCAATACGGATGGGCTTTTAAATTCAGCTGACATATTTTACTCTGTTGCGAATTCATCTAAGCCAAAGCTGGCTCACTGTGGTTCAACAAACACAATGTAATTAATCCAGAGGCTGCTGGCCCACCTGCAAGGCGGACTGTACGTAGCACATCCCTCTTGAATAAAAACTATTATCAAATAAGTTTAAGGGGAGTCATCAGCATGGCGTTAGAACGGAATGGACGTTCTGAGGAGGCTCTTCTGTGGAAACGGGAATCTACAGTGCCCAGGACCACAGCATGAGTTTTACCGCCCTCGTGACTCCATTATCCTTCCCCCCATTTGGGGTTAAGATATCAAAGAGGCCAGGGGGTCCCAGAGCGTGCTATGCACACTTGTTCCAGCACTGGGAGGGCAGGGATCTACACAACTGCATCTAGCAAGTTAGACTGGAAGGAACACAGGTTCATTAGAAACATTCCACACCCAGCCAGCCCCATGGCCCTTGTGAGTGTAACAATCACTTTCACAAATGTCTGTGTAGATGGAATCAAACATTAGAGCCTCTCTCTACAGATGAGGAAGTAAAGGATGGGTCAATGGGGCCACTGGGTAAAGGCACAGCCAGGATCTAACCAGGAGCCTTCACCCCGTCCCTAGCCTCCACATCCCTGCAGGGTCCTGTAGGACTCTGAGGTAAGAAATCAGCCCCTGCTTGGGCCTTGATTTCTGCTTACACTAAATGCCTCTCCCCTCCCTGGTGGTTAAAAGGCCCATTTAATTCTACTGGTTTTATTGAAGTCGTGTTCATACCTCATTGGTTAGCCTGTAACTTTAAAGGAAGAGCATTATGTTTTGAATGTTTCATTTTTCTTTCCTCTATGAGAAAATATATACAGAAGGATGCTCTCAGTACATAACACCCGTGAAGGCAAGGATCTGAGGAACCTTTATAGGGATGACAGGCAACCTCCAGTGAAGGGAGCCCATGGGATTTGCCAAAGCTAGCCATTTTAATACTGGCGTCGTTGTGTTTGTCTTAGTTGGGGTTACTATTTCTGTGGTTAAACACCATGGCAATAAATAACTTGGGGAGGAAAGGGTTTATGTCAGCTTAGACTCCCACTATGGTCCATCACCCAGGGCAGAAACTAACATGGCAGGAACCTGGAGGCAAGAGCTGAGGCCATGGAGAGGTGCTGACTACTGGCTTGCTCCTTAGCTTACCCAGCCTGCTTTCTTACACAGCCCAGGACCACCAGCCCACCACCATGGGTTAGACCCTGCCCTATCAATCATTAATTAAGAACATGTACCACAGGCTTGCCCACAGGCCAATCTGGTGAGAACATTTTTTCAACTGAGGTTCCCTCTTCCAAAATGACTGGAGCTTGAGTCAAGTTGATGTAAAACTAGCCAGTACAACACCCCACCTTGGCTCCCTGATGGGAGATGCCACTATCTGCAGACATAAAGGCTTGACAGCAAAGTCAGTGTGTACCTGTTGGGAATGTTAAGAAAAAGTATCCCAAAAACAAAACAAGAGCGAGAGAATGAAGTCATCCCTCAGTGGGGGAGCTTCCTAGTAAACAGCAGTGCCTGCAGGAGCGCTACATTGTAAAGGAACCACGAAATCTTCAGTTACAAAAACAAAATGTCAGACGCTATTGCTGAGCGCTGTGAGCCGGTTAAAGACAGCAACACCGATTTCTACTGTGAAACACATAATTTAATGTAACGCCTGTGCACATGCTCAGATGGCATCGAAAGGAAAGCTGTCACCTTTAGAAAAATGAAAATGGGAGACAGGACCAAGAGAGGTTCTCATGGGACTTGAATATTACATATCTGATGGTTTGTTTCAGACAAGCCAAACAGGCAAAGTCAGACAGAGGAAAGACCAAACTTTTAACCTGATCCAATTTCAAAGCCATGAGATAGAGTTAAACCCAAGAACACCAATATTTGAATTAATAATGTTCTCGTCCATGCCAGAATCCAGGTGCAACATTTAAAAATCAATACTCCAATTTTTTTTTAAATGATAGTTATTTCATAGTCGGAGTTAAGACATACAAGAAAGGAGGAGAGAAGAATTAATCTTGCTGGAGTGAGGTATAGAGAGCAGGGTAGGGTGTAGGAGAATCAGAAGTTAGGGGGAAACATCTTCCTGAAGTTGTACGGCAAAAGAGAACTGACTTCCTGGAAAGGTGACGGAGCTGGGGGAGACTGTGCTGCTTTCCACAAACGTGGCCAGTTGCCTCTGATATACAGCCGTTCCCAGGCTCAGGGAGGGTGAATGAAGCCCTAAGAATTGGTATTCAAGGCTGAATGGATGCAAATCAGAGGCTCTGTGAGAAGGGGAGGTTAAATTCTACACCAAGAAGAAAGCCACAGAGACTCTGCATTGCTGTCTGGTTGCACGTGTAAATTTTCAGAGTCATCTAAATGGAAAAGGTCCAAACAATTTCATAAGTGAACCTTCTGTTTCCATTCTCCTCTTTCAGTCCAGCAACATGGCATTGTATGGCACCCACTGGGCTCCGGGCTCCAAAGGGCAACTGGAGAATGGGAAGACCCCTCCCCTCTTGGTTGTAAAACTTCCCTTTGAATGTTCTCTGCTTTTGGTCAACATTCAGGCTTGTTGGAAAGTTGGCATAACAGATTATTACCTCAGTGCTGGGGTTTTCTTCTCTCCTTCCATGAGTCAATAGCACGTGGACTGGGGCTCCTGACTCCCTGGCCTTTTTAAAATCTGCAGATGGATTCATGGACATTTCTATTGTTCTATTGTCATCTGAGTCTGCTGGGGGTGAGCCCCTACTGAGTTGCTAGACAAGAAAGATGCACATTCACTAACCAAGGAGCATCACCCTCAAAGCCAAGACTGTGCTGTCCCTGACACATTCATGTCTATCTCTATAAAGAAGTGCACTTGTCTCTAACAGGTTCCACGTTGAGTCTCTGAGGCCTAACACGGTTTGCCCATCAGTTGGGACTTCATACCAGTATCAACTGGCAGGCTCATTCCTGAGTGGACCACAGCTACAGGAGAGATCTAAACCCATCTGCGGTCCGTCACTCTGAGACATCTTCAAGTCATCAGAATTACATTCTAAACATGCTAAAGTGAGCACATCTTTACCTAGACACACAGAGACACACTCAGACACACAACCTCCCACACTCCCAAACAACAACAACACACCAGATATCCCGTAAACAATGTTGCAAACAAGTTTCGGTGTTCTTTTTCTAAAAGGACAATTGGGAAGCTTCAAAATAACCCACTAGAATTTGCTACATGGCTTTTTAATCCTTAACCCTGAACCCCCAAAGCCACATTTTTATTTCCTTAATGACAGTATTATAGTTCCACGAATTCTTTCTTTCTCTTTTGGATGGATGCTATGAACAGTAGTTCCCAGTCTGTCCCCTTCCCCTAATGGTGGGAATGGCTGAGGGTAATGGAGACCTTGGGCCATGGGTGAGCGAGACAAGAGCAGACTTCTTGGAGGGCAAGCTTCATTGAGCAGCTTGTTTAATTAGGGGTGGGGGTGGGAAGGGGAACAAAGGCTATTTAAAACTTTGGGGTGGGTAGGAGCTATGGCGTGAGTGTAAGTGTACATCATTGGTCCAGGCCAGGGTGCTAGAGATGCCTCATTTGCATAAGGAGGAATTCCAGATGCTGCTGGACATGACCTTATAAGGGGAAAGGAAATTTAACCTGGCTGCATGACCTCCTGTGATAGGGCAAAGGTCAGGGGCATATGTCTATGTATGCCAGGACTTGCAGACACAGGGCGTGAATGGGCCATCCTACTCCTGCTAATCTCAGGACAAGATTTCTGGGGTCTGGACACGCCTTGACCCCACTCTTTCTCCAGGCCTGTTTCCCAAAGCTGCACGGCTCCCTGGCCTCACAGTGGACGACTGTCCTCACAGAGCCAACTTCCTCAGCACTAGAAGCGATCACTATTAGCAAGATTAACCATGCGGCAACAGAGAGCCTGAGCCGCACCAAAGGCACAGACTGTGTGAGGCCAAGCCAAGCTGAGGAAAGTCACCGTAATGGTGCTGGAGTCATGCTATTCATGCAAGCAAGTACCAGCTTAGGAGTGTCGTGATGAGCCAGACCTCGCCCCATTCCCACCCATGGCATGTCCCCATCAGTGACATCACACTCCACTCCTGTGAAACTGGGTGTGTCCCACAAGAGAGGCCCTCCTTGGTTCTGGCCCTATGACCAATATTTGACAGCTTTTCTGAACTCTGAGCAGGGTATTCGAGAAGCTCTTTCTGTGCCAAGTAAATGTCTCCTTGATACAAATGTGCCTTTGATCTCCTCTCTCCCTCTTTTTCTGTCACACCTCACTGTGTGTGTGTCTGTGTGTGTGTGCATGAATGCCACAGTGGACATGTGCAGGTCAGAGGACAGCCTCCATGTTGGTCTCTGCATCCCACCTTCCTTGAGGCAGTTTCTTCTTTGCCCCTGTGTGCACCAGGCTAGCTGGCACATGAGTTTCTGAGGACTCTCCTGCCTCCACCTCCCATCAGCTCAGGAGCCCAGGGACTGCAGGTTGGCTTCTGTGCCTGTGGCTTCTAGGAATCCAGACTCAGGCCCCACA
The DNA here is from genome assembly GCA_021653895.1 of Mastomys natalensis. Lineage (NCBI taxonomy): Eukaryota > Metazoa > Chordata > Mammalia > Rodentia > Muridae > Mastomys > Mastomys natalensis. The sequence continues at coordinate 702,638 of JAJTUV010000666.1, forward strand.
GTCACATGGCAAGTGCTACACCCATGGGCCACAACCCCAGCCTTGTCTTTAGTCCCCTGTCAGCTCAGGAAAGTATGCTGGTTAACGTTTATCAATTTGACACAAAGTTGCCTGGGAAGAGGGCGTCTTGACTAACGAATTGCCTCCAGCAGATTGGCCTTTGCAAATGGTTGTGGGGTGTAGGAGGAGCTAAGGTGGTAGGAGTTAGGAGAGGAAAAGGAAGAGGAGGAGCTAGAAGGAGAGGAGAACGAGAGAGAGAGAGAGAGAGAGAGAGAGAGAGAGAGAGAGAGAGAGAGGAAGAGAGAGAAAGAGGGGAAGAGATAGGGAGGGAGGAGATGGAGGCGGATGTTCACGTGTCTGTAGCAGTCAAAGGTAGTTGGTATATCTAGGTTGGGTATTGGGTTACACTTCTGATTGTATGGGTGTCTTGTTACTGATCATTATCAAATATATAAGCCTTTGATTAATCTTTAAGCATTAGAGTCTCATCTTTCTTCTGAGCCCACGTGGATGATGGGATGGCCTGGGCAATGCTCAGCCTTGCAGAGACATCATGGGAGATTGAGCCATCTCCCATGCTGATATCTCGTGGGTGGCAGGGCTGGTGTTTCTGGCAGACTGGTTCTAGCTGCAGCACGCACATGGCCTCTGACCAAGAAACATGGCGGCTGGGCTAGGCAGAGCCGCTGCAGCTTAGATGGTTGGCCTGCACAGCCCTACTTTTTAAATAATTACCTCAACAGTGGGGCATTTTTTTGATTAATGATTTATATGGGAGGGCCCAGTCCACTGTGGGTGGTATTGTTCCTGGACAGGTGGTCATTCTGGGTTGTATAAAAAAGACAGCTGAGCAAGCCAGGGGGATCCAGCCAGGAGGCAGTGTTCTCCCACTGTTCCTTCAGTTCCTGCCTCTAGATTCCTGCTTGAGTTCCTGGCCTGACTTTCCTCCACGATGGACTATGACCTATGAATCAAATAAACCCTGTCCTCCCCAAGTTGCTTTAGGTCATAGTGTTTGTCACAGCGGCAGAAAGCACACTACGACTGAATGGAAATGGCCTCGTGCTTCTGACGATTTCTGTGGAGTTCCATAACTCTCCTACTTTCCAGAAGATGAAATGCCCCATGTGGTCAGTGCCTGAGGTTTTTATTTCACTGTGTGGTGTCAGTGCCATCAGTAACCATCCGTCTCTGCTGAGCAGCACACAGCGTAATTGATGACATCTGCCGGAGCTGATATTTTAAGGGAAGGCAACTCTCAACTTACCACCTTCCCTGGCTGTGAATATAAATAGCCAGAGCAGCCGCAAAGAGCTACAGAGCAGGACTCCCAGCTGTCCTCCTGAGCGGCCTGAGGTATGGGGAGAGGGCTCAGCTCAGCAGACCTGAGTCTCCAAGCATGCAGAGTAGGTCAGAGCTGTGTTCAGAACAACGGCAAAACCCTTGTCTGGAGACTTTGCCTAAACTTCACTGCTGTGCTTCCCTTGAGACTCAAAGTCCCCGTGTGGCCTTCAGAGCAAGGGGAGTTATCATTTATCTATCCAGGTGGCCTAGGCACTTGTCTTTATTATTCTCTTCTCTCACGTGCATTAATAAAGCAGATATGCCTTCCTTCTATGGAATCCCCATGTCTGAAAGCCCTGGGAGGGAGAAACTCTGGTGGCTACTAGATCCTTGGAGGACAAGCATGCATCGATGCGTCTGAGCACAGCATCATCATCTCAGGATACCTCACAGCTGAGCTGAGTCACAGAGGAGAACCTGAAGTGGAGGTCACCAGATGGACCCCTCCCCCCATCATACACAGGCAGGGGATGGGTCACTCGGCATCTATGAGAATTCTTCATAAATGAAGGGTTAGTATTCTTAAAAAAAACACTTGAAAAGTTAAAGAAATGCTTAGCATAACGGAGCAATACCTTCGATATGCTGCCATGAATTGTTGGGGTGATATAGTGACTGTAAAAGCACAAGGCCCAGGAAGGCTAATGCTCGTACAACCCAGGCAAAACCTCCAAAGGAAAGCTGTCTGCACACACCCTCCACCCGTTCCCTCCAACACACCGACCCACAAGCCCCCGCCACAGCCCTCTCCACAGCTCTGCTTGCTTCCCTGCACACACCTGCACTGCAGCCATTAACACATCCCACTGGCATCATGTCCATTCTTGCTCCTTGCTCCTCACGCTGAGCGCCTCTGGGGGAAACTAACTATGGTCCAGTGGCTCTTTGCTTGGCCTTTTGGCTTGGCATTTGCACAAACACTGAGAGCTCAGTAAATGTTGGAGGCGGGTAGTTGAATGGATAGATGAAGGCCTGAGGGCATGAACAAGCAAAATGTTGCACTGCCTCAAGGTTTGGGACAAACACATGTGAAAATCTGAACATCAGTTTTGCTGATGAAAAGGAGGAGAGTCCACGGGACGTGAGCAAACCAAAGCTGAGGCTCAGAATTCTGAGCCATTGGAAATATGCAGAGCAGATCGTGTCTCCTCTGGGTTTCAGGCTTAATGGCACACACATATCCATAACGCAAGTTAGCATCATTTCCTACAGTGATGCCTGTGCCAAGAGTTGCCGCACACAGGACAGCAAGAACAGAACAGCAATTCAGTGTGGGCCCTCACTGTGACTCACACAAGGACGGAGTGACTTACATCTACCCCCATGTAAACAGTTCCATGTCTGCTGAGATGAGGGGGGAGAACCCACGAGGACAAGGCTAACCTCTACCTGCCCGTGACTAGACACTGCAACAGCTTCTATTTAGAAGCCATGATGGACAGTGCTTGGCTACATAGCTCAGAGGGTAAAAGCACTTCCCAGCTATCCAGATGACCTGAGTGTGAGCACTGTATCCCACACGGGGAAGGAGGGATCCAGCTCCTGAAAGTCATCTCTGATTTTTCAGACACACGCACACACACACAAATGTGAACACACGTACATACACAGACTCAGATACACACGTTCACACACAGACACATACATGTGCACTTATATGCACATACACATGTGCACACACATACACACACAAAATAACTAAATTGTTTTTTTTAAAAAAATAATAACCATAAAGGACACATTTAACAACTGATTCCAAGTATCCTTGAGAATCTCCCAGAGGTATCCTTTTCCCCATCATTGAGTTTCGGGGACACCTTTCAGCATAGAACCTTCTATGAATAAAGCTGCTGGCTACAGCCAGCCTCATAATTCACAAGCTTGGTAATTACTTCCTCATTTTTTTTTTTTTAAAAAAACAAAACCAATCAATAATCGCACTGGCTGATTCAGGTTTTAAAAAAGAAAAATGTTTAGATCTGTCTGGAAATAACCTCAGACAGCAATTCAATGTGGGCCCTTTGGATAAAATAATACCTAATTTGAGAAAATAATTTCTACCATCCCACTTAGTTCAGGCCCCAAGGTCAATGAAATCAGACAGCTGGGTAGCCTCTGAGAGAGAGAGACAATCAACTCTGCATGCGAGGGCGGGAAAACGAGTTGACGTTTCCCGCGGAGTGTCCAGCGAGGATGGTGCGTCCTTTACCTTGGTCAAAGGGCTTGTTGGGATTCCAGTTTCTGAAATAGTCATCCTAGGAAAGAGAAACAGAAACAAAGGTCAGGTGTCAGATGCCTCTCGCTGAACTGCGTAAAACCTGACTTGCTCCCCGGGTTTCCAAAACACAAAGGCAAACCCATCACCGCTTACAGATCTTCCCCCAAACGAGCATTAAAATGCAATCAAACATATCAATTTACTTCCCCGGTTCACACCTTTCAAATTGAATATACTAAACACTAGGAGTTATAAAAACACTTCAGCCCGATACAGAAACAGCTCTGCTCGTCTTGGTTTGACATATAAACCCAGACATCTCCTAAGTGTGAGGTGTATTTGCTATCAATTATACTGTAGGTGATGCCTGGATGCTCGCACTTATGATTAAGCCCCTGTGTTTGTAACAGCTGATAATTTAACTGTCAGCATTTCCTTTACAAGGAGACATATATCTTGTGGTGCACATTTTCAGTTTCCCAACACTTACAGAGTCTAAAACCAGAGGGCCGTGCAAATGTTAGAAGGACCCTGGGTGTGTGTCTTAGCTTAATGTCCCTTGGGATAGGGATGGAGTGGGGTGGAAAGAGGGTGTATGTTTAGCTTAGCATCTTTTGTTTTAGGAAAGGAGGGAGGTAGAAAGCAAAGGATTTCCTGCTTCCTGCACAGCCAAGTAGTGCCTACCTGGAGTCTACACCAAGTATGTGCCAAGGTGGGCACTTCATTACTTTGAAACTGCAAGAAACTAGTTCTTCAGGGTTCTGTTAACTCTTACTTCCAACAGCCCTGTCCCTTCCAAACCACCACCTTAAGCCCCAATCTCCCCTGCACACCCATGCTTGCAGCCCGAAGACGTTATCCTGTTCCACCACACCACACCAGACCGCCTCTAGGCCCTTCTCAGCTGATAACCAGTTGGTTAGTGATGTGGTATCAGCAAGGTACTCTAGACACCACAGATGCCTTCAAAATGATTTCACTTCTGGAGAAGTTGATTTACATCAAAGTGTACACTTAGTTTAAATTATTGCCCGAGCTGTCCCGTGCTTACTTCATCTCCCACACACCCTCCTGGGGTTTCAGGAGCCTCCTCCTCGTTCAATTACCTGACTATATTAGATCCTTGTTGAGGTCACCCAAGTCCTCAAAGAGGTTTTTGGAAACTAGATTTAGAATTAAATGAGAACATACTGCTTCATGGCCAGTGGTTCCATTTGGCAAAGTACAAGTAAACACAAACAGCCTCCCTGGATCCCTTGAGACTCAGCACTGAGCTATTTCTAACTCTAAGGAACTGATGCACTTTGCTCCAGCTTGAAGTTTACGATGCAACTGTACTGGCATATTTTCCCCAAAAGTTGGGAGGAGCTAAAGTGGGAGGAGTAAGGAGAGGAAGAAGAGAGGAGGAGGAGCTAGGGAAGTGGAGATGTAGGAGGATGGAGAGTCACGTAGGTATGGAGAACAGTCCTGGGTAACAACTTATATCTAGGTTAGTTAATTGGGAAACACTTCCAATTGTGTGGGCATCTTGTTATTAAGCATTACCAAACATATAAAGCCTTTGGATAATCTAAACATTAGAGTCTCATTTCTACCAGGCCCGTGTGGATGGCGGGATGGTCTGGGCTCAGCCCAGCCTTGGGGAGACAGCGTGGAAGACTGGCAGAGCCATCTCCCACACTGGCATCTCATAGGTGGCAGGGCCAGTGTCTCTAGCGCCTGAGCCGAGCAGCAGCGATAATTCACCACTGCTGCTCGTGGCCACAGGCCTAGGCTAGTCGGGAACATAGCAGCTCTGTAAACAAGCGAGATCCAGTGCAGCTGTTTTTAAAATATTACCGCAACATGCAACTGTCCTGTTCCCCTCACTTGCCTTGAGATCTGTCCCAAGAGCCATCATTGAGAAAGTCTAGACTAATCTACCTGCACATAGCCCCTCCAACTTACTGTTTTAAATACAATCCAAATTTGGGGATTGTGCTGGCTCAGCACTGATCGCTGATGCTAAATGGTCTTAGGGTAAAGTGTGGTCATCGGCTATGTAGCACTCAATGTTTCTGTCTGACAGTTAATGTCCTCTTGGCCTTAGACAAGCCTCTTACAGAAGAGTCTATGGTTCACAAGGGTAAGGCAAGAGATTACCCAAAAGGGACTGTCTTTTGGCAATAGAGGACAAAGATAACAAACTAGTCAGGCTCCCAAACAATGAGCTCTTCTTCTGCAAAGAGGGTGGCATTAAGTCCTAGGGTTCTGTGGAGGATCTGCTGAAATATTTTCACTTGAACATGCTGTCCTATTCTTGGACACTCTGGAAACCGAAGATGTATGTCTAACAGGGAAGGGCCAGAGCCTAAGAGGAGTTGCTTTACTTTAATCTCACATGTTCCATTCTCTTTGATGTCCTAGACTGAGTTGAACAGGTCCCAAGAACAGGCTATCCCCTGATGACTTTAGCTGGAGATCCACTCGGGGATCCACTGGAGAACCCGGATGGAATCTGAACCAATCTTCTGGACTTGTCACTCTGCAGGTTAACTCTAATTGCTATTTTTACATTTTTTTTCTTCTGGGAAAAAAAGCACAATCTTAAATATAAAGCCTCTAAAAGCTGGTATCTATCTGCCTTAGAGTTTTTAAAACCCACTGTAACTGTAACAATTCTGCCTAATTACTGCAAATGTGAAAGCGGACCTTGAACAGAAACTCATTATGGAAAAGTAAGTCCTTCAAACACCTCCTCACCCAGTAAGGCCAAGTGGGATGGGGAATCACACCCTGCATCTTGTTGCTTTCTCTGTGCTAAAGGAAAGTTGACCACAACACAGGCCAAGGAGCCCAGAGCTCCTGAAGATTTATGTACTATGATTTTGACTATAGCTGGTGGAAAGCCCTGCACCAGAAGCGAAGATCATGAACTGTGAAATTCCATGCATCAAAGCTTGTTTGGGAAATGAGCAGTGGGCAGCAGGGAGGGGTTTCTAGATGCCACATATGCTGCTAGAGTCAGAGTATGATGCGTCAGAGCATCCGTGATCACTAATCTAACACGGACAAGCGTCTCAGGGAAGCCCACGCAGGCTCACCTCAGGGAAGCCCACGTAAGCTCAGCTGCTTCGGCTAATTTCCTCTAGGAGACATTTTGATGAGGTAGCACCAGCAAGGTGCAAAGAGTCAGAGATGAAGAAATGCCGTTTACAGACTTCACCTAGGAATCTGCTTATCCTTAGGTCCCGCCTACCTAACCACTGGGATCCTCCAGAGACTTAAGGACAGCTTTCTACACTCCCAAACTGTCAGGCCACCAACATTAGGGCTGGTTTCTTCTCTAGGGACCAAGATCCAGTTTACACAAGCCAGGTCTCATTTTCTGTCTAAACAAAAACACAGGTCTTGCTGTTGACTATCCGCAGGCACCTGGCCCCACACCCTGATGCTGCACTATGTAACGGTGTATTCCTGCAACCAGGAGCTCAGTGGCCAGTTGCAATGGCAGCAAAGATCTGGACTCTAAGAGCCCTCACCTCTGACCATCTTTCTAGCCCAAGAAAGTTGATGCCTGTACAAATTCACATGAGGATGAAGGCTACTGAATAAATGGAAGTTTGACAGGCGAGTCTTTCTGAATTGGCTTCTTCACTAGAAATGTGGTCATCTAATAATGGAGTTAAGCCTAACTAGAAAAGTAAGCATCTAAATACAGTCATTTGTTAGACTCAGTAATACTCATGCATGTGTTACCCAGACAGAGCGACATGGATGACAGACAGTGTTGCCTCTCTTGCAGGGTCTAGCGGTATCAGGCTTCTCCTGGACAGGAAGCACATAGGCTTGCTCAGCAGTGCAGCCAATTCATGGGAAGAAAGGCAAATTCTATTTTACTGTACTATCCCATAAGTGATACCTCCCCAACTCTGGTCAGTTAAGACTCTCCAAGAACCTATCTGTCTTAACAGACGCTCAAGCGTGAGTATACTGACTGATGACTGAATTGTTACATTGTTTCTGGGCAGTAAATACCTGAGGAACCTGCCTGACTGCCTGTCAGAAAGTGATCAGTTGTTACACCTCTGAGACCGAACAAAGGATAGTTGATGCTCACAGCAAATGACAAATCGGAGACTGAGTGGAACTATTGCACCATGCTATAGTATCAACAGGGACAAAAATCTATTTCTCCATTCATTCATTAGCTAAATATCCCCAGGAACACAGCCCTGGTGCTAAAATGAATAGCTAGTGCAAAGGAATTAACTGAGTTTTCACTTGTATTAGAGGGACTCTTTTCTGATCAGTATCCATGAAAGGAAAATCTGTATGCACATGCACATAAACATATACACATTTACACATATGCACACATACACATACAAACACACATACACACAGGTACACATAGATATACACACGAGTATATACACACAGTACACACACAAATACACACATATACACACGTATGTACACATGCACGTGCATACACACAAATGTATATAAAGTTATCTATAAATGCATGCACATGTGTATTTTTATATCACATGGTGCATATTATAAAATATATTGATAACTGTGTATATTCACAAGTCATATTCACAATGATGATACACATTGATACAGTCAGTTCTCCACACCCATAGGTGCCATGTCTATAGTTTCAACAAGCATCAAAAGTCTTTGAATAACATCTGCGTTTGTACTGAACACAGCCAACTTTCTTATAATTATTTCCCGAGCATGTGACCTAATAATTATTTACATAGCATTTATACTATATTAATTATTATGTGTAACCCAGGGGTGCTGTAAAGGGGAGGAGGAGAGCAGTTTCTATCCAAACACTACAGAATTTACTTCAGAAATGTGAATATTCCAGATTTTTTTTCTCAGAGTCCCTGAAGCCAGTCATTTACAGGGCACTGTATTCTACTATGAGTTTTCTAGAGAAAGTTTGAAGTCTGCCTAACATGAAATGAGGCCAGAACACATGCACAGTCTGTGTGACCAAGTCCCCTCACCATGGGTAAGCCTGTCCAATAGCATAATCGAACATGGCTGCTCTTCCCTTGTGCCACAGCCCAAAATGGCTGACACAGTTTAGCATGAATCTCCCCAGGGAGCTTCCTGTTTCTGCTACCAGGGCTGTGAAAGCCAACCTGAGGAAAAGCTAGGAGCAGAGCCAAGCAAACGCCAAGCTGGAAACTCAAGCTCCGTGGCTGCTGAACTCGGAGATGAGGGGGTAATTTATTGCATACAACAGCTTCAGATGCCACGGATCAAAGCCACCGAGTGCACATGAATCAGATCATTTCTCCCTCATACATATTTTAGCTAAACTGTTTGAACCCTGCAGATCCATCTGAAGATTACCTGAGACAATACAAATTACCAGCCTGGAAAATAAACGCGGGTTTCATTCGCCCTGACCAGGGGTGAACAAGAAAATCATAAGCAGAGAAGTAAGCTACGGAGAGGGGGGAAAAATCCTATAGGGTCATCAGTGGGGCCACTGTCAATCAACAGAGAGAAGTATGTCTCTCTGCTGGAGGGAAGCAGCAGCTCTGTGTAGTAGCTTCCCAGATGGAGGCTGACTCTGCCAAGCACATAAACCCGTAAAGTCCTGGAGCCAAACTTCCAAAGAGCTCACTTCACCTTCCTTCCATTTGGCTCTAGAGGAGTGGGAATGGTGGGTTATTGGGTGGGGGGTTCCCTAAAATGGCTCATAGAATTCCACGCCAGGCTTCTATAAGGACACCTGCCATGGACTAGGACACCTTTCTGTGATTTTTAACTTTTATACAGTGAAAATGCTTGCTCGTCGACCTACTATATGGCACAAAGTAGTTCGTCTGTTGGGAAAGGAACACAGCCTCCCATGCGGCGACCTCACCCCTGAGCTACGTCCCTTCATATCTCTGAACCAACAACAAGCCATTTGTTGATGTGTTCTCTGCTGAGCCTGCCCCGCCCATCTCCTAGGAACTGCTCCAGAGGCAACCCTGAATGAAATGATCAACTGACCACCCTGTCCAGACTGAGCCGTGAACTGGACCATCTTAAACATCACTCATTGGGACTTTGGTTGACCAGGGATGAGAGCTGTGTGCTGTAGTACACTTCAAGGTGTATGATGATCCTATCACCCCTAGACACACACACACAAACATACCCACACACACCTGAGCCTAGGTGACTTCTGAACAGGGACAGTCTTACCTGCATATTCCCTGAGAGATCACTCAACAGCCCATGATAAATTCTTGATGAATTGTTTCAACTGTAGGAGAGCTGATCTATCTGGAAGAGTGCTGAGAAAGTCCCCTAACTCTTGCTGGTGTGTGTAAGCACAGGTGGGGGGATGTTTGTACACACGCTCGAAATCGCTTTCACCCTGAATAGAGCTATTCTTTGATAAATTGGTCTGACATTTGGTGTAAAGTCCTGCAGGCTTTAGACAGAATGATTTAGAAAATAACAATGCAGGTTTCTCGGCTCTTTCAATAAATAACCCACCAGTAAAATACAGATAATAACCGACAATCGTACTTGTGGAGTAACTAATGAGAAGAGATAACGCAGTCAATGGACTGCTTATATACATTTGATAAATTACATCCCTCACATATACCCACGAGAAACAAACGTGTATATTCCTGGTTGGCTGAATTTAAAGCAAATATTTACCATAGAGATTAAAGATCTGAGATACAATTTACATTTTATCTGGCAACTATTTTGATTGCTACTATGTCTACATATGTTTGAAAAGGCAAAACCTACCTCAACTTCCTGAGAACGAAAGCATATTGAATGGGGAAAAAAAATAAAAGAATCATATCAACAACAAGAAGGAATATACACATTTTTTATAAATGCAACAGAATTTCAAAACATTATAAAGGTCATAGCCAGTTATTTTAAGCCACCTACCTTCATTCCTTTGCTAAGGTCTGTCACCCACAGAGCCCATTGGAAGGGACTTAGGTAAGAGGGTAATGACTGGGGGAGGGGGATGTCTCAGTTACCTGTGCATACTGCAGGAGAGCTAGCAATACTCTGATGAAACCAGACATTCAGACACCATTCCCATATGCAGAAATGTCAAATGACTCATTGCCCGAAACATCAGCCCAGTCAATAAAAATCCCAAGACAACATCAAAGATCAAGACTAAAAGACCTTCTGTATTTCTGCAAAAGCATTATTTGCCCTAAGCTCCAGAAGAGATGGAGGGGACTTCAAACCTAGGGCAGTCATGGATCTATGGTCTTGGGAAATATGTGAGATGAGCAGGACTGGTCTTTCTCCCCCACCCCGCCCTGCTGCCCTGACAGTTGACTTGTAACTGCCTCAGTTAGCTCTGTTAAGACATCCAGGCAGTGAGGTGTTATTCACCCCAACAGAAAGGGAAGTCTGTGGTTCCTTCCATGAACTGTGCTCTACATCGGTTCTTACAGACTTCTGATAACAGCATAGCTGAAAGAATTCTTCGTACACACTCAGATCGAACCAAGACCCAAACCACCCAAATCCTTGCCCTCATTAGCAAAGCTGCCAGGTTGTCTGAGCTAACCAAAGGCAGTGTTGTCAATATCCACAGAGATGATAAAAATCAGTACCATGGACCAGAAGACAGCAGGAGTGAGGGCAGACTTCAAACAGGCATGAGTTTAAATTCCTGCCCCAGCACTTTTCAGCCTTGCTTAACACACTAGGTTTCTCTGAGTCGGCTTCCTGAGACATAAAACAAGATCACTGGTACCAACTCACAGGAAGTTCTTACAACTTTACAACACTCCAATCCCTGACCTGACTGACATCCAGAACTAACAAGTGACAGACACACACTCTTAGCCCACTACTAGAGCTCTATGTCTGCGGGTGTCCCGGGAGCACAGAGGTGATCAATAGCCTCAGTGGAAATGGTATGCTTCAAATTTCTGTGATGTGATTTCTGTACGTTTGAGTTTTACCGATGTGACACGAGTGGAGGGAGACTGATTGTAACAGAAAATAATTACAAAATATCTTCAAGCAGTCACTGCATGAAGAAAATAATTTGGTGTGACTTGAAAATTGAGTTGGATGTTTGCTTCTGCAGACCACACACCCAACTCTAAGATTCAGTGACCCTTATCTAGGGAAAAGAGCCTGTCTAGCAAGAGACACTACTACAACACTGGACTGTTCTCTGCTTTAAAGTAGGTAAATGCTAAGGTGACAAAGTTTCAACTATGAGTAACTGTATCCTAACAGCTTTAATGGGCAAGATTTCTATGTAATCAGTAATTTTCATAAAGAAAACAGATGAAGGGTCCTGAAAGTCCATGCTGCTGAAGATCAATTAATTATGTTCCTATCTTTCTTATAGTGTCCCCCCAAGTCTGACTATCAGGCCTCCCCATGAACATGCTTCCATTTAAGAACAAGACAGGGTACACTGCGGAGATGACTTTGGCACTTAGGAGCACCTGTTGCTTTGCAGAGGACTCAGGTTCGGTTCCCAGCTCCTACATGACAGCAGTTCATAGTCTGCAACTCCAGTTCCAGGAGAATCCACAAATGCAAAATGCACACACATTCATGTATGCCAATGTTCACACATATGAAATAAAAGTAATTTTTTTAAAAAGAGAGGAAGAAAAGGGAACTAGCTGGAAGCCGTCAAATCATTCCTCTTCCCCACTAATCCTCTCTGGATCATGTTAATTTCAGGAGAAACTCAGTCCTTCGCTAAGTACTGGGTGAGCCACAAGACTCTCTAAGAACTGGTTCCTATCCTCCCATGGAGAGGCTGGGTGGGGGGGGGGCTGGCATATGATGTGCATCATGGTGACATCCACCGTGGAATGATTAAAGAGCACCCTAGGGGATTCTAATTTTTAGTCCTCTATGAGGTAAAGACAATAAGTCATATACTCACTCACTCAGAGTGACAGGTGACCAAGGGACAGTCAGACCCACTATAGACAGGCCACTAGTGGTCCTCTGCTCCAGCTCCCAGGGTTCACCACCCTCAACACAGGCCCTGAGGTACTCTCAGCTGGGAATACACAACCTCTGACCAATCATTTCTTCAGGCAAGAACCCAGGCTGCAGCTGAGGGGGTTCCTTGGTAGAGTATTTGCCCACCATGCATGAGGCCATGGGTTAAATCCCAAATACTGAGAGGGAAATATTCTCTGGCTTCACCTCCTTTGCTCAGCATTAGCAAGCAAGTCCTCCTTACTTTCTTGCATGGTTCCCTCTCCTCCGTCAACTCTCCACATCAACAGAGCCACTTCTGAGAGTGATGACACAGACAGAACTTGGAGAGATGGGTCAAGGTGTGCATACTGGGGTGCCTTGAGTAGCATCCTTGCCTCACAGCTAGTACCCCCAAATCACCCCAGGATCACACAGACTTTGCAACCTGTGGTACATTGAAATCTGGTATGTGTTAAATGAGATACATCCTCCATATGTTCAAACACTTGATCTTGACTGGATAGTACCATCTGAGAAGAGTATGGATCCTTTGGAAGTACAGCCTTGCAGGAAGAAGTATGTCACTGGGGCAACAGGGACGGGGGAAGGGGAGCTTTGACGGTTTATACCTGGCCCCACTTCCTGCCTCCTGTTTCATCTATCTATCTATCTATCTATCTATCTGTCTGTCTGTCTGTCTGTCTGTCTGTCTATCTATCTATCTATCATCTGTTTATCATCTGTCATTTATCTTTTTATTATCTTGTATTTTCTAGCATCTGTCTATCTTTATATATTCTTTCTGTTATTTCTCTATCATCTATATCTTTCTATATCTGTCTGTTACTCATCATCTATCTATATCTATCATCTTTCTGTCATCTATTATCTAGCATATGTCTAACTTATAGTATCTTTATGTAATGTGCCTATCTTTCTATATCATCTATATTTCACTAGATCTATTATCTATCATCTATCTGTATTTATCATTTATCATCTGTCTATCATCAATCTCTATCATCTATCTATCCTGTCTATCTATCTATCATCTGTCTATCTAGCTATCATCTGTTTATCTATCATCTATTATTTATCATCTATTTATCTATCATCTGTCTATTGTCTGTCTCTATATATCATCTATCTTCTATTTACCAATCATCTATCTATATATTAGTTGTCTATCATCTATCTATCTATCTATCTATCTATCTATCTATCTATATCTATCTACCTACCTACCTACCATCTTACCCTCATCTCCATCATATCTCCTTGTGTATGGATGAAATGCTATCATTCAGTCTCTCCTTGTGTATGGATGAAATGCTATCAATCATTCAGCTTCCTGCTCCCCACCTTGACAGATTCTTTCCTTATGGAACCAAAAGCCAAAATAAATAAATCCTTTCTTCCTTGAATTGTTTGGGTCATGGCTGGTTTTTTATCATGGTAGGAGAGAAGTCTAATGAGCAGTATAGGAGCTGAGACTTGGACCAAAATGAAGTGATGAAGTGTGCATCAAAAAGTTTAAATGAACACTTAAATCAGAGAGGAATAGTGACAGTGACGATGTTAGCGATAGCCACCATGTTTGAGTGGTGCCAGTGCTGACCTGGCCAGCTGCTGCTTCATTTCACCCTTACAATAACGATCTGAGACAGGTACAGTAAACAGCCCTACTGCATAGGTGAAGACACTGCAATCTGGAGGGAGGGTATCACTATCTAGGTATCTAGGTCACATAGCTAGTGAGAAGGAGGGATGTCATTTGAAGTCAGTGTTCACTTGACTTAAAGATCACATTCTCGCCACAGCACAGCCTCCTTCAGTGGCACCATGTAAAGGAGGGTTAGTAAGGATTGTGAACACTGGAGACACTCAAGAGGGGCATGGGCATGCCTGCCCTTGCTCTGTGCAGACAGGAAGGGATGGAAGACAAGCACACACACCAGAGGCTTCCCACCCAGTAAAGCGGGAAAATAGAAATACAAGCCTCACTGGGTCTTTGAAGGAACTAGATTAATCTGGCCTCAGGAAGGAGACAATAAGCCATGGCTTCTTGAGCCACAACTACCCAGGTTTAGCCTCCCTGGGCAGAAGGATGGCTTCTGGGACCAAGAAGAGGAGCTTCAGGAGCCAGCAAGGGTAAAGTACACAGAAATGTCCTGCACCTGTGAGCCATGTACTGTTACTGGCACCTGCCTGCCATCAGTCTTCCGAGAAGCCACACTGAAAATGGTGCATGCGGCCCAAACATCAGAATGCTGACCAAGAGCTGTGACACTCTGGCACAAGTCTGGAAACCTACAGCCAGCAGATTCCCTGAACTATCTGTCCACCTGCTCCCAGCTTATTCCCTTACAGCTCCCTCCAGCCTCGGTTGGCCCTGCCACTTCCACAGACAGGCTAAGTGTGGTAGCAATAAAGACTCCCTTCACTGTGTCCCTAAACTGTCCTACTCCCTATGGCTACTCTGCCAGTGACACTGTGTCCCGAGGCCTCATCTTTGGAGCACTGTCAATGAAGCCCATCAAGATCTTTTGTCCATTCCAAGCTGTGACAAAGCCAGGCTTTGTGAGTTCTCCTGTGAAACTGTAATATCTGCAATGACAGTATCTCTATCCTGGGGTAGCCAGAGGAAACAAGCCTGCCAAAAATGGTCTCACATTCCTGAGCCAAACTTTACCTCCACAACTACCAACAAGTTTCCACGAAGGAGAGAGTGTGTACGCTAGCACTAAAACAGGGCTCACTACATGAGGAGGAGGCCCACTGAGGCTGATTAACTATTATTGTCAGAATCCACACAGCCACCACTGAAACCTGGATCATGGAAACATGTCACCAAAAAAGTCTGGTATAAGGTCACAGGGATGCAAGCACAGCTCTTCATGGCCGGAACATCCGGAAAAAAAAGAACTGATAGACGGGACTTAGGGATATGATCAGGGGCCCCACACCCAGGCTCCACAGCTAACAGCGTTCTTCTCTGGCCCACTACAGAAAATGGAAGTAGAGCCCAGAGAGCCCTAAGCAAACTGTTACCACGGGGGGCGGGGGGGGGGACAACGTGCATGATTTGCCTGGCAAGAGTGGAGCTCCAGTATCTACATTCCAGCCTAGTCCATCAATATTTAGCAATCTTATTTCCCTCGGCTGGATTGCTATGGCTGGCCATGCTGGATTTAAGCAGACACTGAGGAGCTCCCAGGGGAGTGGTTGTAATCCTCTAGCCATGCCCAGCTCTCTGTGTGTTGTGGCATCTAAGGAGCCCTATGAGAGCCCAGGGACCAATGGAAACTCCATCCTAAATGCACAATGATCATGCTGTATGTCTGTCCTGACTTTAGGCCAGAAAACAGATGTGAAGAACAGGTAATCCATGGCTTTATGAAGTCTATGGTGCACCAAGAGGAGCGAGAACCAGAAAGGTAGGAATAGATTGCCTAACAAATGTAGACATTAAAGAAAAACAGCTACAGGAATGAAGAGGAGATTATTTCTTTCTCTCTCTCTCTCTCTCTCTCTCTCTCTCTCTCTCTCTCCACACACACACACACACACACACACACACACACACACCAGGGAAGCAGGGCAGTTTCCACTGAGGAAGAAAACCAGCTGGATCTTGAAGGTCAAGGGAGATTCTGGATGCAGAGTATGGAGGGGCAGAGGAGTCTTGCACACGGTATGCAGCCAGCCCAAGTCCATGTTCAGTCTTAGCTTACTGCCCTCAGCTCAGGAGAATCAGAACAAAAGCCAGTGACTCCAGATCTTGAGACAGTAACATCAGAAGGCTCTGGCCAGTTCTGTTCAGTGTCCTCTGCACCTGCAGCCTGTTCCTGTGAAAGAACCAGAAAGCTCTGTGGCTACTCTCTCACACACACATGGTGAACACTATCACCAGCTGCCTCCGATTCAAGACAGAGCACAGACTCAGTCCCATAAAGTACACAGACCCATCCCTGCCACCCTGGGGTGAGAGCAAGCCCAGACTCCAATCTTTCTGGTCCAACAGCTAGTCCCCATGCCACCTGTTAAGAATATGTGTGAGTCATTACGAAATATGATTAGAGTCAACTAGCTGGCCAATGCCAGACAGCTGCACCTTCATTCATTAAACAATGAAACATCTTTCCATCCAAAGGGCAGCTCCCCAAGAGTGAGTGCCCACATTATTACCATGCTGTGGAAACCAAAACCCTGAAGGTACCACTTCCAAGCCCCAAACAAGGACAACAGTTAATGCCCTCTTGTCTTCAGACTTTGGAAGATCCCATTTTGTGTGAAGAAGACCGGACTACCAAAGGGTGTACAGCCTGGGTTCTCAGGCCTCTATCTTTACATTCAAAGCCCCCCCCAGGTTAAAATGGTCCAGTCGGGTCATTTATGTGCTTGTTAGCACCCCAGTAAGGATATGGGTCTCTTGTGGAGGGGCACTCAGCAGGCAAAAGTCACAGAATCATTTTATGCTTTTTTATTTATTATTCAAAAAGTGACAGTCCAAGTCTCTCTGTCTTAGAGTCTAAATATGTCAAATGAAAAACCAAATATACTCAAAAGTTCAGTGTAAACAGACTCGTAGCATTTTTTTTCCCCACAGACTGCCAAGGGTTGGAGCATACCAGAAGGGTTTAAGCTGGACCAGAGCAATACACTGCTGTTGCTTGGATCTCCATTCTTACATTCATATTTTAAGGTTCTAGCATGAACACAAATAGTAATTATATCTGAGACCCTTCAAGTCCCTTTCTTATTAAATAACTCATGAGCCTTAAGGAAACAACACAACTGGTTTGTCTACATGATGGCCAGAACTAGGAAGACATAAACTCCTGAACAAACAAACTCTCAAGAGCAAATCATTCAGCACGTTGCTCTCTCTGGCAAGAACAATGGACAGATAAATCAGAGAACAAGAGCCAAGGATATAACAGTGACTAACATCTACTCCTTAAACACACCTTCACAGTGCTCAGTGCGCTCCAGATGCAAAAGGCCTGGGCAGCCAGGGCCTCTAGAAAGCTGGAGGCCAAGACAACATGGCTCAGCTCGCTCGTGCCAGAGCCTATGGACCACTCCTAGACCAGTTCATCCAGTTCCCAGTCACATGTTCTAGACTCTCAAGCAGCCTGGAGATAGATGTGTCCACAGGCTTTGGTGAGAAGAAAAGAGGTATTCCTGACCCCTGGAGAAAGCACAGAAGGATGCCCATGGCTCTGGGCATTTGGGATGCCCGTGGCTCTGGGCGTTTGGGATGCCCTGTGCTCTGGGCGTTTGGAGAGAATGAGCTGCTTCCTGTGCCTGATCTTGACGATCATTCTTTAATTTTTACAAAATTAACATGGATGTTATCTACTCATTTAATTAATTTAAAGCCTTTGGAACGAGCAGAAGAGAAGGAGCCGATCCCTCAGATCACACTCAAGGGAACCTCCAGACTCAGGAAAGCTATTTCTGCCCAAACCCACACTTCATTCAAAGCTGCATCCAAGCCCCCTGAGTCTGTGACAAATGAACACATAGACCCATGCCTTGAAAGAAAGAGTGGGGGGGGGGGGCTGGACTAAGCCAAAGACAAATCCAGAGACATCTCAAGACAACCCAAGGCACTGCTGGCCTTCCTCGTGTGCTCGAGACTCGGGTGGCAGAATATTCCATCCCATTCACCTAATCTTTTTATCCAGGCATTTCTGCTGCCTCATTAAGAAATGGGAGACATGAAAACCATCAGGCCGACCCTCAGCTCTTTTCCCAGCGCACATCCTGTGATCCTTCCAAAACCACGAGGGAAGAGAAGCTCAAGGCTTACATAAGCAAGCATATGTGCACTCATGACATGGTGACAGATCTGCAGCAAACCGGTTGTGGGCTCTATTTAATAAGGCATTTGGGGCCTGGTACCTCATCCACTTTAGCAGAAGGACACACCAATCACAGCTAGAACCAGAGGCACCTTGTCAGGAATGCCTGCTGGAATTATTTGACAGCAATACACAGCTTACTTTCCCATTGACCAGCAAAGCCTTCAGGGGCTGTTTCCTTCTCTCTCTCTCTCTCTCTCTCTCTCTCTCTCTCTCTCTTTCTGTCTCTCTCTCTCTTTTTATAAAACACAACTCTTAGCACAGCTAGGGTCTGAAATCAATGGTTCTGCTTCCCAGTCAGAAACCTAAAATACATAAGTACCAGTGGCAGTTTTTTTTAAAGTGGCAACTTCTGTCACTTCTGCTGCCACAATGTGACTTTACCAGTCCATACTCTGCTTCATCATCTGGGTAATGAGGGCTGTGTGCAACATCTTCAGAGTGCCAGGAAGCCTCACCAGAGATGGCTATTGTCAGATACCCAGCATGTAAGATGCGTGTGGTGTGCTGTGTGTGTGTGTGTGCGCGCTGTGTGTGTGTGTGTGTGTGTGTGTTGTTGGGGTATGGTGGCTAAGTTTTAATTGATCCCTGTTTATCCTCTGCTCCAAGCTGATAATGGAGTTTTTAAAAACATACTGCTGGCTTCCTCTGGATGGATGCTTTCATGATGCTACGGAGGAGATTTTTGAGAAATCAAATCTGGGATGGCTGCTTCAGAAAGGCAGCAATCTAAGCTCTGTGAGAAAGTGTAAATACGGTACCGCTTAGGTAATCACATTACTCAGCTTAGCGGGCATGATCCGAGCTGGGCGTGTGCGCCTGTGATGGATTTTGGATTAACTGTTGGCTGCCAGTCCAGTCCATCCGACCGTCTTCAGGCATTCTGGCTGGGAACATCTACATTAGCTTAGCTCCTGGTGCCCCTGAGCTCCTGCTATCACAGAGACCACACTCAGGGGGAAGGAGGCAATGCCTTTATAATGAGGGAAGAGCTTGCTTGGGGAAGAGCTGCCAGGTTTCTAAGTCATATAGGGCTCTTCAGCCCTCAGAGGCACCCAGTACAGTGTAGACTACTGTCTTCTCTTGCCCCTGCATGGGAGGGCTGGGGCATTCCATCTGGATGCCAAGGAATTGTCAGATTTGACTGAGCAGTGTTGACCACTAGACCAATCACCAACGGAATGAAGTAAGCATTACCACACTCAAACCTGGCTCCTTCTAAGAAGGATCCCTGATCCCTGGATCTCTTTACAAGAGTCTCTTGTACATTTGTATGTTTTTATGCTTGGATAGGTATGGACCTTCTGGAAGGTTCCAGAACCTGCCTACAGTCTGCAGATTGGGTGTATTTAGAGAAAAGCCTAGAAAACTCCAAGGAAGGACTTAAGGGACTTCTTGGTATCCAATCCAGGACCGCAGAGCCTCCCTAGTTCTAGACTATAAAGTTCTGAGGGGTGAATTATGCTGGACCCAACTCTGGCTCAAGCAGCTAGCAATGACTCTAAACAGCTATTGGTAGAATCCAAGGTGGTCGTGTTACACAGTGAGCGAGAGTGTGGAGTTGAAGAGAAGACTCTCAATGAAGCTGGGAAGCTGAGCCTCTGGAACTAAGACTGGGAGCCTAGCGAGTAACTGAGGAGGAACGGTCTGAGAAGGAACTGAGGAGGAGAGGAAGGTAACAGGATGCCGGGGTTGCCTCTTCGTCAGGGTGACATCCAGAGAAAGCCGGTGAGAGGGAAGGGCCTTGGAGGTGGGGACCTCCTAAAGGAAGAAAACATGCATGCAGTTAGCAATTCTGAAGCTGTTTGCTAAGGAATGCACGGGACCCCTGTCCTCAGGGTTCCCCATGTATGTAGTACAGCATCCAACTAGGATAATGAACACTTACTTGTCTTCTCTTTGGGGAAGGGAGGGATTATTCAAAGACGCAGTCCAAGTCTATGACTTGGGACGGGCTGAAAGCATGATACCCATGCCAGTCCTAAGGTCACACAAGGTCTCTGTGTGCCCCCTGGGGTAGAGCTGGCACTGAGGGAAAGGGGCACAGAGGAGTGTCCCTGATTAGATAGGCAGCAGGTTCCATCAGTCTGGAGCCTGGTTTGCCCTTGGCTTGAGAGAGTACCCCACTGAGTGGCTTCCTTAGCTCTGCCCTGGACAGCACACAAGCTGGCTACTGGCAACATGAATAAACACATGCTAGAAACACCCAGTATGCTTCACCAATATCAGGTACAAATGTAAGCTTATTATGGTTTGCCTTCTGGCAGTCCCTACATTCTCATGGAATAGCTATTCCTGGATAGCACAACTGGTATACATATTAAGTGTGCCGTGAGCACACACAGGACACCACCTCGCAGACCTTCTGGACTCATTGGGGCTGACGTTCTTCTACTTAACTCGCTAACATCTACCTGGAAGCATAAATCTTCCAGTCCCGTAACAACAGCAGCAATTCATTACCAAGCCATTTTGGGTTCTATTTCTCCAAGAAAATAAATAGCCAGTTTAAAGACCTTTAGAAAAATGTTCCACCAGTACTCTACTTAAATGTGATTATTTATTGGGGATATCAAGAGCCACTCACACCTGCAGGGAGTATGGAAAAAAACTGAAGCTGGCCTCTGGGAGCTTCATACTGACAGGTGGAAAATGGCAGGAGACCCAGGCCTTCCACTCGGAACTGAGGTCCATGTTAAGCTCACACAGGTCTTGGTGACTGATCTCAGTGACAGATGCCCTTGTCCCCAGATGTCTAGGCATGTAAGAGTCCTGAGCAAAGTTATATGTTAGGTACCAGTACCCCATGTCTAGCTGATCATCATAGAAAACATGCTATGCCCTTGCAAGATAGGGCTGTTGAAATGTCTCTGTAAGGGCCAGGGTGCAACTATTTTAAGTTTATGGATTGTATACCAACTGTCTTTACCCCACCCCTTAATTATGTGCCTTAATAACATGAAAACCATTTAACCCATAGATCTTGGCTGGATTTGAGCATTCTAAACCTAGCAGCCCTTTGCTCAACTAAAAGCAGATTTAGATTATGACATAAGGGACTCACTTTAAAAATCTGTATATTGTCACTGTCATAGACTTTGCACTTTGGTCCTTGGGGCCATGATGAGGATAGACAGATTGCTCACTGTCTAAGAGGCTAGGTTAGGAAAATAGTGAGGAAAGATTACCACTGGCTGTCACACAGTCACCAAGCATGAGGATGAGGAGCAAGGCTTCACCTACCTGCACGTTCCTCTCCTGTTGCGGTTTGAATATGCTTGGTCCAAGAAGTGGCAATATGAGAAGGTATGGCCTTGTTGGAGTAGGTGTGTCCATGTTGGAGAAAGTGTGTCACTGTAGGGGTGGGCTTTGTGACCCTCCTCTTAGGCTACCTGGAAGACAGTCTTCCCGTGCCTGCTTTCAGATCAAAATGTAGAACTCTTGGCTCCTTCTCCTGCACCATGCCTGCCTGGGCATTGCCACACTCCTGCCTTGATAACAATGGACTGAACCTCTGAACCTGTAAGGCAGCACCAGTTAAACGTTGTCCTTTATAAGAGTTGCCTTGGTCATGGTGTCTCTTCACAACAATGGAAACCCTAACTAAGACAGAAGTTGGTACCAGGGACTGGGGTATTGCTGTGATAGGCCTGACCACATTTTTTTTGTATGCAGGAATGTGAAGTTTGGATTTGGAAAGCCATGGAATGCTTTAAGTGGGACTTAGTAGGCTGTCCTAGTAGGACTATGGACCACATGGGTGCTGAGGTGTGATTTGAATTCTGGAGATCATTCTTAAAATGATTTGGTGAAGAATGTTGCTACTTTTTTGCCTCTGTCCAAAGAGTCTGCCTGAGGCCAAGGTAAAGAGATTTGTATTAATTGCATTGGCAAAGGAAGTCTCAGATAATCCCAGAATAGACTTTGTCCTCTCGTCTCCTCTCATGAAGAACATGTTGATCAAGTATAGCAAGCCTCAAAAGGAAAAGTATAAAACACATGGTTCAAAGAATAAAGGGGCACCAAGAAGTAGAATGGATTTGAGTCTATGTTCAAGGAGATGACAGATTTAGAGAGTGACTGACCTTAGGGTAAGATCCCACCCAGCTAAGCCTTTTGTTTATGTTTTCAGCTGAACAAGGAAGAGTTGTGTTATGTTAAGTGTTTTTGCTTGGTTACTGTTTTCATTTGGACTTTTAATATGGAATGATCTATAATCTAGACACAGGCTTTTGATCTGGATCTTGAGGAAGAGTGGCCATGAAGAGTGTAGGCTCAGGCTTGGTGGTACATTCTTTTAATCCCAAGAGACAGAGGAAAGCAGAAACTCTTAAGTTCAAGGCTAACCTGGTACAGAGCAAGTTCCAAGTATAGAAAAACTTAGGTTCAAGCATGGTGGACCACACCTTTAATCCCAGCATTCAGGAGAAAGAACCATACAGATCTCTGAATTTGAGGTCAATCTACAGAGCAAGTTTCAGGACAGCCAAGCTTGGGCAGTGAAAGAGTTGGAAAAGAGGAAGCTGGTGATGATGTGATAGAACAAAGGACATGTTCCAGTGCCTGCAAGCAGCAGAACTCAGCAGCATCAGCCATGTGGCTCTGGCTTGAGAGTCAAGAATAGAAGGGACTACTGGGACAACTGATGCTGGTTAGCTGGAGCTAAAAAATTAACAGTTATTAAGAAGAGACCAGCGTTAGTGTGGTGAAATCTTCTGAGAAGTATTTTCTGAGAATACAAAGAAGCTGTGTTTCAGAGGTGGCCAAGGTTGTATCTCATGGTGGTAACTGGACTTGGTAATGAAAGAATCACCCAGGTGGTACTGGATTTGAAGGCATGAAGGGGTCATGAAAGCAGCTGAGGTTTAGCACTGTGAGACACCAGGAAAGGCCATTGGTGAATGTACAGCCTCAGTTGCAGTTGATGGGCCAGGATTGAAGGGATCATGCAAAGGAGTTGAGGCTTGGCACCATGAGAGAGCCTATGAAAGGCTATTGGTGAAGCCTAATTGCAGTGGAAGACCCTAGTGTATTGGAGATGCCAGTACCATGGGATGATCACCAAGAACAGCAGCAGCAGTGGAGTGGAGTCAACCAGAGCCTAGAGTGCGACAGAGGGCAGAGCTGGGGATGTGATACAAGCCCTTTGGAGGAGCCCAGAATACCATGTGTGGATCCCACACATTGGAATAAGAAGCTGTAATGTTGCTGTTGCCTTGGAGACCCCAAGATGTTAGAAATGCCAGAGCCATGGGCTGTCTGTTGAGGAAGGCTGCTAACAAGGAGTGGAACCAGCCCAGGGGAAAGAAGTGTGTTGCAGTCAACAAAGCTGAAAGGAGTGGGTATCAGATATGGAGATGGTTTTATGTCTTGCTTTCGTCCAGTATTTCCTCACTGTGACATTTTGGAACACTAATATATATCCTATATGTGATGATATATTGGAAGTATGTGATCTGCATTTTGATTTTTATGAGGGATTATAGTTAGGAAACGACATGAATCTGAGAAGAGATTTTGAACTTTGAACTTTTAACATTGCTGAAACTGTTATAGACTGTAGGGACCTTTGAAGTTGGACTAAGTATATTTCCATTATGCTATGGCTAGGTACGGCCACCATAGACTCATGTGTGTGAACAAGCCTATGGGGCCAGGAGTGGAATGCAGTGATTTGACTATCTTTGGCTTAGGGAGTGGCACTCTTAGGAGGTGTGGCCTTATTGGAGGAAGTATATCACTGTGGGAGTGGGCTTTGAGACCCTTATCCTAGCTGCCTGGGAGTCAGTCTTCTCCTGTTTGCCTTCAGTTCACGATATAGAACTCTCAGGTCTTTCAGCGCCATGCCTGCCTGGATGGCACCATGCTTTCCACCATGGTAATAATAGAGGAACCTCTGAACTTTGTAAGACAGCCCCCAATTAAATGTTGTCCCTTATAAGAGTTGCCTTGGTCATGGTGTCTCTTCTCAGCAATGGAAACCCTAAGACATCTCCTTTTGTTTCTCACTAAGGCCCCATGATAGCTGTAGTAGTAGACCTTCCAAGAAGGTAAAAGAAACAGCAGCAGCCTGTCCAGAAGCCTTGTTTAGTGATGAGGGCCAGGACAGAATCAAATGTGTATAATGACAGAGTTCGCAGAAGGCGGGGTAAAGGAAACCAGAGCCAGGCATCCAGCTTCAGTCTACCATGGAGAGGAATTTTGCCTTAAGCACTTAGACTGCTAGCTGGCTTACACAGATGTGTACAGACTGACGTCATTAAACCTGGATGAGAAGGGAAGGAGCAGACACTGTAAACCAAGAGCTACACATGTTCTACTCAGAGCAGCTGACACTGTGACGCCTGGTGTCCATGAACATGCAGTCATAAAAGGCAGCCAAGATACAAGAAATATCCCTTTCATATCCTGAATTCTATTCTATGGGTGCTGTCCTTGAACTAGGAGGGACCCTCAGTACAACAGAGTTTTAGGTTTCTTGTGGGCTTCTCTACAGTCTGAGCTCTCCCAACCACGAACAGTTCCTGCCCCCGCCCCAGGCTTCCAGACAGGATCCTGTCTCTGAACTGATTGTATATCCCTAGACTTCTCTGTGGGTCAGGCATTCCATTCTTAACTTGTTAGAACGAAACTGAGGTAACTGTCATCGTGGGCCAACAAGAGGCCTTAGCCTTCATGAAGGCTGTCGCTCTTCCATCTTGCCCCACCAGAGAACATCACCTCCATGGATCTCAGCAGCAAAAACTGTCAGAACTTAGCTCCCAAACCCAACAAAAAAAAAAAAAAAAAAGCCCACCATTTATTTTCTTGTTCTTGTTCTCATCTCCAACACAAAGATGAGATGAGATTTTTTTTTTTCCCTCAGAAGCCCCTGGAAGTTCCTGTGATTGTCCCCAGACAGACACTGGTGAGGAGAGAAAGCAAATTGCACACTGCAATTACTACGCTCCGAACTCTCAGACAGCCCATCTTCACGCTGCCATTGTGTTTGTGTCTACGGATGGCTGGTTCAGGCGGGGCACTCATCCCCAGAGCCCTTCACTACTGCAAAATGCTCAAACAGCAGTGTGGAAAATTACCCAAAAAAACAGCTGTTTATGCTTGAGGCGGTGCCTACACAGGGAGAAAAGCAATAGGTGGGTGGAAGCCACAGGCGTAAAATTGAGAAAATACTGTTTTCAAGGTAAAAGTGAAGGGATAACTCATTGACAAAGTGATCAATACTCAGAATAGATCATGGAAAGACAGAATACTCTGAATACAGAAAAAAGGAAGGCTCTCAAAGAGTCACCAACAAATCACAAAGACTGAACTGTAACAATCCCAGAGGGACTCAGCTGTAAGTACTGCTGGTATCTCACCCAGCAGGGACTCAGCTGTAAGTACTGCTGGTGTCTTACCCAGCAGCAGGGACTCAGCTGTAAGTACAGCTGGTGTCTCACCCAGCAGCAGGGAGTCAAGCCCCTCAGCTCCTCTGGATTCTCCATGGTCAGAACTCCACCAAATGAACTCAAGTAAAACGTGGCTCACTGCACGGTGTCTTCCTAGTTTGCTTCACTGTTGTGATAAAACAATGACCAAGTTGAAAAGGGAAGGGTTTATTTGGGTTACACTTCCAGCCAATAGTCTACCACTGAGGGAAATCAGGCAGAAACTGGAACCTGGAAGCAGAAACTGGAATAGCACATGGAGTAAATGCTGCTTCTTGACTTGTTCAGCCTTTTTATACAATCCAGACCCACTTACCTGGGGTGACACCACCCACAGGGGCCTGAGCCCTGCCCCATTAATGACTAATCAAAAAAATGTCCCATGCTGATACCCACAGGCCAACTCCTCAATCAAGGTACACTCTTCTCAGACAATTCTAGTTTGGGTCAAGTTGACAAAGCTACCCAGCACAGTGCTGCTGACACCTTGAAGGGACAAGCAATGGCACACCTGTCACTCTCTTGAAGCCACAAGCCAAGTAGCCAAGGGAGTCAGAAAACCTTGGAAAGAATTGATTCTGGCTCTCCCTGGAGCTTGATATAAATGGCCCACAACATAGAGCAGCAAAGTCCAGTTTCTCCTTATCTGAGAAAGGGTCTAGAAGCCACAGACACTAACCACAGGCTTCTCCAAGATTGCCGAGACCTCAGTAATTTGCTGTCATGCCTGGACACCAAGCTGCCTTTCAGTGGAATCTGATGACCTTACGTGAACAATTCCAGCCCAGCTTGTTTTTGAACTGTTCAGCTCTTCCATGTTTTACCCAAACTCCTAGGTCCTCCTCAACCCCAGGAAGGTAAGATAGAATGTCTTCCTGGAAAACAGATAACCTTACAAGGCACCAAGGACATAGTCAATGTCACAGACTTATTTCTGTGTTGGGAATTAGAGAGCAAGGATCTTCCCAGTTTCTCGTGATTATTGAGCACATAGCACAAGGCTCAGTGTGTTCTGATTGGCTGGAGCCACATTGGAAATCACAGGGACTCACCTTCTCCCAAAGAGAAGAGCTACAGAGTTCTAACCTGGAGCCTTCAGCAGAACTCTGTATGGATCTAGACTCTATATTTTATTGCGTGTGTGACCCCCAGTGTCAGAAAGCATCTCTTTCTAACTCGGTTCCTTAGAGTTTGCAAAGTCCACGCAATTTAATCCATGGCAAGTGCTAACAAAGGGTCTCAAGTGGGAACTCTTTAGTGTCTGGCTGTCATCTGTGTTCACATCAACCTGTCACTCCTCTTCTTAACAAGGCCCGCCCATTACATTACCATTTCAGAGGAGAAAGGGGAAGTTTGGCTGAACTGTCTGTCCCTTGCCTTCAAAATACAGGGCACATTCTCTGTGGTCTGAAGTGTGGTCTGGGCCTAACTGACTATCTTTTAAAAAGAGAGAGGCATCCCTGAACAAGTCAGGAGCTAAGATGTAAAAAGGCTCCTTCACAAAGAACCAGAAACTTGGGGCAAAAGACCACAAGTTCCCCCACAGGAAACGTGCCACTTGAAGCCAGAGAGCAATTCACAATGCTCAACCAAGCTCACTCTCCCAGATGCTTCTTTAAAACATGTAATGGAAAAAAGGAAGCATTCTCTCCTCTGTGGACAAGCACTGTGAGAAGACGTTCATCAATTAAAACTTGGATCGGATTTACACCAATCTATGAGCTGAAGGCAGATGATTCCATTAAGAATCATGCAGGAGGGAAGTGGGGACATGGCTCAGCAGTTAAGGCGACTTGCTGCTCTTCCAGAAGAGCCAAATTCAGTTCCTAGCACCCACATTAGGTGACTCACAACTGTCTGTAACTCTAGCTCCCGGGGATCTGACATGCTCTTCTGCAGGCAACTGTACTCAGATGCACAAACACATAATTAAAAAGAAAATAAGTATTTTTTAAAAGAATGGGAAAGGAGATATGAAGTTGTATTCCACAAAGTAGATACTCACAAGCTACACTATACCTATGTTATATAAGTACACTTATACAATATATTATACCAGGATAGCTGAGATCTGAGCCCTGACCTTAACAGACAGGAAAAGCTGGGCTACTGGATCCCTTTCACCACTAGCATCTGTGTCAATGTATAGACACACAGGCCCACGAGCACAACCGCAAGCCACCATGGTGACAAGCCTCAGAAATGAGTCAGAAATACAAAGAAAAGAGGACCAGCTAGAGAAATGCTCACATAGCCCTTCCTCAAACAGTCCAGATTTCCACAGAGTGAAAGGGGCAGACAACAAACAAAGACATGAACAGTGGCCACACACCAGAGAAGGTAGCACCATCTGCTGAGTTGTTCCATTCAAATGTCTGGTGATATTAAAACAGTAGAAACCTCCAGAGTGAAGTAGAGGGATAAATAAGGCATCTGTTGATAGATAGATAGATAGATAGATAGATATGATAGATAGACAGAAAGATAAGATAGATACATAGATACACAGATACATTAAATAGATGGTAGATAGATAGATAGATAGATAGATAGATAGATAGATAAACAGATAGATACATAGATACACAGATACATTAAATAGATGATAGATAGATGATAGATAGATAGATAGATAGAATAGATACATACATACATACATACATACATACATACATACATAGTTACAAAGATAAATACATAGACACATAAATACATAGATAGTTACATAGATAAATACATAGACACATAAATACACAGATAGTTACATAGATAAATACATAGACACATAGATACATAGATAGATACATAGACAGACAGATAGAAATGAGTGACTATGAGAACTAGTGTTTCCTTTGATCCATGTGATCAAGTCAGCCATGACGTACTAGGGAATAAAGAATTGTGCTGAGCCAGGGAAGTCTTCATATGGCAAAATGGACATATTTTTCCCAGTGTTTGGTGAACCACTGGATGGGTATACCCAGAGCCAGGCAGGGACAGAGTCAATCAATGGCTGATGTTAACATGGAAAGTTTGTGAGGTCCAAGAGGCCAATGGGGAACTCAGAGCTGGGATTGGCTGGAGCAATATGATCCATTTAAGCCCCTGCTCCCTTCCTCTCAGCAGAGGACTGGACACTGAGGCTTGCCTGAAGTCACATAGCCAGAAAGGGGCAGAGCCTGGATTCAGGGTCTGTGCTCTTACTCCAGAAGACACGTTAATAGCTACAAGCCCCACTCCCACCTCCAAACTCTCTGAGGAACTTGTCCACCTGCTCCAGCAGAGGAACCTAGTCAGCAATGGAAGCTAGGGCAGAGGCCTGTGAGTGAGCCCTACTGTGTGCCCAGCAGGCCTACTCTTCATGCAGGCTTTTGTTTCCTGACTGTCCTGGGCTGTGGGCACATTATTCTTAGTCCTAGCTGTGAAAGGAAGCCAGTACAGTCAGAGAACTGTGGGGCCTGGGCAAAAGAGCCCAGACCTCTTCACCTGAATGCCAGTGGCATTTCCCAGGTCCTACAAGCCAGGCTGGATCCTGATAGGATTAAGCCTCCCTCCGTGACAGCTGCTGGGACGCTGTCACCACATGTGTGTGGTGTGGAGAGGAGTCCCCATCTGTGAGGTCTCCTCACACTAAAGCCAGCATGCCACAAATGAAGCATTTCCAAGCATGGAGAAGCTGAGCTCTGGGGTTCTGAAGATCTCCACACAAAGCTGAGGGGATGCCCTCTTGCTGAGGCACAGACACGGGGTTCATCTGTCCACAGGTTTCCTCCTTTCTAAGGGGATCCTCTGCCTACAGTTTAATGATGGCTGATTAACCCCCAATCTGCCAACACAGGGCACCAGGGTAGTTCACGTTCTTTAGTACCAGGATTCGTCCATGAATGAATATGGAGCCCTTACAGAAAGTGGGAGGCCTCCTGAGTCTGCAGATAAAACAAAAGGCACAGCTTCCTCTTACCACAGGCCTGGATGCAGCCCTTTTTGAAGCCCAATACAAGGCTTTTATGCTATTGGGAGAATTAATTCGCCTTTGTATTAGATCTATGGTCAAAATTCAGTGTCAAGAACCTGCATGTGTTAGTGGTCACATGGCGAAGGTTTCTGACCAAGGGGTGATGTAGGAATATTTACCTACAAGTGTTTGCTGATGGGCAGGGCAAAACAGTCCCAACCACTGCACGAAAGGTTCTGAATGCAAACCACATTAGGCAAGTCCCAAAAACCTTGCTGGGCTTCTAGGCAGGAAAGCATAGTGGCTTTGTTAGAAGCCTATGCTGTTCCCTACTCACTGGGGCAGTGTTGCTGAAATCCCTCTCCCGGGGGAGACAGAAACAACAACTAGACCTCCACTTAAGATCCCCAAAATAAACCAAGGCATGATTTTACACAAGTGCACTCTGGGGACCAATTAGTTTAAGGGGCTTGCTTACAGAGCCTGGATGAGAGGTTACTCAGAGAGGTGTGCGTGGGTGCGCACAACTAAAGGAGGCGGCACTGACACGTTTTGACCAGCAGGGGGAGGAAGAGCTTCCTCACCACTCCACTGATGGAGCCCTATTCAGCAGGCTTCTGAGGCCCTGACTCTAGTTTCTCCTAGGGGGTCACATGCAGTGACAGCAGATTTTCATTAACGGGTGGTGTGGAGCGGCTGCACACTCAGGTGACCTGCTTTTGTGATTAGTTGTCAACAATCCGGTGGTGGTCATTGGTTGGAGGTAGTCGTTTCAACGTGCAACAAAACAGAGGTAGAGGGTGACCAACATTCTAAGAGTGTTGGATGAAACTGACTGACAAGCACTCATCATCCCTCCAGCACACAGACGTTGGAGGAATCCTTCCCACGCAGAGCAACTACAGCCGGGCCTGTCTTCACCACATGAATTTCCACTGCATAATGAATGGACGCATCTTTAACAAGATTTTCCTGTGGTTTTTAATTCCACGAGGATTCAGCCGGCATCGAGAAAGAACAAAATGGCATTTTACTACCTGTAGATACACACCCTAACTTTTAAATTCCTATCTCTGAGACATGAAAAGAATCAGCAATAAGAGGAAATTAAATACATAAATCCTTTGATTTATCATCGGACATACGCACAGGCTCTGCCACGCTGACGCTGTTCAGGCTGCCTTTCCCCAGGAGTCCCTGCTGCAAACACAGCGGAAAATCCCTGATTTGGAATGAGAAATAATTTCATTTTAATCTTGTTTATCTTCTTGGTCTAGTAACCCCTGCGGCCAGAGCCCATCTGGCACAGTCTCTCAAGAAAACCGCGGTCACTGTCATTTTATCCAATCTTGTGGTTGCACTGTGACGCTTGTTTCTACTGTATGCCAATGGAGATTGGGTTTATTCACTTAAACCTAATAAACCGATACAGAGTACCATTTATTTAAAGGCTGTTTTGAAGGTATATACAACACGTTAGCAGGTTTTAGTGGAGCACGCGAAATGCTGTCTGCAGGGGAGTTAGCTGAGCCCAGCAAATTAGTTTAATCTCAGATGGACTGCCAGGAAGTGACCTGCCAAAGCAATGTGCAGTTCGTAATAGCAGTCTGCAAGTTTGTATCTCACATCAGCGGAACATGTGAGGAAAAGCCACTCGCCCTAATTAACTCTGCCCGTGCCCCTTAGAGCCCCAAATCTCTAACGGTAACCTGCACAGCAGCTCCAGAGGAAAGGGTTAAGAAAGACAATGGCCTGAGCCTCATGCCAGAGATTCAGATCCAGGCTCTGAAAGGACATCCCATTATTGATGAGACGATACTATGACACGCCACCATTAACGAAGGTGTTTCATTCCCTTCCAGCATGGACCAGAGCTCAGAATAAATCAAGTGTGTCATTAGCTCTAGAACATAATGTCCCAAAGGAACATTGCCTGGTGGCAGAAATGGCCTACCTCCTTCTCTACCCATCAGAACATGCTGGTTTCTCTTCACTGTAGATGTGACTGCTAGGGAAGTGTATATCCCAGCATGCCTCTGGGGAGCATCTATGAGGCCTAGATGCTCATCACTGGAGGCACCCGTCTCTGGGGAGGGGGGAAGGGGGAGGGGGGAGGGGAGGGGGAAAGGGAGGGGGAGAGAGAACATGATTACCCATGTACCTCAGGTCACAGGATGAAGCCCAAGTTCCAACTATACCTTTTCTGAGGTAAAAAGAGCCAATATCCATTAGCAGAGCTGAGCAAAGTCACACACACACACACACACACAAACAAAAGGGATCCAGTGAGAGAGAGGCCAGGGTAGGCCCCACAGCATGTGCAGGAAGAAGGAACCAATGGGTGAGCTGTGCTGCTGGCTCTCCTGAATGGTGCTACTGGCTGATGAGGGTTTCCTGGTGAGTTGGGAGGTAGGGGGCTTACCCACTGCCCTGATGTAACAACAGGTCTGACAAGGAAACAGCATGCACTTCTCATGACAAGCCCAGATAAATCCGTTAGAGCAGTCCCCTGAAAGGGCCAGTGGAGGTATCACAAGACCCCAGCAGTATAATTCATCATCCAAAGACGAGCTGAAATGCATGCAAACATTAGGCAGCAGGCTCCAGAAGCAGGCTCACACCTGTGGCTAGGATGAATCTGAGCAGCACATGCCCTGAAGAGCAGAAACCACCACAGCCAGCTTCCTGGAGCAAGGAGACCCATGTCCTCCTGCAGAGGGGGCATGGCGCAGGTCAGCTGGCACCTAGGGAATTGCCCTCGGACAAAAGACAACTGCCGCCTGAATATGGAGAACCTTCCCACACCTGCTGGGAGATGATGTGTGTTAATCCAGCCACTGTGGAAATCGGTTGCCAGGTAACTCAAGGACAATCACACGACCCAGCTACACAGCACTCGGGTACAAACCAAAACAGACTCAGTACAGGCAGGGATGCCTACATATGAACACTTAATAGTGGTACTCTGCACAGTAGCCACGTCATGAAAGCTGACGCGCTGCTCATCAACAGGGCAGTGGATAAAGATGATGTGGAAACTCCACACGCAGCCATATAAGGAGCTACATCACGTCGTCTTCAGGAAATGACATTAGTCACGTGCCAGACTCAGAAAGCCACTTTCTGTTGCTGTGATCAGACAATGACCAGAAGAAACTTGGGGAAAAGACAGTTTATTTTGGCTTGTGGTTCCAGAGAGTCCACCATGGTAGGAGATGCGTTATCCGGGCAGCCAGAGCAGGAAGCTAAGAGATCACATCTTCAACTTCAAGAACAAAGCAGAGAGAGGGAACAGGAAGTGGGGTGAGGCTATAAACTCTCAAAGCCCACCCCCTAGTGACATACTTCCTCCAGCAAGGATGCAACTCCAAAGGTTTCAGAATCTTACCCAAACAGCACCACCAACCCGGGACCTAGTGTTTAAATACCTGAGCCTATGACCAGCGTTTCTCATTCAAACTATTCAGATGAATATCCCGTTTTCTCTCACAAATGGAATCTAGGTTGTTTCCAGAGGCAGGAAAGTGAGGGACTGTGTAGGAAGAGGAAAAGAACCAGGAAGCTGTGGGGGAGGAGGACATATGTATCTACTCTGCCCCATTTAATGGGGGTTGATCCCCGAGAACCTCTGTCCTTCGTAAGAACTGAGTACAATGGTCCATTCATTCCATGCTACATCACACACCCATTTAAAAAATGCTTTCCAAAGACGCTGAGATAATGAGAAAGTTTTGTGAAATTATGACTTAGAAGAAACAGGCCATTTATGATGTCTAATAGGAAAAATAGAGGAAACAAATTTAAAACAGACAAACAAAATATTTTAGAGCTGAAAGCAATTTCCTCTTGTAAGAATCGTGTTGATAAAGAAGAGGAACTGTCCATGTGGCTGAGGGCTGTGCATGGCACACACTGCAGGGCACAGAGAAGGAAGAAGGCAGGAGACAAAGGCCTGGAAGGTCTAGCAGCAGCTCAGGCAGAACCAGGTTTAGTGTCATCCCAACCTGCCTACAAACAAAGAACTTCACAAATGCAGAATTTTAATAGAAATAGAAATATTTTATGAAATAGAGACATTATGATCAGAAAAAGAGAATGGACAAATTTTCATCAGAAAACAAGTTTGGTGGCTATAGCTACAACATTCCCTTCAAGAAGGGAAATGTCACTTATGCAAATATGTTTAGAGGTGTGTGACTTATGCACCCTGGGGAGGCCTGTGTCTAGTCTCAGAGAGACCTGACTCCACTTCATCTCTGTCCTAAGGTGGGACACCCTGGGCAAAGAATGTCTGTTGGCTTGTTGAGCCTCAACACACTCTCTTGTATTTATTACAACATCTGCTGCATCTCAGGCACCTTTAAGTGACACTGGGGGTGGGGGTATTGCAGGGAGGGCGCTGGATGAATCCTTGAGCCATTCACCACCCTGAGCACACTCATGTTCTGGACACCAGAATGAGCCTATTCCAGAGCTCCCACAGGGACTGTGAACACCCTGGGATTTAATTTCCAATTATTTGGGGGGGGGTTGTTTCTATTGTATTGATAATGACTTCTAATTAAATACAACCACAGACCAAGACAAGACTTGAAGCTTACAATCCTTTGTCACAGCAGCTTTACTCTCCCACCAGTACCATCATTTGCTGAGACCAGAGCGATAAAATCTCCAGGCACAACCAGGAACTGTCCTTTAATTGACCTTTGCTTTATCCAATTGTGTTGCATTTCTGTTCTTAGCCACATACCTATCATGGTCTTATGGTGACCACTGCCTTTGTGCCATGTCCCCAGGTCTGCCAACACTCCTTGGCTTGGGGTCTGCTCTCTAGTATTAATATCCTCATAACCCCAGTTTGCTTATTATGTCTGGTGTGGACTCTCTTTCTCTAACAACCTGCAGCCTACTCACCCTCTGCATTGCAACCGGACTCTCTGTGGACAACATTTGGGGACAACTATTTCTACAGCTGGCAGTGTCTGCTTTAACGTTTAACTTATTCCCATCCAATATAATCACAGATGCAGTAGAATTTAAATCTAACATGTTCATGTTTGTTTGTTTGTTTTTTAAGATGAGGGTTTCTCGGTGTCATCCAGGTTGACTTCAAACTCTGCAGGTGAAGGAATCCCCGTGCCTCAGCCCACTGCTACAAGAGTGCATGTGACACCTACCACTGTGCGTCTCGTTTGTTCTCCGCTCCTCTAACTCTCTTGATCTCCCATTTTCTGAGTCAACTGAGTTTTCAGCATGCCTTTTACGTCTTTCTATTTTCTGTTTAAGCTACGTACATCTCGACGTTATCACATTTGGTGAGTGACTAAGACACTGGTATGTGGCCTTAACTTGCAACAGCCCACTCGGTTTATATTGTATCATCAAATGGAAGAAGCACAATGATCCCCTTGACTCCCTCAGCCCTGCTCCTCTGGGCCACACTCGCAGCTCATATGTGAGAATAAGCATGAAAACATTAGGTCACATGACCTACACATATGGTAAACCCAATGGTGCTTTTACCATTTTTTTATGTTTCCTTTTAATTTTTATGCATTCTGGAGTAATTTCATACATTTATACAATGTATTCAGATCATATCTAACCCACTTTCCTTCTTGTAATTTCCTCCTGGCCCCCAAAGTCATTTTTAATTAAATTGAATTGAAAGAAAATTTATGCATATATTATACAGAAATGTATGCATAACTTACATATAAATTTATAAATATATGCATATTTTATATGTAAATGTATACATATCTTTTTAATGTTTATTTTATTTTAAGTTGTGTGTGTGTGTGTATGTGTGTGCGTGTCTGTGTCTGTGTGCAGATGTATGCAGTGCCTGGGGAGTCAGAAGAGGAAGGGTATCAGATCCTCTAGAGCTGGATTACGGGCAGTAATGACTACTCCAACATGGATACCAGGAACTCAGGCCCTCTGCAAGAGCAGCAAGCCCTCTGAACCGCTGAGCATCTCTCCAGGCCCTCATATCCTACATACAAAGTTACTAAACTGAAACACTTCCTCTCTCATGCATTGTGGTTCCTGGAAACAAATTGTATTGACTTTTCTGAAAAGACTTACTTCACCTTCCTGCTTAATGGATGCTTTGTTTCATTCAGATTTAACAGTTAACATTCTTAATGATCTTTTCCTAGTTTAAATGCACCCTACCATTCTTAACTGACTTCCCATGCCTTAAGAGTTGGGTTTCAAAGTATCATTATTCTCAATACAAGTATCATATTGAGCCCCACCCCTATTTGCTTGCAACGTTTCTCTTTGTAGCACTTTTGCACTTTGACTACATTGTATGCTGAAGCAGCTGTTTCTGCATAGTCTGCTTGGGAGCACTGTATCTCTGGATCTTTAACCCAACAGTTTCAGGGAATTGTTTTGGTATTATTTTTTCTGTTGCATTTCCCCTCATTCCCTCTCCTTTGAGAATACCTGTTTGTCCTAGTTGGTTTTCATTTGTCCGGATGACAAGCTAGAGTTCTCTGAGGTGCTCTAACCTCAACTGAGAAAAACGCCTCCATCGGACTGACTTATAGGTAAGTCTACGGGGCATTTTCTTGATTAATGATGTGGGAGGGTCCAGTCCACTGATAGCAGTGACACCCCTGGGCGGGTGGTCCTGGGGTGTACAGGAAACTGAGGTGTGCAAGCCAGTGAGCAGTGCTCCTCCATGGCCTCTGCTTCAGTTCCTGTTTCTAGGTTCCTGCCTTGGGTTCCTGTCCGGACGTCCTTTGGTGACTATGATCAGGAAGTGTAAGCCAAATCAAGCCTGTTCCCCTGGAGTTGCTTTTGATCATGGCATTTTATTACAGCGATGGAGACCATAGGTGAGACTATCACATGTGTAGCAGCTAACCACACGTCCCACCTGACCACTGACCCTGTTGATCGACCTTGCGTTCCTCAGATTGAATCTTCCCCTTGATCTAACTCTAGGTTCAGCAACTCTCCCAGTGCCATTCTGCTACAAGTTCCAGCCCACAGTCGTTTCACTTCAGGCACTGTATTTTCAGTGGTAAAATTTGCATTTTCAACAGTTTTCTCTGTTCACATCTCAATCTGTTTATTAGCACCCCCTTTTCCGTCGTCTTTGTACATATTTGCAACAGTTGCTTCAACATGCTTAATCTCTTAAACCCAACACCTGTATCATCTCAGGGCAGAGCTGGCCAGACTGTTGTGTAGACATGACTCACATTCCTGTGTCTTCCTATGTCTGGTTAGGTTTTCTGTGTGGTGGAAATTGTTGACAAGACACAGTGGAGTCTCTAGGTTCTTTGCCCTGTACTGAATAATGTTTATTGTGTGTTCTAGCAGTTACTTTGGCTAGACTTGAACTCCAACGTGTTTCTCTTGCAGCAAATAACAACTGAAACATCTCAGCTCTTTCAGACTTCCAGAGCTGCTTTTGGCTTACGAAGCCTGGAGCATATCCCATTCATGTGAGTCCAGGAATCATCTAATGATTTAGGCAAGGTTTACAACCGTTGCCACCTCCCTTCCAACAGCTCCCTCCTTTTTGGACCCCTCCCTCTCCACACTTATGTTTATGAGTATGTATGTGTTGTTATGTGAGTTTGTGCACCATGTATGTTCAGTGCCCACAGAAGCTGGAAGATGACATCAGATCCCTGAAACAAGAATTATAGAGCTGCTATGGGGGTGCAGGGAATGGAACCCAGGACCTCTCTTAAGAGTGGTAGGTGCTCTTAATCACTGAGCCATCTCTCCAGACCCTAAAGGCAGTATCTTAAATGATTATCTGTTAATACAAAGGCTGCAGGCATAGGTATTAAGGTTCCAACTTCAAAAGATCATTCAAGGGGTCGCAGAGATCACGCTCAATACATAATAAGGAGATTCAGTAGATCAGAGAGACACTCAGCACAGCACCCTGTCATAAAAGAGCACTCAGTAACTGAGTAACTGATCACTGGTAACACTGATGAGTTTGGCATATCATCATGTGGTGATTTGAATATGCTTGGCCCATGGGAAAAGGCACTGTTAGGAGGCGTGGCTTTGTTGGAAGAAGTGCATCACTGTGGAGGTGGACTTTGAGGTCTCCCATGCTCAAGTTCTGCCCAGTGCAGAAGAGAGCCTCCTCATGGCTGCCTGCAGGGGAGAGTCCCCTACTGGCTGCCTTCAGATCAAGATGTAGAACTCTTGGCTTCTTCAGCACCAAGTCTTCTGCATGATGTCATGCTTCCTACCATGATGATAATAGACTGAACCTCTGAAACTATAAGCCAAAATTCTTTCCTTTAGAAGAGTTGCCTTAGTCATGGTGTCTTTTCACAGCAATGAAAACTCTAACTTGGACAATCATTTACTGGATTCTACCCTGCTGTCTGTCCACAGCCCTTGGCCACTAGGTATGTCCACTAGCACTGACCCCAATACCACTGCCTTCAGAGCTGGCTAAAGCGAAGTTTCCCCACTTATGTCTCCTCCAGAACCCTTTCAGCGGAGGCAAGTCTAAGGTAGCCAATGAGTTCATGAATTACATAAAAGCTGAGAACCCTTCCTTGTACATGCTCCCCCAGGATCCCAGATCAGAGCCTAGTAATGTCCTCAGATATCACATGCATGTTCACACAAACTGTACAAGGTAAGATTTTGTCCTAAGCACAGTTGTTTTGACCTCCTTCCACCCCATATCTGCTCTGCTTCATTCTACATTATCCCAGGAAACGCTGAAACCCAAGACAGAGGGAGTAAATGACCGTACAATCAGAACGGAGTCATGTGGAAAACTTAGTCCACATCATCTCCATGTAGTTAAACTTATTGTTGGCCATGATGGTACAGAAATGTCTTTCAGAAATGCTGTTACCTATCAGGTGTCACAGGAGTCATGT
The DNA here is from genome assembly GCA_021653895.1 of Mastomys natalensis. NCBI lineage: Eukaryota > Metazoa > Chordata > Mammalia > Rodentia > Muridae > Mastomys > Mastomys natalensis. The sequence goes on from JAJTUV010000666.1 coordinate 741,298, forward strand.
GATAAGAGGGATGTGCCCAGCACTGGAAGTACATAGCATGGAGAAGAAATGGGTTTGGAAGTATGCCAGACTAGAATCTGTGCATCTAGATGTCTGGAATCTTCCAGCAACAGAGCAAACAAAACTGAAGTGAAGACCTTGGAGCAGCGCAACATGACACTCCCTGCCAGCAAGTGTCCCGCTAATACAGAAAATGCCACTGCAAATACCAAGGCTGTGCTTTTATTTTTATGGGAGTCACATGACACAGAAATAATTCAAATCCCTGTGCTCGAGGGGCATAACACCGCAAACAAGCAGAGCACATCTGCGTTGGAAGTTGTATGCTTTGTGCATCCAATTATCAAATATAAAAACAAATTTGCTCAGCCACTAGAGGAAGGCTGAATTATCTTTCTAATCTCTCTGTAGAGAATATTACAAAATTGATGTCACATAAAGAGATGATCAAACAGCATGCTGCAAAAACACGCGGGGCAAAATTTATTGCAGAGGTGTGTTGGGCAGTTAATTTCTAAAATATATTATGTTTGTAATATGTACGTGCTTTTGAAAACTTATAATTCCTTGACTATTTTCATGGCCCAAACAACAAATCATTTTACACATCAGTGTATAAATAATTACATGGAGCTTCTGCAAGAATGTCCACACATGCGGAAGCTTCAAGCTGCACTAAATCTGGATCCACATAGGTGTGAGCAGCCATGATCTTGGAAAGTTCACTGTCCTGATACACTGTATACCACAGAGCCCATCCCACTGTCCAGACACTGTATCCCCACAGAAGCCCCATCCCACTGTCCAGACACTGTATCCCCACAGAAACCCCATCCCACTGTCCGACCTATCACTCCACAGTTGCTTATCCAGCCTTTTGAGGCTCAACTCCATAGGCTATGAAATAGTTGATTTTGATATCTCCTCCCAGCTGGATATGGAGGTCTGTGGTGGTCAGTAGAATAGCTCACTTGAGATCCTGGAACATTTTTTTCCTCATCAACCATAAAAAATAAAGATGATCCTGTGTCTTGAACCAAATAAAAATGGGTCCATTTATAAGCAACATGCTAAGAGCTTTGAGCTTTGGTCTATTGCTATATATTGAAACTTAAGTTCTATATGGAAGATCTAGGCCTATCTAGACTTCTGTTTACAAGCTTTTTTTTTTTTGTGTGCAAATCTTGTTCCTTGATTTTAAACTAATGGTTAGATAAAATTGGCTACAGCCAATTATTGCAGGGATTAGAGGTAGATGGGTTTGGAGGGACCTGGTTTGGAGGAGGAGAGACCAGAGGGAAGGGAAGAAGAAACTGCCGTGGGTTTAGGTGAGTTCATGAAAAGTGACCCTGCCCTAAAGGCTGGCCAATTGGAGTTAAGAGCAACCCAGACGAAACATAGTAAATAATAACTCGATCAATAGAAAATGGATTTTAATAGCACACAGGGTAGTTATCTGCTCAGCTCTTGTGCTTTTTAAGGCTTATTGTAAATAGAAAGGCTGTGTGTGTCTTTTATCTGGGAACTGAATGGTCAAAGGTGGGGTAACCCCAATTGAGATTAAAAATTTCTGCAGCAAGAGCGAGTTACAGAGAGTCCTGAGTAGAACCAGATACTAAGAACTCAGTCTTTGTTCTCAGGGACCTGAAGTCGGGTGGGGGGCGCTGAGGGGAGAGCTGAGTTGACATGAGACACCACCTGTTTAAAATGCCAAAATATTTAGTTAGCAACCAAGATGACCACACGAACCATAACTGCATGATAGATAAATGTGCAACTGCTTTCCCCAGGTATATCCTCTTCCATCCAGCAAGAACAGGCAACCCCCAGAGATGGCCAGGATGGGAGGGGCCAGATGGAGGGCCAGGATGGGAGGGGCTATGATGGGAGGGGCCAGGATGGGAGGGGCTATGATGGAGGGGCCAGGATGGGAGGGCTATGTGAAGGGCCAGATGGAGGGGCTATGATGGGAGGGGCCAGGATGGGAGGGGCTAGATGGAAGGGCCGATGGTAGTTGCCAGGATGGAGGTGTCATGTTGAGAGGAGGCTCGTAGTTTCTCTGGCAGGTTCTGCTCTGTGTGTCCATTATTCCGTTATTTGGTTTGTTCCTGCTCACTTTATTTTACCCACTGGGCTATCCCCCCACGGTGGATTATAGGAGTGGGGTACAGCAAGGAAAAAAATGGGGTGGATGATACTGAAGTGTGCATTTTCCAGAAGAAAACTTTTAGGACACAGGAAACAGTGACCAGTCAACCTTTAGGGGAGAGTAGCAGTATGGTGATGGGGGACCTCTAATAGCCCCTGCATCAAGAGCAGAGAATTGTTCAGCTGTTACGAATGAGGAGTAGGAGGCGCAGACAGATGTCTCACACGGCCTGGGGGAATGTGCCTGGAAGGACGGCAGCCAGCGACTGAAGTTGAAGGCCCAGGTGTCAAGCCTTCTGAGAGCTGAGTCAGCAAGCATGTTCATTTCCAGGAACACGGGCTGCACGGAACGAGGGCTGCATTTATATAATGAGGAAAGGGGGCCGTGGTTACAAAGAAATGAGACATGGTGCCACGAACCACAGGGACTGAAATGCTGATATACACGAAGAGCTGAGCATAGGCTTGGCAGTTAGTAAATGCTTGCCGGGCAGTGGCTTTCAGACGATGTGCGTGCTGACTGATGCCCCGAACGCAGGACCTGTCCCACCGGCACTCCCAGCTGGACCTAATCCAGCACAAGGCATACCATAGTGAAATCATACCATTCCAGGTGTCCTCCGAGCTGTTTTAGTCATATAAAGACCCCATTACCAAACTGCCTACTCCCAGCTCTGCCAGTCATTTGTATGTGAGAGTCAGAGGGAATCCCTGTTCGTCCTCTCTCTCCACAAGGCGGTATTTCCAGTAGGAAACAAGAAGAATGCTGAAGGGAAGTGAGGGTAGCCCTGTCTGCACAGTTTGAGTGGCTACTCAACAGTAAGCACGTCCTTCCTGATGCCTCAATTCCTCACTCACAACCCTGGCTTGGAAGACCTGCTAAGGCTCTAGCTTCCTACCAGAGAGCACCAGAGCCTGACCCTCTGAAGTCACCTTCAGCAGCGCTCGCTCCACGGGAGAGGCAGCAAATTCCTGACATTCTCACCTTAGGCCTGGCCATAGTTTGAATAAGAATGCCCCACCTCCATAGGCTCACATATTTGAATGCTTGGTCTTTAGGGACTGGAGCTACTTAACAGGGACTGGAGATGGGATCTTGTTGGAGTGGGCATGACCTCGGTAGAGTGGGCGTGGCCTTGATAGAGTGGGTGTGGCTTTGATAGAGTGAGTGTGGTCTTGATGGAGTAGGTATGGCTTTGTTGAAGTAAGTGTGGCCTTGATGGATTAAGTGTGTCACTGGGGAGGGCTTTGAAGTTTCAAATCTTCAAGCTAGGCCCAATGTCTGTCTCTTCCTGCTGCCTGCTGATCTGAATGTAGAACTCTCAGTTACATCTCCAGCACCATGTCTGCCCCTGTGCCACCATCCTTCCTGCCATGATGACAGTGGACTAAAACCTGTGAACTGCAAGCCAGCTCCACTTAAATGCATCCCTTGATAAGAGTTGTCATGGTCATGATGCCTTTTCACAGCAGTAGACCACTGACTCAGGCGGGCCCCTTGTGCCCCATCTCCTGTGTTATGTTTTCTCTGCTGCAAACAACTGAAGTAGCAAAGTGACATCCAGGGACCCCGACCAATATCCAGAAATGAAATATGTATGCAACCAATCCATGGAGCACTCAGCAGCTATCAAAGGAAGTGTGTAAATGTGCTGGCATGTAAGGGGGACCCAGACTGTGGTACGAGTCAGGAACATAAAGTGATGTTATACACAGAAAAAGACAGCAGGAGCCGTGGGCATATAATAAACACCATGGCTGAAGACATTTGCATACAAGTTTAACTTGCTTATTTTCAACTGATGAGATTATAGATTTTTTTTTAAATGTCTTTTTGCTTTCCTGAAGAATTTGATTATTCTGAGAAAAGTGAGAATTACTTTTATATTAGAACCAAGAAAATAGCCAGTTCTACACTGGGGGGAAAGCCATCTAAAAGAGCCAAATCTTCGGAAAGACATGAGAGACACCTACTTGGCTGCCACCTGTCCTCCTTTATTATCCTCTGATATTTACCAGACTTTCCCATCATGCTCTTGACACAAGGAAGGAAGCAAGAGCCCATAGGCAGAGGTTGCTATACATGAGGAGAGTAGAGGGCAGAAACGGCCAGAATTTCAGGGCATCTGGCCCATGAAGCTCCTTGGCCACACTACCTTGATGTTTCAATGGGTTTAAAGAGCCTTGCATTGAACCTAGCCTTCCTCCACCACAGCCATTCAAGCCAGGCCTCTTCTGGGAGCAAATGCAGCACCCCGGGCTCCCAGCTTACAGTACTCTAACCAAGCACCTAACAAGATCAACTTCAAGAAGGAAAGACTAATTTGGACTCACATCTCTCTACAAAGGATGGGCTGCACTGTGTTTGGGGCTGTGTCGGGGGAGAAATATTGGGGTGAAAAGACAGGGGAAGCTGTTCACCTCAGACAGCCCAGAAGCAGAGTCCCTGAGGGAGACAGGGACCAGAGAGCAGACATATCCCCTAAAGACATAATCCCTTCATAGCCCAAAGAATTGTTCCTCCAACCAGCCTATCTCCCAATAACCAGCCAGTTGAGCTGTGAGTCATCAATACAGAATCCATCACTGACGAGATTGGAACCTTTCATAACTCAATCATTTTTCAAACATCACCAGGCTGGGGACCAAGCCTTAGCATTAGGTCCTTTGGAGACCTTTATACCCAGACCAGAAGGTCCGCTGCTATTCTTGCCCATGGGCCCACCCATTTCCTCTTGAACAACCCAAGTGTTTTTCAGATGCACGGATGTAGGCATGGCTATAGCCTAACTCTCACTCTGTGCTAGTATTTGTTTACAATAAGCTAAAAAAAAAAAAAAAAACTACTGAAACCCTGTTTTTCCACCTCAGATCTGAGTGACCTTGGGCACATGACTTATTTTTACTTAGTGGTATGTTCAGACAGTAGACATCACATACAACTGTCACTACAATTAAGTTAGAAAACCGATGCCACATATAAAGTGTCATGCCCACCAAGGTCCTCAGACACTGGTTCTTCCCACAATCCATCAGTCCTACTATCACAAGAGGGCAAACGACAGATACGCTAGGACATTTTTTATAGTAAGTATTATCCACTGTTCCTGATCCCATATATGTTGCAAATATCTAGTCACCAAGAAGCCACCACATGATGCTCACATCTACACAGGACAATCCCCCAAAACCAAAAACCTAAAAAACTGCATAATTTTGGAACTGGGTCCTATGTGCAATTGACTTGTACCATTCATTGCTGTGTGTCTCAAGCAAGTTACTGGACTAACTCAAGCAAGTTAGCCAGTACCATAAAATGAAACTGACATTGCCTTCCTGAAAGGATTCATAGAAAGATTAAGTGGGGGAAAGTGTTTAACACAGCTCCTTAGACAAGAGGATGCTGCAAGTATCTGCCTTCATTGGTGCTTGTGTTGTGACCAAGTCTGAGGAAGAAGGGAGAGGAGGAAGAAGACGGGGGCGGGGGGGGAAACAGCAACACACCTCTCTATTATAATTTTTACTATCACAGCATAATGGCGTCCAGGTGGAAGCATACCACCATTATCTTCATTTAAGAATTCTCCATCATTTGCTGATTTATTAACCATAAGGAGCAATTCCCTGAAGGAGGGTACAGTTAAAATAATTGTTCTGAAGAAAGCAGGGTAGACCGGTGCGCTAGAATCATTAATCACAAACACAACATGCATCTGATCCGCGGCTTCTGCAATGCTTTCTTTAGTAAGAGAGGAGAGTTCACACACAAATCTAGAGTCACTTCAGCCTCCAGCTCTGGCCAGCAGGGGCATGGGTAACTGAAATGGCAGTTGGGTGGAGGAGGAGTCCTTGCCATTAGTCACTGCAAAGCAGCCAGAGCCTAATGGGCTTATTAATGAATTAATAACTTAGGGAATATTTAGTGGCTGTTTTCTACTGAATAATGTCCGTGAAATATGGCAAAGGTAACCCAGGAAATGAGAGGCTATGATGCTGAACATGAAAAAGAAACTACCTCCCCCACAGGCAAGCGAAACATGCTTTCAAATCCATTT